>OX243811.1:9638886-9710945 GCA_945859605.1 Lumbricus rubellus | reverse complement strand
AAAAACGCCTGCAAGACGCACTGCGCTTTACATTTACAAGTTGTGCAGTAATCTTAATTAAACTTAACTACCAACTGAGCAGACAGCTTTGCAATGGCGCTAGCCTAATATCAGCCTATTATGCCTATAGAGTATAGACAAATCAAATCCGCCCAACGGGGGCTCGAACCTGCATGCTACCTCTCGCACTTTTGGCCAGCGTGTTAACCATTTGGTTTTAGCTTTGGTTTTAAGTAAAACTCCATTTTCCATTGATCTAGAAAGCTACACAAGTGGTCTTTTTTTCAGACGAGTTTGCAAGTCATGGTTAGCAATTATTTATTAGTTCTCTTGTGGCACAGAACTCGACATTTGCTCACACCAACACTCGCAAGTTCTCAATTCAGATAGCTGGTCCAACTGTTTGGAACAATCTTCCTATCGATATCCATGGACCATGGTGCGCCTAATCTCCTCTATAAATTATTTTGCGTGCTCACCTATAGGCTACTCACTTCAAATGTAGGCCTAGGCCCTATATCTATTCCTTATGTTCTGTTTGTTTATCTAAAATATCCTTACACTATAATAGACAATACTATATAATTATTTTAGGAGTAAAAAGCGAATTTCTGATAAATCAGGCCTGGTATTATTACCAGGCCTATTATTAGGCCTATTTATAGGCCTATTAATTTTATTATTATTATTATTATTATTATTATATTATTATTATTATATTATTATTATATTATTATTATTATTATTCCCTGCAGTAGGCTATCAGTGGCCTCTCGCGGAGTCGCGCCACAATCTCTCAGGATTTAGGAAAAATCGCTATTAGGAGCAGGAATTTTTCTGGAGGGTGCATGAGCCTTCGATCGGGGTTTGTAGGAAAGTCTAGTAATTTTTATTCAACTTGTGATTTAATTTGTACGTTTTATTAGCGATAATTACTTCGATGCATTACAATGATGTTTAAGTCTCGTTGTGCGTTTGTAAGTGGAGTAATAAGCGAAATACCCACTTACTTGCTTGCTGATTATCATTTTTATTATTGTGACGTCATGCTGATTGTAATTTTTTTATTATGTTGTAAGCGGCGCAATTGGTGCCGCATCAGGAGTCTATAAAAGTCGTGAGTCCCAGCGTAGAATTCAGTACATCTCAAAGGCAATCCAACGACGACAACATGCGATGTGGACGAGGCCAAAGGAAGAGGCGGGAGGATCCGTTGTCTCACGGATGGGTAAATATCAATACAGTTACTTTCTTAGACTATGCTAGCTAGACCTGCATCGGCTGGCGACTCGTTTCGGACAGCTAACTCGTGTTGGCTGCAGCTGAAGAGAGCCGCCAGGCGATGCAGGCCTAGGTGGAGATCAGAGGTTAGAGTAGGCCTAGGCAACAGATTAAATTACGTCACAGCAACAATAATAGTTCTTTTTAGATTTGGCGGTTCATCGATATAGGCCTAAAGGTCGAAGAAGTAGGCCTATACCTAAATAGCATTTTCGTAACGTATTGGTTAGGCATACATTTTTAATGCTAGACTCGTCATTGGGATAAGCTATACTTACTTACTCTTTTCCGTTTGTCTTAGAACGAATTTTGTTGTTTTTTTCTGTGCAGGATGAGTTATCCGACGCTCAGTCCGGAAAGCGGCGCGACAGGACGTACGCTCCCGAGGACTTCAACGATTGGGACCTCGTCGCTTCTCCGGAAGACGGGAAGTCAGGGACGGATGGAGTGAAGGAAGGGGCGGAGTCGGGGGTGGATGGTGCGGAGTCGGGGGTGGATGGTGCGGAGGACAAGACGGGCGACGCCGGTGACGGCTACCGGGACCGATCCAGGAGGCGACGTCGAAGAACTTCGAGGAGCGCCCGGCGCGGCGGACGTCGTCGTCGTCGTCGTCATCGTCGTCATGGCTAATATAATTGTAGAGGACTGATTGAAGGATGAGGAAGGATCGATTGATGTGAATAAAATCTGTTTGATTTGAAAAATTTGTCTTGTCATTTCTATTTAGGCCTATAGATTAGGGGTTACAGTTTTTAGGCTTACCGATACTTTAGGCTCTGCTAGGTAGGATAGCCTGATCATAGCCTACACTTAATTGTCACCATCATAATTATGACATGCATGGTCAAGGCCAGCTAGGTGCATTGCTAGACTACACTTAATATAGGCCTACACGGCAAGAAGAATCAAACCAAACCATGACCCTGCATAATATTATCTTGCTTTAACTACGCCAGAGGCAGGTCAAGAGTAGGCCTTAAGCTATATGTCTACCTGGCTTGACTTGCGGTGGCGTCGCCACTGCGATGACAAGAAACAGTTTTATAATCTTCGAAAGGAAATCATTTAATTAACGACTCCTCCTCTACCGTTATTTGAAAATTCCTTTAAAACGTTTCACACTACAAGAGTTATTCTTTCATTTAATTTAGGCCTACATGTATGGAAGACCTACTTCAAAATTGTCTATCTTCTTCAGTAGGCCTAAGTACCATTTTCATCCGGAGGTCCAGCTTTAAAATAAATTGTGAAGCACTCGGCTAAACCATCAAGCCTCGTTGTCTGAAATTTCGTTAAAATTAAAATTGATGGTCAATTAATGAATTAGGCATGCGTTGAATTCTGTCGAGACATAGGCTAATATTATAGTTTGTTCTGACTTACACAATCCATATACTACTCATAGAATAGCCTACACTTAAAATCTAGGCCAATATCAAATTTTTTGAAAGCATTGTTGCAAATAAATTCATTGCATAGGAGCCTATGTCTATAACTCTATATGGACACGCACACCCTTCTCAGAAATCGGGTTTCAGTAGGAATCATTCAACCGACTCTTTCCTTCGTCTGTAAGTTGTCTGATTTATATAATAAGCGGGTTCACCATCTCAGTGACCTTTCGTGTGCGCGTGCGCAGTATTCAAGGTCACTACACAATAGACGGTGTATTATTATAAAGATTGCAATTTGCAATGCGCGAGTCTGTAAGTTTCGGAACTTTTGGTATATACACCGTCTATTGTAGTGGTGACCTTGACTACTGCGCACGCGCACTCAAAAGGTCACTGGGATGGTGAACCCGCTTATTCAAGTGACTTTCTTCGATCGCTGGCCAGGGCTGTTTTAGGGAATTTTTAGAACTGCACAACCCCTTCTATACTTTGATTACTTTCCCATCCTCCATGGTTAATTTGCTCGCAAACGAAGGACAATGGCTTTTTTCAACTAGTTTTAACTGCACAGAAGTGCTTCTACAACTGCACAAATCCGTTTAGAACTGCACATTTTGTGTACAACTGCACACTAAAAAAGCCCTGTCGCTGGCTCTCTGTGTAGGCCTATTGTGCATTGACTATCGAGCTGCGGCACTGGTTTGGCGAATGGCGATGCCTTCTTGATCGTGCTCCATCATGCTTGTCTGATCTTTGTTGACCTGTCTCTGACCTCGCAGCCCGTCGAGCTCTTCGCTCTTCGTCAAAGGGAGGGCTCTTAGTTCTGCCAGCTCGCACTTCTATTACAAAGCCGATCCTTTGCGATTGTGGGTCCCATCATTGCGTAGGCTAAACTCCCCTCCTTTTTAATAAGTCGCTAAAATTTAATTTTTTTAGCACTATATCTGGGCTGGGAGCGCCTCTGAGTGTATCTCTTGAAGAGACGACTTACAACTTCTCGAATGAAGGAATGAATATCAGTTTATGAAGATGTGTGTGTGTGTGTGTGTGTGTGTGTGTGTCTGTGTGTAGAATGCACAGCCACAGAAGAGCCTAAATTTCCAGGGCAACTCCAAGTCCGAGTACACCGGCCAGCTAGTATACGAAGGCGCCATTGAAGTAGTCTGCAGCACAGGCTCACTGACCGACTGACTGCCTAGGCCTATAAATGGAACCTGACGGTGTTTTGTTAGAAAAGAAACTCTACCACTGGCTGCAGTCTGTCAGTGCCAGTCCCAAGCCTGGATAAAGGAGGAGGGCGACACTAATCATTTTTGATATGGCAGTATCGTTAAAGACAGCAACAAGTGTCTTCTGAGTTCTGAGAGCTTGAAAGTTAAAATGTAGGCCTAGGCAAAAGTTTCAGTTCATGCATAGCTTGTAGCGTAATGAGCGATATGTAATGAATAGATTTAAAAGATTTGCTTTGCAAACAATATAAAATAACTGCTTAATTTTGTTCGTATTTTGGTGTTTTCGTGTTTATATTTCTATCTTTAACGAGGAGTCCTTTCCGAGTTTTCAATATGAGCGCACGTTTGTAAATATTCAATTACAGTTACAGTATATTTATTATATAAAATTATAATATATAGGCCTACGTTATATAATTATATATATCATATATTATATATTATATATATATTATACATTGGGCCTATAATGAACTTCATATAGCCTATGGTCTTAATTCCTTAATAATTAACTACCAGCTGCATTGGAATTATTGGTGTACATCCAGTGGTTAAGGTGGTTTGGGTGAGCAGTGGGAATGCCGAATAGGTGAGGACTTTGAACAGTGGGAATGCCAAAGAAGAGTTTTATTGGAACGCATGTGTTTTCATGGAGAGCAGTGGGAACACAAGCAAAGAATTTACCAAGCAGTGAAAACGCCGTTCCCACGCGTTCCCAACGACTTTAAACCCTGTGTACATGACAGAAAAGGGCATCTCAGTCACAAAAGTAGTATTCCAATCCCAACAGCAAATAAGCAACTGTACAACTGTCTGCAAATCCTATAAGCTCAAAATATTTAACACAAATTACACAACTATCTGCCATCCATAGGCTCAAATGTTCTATTAGATTGCTGTCAGTCAATTTCGCATTTTGCACGAATACATATCAAATATAACATGTACAATGTTGCACATTGTAAGTCAATAATACAATAGTGAAAATTATAATAATACGCATAAAAATAATAAAAGTCATGATTTGCTTATAAAAAATTGTGTTTTGCATTATATTATCAATACAGATTATTTTTCTAACGACAGATTCTACTAATTAAAAGCAACAATGGCAATTAAAAACCATGGAAAGATAAAATCATTCGAGTGTCTCTCGGACGGCGAGTTCAGTTCAAGGTCGATCCGGTGGTCGTAAGTTTTTTGGTTTCCCCAGTTTTTTCCGAAAGTTGATGGTGTAATTCATACGAGATGACCTCTCAACTCTGGCGGAGGAGGAGGGAGTTGCGCGGGTGAACCCTGACCTCTTGTTGATGGATACATGGAATCTGAAAATTAAATTTAAAATAAATAAATAACATGACGCCAGTCTATAAGTGGCCATCCATAAATTACGTATGCGAGAAAATATAATTTTCGATCTCTCTGTTGTACATTTTGTCAATATAACTCCCCATTACCGAATCGACTAAATCCCGTGATCCATCCGTGCATACGAAATATGTGGAAATCCCTTAATTAATGTACAAGGGTTCACCAATAGTGCATCAAAACCATGTCATATTCTGGTCATTGTCCAGAAACGTTGTAACAAGATTTCTAACAAATCAAAGTTTTAATTAGCATTTAAGCTGTTGCATGTATAACTTGTTGGTTAGTAATCTGTTGTCATTGCTAATACCATGCTATTTATTACTGCTGTCATTATACCTATTGCTATTATTTTTTACCCACAGGTGTGAAATATTAATAAGCAATAAGCTATTATAACTATTATTATCACTATAAATTATGCATGATACAATGATCTTTCGAATATCCCATTTTGTGTATATACGGTTGATTGCAGATACTGAATTATCATTCTAGTCAATTAGATTATTATCATCATCATAACTATTCATAATGTTTCATACAAACTGTTTAGTGTTTATTGCTGATAATAATAGTTATTGCTGTTAAGTTATTATTTTTTTTTTATAAAAACGAGTCCAGAATATTATTATTAATATGACCAGTATTATCATAATCATATTTGTCATCATCATCATTATCCGCCGAAGTAGATATGACTCTGCGGGATTCAAAATAATTAATTGAGAAAAACAATAGTCTCATAATAAATAATTGGATTATGTAAGCACTAATAATATTTCGATTATTTTTCCAGTTATCCTTAGTCTAATTATTATTACTTTTCTTCACCAGTCATTTAATATTCATAATCAGTGTATTCGGAAGTGAGTAATTACCAGCTGGAGTTCCGTATCTGTTGGGTTCATCTGTAGGGTGGTTGTGATTTCGAAAGACCACCCCCGCATGCCCACCAGCCAGGCCATCAACGGCACCTTTGCTTGAACTTCTGACCGGTGGAGAGGGAGCGTACGGAATATGAGCACTTCCCTAGGAAAATTAAGAAAGCCATTCCAAGAAACATTCTTTCATTCATTTATTACATTCTCAAATAATCGTACACAAGATAATTATTTATAAACAGTTGGAAACAACAAATGCGCAATAAGAGAAACTGATCAGTGATAAAATAATGTGGTGCAAGAAGACAAAGGGTACCTCTGAAGGGAAGGAAATCCCGCTAGGTAGAGGCACTAAGATTCCAATGATATGAAATAGTTGTGGGTGCTAGGGCATTCAAAATGACTTGGGAATTTTATGCCTAGTGCTGTATCCACTCTGTCTGTTCAGTAATGTCATTTAGGTCTAAATGTGAGATGTAGCCTATCAAACATGCTTACCCATTAGGTTGTGTCAATTTGAGGGGTGAAATTTAAAAAAATTGAATTTCAAAAACGCCTAGTGATGAAAATGTGCAGTTTTTCATGCTGAACCCAAATATAACTTCAGAAACAGTTTTTATGCAGTGCTAGCTACTTCAATTCACAGTTGAAATGAGCTATAAATTGCATACAATTGATTTTAACATACAATAGAACTGGAAAAAACTTTAGCTACTCAATGTCCTATAAAATGCCATTTGTGAAGTCAAGTTAACGGAATTGTGCAAAATCAACCAAAGACATCATGTCCTGCTTGCTTCTGTTACGGCCCATGAGCTCTCTACTGATCATTTGACCTCTGATGTAGTGGGTCCTCCTCTCATGACTGTATACATGACTAGCAGCCTCGGTTGTCATTTTCACACACCTTTCCACAGACTGTGTGTGTGACGGCCAGTTGGGAACTACCATTGGGTTGTCTACAAGTGCCTTGATCTCTGCTGTTGTTAAGGTGCAGGTGAGAGGGGGTTCAGAGACTCCAGAGCTCCAGTCAATCAGTTGCGAGATTGTAGTCGCTTCAGTGTTGATGTTCGGTGTTCTCCTAGGTCTCACTCGGTTATCTCCAAGCTGTGTTGTCTCATCTCCTTCACCTCTGATCTTCATTATCTTCTCTGCTGCATCTCTTCTTTCCCCTTCCTTGTCACTGCACAACATTGCTTGCAGCACACACTCACTAAAACTGTACCAAGCAGACCTCTTCACTGTAGGCATTACAATCGTTTTCACCTCATCTTTTTGTTCCTTGATCAGTTGAAGCTGGAAAACAAGATGGCTGGGTCCTTGTGTCCAGTTGCTATTTATCTTTATGTTGAACCAGTTAACAATGTATACTCCAACACAGAACTCCACAATCATCCTCAAGTTGTTCAGATTCTTTCCTTGTAGATTGTGCTTGGATATCCAGATTCTCATGAACCTCAAAGCTGTTGTGAGCCACCTGCTGTGGGAGACAGGTCCTATCTCCAACAGAGCCAGATCCTTTGGCAAATGTCCTGTTCTAATTGCAGTAGCAATCCTGTAGCCATAGCTCTGATCTGTACTCAAGTCTTTCACTACTTCATCGCTGAGCTGAGGGAGACCAGGACCAACAGAGACTTTTGTGAAATCAGGATTGATTTCCAGGTCAGTAGCGGAATCCAACATTTTTCCTAAGGGACCTGACCACTTGTTATTGCTTAGTGTCTTGCCATCTAGAGCAGTAATTAGGTGCCTCAGTGGCAGCTCTCCAGTGTGTAGATCACAAACAATCCACACAAGCTTCCTTTGTAGCTTCTCCTCGACATAATGCATTACTCCTCCCTCCCAACCAGTGTTTACATTACAAGAATCACCTCCAATAGCTTGAAGAGTTTTGTCTGCTCCTCTTTCTTTCAACCACTCAACCAGATTGTCAGCAATTATTCCAGCATGTGATTTCTGTTTAGTTGCCTTAGCAGGGACAAAATGCCACAGATATCTGCTTTCTGGTTCCATGCAAACTGTAATGTGCTCTTCTTTTACCAAACCTGGATACATTTTGCCATTCTCTTCTGCTTGCAACATGACCTTGGTTTCATCACGGCGCCCATCAAAGAAAATACAACTTATGCCTTTCTGCTGAATTTCGTCTTCAAACTTTGCATCGAGTTCCTTCATGACTTTCTCCTGAGCTCTCTTTACCTTGTTGTGATCAATAACCAAAGTAGTGTCAAAGTGAGTAACGAGTCCGGCATCAATCCAGGCAGCAGTGGCAATCTCCGCTGTCTCCCTTAACCCAGTGTGGTGTCTTAGGCTAGCCAAGGCTATGTTGGTTATGTCCGTAGTATTGTATCTGGCTCTTTTCCCAATTTTCATTAAACCACCAGAAGCCTCGCCTTCATCAGGCAAGTAAGGGTTGTATTCATCACTGCAATTGTCCATCTCTGATTCATCCATCATATCTTCACACTCATCAAACTCTCTCTGCTGCAATTCATGCATAGATCTCTCTGTCATCTTCTCCTCTTGTCTGCTTTGTTTATCTCTCTCCATTCTCCTTTTTTTCTCGTCATCCAACCTTTTTGCTTGCCTTTCCTGTTGCAACAATTGCTTTCTAGTCTCTGGGAGGTCAACTGGTCCGATCTGATGAGGTCCAATGCTTCCAACTTTTTCTCTTTGACCTTTGATGAAAGCTAGCTCAATGA
The DNA here is from genome assembly GCA_945859605.1 of Lumbricus rubellus. NCBI lineage: Eukaryota > Metazoa > Annelida > Clitellata > Crassiclitellata > Lumbricidae > Lumbricus > Lumbricus rubellus. The sequence continues at coordinate 9,702,084 of OX243811.1, read as the reverse complement.
CTGGAATCTTTTTCTCTTTACTGCAGTCACAAAATATATGCACTCCACCAACACAGGGAGAACTGCAACCCACATCAGTGCAACTCTTGATGTCACACTTACAGGTTAGAATGTCCATGAGTCTGTCAAGCTTTTCCATAAACCTATCTTTCTCCTCCAACTTCGCTCTGCCAGAGGACACCTTGTTTCCTTGCTCCCATATGGATTTCAACTTTGCTCTGATTCTTGTATGACCGTTTATGACTGGCTCAGTGAATTTAGGATTTGCTTTGCACCACTGAGCAAGAACTCCAGTCATTAATTCGGTGACAAGTTGGTCATTGCTGTAATTCCGTCTGTCTTGGTCACTCATCTCTCTCAGGTACAACCCATATCTAATGACGTCCCTGACAGTTGGTAATTCAGCTGTAGGAAGCTGTCTGCCTGAACCGACTAAGTGGTGTAAGTGAGTCCAAGCTAGCAATCTTGTTTTCATATTGGACATTTTGACTATCTAAAAGGAACACACAAAGAGTGACTGTGAAAAATCTAACATGCAATAGTTGCAAGACTATTATTTTGTTGCACACATTGTACAACAGATTAATAATTAATTAATGGGTGCAAGACACTAACATACAATGTTAAACATCAAACAATAATTTTATACATAAAATTCTAATAGGCGAAAACTTAAATTAGAGCATTTTTAAATATTTCTGATAACTTCATATTAAAGCAGCTAATTTGTGTATTTTCCACGATAATTCAAGTGCAAATTGAAGTAGCTAAATCTAATTGCAGACAAATTTTATACTTATATTTCGACTTTTCACATGAAAATGCACCATTTTATCCCTAAGGCCTTTTAAAATATTGACCTTCAAAAAATTGACACACCCTACTTACCCATGAAGGCCCAACTCTGGCTTTGTTTCCATGAACCATTGAATTATAACAGGGCTTCCCCAACCATGATAGTCAAATGGGTTATTAATTCATCATATAGTTTATGCTCTAATTTCTACAATCAACATCATTATCAATATTATTATTTTATCATTAGAATTACAAATCCTTTATTATCTTCAACAATCAACATCAGTAACAGAAAGTACGATTAACAACGGAAGCAGTGGCTATTCACCAAAATTATCATAAAAGTGCCAATATCATTATCAATTGTTATTATTTATTTTAACTGTAAAAAACCCCAGATGGAATGAGACCGACCCTTTGTCCTCCTTGTCCCAAGTGATTCTTCTGCGTCTTTCGCAACTGTTCCGTGTAATCGTCTCCCTGACGTGGAAGCGATCCAGTTGTGTACGGACCTAAACGAAATCCATTTATCCAGTAATCGTTCAATCAATCATGGAAACTGGTTCTACTTGATTCAGAAAACAAATCCATCCAACTCTCTTCATAGTCTGCATGTTACAGTGTCTTCACTCTCGACCTGTCACAGTGTCTTCATTGCCTATCTGTTATAGAATCTTCACTCTCAAACCTGTCACAGTATCTTCACTGTCTACCTGTCACAGTATCTTCACTGTCTACCTGTCACAGTATTTTTACGCTCAACCTGTCACAAACCAGATCATTCACTGCTCACCTTATACTCTGCAAAGTTTAGTTTTATACCTACTCTACTATGATAATACCTTAATTACAAAAGTAACAGAAATTGAACAAAGCGAATCTCGAGTTAAATCTTCTCCATCAAGTCTTCAATGCAGTCTTCTACATTTCGAATAAAACAGAAATGCAGTAGGAAATAATTTTCCCAAATCAAACTGGAAAGCCGTTACCTTGATATCCTCCATCCCATCCTGGATGATTCATCAATCCATCTGGATAGAGTCCCTCCTGGCTGTCCGACCCCACTGGATGGCCCACCCTGCGGTAGTCTGGACGAAACGGAACTTGACCTGGAGCTGGAGGACCCGGTCCATGACCGTAATATCCGGGGTAGTAAGGATCGCCTGGTGGACCATAAAGTCTACCGACATCATCGGGAACCTAAAACATGAAGACCAATGTCTGACAGATTAGCATATTCTTGCAGACTTCTGCATTTTGCCGAGTTTTATCATTTTTAACCCTTGGGCCAATCTAACCTGAATGGCAGTTATTAAGATGAAGAATTATCAACTTCATTTCTTATCCTTAATGAACCAAAGGAACTCATAAGTCCTATGTATGCACCGGTACATATGTTATATACGGACATTTATATAGCGCTTTGCCTTATCCCGTGAAAGTTCTCAACATATACCTCTCCTATCAACAATCAATTGCCATTTAAAAATGGCAAGAAGTCAATTAATCAGACTAGGCCTAGAATTTTGCTGTTTAATCAAGAACCAATGAAACAGATATCTTTAAATATCATTATGCTTAAATTTTTTAAAAGGGATTTGAACACAGAAGAGTGCACGAACGTGGTCTCGTTTCCCATTACCCTCTCAAAGGTCCACTCAACCTTCCAATACTATGAATTGAAATCGTTCTGCGCTGTGTCCGTTTGAAATTAAACGAAGATGATTATAATAATCATTCATGATGAATACATCAAACGGTGTCTTGAAATCATCCTGAAACTCGTCTATGCTTCTGTGGTCGAAGGTCGTAAAACTTTTGTTCGAATCGTCGACCATGACAGGAGAGTTGAACATCTCCAGAGTGTTCGCCTGGCTGGCACTGTCGCTTCCATCTACACAACAACACAACAAAAATATTTCTACATAACTGAACATTTATGTAGTGCCACTATTCAGAGGTATTATCTGCGTACAGGGTGCGAAAAGCCTTTATAACTGGATGATTGCATCGGGTAGCAAACATGGCAGTCTACCAGAAGAGTGACCAATGGCAGAAGCCTAATATAGATACCTGCCATAATTATGTAGTCCAACCAATGGATTGTTGATGACAGTTGTACACAAAATGTGCAGTTCTAAATGGATTTGTGCAGTTGTAGAAGCACTTCTGTACCGGTACAGTTAAAACTTGCAAAAAGGTCATTGTCCTCAGATTGGAAGTAATTTACCTTAGAGGATGGGAATGGAAAGGAGGAGTTGTGCAGTTCTAAAAATTCCTTAAAAACAGCCCTGTTGTTGATGATAGTTGAGAGTATGGCAGTAATTGCCAATCATGGAATAGTTTGGCAGAAAGAAAAGTTGAAGGCAAACAAGCACAGTCTTGTTAAACGAACTTCAAGATGCAGCAATGTGCATGAAATATTGGCAGCAGCCTTTTTCTCAGCCTAGGGCATATTAGTATATTAGGGTGGGTAGGCTAGTCCTTGTGCGTCCTGCTTGATCCACCCCAAACAGTGCATTTATTCCGCAGCAGAGCTCCTCCTAAGGGTAAAGGTGGATCAGAAATCGTCTCCAGTTATCTTTCTGCCATGGTGGACATTTTAAATCAAACTTTCCAGCACATCAGTCACTGAACATTTCACAGAACCACTGCCAGTACAGAATCCATGAATTTTTTATGAGCAAACCGAACTGGCCAGAAAAGAAACTGTTTGACTGTACAGACCCTTAAACCTCAGTCCATCCAACCAACTATTCATCGATCTATGCATCAAACTATGCATTCATTAATCCATCCATTCGTACATCCGTCTGTCGTCCATCCATCCATCTGCTATCCACTCAACTCACCAAACCATCCATCCGTTCACCCAATAAAATAGACGATAACGACATATCCAGTGAAGGATAACAATGGGCAAACCTTTTTCCAGCTTCTTCTTTCGTCTTCTGATGAAGAAGAGGATGAGGATGATGTTGAGCGCAAGAACGAGGAGACCGACAGCGCAGATCGTTAGGATGATGATCAGTGGAATATCGTCTCCAGGACCATCCTCAGAAATTGGAGCTACAGCTGCAGAGGAAAATACAACAATACAATTATATGTAAACATCTTCAAGGATACTGAATTGAACAACGTAATATATGAATTCAACGGATATGTGCATGGAAAAAGGAAAAAGGGAAGACCAAAGAAGAGATGGGTCGACATGATACGTGAGGACTGTCGAGAGATGGGTTGGTCCATACAAGAGGCTACACACATAGCCCAAGAGAGAGAGAAGTGGAGATTTTCCATAGCTGGGCGACTGTCACGTGCGAAAGCATCGTCAAAGCCATATTAAGTCAAGTAAGTCAAGTCAATATATGAAAGGATACAACAATGCAATTTCACGTCAATTCCTTCTTGAATGCTGAATTGCATGTAATAAATGAGGACCAGATTGTAACACACATGTCATGATACTACAGCCATACATGTCATAAGCTAGTTCTTCACACAAGCACTGAATTACAAGAATGTTCTCAAAGAAATATTTTTCGATGTCAACGGCCTTTGTTGTCATAAGCTTTAATTAAACTTTCCATAAGAATGTTCTAATTAATGCATATGTGTGTTTTTTTCTGTATGCATGTATATATGGATGTAAGCATGCACATATGCATGCAAGTACCTGTTGAGAGATTGATTAGTATGAGAACTGACAAAATAAGTAAGTAAGTCACCTGAAGTCCGTGCCCTTAACGAAGTTTCTTGAAATGTGCCATGACCCAACCGGTTGATGGCTTTGACAGTGATTTCATACTCGGTGCCAAGCTTCAGGCCTGAAATTAAGAAAACAAGAGAATTCAATCTCAACAGATGTCGTATATTGCAATGATACAAGTTTTAGATAATTATTGGCAGGTCACAGTAAGTGTTAGTTGTCTTTTTAGGCCGGGTTGTATAAATTAAATATTTATGATTGATGCTCCATTTGCAAAAGCTCAGCATTTGTTTCAATTTTCAATAAACATTAAACATCTACTATTTGCCAAATTTGTCTTAAATTAGTAGAAACAATCTCCATTGTTAGTATTGGAATACTACATTGATCAAGTTTGATGGTTGCAATATTTCACCATAGATGCAATCAACCATACTTGTGCTATTTTCACTATAGATGCAATCAGCCATTACTAACCTTTGATGGTGTAGATGGTAGCTCCATGTGGTAAGACATCCTCATACTTCTTCCCATCAACCTCCACTGGATTGTATGCGACCTGGAACCACTGAGGTGCTCCACCATTGAATCCAGGTTTCCATGTCATAGAGATGCTGTTATGTGTGGCGTTGATGAACTGGAGATCGTACGGAACATCGGGTGTACCTGGAAAAGATGCAGTCAACGTTCGGAACAGAACAGGTAATGAGATAAATGATGAAGAAAGTAAGTGAATGTCCCTTGTTCCATATGGGACTTTTGGGAAGAGGAGAGCCTCATTTCCTTTCCTAGGCACCAAAGATGACGTGGGAGACTCCAAAGGCACTGGATGCAAAGTCATTGCATCCAAAGACTTTCAGAAACAACTCAGCCTGCACTGGCAGAATATTATACTATTATACTACTTGGTGACACAAACACATGTCCACATCATCTGCTCGGTTCGTAAACAGCATGCCCTTAATGAACTAAAGCTTGCACTGAAATGGTCACTGTGAAGAGAGTTTGTGAAATATCCATCACAAAAGCTCAGCACCAATCAATCAAACAACCAATCAGTCAGTCAGTCAATCAATCAAACTATCAATCGCCATTTTTGTTGCTATAAAAGTCCAGTTCAGTAACATCATGTAAACCAAAGTGCAATGTAACTAAATAGTTGGCCAAGGCCTATTATACTGGTATCTACATTGGATTTAGGACGTTGTGTATGGCTTTAAAAATTTGCTGCCCAAAATAAACATCAACAGTTCTACTGAATCACATAAATCGAGATATAAATCACAACTCACTGATGCCATCTAGCGACACAAAATTCTCGTCGTCACCAAGATCGTTCATCGCAACGCATTTGTAATTTCCGTAATCAGCCGACGAACTGTTGTGAATGACGAGACGCGATTCGTAATGAATCAAACTAATCTTCTTTGTCGATTCAACTGTGTACGGTGGATGGTTCGACGATAGTTCAACTGCTCCCTAAAAGTCGTAACACAATACAATGTGCTGTCAGGTGAAAAGAAAGGCTACTTACTTATTTATAATATTTATATACTGCGGATCAGATTTTGTCAGGAGATTCATCAACTTGGTGATACTTGAGATGCTTTGCGTAATTTGTGTTCCTGACTTGGTGGGCTTGTTGCTGTTACAAACGGACCAATAAAATTGATTGATTGATTGATTTGATTAATTGAACATTTCTGTTGGCATAAATGGACAAAATCAGTGAGGTGCATCAGCCAGTATTGTATTGTATTGTATTGTAATCAAGAATTTATAAAACGCATTTAGTAGGGTGAACCGTTCAAAAGCGCCACCTTGCATGAAGAAGCAGGTTTTGAGAAGAGAGACTGCCAGACAGAATTGTAGAGCGAACAGAAGGAGAAAGTGCATTCAAAAGAGAACGATCAACTGATGCAAATGATCGAGACTGAGCCGTAGCAGTTCCCGACCGAGTTCTAGTTGTGGTGGCGTTCTACCAGAGCTAGAATATTTTCTATGCAGGTATTCAGGAACTATATAGAATCTTCTGATAATTTCAAATGATTTGATCAGATTAGTTAGTAGAACAACGAGTTGCTCATCATCACCTTGTACCAGTTGAAATGAACAATGGGAATTCCTTCGGCTTTACAGATGAGACTTGCATCACGTCCACTGTCTGCCGCCGCTTTGCTGAACGTCGGAGATTTGTCGATTACTGGAGCATCTGTTAATCACAATCATCATAATAATCATCGTCGTCGTCATCATTTTCATCGTCATCATCATCACCATAAAAATAATAATCATCATCATCATCATCGTCACCATCATCATCGTCGTCATCATCATCATCGTCATCATCATCATCATCACCATAAAAATAATAATCATCATCGTAGCAGTAGTCATCATCATCAACATGATCATCATCATCATCATCGTCGTCGTCTTCATCATTACCATCTGACTACCTGAAGTCATTTTGCTGCTTGGTTATGATATGATGCCTGCAAAAATACATAGTCATAACCATAATTACAACTGTTTGACCAGATCTCATTCAACTCATTCTTTTAAATGCTTCAGAATTGATTGCATCATATACTATTATTATAACAGGTAGCAACCAACTGACAAAGTGATGGAATGTGAAGTACATACATGTACATAACAAAGCAACAGTACATCAAATGATCAAGTACATACATTTAACAAGCAGCTTTGCAATGGCTTTATCTGGAACTCCAATTCCATTGCTGGCCGTGCAGACAAACTCCCCGGAATCTTCCTTAAGAGCGCTGAAGACTTTGAGCTTTGTCGTTCCGTGCTCGTATTGAATGCTCGTGCGACTCATGTCGAAACCGTCACGAGACCAAGTCACGACATTTGCCACTTCGATTGGATTCGCGCGGACCGTACATTCCAGTTCAGCGACTGAACCCTGGTCGATGAGAAGGTCTGGTGAAGTTGACACGATTTCAGCAGGATCTGTGTACATGAAAAAACTGTTCATTAGCTTAAGAAAATGTGAAAACTCTGAATATACTTTCCTTGTTTTCCATATAATAAAGTCAACTAGAATTAATGTATTCCTTATTTTCTATCACTTTAATGCACACGTCACCAACTGCCATGTAACTAGTCTTTGAATTAGCCTTTCATTCAAAACTGAAGAGTAGGCCTACTGTTTTTTTAACACTTATGATCTAGGCATTTCTATACCAGCACAGTATTATGCCCACTTCCCAGGGTGTTAAACTTCTTTCTTAGCACATTGGGAAAGATGACCTACATAAATTGAATGCCACATGTCAATTTACCACAAAAGCTTGATAAACGTTGTTGAAAAAATGCTTCACAAATATAAATTGAAGACAATTTTAAATTGACACAATACATTTAACATCACGTTAATAAATATTAATGGCGAGACAATTTTAAACTTACACAGCATGTTTAGCATTGCATTAGCCTAACAATTATAAATGAAAAGGCAATTTTAAACTTACAGAGTACGTTCAGCGTTACGTTATGAGTTCCATTTCCTTCAGCGTTCTCTGCCGCACACATGTAAGTTCCAGCATCAGTTCTCACGACGTTCGTCAAATTCAGGAGCGGACCATTCTGCAGGAACTTTAGAATCGCGATGTCACGCTTGAACTTTCCAAGAACGAGTCTTTGTCCAGCGAAGAACCAAGAGTACGTGATGTCTGTCGGGTTGCCGAGTGCGGTGAGGTTAAGCAAAGCCCAGGCGCCCTCGATAACGTCCAGCCTTGTGACTGCAGTGGACGGAAAATGTGGAGGATCTGCAACAATTATAATTATAATCATACAGGTCAAGTTTAACCTCATCTCATGAGAACTTTAGGTAAGTGAGTGAGTGAGTGAGTGAGTGAGTAAGTGAGTGAGTGAAGTAAGCAAGTGAGTAAGTAAGCAAGCAAGCAAGCAAGCAAATGAAGTAGTAAGTAAGTAAGTAAGTAAGTAAGTAAGTAAGTAAGTAAGTAAGTAAGTAAGTAAGTAAGTAAGTAAGTAAGTAAGAAAGTGAAGCAAGTGAGTGTGAGTAAGTGAATTAAGTACGTAAGCGAAGTAAGTAAGTAATTAAGTAAGTAATTAAGTAATTAAGTAGTTAAGTAGTTAAGTAAGTAAGTAAGTAAAGCAAGTAAGTAAGTAAGCATGTACATTATTGAACTGCCTGCAGACGCACTGTGTGAACATCAGAAAAGAACAATCAAAGACTGCACAACAATCACAAAACAATCATAATAATGCAAAATGCAATCAGAAAGATCTACGCTGATCAACAAATCTGCTCACAGAGAACATTGAGGGTGACGGCGTCGCTGACAGCTTGCTCAAGCAGGACATTTGTCGCGCGACACGCATAGATTTCTCCGTGGTCCGTCATGCTTGGCGTCATTTCCAGTCGACTGATCGCAGACTGTCCTCCGAATTCCGCGTCAACGATTCCCCCGTCGATGCCGGGGATTTCGTCTCCGTCCTTCCACCACGAAAGTCGCGAGACGGGATTGGAGCTGGAGCTCCTGCAGCTGATTGATAGTTCATGGCCAACCTGAACGACGCGAGGGTTGAGCGTTATGTTCAGATACTTCGGAGGAACTGCAATCAAGACAATTTCAATCAATACCTCTCATCATATTCAATCAATTGAAATTTGTATAGCGCCCTTCAAGATTTCTATTCGGACACAGGCCAGGCAGAAAAAAACTTGCAACGAGATACTTTACCTCTTCTCACCTCTTATCATCTTACCTTCTTGTTAAGTGATGCGATATAGCTACGCAATGAATCTATAAAATCAGACCTTGTAAACTCTCCTACTTTGCATTTCTTTCTTAGTATGAGTCTAATGCTGTATGGCTTATGATCACATCTTTTACTCTGCTGCTCCTCTTTCACATCTTCTTCATCCAAAATAACCATGGTCCTTGTCATCTAAGACCTGCCACCGCCACTGCCACCAAATACACAGAATCATCACTATCAGTTGCATCATCAAGTACAGCTGTACTGTTGTCGTTTCACAAACGATCAAAAATATGAAATTCAGCCCAATGTGAATATTGATTTACCAGTAAAACCTTGAAATATATTCAACAACTCAATGAAAATCACACAATTTAAGCCTTTACAACAATAGAATAATTATTTTAAAAAAACAGAACAGAACTCTCTTCTGGTGTATTTTGAAGATGGCAGAGGAGAAAGATGTCATATCTGCTAATATGATAAATAGACAAAGGTCAAAAAAAGTCAGCTGATTAAAATATTGAATCGTGATGGCAATTTCCAAACCTCTAAAGCGCCACTCGAAAGCCAACCGCAGGGCACCAGCTTATTCACGAGCACTGTGTATAGTCAGAGGGTTCGTTCAAAAGAGTAGTCCAAAGGAGGTCATAGTCCAGCTACCAAAAGCATCAGAGGTGACAGAGGTTGCTTATTACTCCCTGATTTCTTGGTGACATGTATGTATGTATGTGTGTTTTATGTATGTATGTATGTACAATTGTACATATGTATGTATGTACGTAATATGTATGTATGTAATGTATGTATGTACATATGTATGTATGTACGTAATATGTATGTATGTATGTATGTTTCAATTCAACTTACAGCTGACTTTGAGTCTGACTGTGGCGACCAGTGGAGTCTCGGTGGCTGGGTTTGTTGCGAGGCATTGGTAGTCGGCATTGTTATCGTCAGGTCTCAACAGAAACGAGACTTGACTCGAGACTATGTTGCCTGTCACACGACGCACGCCTTCCATCTCTTTGTCACCTGAATTTATAATTTCAATACAATCAATCAATCAATCAATCAATCAATTAATCAATCAAGCGAATTATTCAGAATTTACATATGCACGCATACATACATTCATACATACATACATACATACATACATACATACATACATACATACATACATTCATACATACATTCATACATACATACATACATACATACATACATACATACATTCATACACACATACATACGTAAGACATACATACGTAAAACATACATACATGCATACATATGTAGTATGTACATACGTACATACATACATATTACGTACATTCATACAACGCCGTACATAGGCCTACATACATGCAACATACATACATAATTTTTATGTACATACATAATACATAAAACATACATACATAAATACATACATAAAACCTACATACATACGTACGTACATACATACATACATACATACATACATACATACCGGTTCATGTAAGCAATTCCTATGACAAACCTACCTTTCATCCACTGGAGAGTAGCAGGTGGATTCCCACCAACCGCTGTGCACGTCATACTTTGAACGTTTCCAGCATAGACCGACCGGCCTTCAGTGTAACCAGCAATGGTTGGTCGCTCGGGAGGATCTGTTGATATATACACGGTGTTCGGAAAAAAACCGAACCTATCTTATTGATACGATAATTTGTGTAATAATTTGTACATTGTAATAAAATATGGAGAAACTTTAGTTTAAAGGACAAGAATCAGATAACTATTATTTGTTAGTTAGTTATAATGTATGTTCAAAATTTCCTCCTTCGGTCTCAACACACGCACATGTAGAGACGCGCTCGCCACTGATTAATTGCTGAATCGATACAGCTTGATCAAATTCGTCCCATTCCAGTATATATTATGCGCTGACGTAGTTCTTCCATTTTCTTACAAACTTTTTCTTGAATCACAGACCGGATTTTACAGTACACGAGATTAAGGTCTAGGCTATTTGAAATGTAGCCTACCAAGTTTTCAGGCTATAGTGCATTAACAACTGTCTTGATCGCTCACGCCAAGCCTGCTTGTTGACCGCCGTTAGCTCAGTCGCTCTATACGCTGTTTGAAACATTTTAAATGACTTCAAGTTTTAACTGGAATAGGGTATAATTATAAAGACTAGTTAAGTTTATAGTTGGGAATAAAATAGTTTTATTCTCAATAATATTTTTACATGTTTGGTGTTAATTTCATTATTTCTGGTAGAGGTTCGGTTTTTTTCCGAACACCGTGTATATAATTATATATACAGCATATATATATTGAAAAGCATCGAAAAGAAGTAAAATATATAATTGCAACAACACTGGCATTTTTCAGATATTCTAACTGAAAACGCACCTGATATTTTATTATTAAACGAGCAATTTCTTTTACTTATTTATGTTAAGGCAATTAAAAATATAAAACTAACTGTTTAAAGGTGATGAATTAGCAGAAGTTTTATTTAAAAATCTGAAGCTATAACTGCAATCTTTCTGCAATATTCATTTATGAGTCAACAGAGAATGAGGCATTTTCATGAGCAGAGATCAAGAAGCATCAGCAGCTTTATTGTTGTTAGTCACAGCAGTTGAGCGTGGCTGCCAGTCAGTCCTCTCCCTAGCCTACTGTCCATCCTACTGACAGTACACAGAGAATTTACTAACTGTAAGCAGAGTTGAATGAGACAAAGTGAACTAAAATTAAATTAAATCAAAATCTTAGCAATAGATTTGAATTACGCCAACAGTATTTTGTAATGTAGCATTTTAGGAGGTCAAGAGCACCAGTGATGAGTTTCAACTGAAGTGGGGGGGGGGGGGGGCTACATAAATAATGTGCAATAATTACAGTAATGCATTATTCTACTGATGACGAAACGTACACATGACTTTCAGCGTGATTGTGTCGATGACTGTTTGACCCAACGCTTCGTTTGTGCCATGACATTGATACACGACATCGTTCTCGCGATCCGTCAACATGACACTAATCTCGGACGATGACACAAAACCACCCTGAAACATTTTATACAGTTCCATGAAAAATTACACGTGACATTCACCACATACCGGTATATCATCATTCATCATCATTACGGTCCATGGGCTCAGTGCCCGTTGGTGTCAATCGCATGTTTCACCGTCAGTCTCCACTTGTCTCTCTCCTGTGCCATTCTGCTCAGTTTGTATATCTCCATTTCGCACCAATCTGTAATGTCGTCCAGCCATTCCCTACACGGTCTTCCCCTAATCCCCGTTCCGTCCATCATCCCAAAGATAGTTTGCTTGACGAGTCTCTCATTTCCCATTCTGCACACATGTCCAAAAAAATTTAGTTTTCTTTCCATTATTATTTGCTTGATGTTTTTCTTATTTCCTACTCGTGCGCGCACCTCCACATTTGTTATTTTCTGCTCCCATCTGATGTGTAATATCCTCCTGTAGCATCTCATCTCAAATGCCAATAGTTTGTTTGTATCCCGCTTACGTAGAGTCCAGGTTTCGCATGCATATAGTAGTATGCTAAATATGCACGTTTTTATAATTTCTATTTTGGTTTTTATGCTGATTTCACGACTTCTCCATAGATTCCCGAATGCCGCCAATGCTCCTGCTGCCTTCGCTATCCTTCTGCCGATCTCCTTTCCGCAGTCATTATCCCATGTCAGCAGACTTCCAAGGTATACAAATTCTTCCACGTTCTCCAGATCCTCCCCGTTGACTTCGATTGATGTCCTGTTAGTTTTTTCGCCAAAGGTCATTGTTTTGGTTTTGCTATGGTTTATTTTCAGGCCTACCTCCTCGCCTTCACTACATAAGATATTTAAATTTTCCTGTATGTTCTTGATGTCATCTTCTATTAGGTCAATATCGTCTGCGAATATGAGATTGTTGATCAGTGTTCCGTGCATGGAAATCCCGGTTTTTCTTTCCCTGATCTTTTCCATGACTTTTTCTAAGTATGTAATGAATTCAGTGGGGGAGATAGGATCTCCCTGTTTGGCGCCCACTGAGATTTTAAACCAATTACCAATTTCCCCATCCCCACCCACTCTAATTGCTGATTTAGCCTCTGTGCATGCGCAGTGGAGCAGTTGTGTTAGCCTTCTTCCAACTCCAAATGACCTGAGTATCGCTTGAAGTATGTCGTGCCTCACAGAGTCAAATGCTTTTTGAAAGTCAATGAAGCAATTGTATATTAATTTTCCCTTCCTTATTATGTATATACCGGTATATACATAATTTTATATACACAATATTACACACAGCCACACACATAATATATATGATATAAAAATTATATATATACATATATATATAAAATATATCTAATATATATATATATAATCATGTGTATGAAACTGTGAGTATAAAAATATATATATATATATATGTGTATCATAATAAGTTAATTACACTTGACATTCACCACATACTGGTATATGCATAATAATTATTATATACACAGTTACACACACATAAATAATATTGTATACTAGCTGTACCCGGCCACGCGTTGCTGTGGCAGAAAAGACTCTCCCCCTCCCCTTCCCTCCTCCCCTCCTCCCTCCTCCCCCTCCCCTTCCGTCCCGCTCCCTCCGCTCCTGTCCTCCTTCAACCAAGAATGTTGAAGGCCGCAAAATAATTATGCGAATCGCTTATGACGTCACGGCACGCGACCTCATTCATGTTTCGTCTGCATGGTCGCAGTCACTGTCAAGGCGTTTCTGAAATCGGTTTTGAATTTGCAAATGGCGGTCGAGCGGAAAGCAAACTTCACTTTTTGTGGAAAATATTGCGTTTTTTCGGATAAAAAGAAAAATGGACACTCTCAGATAGGAATGGAAGGTTTTGTGAAATTTTCAAAACAATCTGTGAGGTACGTTTCGAGAACACTTTACACAAACTATTGGAAAGTTTCATTTTTATATATATAGATTTTAAATATATCTAATATACACTGTGTCCGGAAAAAAAGGGACCCATTTTGTAAATATGAAAATAAATAGTAAATATTCATCAATTTTTACAATTCAAACACCATTTTAATCCTGACATATTTGTCTAATATTGGTGAAAATATAAAAGTTTCAGTCACAACAATGACGTCATAATGACGTCATTTGCATAAAAACGCATTTATCCGGCTGTTCATGCATGGTTTCGGTTGATTTTGGCTCTTGGTAAAACAGAAATCCATGTAAGGAATGAAAATAAATGCAGCTTATTGAAGGGATTGTCCGCTCTATAAAAAAGTCGTGCCTGATATCCTGGAATATTCGGAACAATAGCCTACACATTTCAGCAAACTGGTGCTTCAGCTCACCGAGTTCGTCAAAATGTTTAACTGTTGACTAATGAGACTCGGATTTCATTCCTCTTATTTCTTTGGCCGCTAAACGGCCGCCCGCTTAAAACCCGCTGATAATAAGATTTGGAGACTGATGGAGAAGGTGTGGGCTACAGGACAAGGATAAGAGACATTGAAGAACTCCGTGAGCGAATTGTTAATGTCTGCTGGGGAGGATTTTGATGCGCTGGTTAAACAGTGGTTATCGATGCTGCAGTTGGCAATTAGCGCGACCGTTTTGAAGCTTACGTTGAGGCCAAAGGTGTACACTTTGACCAAAAATTAATTCAGATATAAAAATTAAATTAAACTTACATTTATTATTGATAAATTACATCATAAAAATATTGAAATTTGTGATGATTTGGCGCATTTATCTCTTAAATTTGACTTTTGTGCAAATGACGTCATAATGACGTCATTATTTGGACTGGAACTTTTATATTTTTACAATTGTTAGACAAATATGTTAGGATAAAAACGGTCTTTGATTTGTGAAAATCGATTAATATTTACTATTTATTTTGATATTTAGAAAATGGGTCCCTTTTTTTCCGGACACAGTGTATATATATAAAATATTATGTGTGTGTGTGTGTGTGTGTGTGTGTGTGTGAAACTGTGCATAAATATATAGCTATTATATACATTTCATAATAAGTTAATCTGCTGTTTCACAATATGCCGAGCAACATGTTAAAAAATCTTGTATATTTCAGTCAGTCAGTAGTACATCTAAATATTGAAACATTTATAATGCAATTCCTCTTGTGAACTCTCAAGTACCTGTGAATGAAAAATTTTGCCGTTAAGATTTGAATAAAATCCCTTGCTTCCCAAGCTTCATTGCAATAAATTTTATTTCACTGCAGTATGTGCACTCACACAAACACTCCAATATATATATCTAATCTGTCAAACTATCTCTTTATAGAGAATCTAATCTGCTCTGCTCACTTACAGATAACTTTGATATGCCCCTATTGCAGTGGTTCCCAACCTTTTTTGACTGTAGGGCCACTTTTTCTAAGTTGAAGGACACGAGGGCCACTTTTTCTTAGTTAAAGGACATTAGGGCATTTAAGGGGCCACGATGCTAAAATTTAATTAGCCAAAAGAATATAAAATTTGCTACAATTAATTCAAAGTAGAATGTTTGATTTTTATAGACTTCAAAATAAATTAATTTGTAATAGAAAATGGTTATATGTTCTATCCTGTCCAAATAATCAATTTTTTCATATATTTTTGTTAATTCTTTGAGAGATGAGTGCCATTGTTGGGGCCTGGCGGGCCATTTTGTGAGGCCTCGCGGGCCACTTTTGGCCCGCGGGCCACGGGTTGGGAACCGCTGCCCTATTGTATCAGCTACACACTACCATATGATCCCATATCCTACTAAACATTCAATCACTCATTCGTTCAACGAGTACAAAGAACTTCTGTAAATACAAAATTCAATTGACAAAAGTTTATCTTGAAGCTGAATGCTGAGTGCGTGGTATTCGGAGCCTGCACTAAAGAAAGATTTTTGTGTTCTCATCTTGCAGACAAGTTTTGGTGGACTGCCGATCAACAAAAAGCCACTGAGATAGGGGACACTGCACTTGGATCCTACAACTTTCTCAGCGGCCTGGGCCGTCTGTTTTTGTCATCAAAAGACAAAAATTCATTAATTTTACAAGTATAAATAACCCACACATTGGGCAGAGCAGTTCTCGAGGGTGTAGTATGTGGGTGTAGAGTACTCTCCTCACAAGTATTTGCGTCTAGTATAGGCTACGGGAAAGTGACCTGCAGAAAGGCATAGGCAGACAGTAGCATGTACTCATTTCTATCATTGCCAATACAACCCTGATAACGTGGTAGGGGAGGGAGTAAAAATAGAACTAAAAGTAAGATACCTGAGGCGATGGATCGCTTTGGCTGACTCCATCGGTCACAGGGCGCCCTCTGCTGAACCACGA
Organism: Lumbricus rubellus; assembly: GCA_945859605.1. Taxonomy (NCBI): domain Eukaryota; kingdom Metazoa; phylum Annelida; class Clitellata; order Crassiclitellata; family Lumbricidae; genus Lumbricus; species Lumbricus rubellus. The sequence goes on along the minus strand of OX243811.1, from coordinate 9,685,457 downwards.
TATAACTGCAGGCGGATTACTAATGGCCGACTCACACTTGAGCGTAATTGTCTGGCCGGCTTTCGCGTTCTGATGTCCGGTTATTGTCACCTTTTCCGGGGCGACTGTAACAGACAATGCAAAGTGTAATCAAAACATTTCGTCAGTTATATTTATGTTTATGTTTCTTGGCATATTATATTCTTTGTATGACAGGGCAGAGACCTTCTCGGTCATTGTCCACTCCACTTGGACTGGGCTCCCACTTGACCTAACCCAACTACCTCGGAATAATTTGCCTGTTTTCTACCAGTTGCTCCAGACCTTTTATCTTTGATCGTGGCTGAGCTGGAAGCGTCACTGAGTAGGCTTCTTGAATGGGCGCCATGACATGGCGTGACATGACATGCAATAACATGACATGACATGCAATAACATGACATGACATGCAATAACATGACATGACATGCAATAACATGACATGACATGCAATAACATGACATGACATGCAATAACATGACATGACATGCAATAACATGACATGACATGCAATAACATGACATGACATGCAATAACATGACATGACATGCAATAACATGACATGACACATACTACAGATACATTGCATCTCTTTCAGCATTGAAATATCATTTATTTGCTAATAGATGAAGCCGCCATTCTCCAACACGCACAGTCGCACACACACGAAAGGCCCACACACACACACACGCACGCATACATAAACACACACACAGACCATGTTCTTGTCAGACCAAACCACATCTGCACAACAACTGCTTCGGCGTGAAACTCCTATGCAGTGTCCGCTCTGCATTCGGGAGCGCCTCTGAGTAAAGAGAGCTTGAAGGGGCGCTATAACAAGTGCACATACATACAATTTCTACAAACAAACAACAGCCTTAATTAGGTGGATACGTATAGATCGTCACACTGCATGTAAATGTCAAGACGAACACTGCTGCCATCTAGCAAATAACATAAGAACAAGAAATGTGTGCATGTGAATGTGATTCATGAAGACGACTGACACTGTACTGTCAACTTGACTTCTGCAGTCAGAGGGTCTGTCGTCATCTGATTCGTCGCCTGACACTGGTAGATGGCGTTGTTGTCCACAGGTCGTACCGTGAAGATCAGTTCGTTTTCGGCACGGTTGTTTCCGCTGCTGTACGAGAAATCGAGATCTTCACCGTTGCGATACCAATAGACCTGAGCGAGAGGGTTTCCGCCACGCGACTGGCAAATCAGCTTCATGGTACTACCAGTGTTCACCACATCGCCAGGATTGTATCCTGTTATTTCAGGTGCACCAGGAGGATCTAAAATGACAAGATGATATTTTAATTGCAGACTGGTGATTGCAATGTTGAAATGACTATAGAGGTTACAAGTCCAGGAGTCAACTTTACTTAGGCTATTACATGCGAATGCATTATTAAGTCACAGATGTGATTAAAAGGTACCAATGTACCATAAAGGAAACAGCGCATAGTCGCATACACATAGTCGTCTTTTTTGTTATTATTATTATTTTTGTCCTGAGGTACTTCGTTCCCCCAGGAACATAGAAATTACAAAAGCAAAGTGCTATTATTATTATTATTATTATTATTATTATTATTATCATTATTATTACAATTAGTCGTCGCAGTAGAAGTATCAGTAGTAGTAGTATCATCATTATATTTATTGATACTACAATTGTTACTATTGTCGTCGTCTTCATCACAGTCATCGTCGTCATCATCATCATCATTATCAAAATGATTCTGCATAGACCTCCAGCAGTATCTTCCCTATCACTGCAAACAAAACAGAAGCGTAACTCCAGCACATGCACATTCTGTACTTCATCCAGTGACCTTTGACATTGCCATCACTCAAGGTCACAGGACATGAAACTCAACGGAAGTGTATACCATAGAGTGTTGGAAGCATGTCTGCACTGAGTTGTCTTGAAGAAGTGCTACATAAATAAACGTCCATTTACTTACGCAGAACACTCAGCTGGACCGTCACTGCATTCGGTCTCTGCAGCGCAGGGTGTAACGCCTGGCAGGTGTAGAACGCCTCATTGTCCTCGTTCCTCGGTGTAGTCGTCAGGACACTTCGTCCGTTCTGCAGCTTCGGATTGTTGGTGACGTTTTCCGTGGAGTAGATGAGGAGGACACCCTCGGTCAGCTCGATGCCGTTGCGGAACCACTTGAAGATGGAGACGGGCTTTCCATTCTTTGCGATGCACGTGAGTTGCAGCGATGGCTGATTGTGCGACACTTTCACTACAGATCCGTTTGTGTAGCCTTCGATTATCGGCATCTGAGGTGGTACTGAAACAAGGCCACATGAAAAAGCACCTTCAGTGATGAGACTTCTGTCTGTCTGTCTGTCTCTGTCTCTCTCCCTGCCTCTGTCTCTGTATCTCTCCCTGCCTCTCCGTCTGTCTGTGTGTCTCTCGCTGTCTCTTTCTTTCTGTGTCTCTGTGTGTCTCTCTCTGTCTGCTGTTTGTGTGTGTGTATTTCTTTGTCTCTCTGCCTCTTTCTGTCTGTCCATCTCTGTCCGTGTGTCCCTTTATCTGTTTCTCTGTCTCTCTGTCAGTAAAATACAATTGAAATCTGAGCCGTCCATTCAGCTGAACGAATTGCTGACAGACAAGCATAATATGCTCACAATTATCAACATTATGTAGCAACTTTCAATAAAGGTTCCTAATAAGAACTGCTAAACAATGCTCAAGCACATACTTGGAATATATTACATACACATACACTCGACTTAAAAGCATCAATTCTTATTATTTGCCCTCGTCAACTCACCTGTATTTAATAGAATGCACATAATTAATTATATGTTCATAATTATATGAATCCTATCATTATGGTCATATTTGCAGATTTAAAAATCATTAAATAAAATGAAGTACATAAAATTCAAAGACAAGTAGCAGCCTGCTACTATTCTAATTGCCAGGTATGAGAGACTTCAAGTAAGAAACTAATATGAACTAGTTTCTGATTGTGAGAGAGTAGAATTACGGTATGTAATTTGAAGCCACAAATCATACAATGTCTTTTCAAGACATAGATCTACGCATCAGATTCAGAAGTGCTTGCCTGATATAATGACAGAAAATGAACATCAAAGACAATGGTCTCCTGGTGCTTAAACAACAATGGTAAAATACACACACAGTGGAACCGATATGTCATGGGGAAGCCCAGGAGGCAACTGATTCCAGAAAATTGAAATGACCACAGGGAAGTTTTTTGTGTGCACTGGCTGAGATCAACAGAGGCCAGATATCTACCCAAGGGTACGATCAAGAATGGATGGGATGAAGACTCGTAACCCCCTAAGGTAAGATGGAGCACACAGTCCATGATGCAGTTGACTGTTGCGCTAAAGGTCTTAGACTCAAAGCAACTGTGCATCGAAAACCAGTGCAATAACTTCTGCATATTGCTTTCTTCAAGCACTTCAACAGTGGTTCAGATGCTATTCAATCAATTAATCAACCAATCAACCAGTCAGTTAGGCAGTCAATCACTCAGTCAATCAATCAATCAATCAATCAATCAATGAATGTATTCATTGACTACCAATGAATGCAACGCATAAACATAAATGTAGCAACAGAGAAATAAATTGAATAAATTAAAAAATTTCTTAATTATTGAATTTGAGAATTTGAGATGCATTACAAGTCTAAATTACATCAGACATATTAAACATAAATATATTACTTAGAGATGTAACAATGGTTCACATATAAGTATCAACTCCAGGTCTGCAATTTATCTGAAACCTAGCCAACGAACTTTGGCAAACTGGAGCAGCAGACTGGAGAAGATAATCTATCATGGCCAAGATAATATATCATGGCTAAGACGAATTCCCCACCTACCCTAACCCAATAAATATTTTTTAAACTGAAAGAGAAAAAGAGGCAAGGAGAGAAAACAACCCAGCAACAAAGACAGATTGATGTGACATGTGGCTCATGTGGAAAAGGAGTCTCAACTATGAAGTGATAAATTCGACCACAGAATGGAAACGAGAGATAATTCCACAAAAAACGGATCTCTGATGAAAGACGAAAACATACCACGAACAGAGATGTCTGCAGATGATGCTGAGGCAGGGTAACAACAGACCAGACGACAGAGCACAGTGATAAATGAAGAAGCAGCAGTGTTAGATAAATATATATATATATAATTATATATTATAATTATATACATAGTTATATATATATTATATATATTATATATATTATTTATATACAGATATCTCACTGTACATGTATATATATACATGTACAGTGAGACATCTGTATATACTATATATATATATAATAGGTGATGATGACGTATTATGAACATATACATATATGCACACACATACATATGATAATATATGTATATAATAAATTATACATACAATGTTATACATGTTATACAATGTTATACATATGTACAAATATATAATTTTATATATATATTATATATTTATAACGGTATATATAATATATATGTATATATATAATATATATGCTTGAGTTCTCTGCCCTTGGGCATGTTTTCAAAGGTCCAAAGGAGTCATTCCTCTTGATGCTGGGCTTTCTCCATCACCTGACTGCATTATCTATTCACCATAATAATCCAGTCCCATCCATCTAAGACTAAGTCTTCCTCCCATTCTCTTCCCTTCAATTATTCCTTCCACGCTGGTTCTCAAACAAGGAGACAGACATCTCGCCATATGTGACGATTCGTTTCCCATATCCGTCTATCATAATACATTGCAAGATCTTTTTCTCTTACTCTTCCATCTTATATTCATACAGTGCACGTTGTGGGGCGCGGTGGTGTAGTGGTGACATCGGTGCCTTGGTGTCGTAGTGATCCAGGTTTGAATCCACCTCAAACCACGTATACCTTGAGCAAAACCTTCACTTGCAATAATTATTGCTTGGGTGCTTCGGCGTGAAATTCTGATGCAGTGTCCGTGCTGTAGTTGGGAGCCCCTCTGAGTAGAGAGCTTGAAGGGGCGCTTTAGAAATGGAGAAATAAATAAATAAATAAATAAGCAGTATACACCTCAATACGTGTGTGTGCGTGTGTTTGTAGGTATGTGTGTGGTGCGTGTGTGTGCGTGTGCGCGCGTGCGTGTGTGTGGGTGTGTGTAGGCATGTGTGGTGTGTGCGTGTGTGTGCGCGTGAGGAGGTGAGTAGAGAAGCACTGACTGATAACAGATAGAGCGGCTCTTCCGAGAAGTGATTGGTCGCCGGCGGCTGGACCGATCTGACACTGGTACTCTGCATCGTCCTCGAGAACAACGCTTTCGATAATCAGATGGTATTCGCCCATCAGCTCACTGCCATCCATGCGGTAGCGAGGAAAGCCTGGAATCTGGCGATCAAAGCCTGGCAATCAAAAACACAAATCTACGTTTCGGCTGTTTGGATTAACTGCCTACTTGATTGGTCGGTTAGGTGGTTGAGTGATTGATTGAATGATAACATCATTGATTGAAATGGTTAGAACATGTGGTACATGTGTTCATATGTGGTTGGTATGATTATGTCCCTTTTGGTTATTTATACCTGGCTAATATGTCATCCATATGGTTCACATATGGTTCATAAATTAAATGGCGCATGTGTGGTTCATTCATGCTTCATGTGTGACTCAGATAAGGTGCACATATACATGGATCATATAAGGTTAATTATTAATGTGTGGTTCACATACAAGTCCTAATTATGTGGTTAATATGTGGCTTATTGGTATAATTATATGGTTCACATTGGTTCATATGTGGGTCAACACTCAACAGTGTTCATAAAACTTCATATAAGGTCATAATTATGTTGATCCTATATTTCTCTGAAGTGGTTCAAATAAACAAATATTATCTATTTAGTAAAAGCAATATTCACTAATCGTGAATTTTATTTTCCATAATCATGATACTTTCCAGTCCCTCCCTCTTACAATAGGGTATATACTCACCAAGTGCAAACCCATCCTTTGTCCACTGAAGTGCGCCTTTCTTGTTGGCAACTTGGCATTTCAAGATGGCCGTCTGACCCTGAATGACCGACTGGTCTGACGGAGCGACTAAAAACGACTGCGGGTCACCCAACACTGAAACCATGAATGAAAACTATATTGTCAAACGTCAACACACAGGATCAGTTCAATTTATTTGTCAAGAAAGACACCAACAAACTTTTTATTCAAAATAAAATCATGTTCAAACAATGTTTTATTAAGATATATTGCATTTACTTTACAGTACTCTAATCTAATATGAACATTTGTAAAGCGCTTCTCACAGCAGAGCTACTCAGAATCGCTTTCAGTATGACATGCTCATGAAAAGAGAGCGGTCTACACTACACTCTAGTACTCTACAAGCAGTGAAAAGATGCGGGCGAATTCCCCACCAGAATCCCGCTATGAATTCCAGAGGGAATTACATATCTTTAATAAATTTTTTAGCAAATGAAAATTTAACTTGGCAAAACTTTGTAGCCTACTGGCATGGCAAGAGCAGACAAAGGTTTGTTTTAACAGCAAACAATTAGTTTATCTAAAGTCCAACAATTTCAGTGCTACTTATCATTCAGTTAAAAGCACAACCACAAGGAATTTTTTAATTTAAGAAAACGAAAGAATAAGAATATAATTTTACATAATAAGTATGTAAATATATTTATAAAACTTTGTTTGAACTAACTAATAAATTAGTAACTTAGTAAAGTACTTAACATAGGGTCAGGTTACAGGTAGGCTACATCTTAAGACCAGAATACATCTCCAAAGCCAAGCTGTGCATAATTATTACAAACTCATTGAGAACTTCTGTGAACTTTGAACTGTCCTAAATAATCTCTCAGTGAAATGAATAGAGATCTGTAACTGATTGCTGAGATATAATATGATCGTTTTCCAATTAAGTCCGCCACTTTACTAGGATATCATTCAACCAGTAATAAGCAATTTATTACAGAACTACAGACAACATGGGTCTAAAATAATGGTGTCTTGATGTACCGGTACCTTACAATAAAATATGTATTAAACCCTTTAGCGGCTGTCCCGATTATAATCGTCAATTTTGTGTACGATCATAAGCCGGTCGGCCGCTAAAGGGGTTAAAAAGTAAATACAATATACTGCTCTATGAATTCTGTAACCTGTTAGCATTTTTAATGGTTTTAAAAGTCAGCGCACGTGAATGATCCTGGTGGTGTCCTAGCTGTTGCAAGCCTTACCCAAGCCCCTAATGCAGCGGTTCTCAACCTTTTTGGTGCGGCGACCCCTTTTTGACATTCCGAAAGTTGTGACGACCCCCAGCAACAAAGTTGATTGAGTTGCCCTTCCTTCATTGCATTTTTTACCTTTGTCAGTGGCATTGTTACGAATTTTCACTTCATAATTTGAATACTGCTTGTGGCAGTAAGATATTGCGTGAGAGGATTCTTGGCTCTTGCGATTGTGAGAGCAACCTATTCATCAGTCTGAAGTTAAAGTTTCATAAATCTATTTAGCAGAGGGATGGGTTTGGATTTTTTCCATTGTCGAATTTTTTTAATTTCCGCATTGCAACGATGACATTTTAAGTTGCCATTGTAGCAAAACTTGCTCATCATTTCAATGCTGATAGACGTGGATGAAGTCTTCAAAATTGTTTCCACCCATTGTTTAAAAAACATCTAATTTCAAAACTGCAGTGGTTGCATTTAAAGTTGCCATCTCAACAAAATTTCTCATAATTTCAGTGCTGAAAGATAGCCTATGTCTCAAGACTTCAATAAATACTCACTCCACATTGTTTAATTTTTTTATCTTCCCCACTGTAATGGCTGCACGTTTAGGTTGTCAGCTTAATAAAATTGCCAGTTTCTCAATGCTGTTAGTCGAGGTTTAAGACTTCAGAGTGTCGCCTACAAATTATTTGGATCTGCACACAAACAGCAACATTTTAAGCTGTCTCTTAACAACATTGCTAATGATTTCAGTGCTCAGAGACGTGGTTTAGGATTTTAATCAATAATCCCTACCGCATGTTTACATTTTTTTATTTGCAGATGCAATGATAGCATTCTAAGCTGGCATTTTCACAAAATTGCTCATTATGGAATGGATAAACAGTGAATAACACTATAGAAATTGATGAAATATTTATGAAATAGCTATAGGGGATATAAGCAGCTCGGTCCACCATTCTTTGAGCAAACCGAATGTTGTTTCCTTTCTAAGAATGGTAGAAGTGGAATTTACATTTGAAAACTAATATGGCAAAAATAAAAATAATTAGTTGCTGCAATCTAACGGATGAATCATAGCAGAAGCATAAGTACAAAAAATTTAAGCCTTTTTAAGGTGTATTAGATAATTATATTGTTGAAATTGCTAGTACATCTTTTACAAATTTTGCAGGGTCCAGGCGACCCCTGGCAAATCGCCAGGCGACCCCCGTGGGGGTCGCGACCCACAGGTTGAAAACCGCTGCCCTAATGAATGAGGAGTTTCAGCAGCAATTTCTATGTAGAACAGAACCGTTATTCCATGACCTCACTGGGTAAACATAGACTTCCCTATTACCCTCTTATCTTAATTCAAAGGCAGACCAAATAGACTTCAAAGACAGAAGGCAGACCTCAATATTTAAATCTAGCCAGAGCATTGCCAAAGAGCCAGAACAGTTTCAGACTATTTTCAGATGCATCATCTTAGTCAGATCGGATCAACCATGCTTCTAAAACTCTGATAATTAATTGACCATAAACTTACAAAAAATTACAAGGAAATTCCATTGCTAAAAAAGCAAAATTTATATATATATATATATATATATATATATATATATATATATTATGTATATATACGATTGCAATTTTACTGGCACAATAATATAAATGCATACATGTACACATAGGCATACCTACGTACAATGTCGTACATGCATACAATGCCATACATCATGGCAAAGTCGGTTCAGAATCAGCATTTGTGTCTAATTAAGTACCTATATATGCATGTACATACGTACACTACACATATACAAATGCATAGATGCATACATGCCTACACACATACATACAAACATGCATACAATACATACATGGCAAAGTTGGTTCAGAGTGTAAATAAGTAAATATGCACACTTAATGAGTAAGTACAGATTTAAGTTGAGAATTTAGAACAGTGTGCAGATCTATATATTATATCATATATATTATATAATATATATATATACAGAATTATGTACATAATATTATATGCACATAATAAATGCAATATAAGAGAAGAGAGCTTTAATTCAACATCAGAGACCACCACCACCGATAGGAGATGTGCTCTGCCAGGAACCACAATCACAGAGGACCTGGATGAGTATTGAGTAGCCCCTCCGCCCTTCAATCTTCCACAAAGAAACCTACAGGGAAGATAGTGCAACTCTGTGCAGTACTTTATGTTTTAACAAAGAAAAACTTGCCACTACATAGAGCTTCTGTAGCTTTACAACAACCTGTCATGTTCACGTAGTGCATGTATCTGCGTATATGATGTATGCATGCATGTATGTAAGTATGTATGCATATGTGCTTGTATGTAATATAATTATGTATGTGCATACACATAATATGCATGTGTGTGTGTGTGCGTGCATGCGTGCATGTCTGTATGGAGGGATTTTGCAAGCATGTATGTATGTATACATGTATGTATCTAGACACTTGAACAAGACTTAGTGTCATAAAAGTACTTCTCAAAGGTTCAAGGTTTAGATCCCTTAACATTAGACTCAGAGCAGAGCAATGGAACAAAACAATAACATTTAGAATTGCATTGGCCATTGTTGCACATATTATGTAGCACTGTTTATAGGAAATCTATCTCAAGCAGTTGGCGCCGTATTTAATAAGAGAAAAGAGATTAGAAGAAAAACATCAGAAGACTCCAAGCAGAGACTGATGAATTGGTGACTATAAACTACAAGAACAGCACAAGCAGAATTATTTTGATATGAGATAACAGCTCGATAAGAATGTATTGAGTATCCTCCTATCTATTGGTTGCTGGATTGATTAACTGTTTAAGACAGCGCATATTCTATAAATCTCAAAAAGTAATTCAGATAATCGTGAATTAATTACGAGCTATAGATTTGTTAGTTTGTGAAAGAAAACCAAACAAAGAACAAGTAGGCGTCCATGTTCATGAAGTAACAACACCATTTCATCACATCCTCCTCCTTTCATCCTCCTAAGTTAATTCTCAATCTCCTACTCACTCTTCCTGTCTATACTTGATTCTTTTCCCCTCCTCTTACTTCTCTTTCTTTTCCTTCTTCGTCTCCTCCTCCTTCTCATTTTCCTCTTGCTGCACCTCTCTGATTCACTCATTTCATCCAACTATCATTTTGGTCATTCCATCTTAATTTTCTCTTCCTCCCTCTCTTCCTGCTACCCTACTCCTTCCATTTTACTTCTACTTCTTTTCCCCTTTCTCCTGGTCTTTCCTCCTACAAGCATTCTCCTTCCATACACCTCCCATACTTCTCCATCTCTTTCTTCTAATTCTCCATCTCCTCCTCTTCCTACTACTTCCTTCTTCCTTTGTCTTAACTTTCCTCTTCCTCTTCCTTTGTCCTGCTACTCCTCAACCATCTCACTTCTTCCCCTTGGGCCACATATTTCTAGGAACAAAAGCCCTGAACCGTGGTGACCTTTCATCAGAGGTTAATGAAATGTCTGAAAGGTCATTTCCAACGAACCAAACAGTCAATTATCCGACTGATGGAAACACTTCCGTTTATCCATTGCCCAAAAATCGTCTCTTATTTTACCTATAAAACAATCGAAAACAATCTTGGCACAAATAATACAAAAGCTTGCCGCTAATACACTTTTTGGTCTCTGCTCAGAACTCATGGATTAGGGGTGAAAATAAAAGGGTGATATGCATATAGGCTATGCACTTGTCAGATGCAAGAAAAGGCTACAAGTTACTTATTTATGATGTAAGAAAAGGCTACAAGTTACTTATTTATGATGTAAGTAAAAGCCACCCTTAAGTTACTTAATAATAATAATAATAAATCTTCGTTTAATTACACAATCTGACACACCGCAGAATGATTACAGGTACAGGTTATACGAAATACGGCCCACTATAGCACGACATGCAGGTCGGCTTTACAGTGGTGGGTTCGGCTTAAGTTCACTAATGGCCTAAGGCCCTATAAGTGCTGGATCACACCTGGTTCGGCCAAGCCAGAAGTGGGAGGTGCTATCTTATTTTCAGCTTATTTATTTACTAAGTGACCATACACCCACTCACTCTGGAACCCATGGCATTGCTGTCACATTTGTTTCTTCTGGTTCATAAGCCAAATAACTGTCATATACCAACAATGTCCAACACCCTTAGCCGTGCAACTTGTTTTACTTATGATGCACTTGGTCCTGCCGACCAGCATGCCAATATGGAACTCATTTTATAAGACCCTGGTTGGGTTCAATTTATTCTGGTCATCAAATGCCAGTGGCATGCTGGCAGAGAAAACAGAAATAAATATTAACCCAAGCTCAGTCAAGTCTACAGACACTTTGTCCCCAGGTAGTTAGTTGGTGCCAGCAGGTATTGTATCTGGAGTCTGGGTCAACCGGTTGGCTGCCTAGTCTTAAGTTACCCCTCGTGCTTTATAGAGGTGTTAAGTTTGTGTTTGTTTTTTAATTGCACAAGCATATTCGTGTTTACGTACTGGTTAGGGTTTACTATCTTGTTTTCATGGATCGGGTTTCGGGGTTGACTGATCGGAGGATTCTAATTCCATCTTCAAACGGAATACAGACAAGTCCGTTGAAATTGGATGACAATCAAGTATGCTAGTGGGTTTGCTCTCGAAGAGGCAAGCTAGTTTGCCAACAAGTGTGTGATTGAGTCTGCTGTCAAGTATGTGAGCAAGTATGCGAACACAGCGGGTTTGTTCTGAAGTATGCAAGCGAGTTTGCCATCATGTGTGTTCGAGTCTGCTGTCAAGCATGCGAAGAAATATGCAAACAGTATGCGAGCGGGTCTGTTTTCAAGTATGTAAGCAAGTTTGCTATCAAGTGAGTGACTGAGTTTCCTATCAAGTAGAATGTAGTCAGGTAAGACGATCTTGTTGGCATCAAGTATGCAATCACGTGATGATCAGCATGGCTTAAGTATAAAGGGTCGCTAACAGAAGGGAAGAGATAGACGAGGAGGATGAGGAGCTATTTGAAAGTGATGGGAAGACGAAGTGGAGGTCACTATGAGAAGGAAGAAGAGAGAGGGAATAAGGACAGGAGAGTGAGGAAGCAGAGAAGGAATGGGAGAAGAAGAGGAAGAAGAGATGAGGTGAAATTGAAATGGGAAAGGCAGCAGACGCAGCAAAAGAAACAGGTATGGAAAAGGAAGATCATAGCATGAACCTCAGGGCAGATGATGAAGAGGGTTTCTTATGTCCTACAAGGGAAGACATGAAAATTGTGTAACCTAAACTGGACCATTGGAGACGATTATGGGCTTCATAAATATGTCTTTAAGAACAATTGCTGAGTCTCTCGAGGAGCAGGATGAAGAGGTAAATCATAAGGAAAAATTCGTCAGCTTCGTTATCATCAGTTCCTGAGGCCACACGTGAACAGATAATTATTGCAGTCATTAATTTTGTAAAGACTTCGGTAATATTTTACTGCCTTGCTTTTATAGGCAACGGTTATACCTTGATATTCCAGGTAAGATTGATTGATTGGTTGTCTTGATTTTAAGGTATGATTCACTACCTAGATTATAAGCATAAGAGTTATTGCCCTGGCTTTCAGAGGTTAGGGGTAGTGAACCCAAGACCTGACAGGTCCAGAGCTCCTCACAGTGTTAGACAGTCTTGATATGCCCAAAATTTATTATGTCCCTCCAGTACAGTCTTGGTCCCCAACCTCCAGTACAGCCTTGGTCCCCAATTGGTACTCTTTCCTTCGAGTCTCGCACTAAGTGCTACGTGTGGAATTTGGGTATCTGGCTTTCTCACCACATGGCCAAACACTATTGGGGTCTTTGTAAAGGACTTTGTCAAATCCGCAGTTGTTTATTTATGTACCTAAGAACTGTTTTACGTCATCGCTTCTAATCTTCTGCAGTAGTCTTGAAATTCCTGCAATTTTTTCCAGCCCACTCATTCCTGTCCTCTGCATTCTTTTCTCATCTTGCTTTTTGCATTATTTTATTTTAAGCACATATTGGAAAAATTATTTGTATTATAATTATAGTTCCATAATATAATATACCCTTGTCTTGGTTTTCTTTCATGTTTCTTCATATCCTGTCCGCTTTTCCAAAAATGCCTGTGAAATTCATTTCATCTATAAAAATGCATCCCTTCACTGTTGCCGTTTGTGGTTATAACATTGGAAGCCAGAAAAATTAGCACAGCTTCAAATTTATTCTGTATACAATATCAAGATAGACGAATTTATCCACTGGTTCCCAACCAACTCACTGAACTCAGCCATGATGAGTACACCGACTGTACACTGTAGATGGGAAGATAAGATGGCGAGGGAGAGGATTGGTCACCCACCTTCATAAAAGTGAGGTTACTAACACTTCATGCCCATGGCTGCCTCAGGGCTTGGATAATAAAGGGATTGCTCCAATTCTTCTTCATCTCTTTAAGTTAGCATCACTTTGCTTTGCTTTCAATTTTTTTCAAGGAAGAATTACATGATGAATTTAGCGGAAAAGCTGCAAAGAGAAGAGAAGTAGGAAGAACATGGAGATCTGAAGTAAGAGGAGGAGGAGGAGGAGGAGGGATGGAGGAGGAGAAAGAGGAGGAGAAGAAGAAGGAGATTAGATGGGCAGATAGAGAAGAGAGAGAGAATGTCTGTTTAATGAGACCTGGATAAAGATTTGGCCAGTGCCAGTAAATCTGGATCTCATCAAGCATCCTGACCTCTATCAGCAGATGAAGCCCAGATAAAATTCCAACTGATTACCCTCCCCCACCCCCCCCCCCCCCCCCCCCCCCCCCCCCCCGGTCAGTAACTGGATAGGGTGCTAAGCATTGAAGCATCACCAATGCAGGGTCATTTAGTCATTTCTTATTAACATAATTCTACTCTTATAACCATTTCTTTCATCTTTATCAACACCAGTCCTTTTGTTTGTATGTGCACTTACTATATAGCGCCCCTTCAAGCTCTCTCTACTCAGAGGCGCTCCCGAATGCAGAGCGGACACTGCATTGGAGTTTTATGCCGAAGCGCTGAGCAATTGTGAGTGAAGGACTTGCCCAAAGTTCTTACGCAGCGACGTGGATTGGAACCTCGAACCTTCCGGCTCCAAGGTAACGACGCCATCACTACACCACCGCGCCCCAAGCAAAATATTTCATCAGCACAACCACACGTTTTCATTATCAACAAGATCAACAGTTATATATATTTGTCTGTATCAAATTTCAATTATATCACTCAACTATATAACGAGCTATGGTGTGTGCTTTACCCCAGAGTAACACACGAAACAGAAGTCAAACTTGACACTTCAAGTTAAAAATCTTATTGGCTTGAATTCGAAGAATTTCAAAAACCCATTTTTACTGTCAACGGTTGTTAGTAAGTTCTTCTGTTGTTTTGACTAACTCGCTTGTATGGACGTTGTTGGTGTGACAGGCGGAAAATTGTTCAAAGCCGATTCGTTTAATCGGATCTGACGATGACCTCTACGACATCATAATCGTCCATCAGACATGGAAAGGTCAAAGGAACTCAAGGAAGAATGGCTTTGACAGGTGAGAAGCTGAAACAGATGGAGGAGCCTGGCTTGGAAAACCAGGTTCCTTTCAGTTGCTCCCTCCAGGCAAAAACTTACATAGCACATAAGATATACATCAAAAGAAGAAGAGTGGTCCCTGAATAGCTGAATAGTCCCTGGCAAGCAGGACCGTCTTATCCATTAAGCACAGTTACTGTAGGCATGCTGTGCCTAGGACCTGTGAACGTGTAGATAGTAGGGGCCTGCGAAAGTCAGAAATAAGTTATTGAACAAATAAATTGATCCAATGCCCTACAAATAGAAAAATGAACTGCAAAGGTTAATTAGGCTCCCATAAATTTTTTACTGAAACAGTTCAAGCTATTAAAGCTGTTACATTAGGTTAACTTTGGGGCTCTTTAAATTAGCACAATCACATATTATATATTATATGTGGCACAATTACATAAAGCGTCCTATAATGTCAGTTCCCCATATTAAAGCGCTCATGAATCATGATTAAAAATGAGTTCTCGTGAGTGACATGATGTCAAGAAATAATGTGAATAATTATGTTTAAACCTAAAGCCAAGTTAGCCGTTGGATGGCTTACGAATGCGAGAGTGCCTATAATAGGTCTCATGTCTTCAGTCTTCTGCTGTTGAGCAGGTTTGTGACACGGACGACCTCGTGATCCCCTCCGACCTCCGCCATCCCGCTCTGTCCAGTGCCTTCCTCTTGGTGGTACCATATACATCTCCGTTATTGAGATCATTCAGCATATTTAATCTTCTTATGCCTTTCGTTGCCTTCCCTTCCATAGTCCATACGTCCCTCCAGCAACGTCACCAACATACCCTCTCCTCTAAGTATGTGGCCCAGCCACCCATGCTTTATCCTGCTTATTAATTGTAGTAGTTCTCTCTGCACCCCTGCCCTTTCCAAGACTGCCTGATTTGTGATTTTGTCTCTCCAACTTATTTTCAGCATTCACCTCCACGTCCATATTTCAAAGGCCTCTATTCTTTTCCTATCCGTACCTCTCATTGTCCATCACTCAGCAGCATAATTATGTTGCAACTGTCCATACCAAACATTTTATCATTCTTATCTTTAGTTCCATATTCATATTACAAGTTAGTATCCCTTTCTTTTCCATGAAGGCACATAAATTACCCTGAACTATTCTACTCTTGATATCTGCTTTGCAATAGCCATCCTCTGATATTACACTGCCCAGGTATTTGAACTGGTTGACCTGCTCCACCAGTTGACCATCGAATATTATCGTCATCCCATCCACTTTTTTCCTTGATGACAACGACCTTAAATCGGTCCCGCTAGCAAGGGAGGCCAGCCAAAGGCATGAAGGGTTAACAACTTCATGTTGCTTTTCCTCAGCACAACATGAGGACAGGTCCTATTCCTCGTTATCTTACCTATCTACCGACAGTAAATATGCATTGATTACGTGACTAAATTACTCATCCATGACAGATCAACCTTGAACCACTGCACTAATTTACCAATTTGCACTCAGTAGCCTATACACGTGGATAAGGAAGTCCTTACGTCTAACTGTTCACAAACATCTCAAAATAAGATCGGTGACAGATTTAAAATGTCATTGCACAAAATCCGGAAGACTCACAACAGACACGAAACACACACATGCGAAAGTATGCATGTACTCAAGCATGCACTCGAGTAGGCCTATAATAGGCTTGCTGCCAAAAGAGGATCCTGCACAAGAATAGCTGACATGAAACGTGGGAAGAAGACATTCATAGTTCATCAACCATCTAGATATAAACATAGCCATGACATTCGAAACCATCGTCTCTGGTCCACTTAGTGCAGTGAGGGAGAGAGTAAAACGGGGAGGGGAAGAAACAGAGCCACAGTAACTACAAGGGCTGGGGTGTGGTAGGAACTGTGGATCCTGTACCTTCTCAGTGGCTGGCGACAGGCCGGCCCTCTGCATGAGACAGTCTCCTGCGCCAGGATGAGTAGGCCTGGGCATCATGGGGGGGGGGGGATATAATTCGGATGGTCACATGTCATGGTGTCAATGGCAAAACAAAACGAACGTAAGGTTCCGCTAACAGGATCACCTTAATAACTCCGCCCACTGGCTGCACTCTACCAGTGCCAGTCCCAAGCCTGGATAAAGCAGGAGGGCGACACTAATCATCATAATTGATATGGTAGTGTCGATAAAACGTAACAAGGATCACCTTAATTACACTAAACATCACTCATTACTCGTCTGACAATGCATCACATATCTTACCTTCTTGTCCTTCTTGTCATCATAAAGAATTCAGAAACCACGTTCCCCCTTCTCTGCCAACATCTTTCTCTCGTCTAAAAACTTGCCTTTCTTCTCGGGGTTGAACGCACTGGGACTCACCTGGGAGCGCTTCTGAAAGGTCTTGCTGCAAGAAGCGCTTTATAAATGGTCAGATAAGATAAGATAAGAAACGCCACCAGGTAACTCATGACTATAATTATCACATTACAAGCAGATAATCAACTTACCTGTCCATGCAAACAGCATAACCAGAAGTATCCAATGAAGCCACATTCTACGTCCGAGTCGACTTCGCTGTTGAAAATAATTCCCAACAAAATTCCCAACCATCTCCATCAACATCAACAGCAGCCTTGGAATGGCACAATGGAATGCGGTGGACAGACAGCAACAGTAATGAAGTCCTTGCACATAAATCCACGACCACCAGACACTTGTGCTTTAAATCAAATACGACGTCGTGGAATAATTCGCTTGCACTCAATTCTTGTATTTTATCGCTTCACGTGCGCGAGGTTGTTTGGAGTCAAAGTCCCGACCTTTTAGCGTTGACAGAACATTACGCAAACAAAGTCCTGAGTGGTTTTTCACTTTGCATAGAAGAACAACTCGCAGGTGGTCTGGATGGATTTCTGGATTAAAGTGATCCCTGGAGTATCCGAGTATCCACATCACATGATCAGATCAGATATTCCAATGAACTTCCTACAACATCCAGACAATATGGTAAAAATTATTATAAGCTGTGGAACACTATCTATAATTTTCTATATCTGGCTTTGACTAAATCCTTCCAACCTTATTTATAGACTGAAAGAAACCACCCCAACACACCCACATGCAAGCACACACACACAATTGCACACACACACACACACACACACACACAAATGCACACACACAAATGCACACACACACACACACACACACGTACGCACACACAAAGACAGGTGGAACAGGCAACTTTATAAACCCATGCATGAACAGGCAAACACACAAAGACACGGGCACTCAGTCTCACACATAAGTTTAGATCCGTCTGCTCTTTATACACAGGCACCCACCCACACACACACACACCCACACACACAGTCTGCCCTTTCACTCAAGAACCCTACAGCAGAAACTGGGGTTGAAAACCCATTGAAGACCCACTCAGTACCTCCATTTATCTTTAATGCGATAGCGACGGCAATGGCAAACAGCAGCAGCAGCAGCAGCAGCAGAAGCAGCAGCAGCAGCCCATGTACAGTTTTAGCATCTGCTTAACCATCATCCCACGCTGGTGGACTGAGGAGACGTCTCCTCTGCTGGAGAGGAGGGAGGCCCCCAGATGACAGGAGGGTGCGTAAGGTATCACAATGCCCACCCCCACCCTCTCATTCGACCACCGATATCAGATATCATCCATGCCACGTCAAAAATTCTTCCAGTTGATAAGCTGCACGGCCTGCACCTCTCTCTCTGTCTCTCTGTCTCTGTCTTTCTCTTTGGCCAGGGACCGGGCATATCTATGGGACAGGGCAGCACAGCGTCAACATCATCATTAGCATCCTAAGGCAGCAGCAGCTGCTGCAGCCGTGGGCATATCAGGTGACCATATTCCCTCCCCAGCCCAAACAAAGAATCACCTCTTCTTAGCCCCTCCTCATATCCGTCAAGGCATTTTTCAGAGACAGATGGAGAAAGACAGAAGTTGAGTCATCTGTGAAACATTTATCTGGCCACTCGACACAGCCTCATTCCTTTGCTCTCTGGTATGCCATCCCGCAGCTTCAGCAGTTGCCTCACAACTCTAAATCCTAATGATCCTTAATCAGATGTTGGAATAGTAGAAAATGTCATCATACCAGAAATGCTAACACAGTAGGCCTATACAAGTGCAACTGTTCTTGAGCAGACTGAAAGGAGTTTTTAAATTTACTAGCCTAATAAGCTAGGGACGCTGATTCATTATTTATTTTGACAACTGTACTGCTGAAATCATGATGACATGTTGAAGATGACATTCATTTGCCAGTAATTTCAGTAAATAATTAACCATAATAAGCCAAGTGAACATCATTTTTTTATACCAAACAAATCACAGAATGCACATCCAAACTTACCCAAGTCTATAAAAGTTCTTTTAGTGGACCGGGCTGGGTAGTTATACATAAAAATTATGATTTATGCCTTTTTAACTATAATATTACTGACAATTGACTACGATCAGTCTAAACTTTAAATTGATAACTGAACAAAAATCATAATCGTATAAATAAATTATATATCGTGGATCACACCAGCCTTTTTATTACTATTATCCTAATTTTTTAATAAAAACACTTTCTCGTAAAATTTAAGATAATTATTTAGGGGCCCGCGACTGCTCTCTACGGGCCTCGGAATTTCTCTCATCGGTCCTCGCCCTAGTACAAGGAAGAAGAGTTAGTCTGAGAGTGTTTGTCATTTTCATGTATAATTATTATTCTTAGCCTCATCATACGAGGGCTGTGACAAATCCTCTCCATTCATCATCATTACTAAATTGGCTGAGGCCACAGAATAAAATCTATCATCATTTTTCATCAATTTATCAAGCTGAAAAATATGCAAAAAAAATTGCACCAAACAAAACAAGTAACCTCTTGGACACAAAAAGAATCCAGAAGAGACTGCAGAGTCCCGCTGGTTAGGGCCACCTATGCACATTTTCTGGTGCTAGATGGTTGATAGGTTAACTATATTAACATTCCATAAAATCATTGCACATAAAATCTGAACTAAGAAAAGGTCGTTCTTATTCTAAGCATTATGACACGACATAAAATGCAACACAAATTTCTGCTCCAGTGGGGTTTGAACTCAAAACTCACGATTGCCAGGCCACATGCTAGCAAGGAGACTAAAGCAGCAATAAACCTTCTACAAATGAAGGCCTTGAGCTCCACTTCAATCATAGCTGAGAAAAGTGTGTGTGCAAATCCCGGCTGAACTGAGTTCCTAAGTTTACAATCTAAAGATAAGTGACAAGTCTTTCCCAGTGCATAAACCTGCACAATCTTGAAAGGCCTGTAAGTCCCTATTGGATGAGAAACAGCACTCTGCTGAAATATCTCTTGGGATTAAAAAGTATACTTCAGGTCCTAAACCAAACCAATCCTTCACTGTCTGGTTTTTATTTCATTCACCCCGTTTTTTTTCTCGTGGTTTTCTCTCTCGACCAAGAGCTCTTGAGAGTTTAGATAACTGTAACCGTCCAATCAAAACTCATAACCCTTAAAACCCTCTCTCGTCCAGGGTACCCTGATTCTCAAACCGCATCTGCAACCCTTCCCTTACCACATTCCACCACCCCACCCCCGTCCTGTGTCCTTCTCCCTCTCAGACTGCCCTCAGGGCAACAATGACACAAACAGTTTTCAAAGTACCCCATACTACAGAAGGCATGGGGCAAAGCGAGCTGCTTTATATCATAATGAGTTGGCACATGACCTTTGAGATTCCCAAGGAAAAACTAACGTCCAGAGACACAGCTGAACATATCAGTTTACCCAAATATTGCACAAATGTGGTGATAGATTATATGATCCCTTACAAGCGTCTTCACATTTCTGTGCTTAACTGGCATCGCCTGTGTTACTGTTTACATAAATTTTTTAAACACCGTTTATCTTAAATCCACGACCTTAGTTTCGAAAATCACTTATAATATTATGCAGCTTGACACAGGCACTGATATGGAAGCCTAGACTGTCACCATGGACTGAAACTCTCCACACTTGTTTTGCAAGTTTTAGGATACAGAAACTTTTTGGTTCAAACTGTCATCTTTAAATCCATTAACAGAACTTATCAGAAGTAAAAATGAACCATATGCTAAATGAATTATGGTAGCAAGTCAGCACAACAATAAGCTGTACAGAGTCCTACTTTCAGTAACTTTCCATCTATCAACACTAAACTATAAGATAGACTTCTTCTTAATTCAGTGGTTTGTTGCATAAGACAGAATAGGACATCTAGGACATAGGCCTAGGGGCCCCAAACTTGGTTGACTACCATTTGACTTTATTGCTTTATCACAGTAGGCTATCACAATCTCCAAACCCTACTATGTATGTCATAACATTGCAAGTCTTTGATCCATGGACGTCCACGGGGAAGCACATTTTTTACCTCTGAATTTTGCACATATTTTACAAATACAAAATCTGTTGATTATTCAACACGATTTCCACTGCAAAAAACATTCAATTTTTAGGCAAGTTCATGACCATATTTATATATGGTCCATATTTATTTGCAAGTTTGTCACGTGTTGTTGAAGAGTTAGACAAAACGTAATTTTTCATAGCAAAAGCTAGCAAAAGGGTGATGCAATATTGGTCATTAGACAGTGGCTCTTAGAAATCAGCGTTTAATCTAGGCATCTCCAGAGGAAAAGATCACCCCTCCAGAAAAGACATCCCCCATAAAATTTGACAAAAAATGATAAGCTTTTAGTTCCTGTTTACATTGTTGTACTACATGAATATTTTTGAATAGTCAATCAAATCAATCAAATCAAATTTATTGAATCGATTCAGTAAACACAAAACACAACCATAATAATGATCACGAGCACTTTTGCATTAGCAGAAGCAAGAAAATGGAAAAACATATAAATGGTATCGTGTATATAAGCACTGGAGAGAGAAAAGTATAAAGTGAAGTGCAAGAATGAGTGAGTCATACTACACTGTCATGTTATCTACTATTATAAGATCACAATGTTATTATTTACTAATTTACTATTATAAGTAATATGTGATTCTATCATACAGCAACGAGTATAATTTACTGTAAATATTTGTATAAATACTGAATGCATTAAATTGTACCATTTTGGACCAATCATAACAATGTACCTTCATCTCTGCAAGCTCAATGCCTACCTGTCTGTCTGCATGTCTGTCAGCCTGTCTGTCTGTCTGTCAGCCTGTCTTTCTGTACTTGAATCTGAGACTACATTATCTCTTAGAAGGACTTTTAAAGAAACATCCTTGGGGTTCTAAATCCCTAGTTGAGTTACCTTAAATACAACAGCTGTTAGTCTACCCAATTGCCTCAAGGCTTTTACAAACCCTTTATCCAGTGTCTAAATAGTACTCCCCTATCTTCACTTCTTAGATCAACCTTCCACATCCGTTGGTTTACCAGTGCCTGAGTAAACAATCGAGACTTCAGAAAGGTACCCATCAGTGACACCAGACAAACTCACCTTATGGACCCTATCAAAAGAACACAGTCATTATGATCAAACAATGCCCATACAGAACTCTTTAGCATCAAGGATAGGGTGCATAACCTGTACATGGAATGTTGGGGTTGTTTCAAAGATGAGGCCCAGGAGATGGCATTATACAATTTATACTCCAGGGATCATTTTGGGGTTATATGGATTCACCCGTCAGCTCTGAATTCCTTAAAAACATTCACTCACCTGACAGAAGAAATCTAATGAATTGTGTAAAAAGTCTCAAAACAGATCAAGTATAGCACTTTCATTGCTTATTGCTTTTTTGGGAGTATTCAGATGGCTAGGTCACAGTACTATTCACTTGACATTCACGGACATATCACGCAATTTAAGTAAGTAAGTAGGTAAGCAAGCAAGTAAGTAAGTAAGTAAGTAAGTAAGCAAGCAAGTAAGTAGCCTTTATTTGCAACTGACAAGCATACAATGCAAATAAAGTATAGTATCATTGTCCAAGGACATACATATACTGTTTCCTCAATAGGAGCCCTTGTAAGTAGCCCAACAAAACAAATCTCTACACAAAAAATCTCGCATTTCAATTATCATCAAACCTAATATTATATGTGAAGTAAACACGTTGCATACATTGCCAAGCAGCTGCCACCAGAATGATGACAAGTGCTATCTTTGGTCTGTAGAGATCATGTTCATCAGATCAGTTTTATTAGGAAATGCTATCCATTATGTTGCTCATATATATATATATATATATATATATATATATATATATATATATATGAGCAACATATATATATATATATATGAGCAACATATATATATATATATAATCAATAAGTCAATCTGTAACTGGCAAAAATTTAGATACATTTAAAAGTCTGTCGTGGGACACAACTAAATAAATAAACAGTCTTTGAAAAGGCCATAGACTGACCAAGCCAATGCCGAAAAGAGCGCTGTGACCACAGAGAACTGCATGGCTTCCTGACAGATTAGATTGTATAATCTCAAAGACCAGGCACCGGCATATACCACCTACAGCACCATTACCCGCATGCACCAGCGCAGCACCATCATCAGTATCACTACCACAAAAGGTAAAGCCCAAGTGCTAACTGTTGCACTGAATTACACATGTAGGCCTACTAGGTTTCAGATTTTATAATAGCCTATGTAGGCCTAAGCTTATACAAGATTCAAAGTAGTCAACTGAACCATGTTCATGGAAGAGACTACAAAGGCAGCATATAAATATGCACCCACAACCAGTTCATACCATCTCCAACAGTCCAACTTAAAAAGTTACCATACAATTTCAGTGTCTACTTATGTACGTCTACTTACTTATGTACATGTGAGTGTGTTGCCCTGTGGGGGTTGGGTTGTGTGCGTTTAGACTCAGTCAACTCCATTCCTGACACCAAGATTTTCCCCCTCTGCTGCAAAGGGTAACCTGACTGTTGACCTCACTTGACCTGCTGATCTCAACTTCCACAAACTACAGTAAAAGTCAGGATCTTCAATATGACGTGAAGTCGGATTTTTCCTTTGGCTCTACTCTTTAATTAATTACAAATTTACAATGTATATGATGTACATGTATTATATATAGCCCGTTATTTATATTATAGGCATGTATGATTGTAGACTCTATGTCAGTGTATATACTATGTAGTATGTATAATATGCAGGGCCGGATTAACCAGTACGCCATGTCTGCCATGGCGGCGGGCCCCCCGTCGTCAGGGGCCCCCCGTGCGAGAACAAAAAGAATTTTTAATGTGCATTTTCTCATAAATTTATTCAACTTCACTTAAAGAACAGTGTGTAAATTTAAGTCAATTGCTGATTTGTTTTTATGAGCAAACAATGCACTGTGTGCCCTATAGCCTATAACTCTTAGAGTAAGCCCAGTGCCGGCGCTAGCACCCCCCATACCCCCATTTGGGGGGCCCCGAGTTTGAAGGGGCCCCCAGGGGCCCCCAAAATTAGCTGGTCATTATGGCTATTTGTGACTGTATATTTCTTAAACCGGCGCATTTATTTGAGGCACCAGATACGGTCTGGTGCATGCCTCAACTAACCATATGGCACTGCCATAGCAGACCTAATGCAAACATCATACCGGCCATACTGATTTTGGGCGTAAGTAAAGCCATTTAAACTAACTCAGGCAGTTTCTTCCACTTTCTCAAACACAACATTTATAAATTGTAACTTATTGTAATTGCTAATTGGATGAGGCTCCAAAATAAAACCTGCGTGAGGCCCAAACATTAAACCCTGTGTAGGGTTCCAGATGTCCATGATCTCAAGTTTGCAAGGGGCCTCAAATGTAGCTGGTAATTATACCTTTCATGACGGGCCTGACAGCTCAAGGTATGGAGGCCTCAAGTTTTATTTTGGGGGGGGGGCCTCAGGTACTCTAGCGCCGGCACTGAGTAGGCCTACCGGTATAAGATCCCTGGCATGAAATCCATGATTAAAATTGTATTGACGAAAGTAAACGATGCCAAAAAACAAAATATTTCAACTTTCCAGTGCTCAAAATAGGCGAATAGCCAAAGAACCCTCTGGTAGAAAAACAGCATTAATTCCTCTGTTCCAAAACTGAATTTTTTTTCATAAACTCCAAATGGGTCAAAGGAAGGGGTTGGATCGGTTTGTTTAATGGCTTATAGTTAGGCCCTAAGCGCCAAGGACTGAAGGTATAATAAAATTATAATAGGCCTGCACATCTAAAGAATCTAAAATTTGTGGGTCAGCAGGTGTCTTAAAGGTTACAACGCATATTTTTGCTAATAGATACTGTTTCTTTCAATGACATTCTTCACCAGTTTGCCACCGCCATTAGCAGAAAATTTGAACCATAGCATGGGTGCTCGCGTAGGCGAAGACTTGGCATTGGCTTGGGGGGGGGCTGTGAGCGAGCAACCGGAGGACGATCGCCGAGAAGCGAAGCGCCAAGCACCGCCCCATTTTTTTTAAATTTCCACACAACAACAGTATATAGCAATAATTTTTAGGCTGTCATTTCAAAGACTTTTCTCATCATATGATTCATTTCAGGGCTCATATTCGTGATTAATCAATTATAGGCATGCAATAACAATTTAACATGTGAGAGGAAGTTCTGAGGACCATGGTGACGGAAGGTCAAGGTAGATTAAGGGCCCCCCGGAGAATATGGCGGCGGGCCCCCCCGAGAGCTTAATCCGGCCCTGATAATATGTCACTGTGAATGTATGCATATATGTGTGCACGTGTGTGTGTTTGTGTGGGTGGATGGGTGTAGGTGGGTGTGGATGGGTGTGTGTTCACATAGTGTACACTGATGGAGTGCATAGCAAATTCACAAAACCCATCCCTGAAATAGAATATCCACCTGCATCCTGGAATCTGATTTCTAAGTTAAAACAGAATCACATGATACCTATTAACTCTAAGCTCTTCAAGATATTTATAAAATATTCAGGATACTCCCAAAGTGGTCCTGCTAGTAGCCATGCAGGTACTTATGGGTTATCTACCCCGATTTAATTTTTTATTTTTTCAGCGTTGTCATTCCACGTCTTTTCCGTGAGGGTCGGTTAGGGCTCAGGTTAGGCATCGTGAGGGTCGGTTAGGGTTAGTGTTAGGGTTAGTTTAGCCATTATAAACTGGTCGATTCATGGCAAAAGACACTCTGTCAAATAAATCGGGGTAGATAACCCATATGTACCGCCATGCATTAAAATGCCTCATAGAAAATTTGGAAGCGATTCGGCCAATATTGCATTTTCACCACCCTTGGTTAAATTGGGTCTTGACCGTCTTGAGGATTAGGGCATAATTATAGGCCTACAGACAATTCCTGAGGTATGATGTGTATGCTTCAATGTGTGTAAATATGTGTAGGCCTATGCATGTAGGCCATACATTTTTCGTACTGTTATTTCTATTAACTGAAACTCAACAATTAAAAATAAAGAAACTGTAACTTCAACTAACTTAAGCCGTAACTGAAAACACATAACTGAAAACGCTGTGCATGAGACATGAATTCATCAATCTTTGACAATCTACTATAATAATCACTTATCAAGAAGTACCTCTAGTAGCCTAAGTGTTGCACATAACGGTGATCGATCCATAATTGATCCAAATTTTTCTTAAATAGAAAATGAATGCTGAACGTATTCGAAAAACAGTTCGGGCAATGGAGATGATTGATTGATTGACGGGCGAAATCTCGACGCAAGCGTATAATTAACCTCGACGGCAGCAAAATGCAGCGGTATGCGTGTGACGCTTAATTGTCACCGAACTCCATAATTATGACGTAAATCATCGCGATACTTTAATTCTCTTTTTCATAACCAACAGATGTCTCTATACCAGGGCCTACAATCCCTACACGCTTCTATGCATTGGTATAGGTCTGTCCGTGACTCCTTTGTAATTATAACCATACCACACATGTCAATTGTCTCACCCAAAAGTTTCCAACGCACTGCAGCAGATCCTCTGGCCTCTGCACCAGAATGAATCAATGATATCATTACAGAAAGCGCTACAGGCTGTCGACTTAAATGACACATGGACATTATTCATTGTATTCAACGCCCAGAATAGTTTCAGTCGTCTGCATTTGAACTCCGCCCGTCCCGCCAAACAGCGCAAAGGCGACGGAATTAATCTACTGCTTCAAATTAGTTAGCTAAGAATCAAACAAATCGCTTACAATTTACATGTATTTGTAGGCTATTACTATGAGGTCTATTAGTGAAACAAAATCCAACGAAATAAATTACCTTCAATGGAGTATAGGATAAGTTCTGAAACCTCTTCAAACTTTTCAGTGGAAAAAATGCCAACGGACTAATCCACCGGCTAAATTTTAATCCACGTATACGCTACCAGTACCAGTTGCAATCTCTATAAGTCAGACGAAATTCTAGACATCTTTGGCTTCATCGACTGGACTTTGAAACCCGCGTGGCCTGCAGCCGCCCCGCCGCTGGTACCGTTGCTGCTGCTGCTGCTGCTGCTGCTGCTGCTGCTGCTTGAGCCCAATCTGGTGACCCCCAATGGCCCGTAAGATATGAGCCGCACTGCTGCTGCCCAGATTGGTGCACCCCGCCAGATATCAATCGCAAGGCGGCGCACAGCTGCGATGGATTTCTTCTAATGCTTCTTATAACATATGCTGGATATTTTAGAGGGACCGTGGAGGACGGGGTGAAGGCAGAGTGGAAGGAGGAGTGAAGGGAGGGAAGGGAGGGGAGAGAGGGAGGGACGAACCCTGGTGAAGGGTAGAATTGGGGGTATTGATGGGTGGGTGGACGATGTGCCCCAATGTGCAGCAGCAGCAGCAGCAGCCGCAGATGCCGTTGTATACGCTGCCATCAACGGACTCTGGTTAAGTGATCCATGCTGGGTTGTAGGGCGAAGATAATATGTGGACCTTAAAGACCTACTGGCATTCCGCATATGTATCACCGAGAGCCTGTGATAGGCCAACTGTGCATAGTAATGCACATGTATAGATTATAATTTATGTGTAGGCCTATGTATTAAAAAGATATAGGGCCTAGGCCCATATATAAATAGGCCTATATGTGCAGGCTATTATATCATTGTATATGACTGGGATTAATGTTGTGCACGGCTGGGGCTTCTTAAAACCTACACAATTATAGATGATAGTAGAGTAGACCCTATTAAACCCTGTAATATTATAATGCATATTTAGTGAAGATACAATATTAGGTTATGCCTATAATCCCTATTGTGTGGAAAAATGGGCTAAGTGCTGGATCTGGGCTAAATGCAATTTTATTAATTTATATCGGTCTTTAAAGTGTACAATTATAGACCATATCATCATCATCTTCTTCATCATCATCATCGTCAGTCATCATCATCATCATCATCATCATCTTCTTCTTCTTCTTCTTTTTCTTCTTCATCATCATCATCGTCAGTCATCATCATCATCATCATCTTCTTCTTCTTCTTCTTCTTCGTCATCATCATCGTCAGTCATCATCATCATCATCATCTTCTTCTTCTTCATTTTCATCATCGCCAGTCATCGTCATCATCATCATCATCGTCACCGTCGCCGTCGTCGTCGTCGTCATCGTCATCGTCATTATCATCATCGTCATCATCATCATCATCAATATCATATAGCCTATCACTGTTCATAGTGGAGGATGTTTCTTATTACTTCTTTTGTCTTCTTACTGTGCTACCATTATTTGGTGAATAAAGAGATTGATATAATAGGCCTACTTTAGCGTGCATTTTTTACGGTCTCCATCTGACTTTAAGCCTATCCTGTTAGAATCTTTAGAGAAATAATTTATTAGGCCTAATTATGTCACAGTGATTTGATGCATTTTTCGGCGAATGAGGCATGAAAAGACGTACTTTGATCTAGGAAGGATATAAAATTTAATGTCGGATGTTTAAAAATAACTGTTATGTTGCGGTTAGGCCTATTGTTTGGATATTTCCCAATCAAGACGAATAATTCTGTAGGGCCTAACCAAAGTACAGACACAGAGCGCTGACAGCGTGGCACGTTTTTCAATTAGGTGTGACTAATTAGGATGAAAGACAGCAGCGACAGATATCCAGGTTGTTCGGTGTATATAGTCGCGCACGAAGTCGGTCCCTCGGGGTCTAAATTCAAAGACAACCTTCTGTGTCCAATGTTCATTCTTCCAAAGGAGTGGGCTGTGCTGAGGATTTATCTTATCCCTTTCTTCTGACCGTTGACTGAGTCGATTATTGCGTTAGTTTGACGCCATGTCCAATTAAAACCAAATCATTTCCGGTTTAATTATCAACGGCGTCCATTTCGTACAATTGATGTTCTTGGCTGCCAGATATATACAGAGATAACGAATTAACGATGCACTGATACAGGAGGATGAGTGTCATCATGAAATTATTATCTTTTAATCTTTCGTGAGGCTGTTCCTCTAATTCTGTACGCCCTCTTCCAGGTCTTCCTTGCGGCTTCTTTGGCTTCCTCTGCGAATCCGCCTTCAACATGGCTTAATGCTTCATACAGGGTGGGCCAAAAAATACCCCTAGGTTTTTTGTCTATCTTTGGCCAGAAGTAAGAATTTCGAAATGAAATTTTAATTTTTTGCCCACCCTGTACATTCTCTCGAGTTGTTATACATGAACAGTAATTACGTATTTTGAGAGGAGACTCCCTTCTGAGAGATGGCATATCATCGGTGGAAGAATAAAAAGGAAGAAGAAAAGAAGAAAAAGAAAACGAGGAAGACAAAGACGAATAGCCTATTGTTGGATTGGATGATGACAGAAAACTGAAGAAGGCTCAACATCGGGAGGAGTGGTACCATTGGACGCTTGAACCTGCCTCTCAGCCTCTGGGCAGAGAACTTGAAGAAGTAATTGCAAATGCAAAATTTGGTAAACATACAGTTTACTCAGCTTATGCCTGCATGTCTACAGCATCGTCACCGAGCTATAGGTCTACTTCTACAATGTTTTGCATTAGGCTTCTACATTGCTCTACAATCTACATTCTACAATCAGTTTATGTATTCCATGCGCGCATTAATGTGTCGTTGCTTCTGGTCTCCGACCCTCAGGAATGAGGATGGACGGCATCGTCATTAATGAGTATGCTACAAATCTCATCCAGTTTCTACGTTGGCCTACCTTTCCGTCTGTAGGCCTACGTCTGTAGGTTATCACACAAGCTTGACCTTCAAACTCGACGACCCATCCTACAATCAGTAATTATCAGTTAAACCTCTGGAGTGCTTAAGTGTGGGAATCGGGGAATGGTACGAGGTGAAGGCCAAAGGTCAGAAGTTCAGGCAGACGTCCTGTGCGCACGACAGCCAACTGAAACCTCAAACAAGATGGAGAATTATATTGGGATCAGACGTTTTATGGCTTTTATAGGGAAAATTGGGGCAGAGTTAAGCGGAGGAAGGAGCAGAGGGAAGAGGTGGAGTGGAGGAGCTTACATTCCATTTCAATTAACACCGTGGACATGGCATTCCTGTTCTTCCTCTTCCTTTGATCACTTCAACTGTAAGAAAGCCAAAAGCTATCAGAAACTTCTGTGAGGACATTCAGGACAGTGTTCGGCGAGCTGTGTAGTAGGCCTGCCCTTCCATAATATGGGTTTTAGCTTAAAATGATTGCATAGGTAACAAAGGTAATGAAACAACATTGACAATGATTTTTTACTTCTTTTGATCTTTTCACATGTAAACGTAAACTTTGATGCCTACCTAAACATAATCTTAAATTGAGTATTGAGTGTTTAATTTTATCGCAAATGAGACAAACATAATACATTTTAATTCCTAGATCTTCATGACTGCATTTATTTTCAAAGTCCTTCAAACGTCTTGATGTAAAAGAACTACCCAAATTAATTATTGCTTGCATTATCATTACACTTATAGTGGCTCCATAAGACACGTTCTTCAGGTCATATTTGTCTAGAGTCTAGACTGTGCTTCAACATTTTGGAATTTCTTGCTATAACTTCCTTGAGTTCTTTAACTCAAGTTGGAAATTGCAAATATTTGAAACACATGTTCTATCAAATTGGGCATAACAAATTAATGAACAATTTCACTTGATTTAACAAATTTTCACATAACAAGTGGGTCCCACAGAATGTAAAGCTACACAAGCAAAATGATGTTATATCTGATAACAAAGTAGTGAGACACATCATGGGCGGATATATACATGTAGGCCTACTCTTTATTTTACCTTGATTTTTACAGATCCAAAAATGATATTCTACCTCACTCAAAACAAAAGATATCTATCTAACAACACATAACTGAATTTAACAGCAAGTCGCACACAATGGGACACGTTCAGATGTATAAACTTAAAAATCAAAAACAAAACTTGACCAATAGTCCTGGCAACTAAAAGTGTAGCTAGCACTAATTATTATACAATACAGTGAATACACAAGTGGTATAGACATTAGTCCTGACAACTAAAAGTGCAGCTAGTTCTAATTATTACACAAAACACAAGTGGTATAGAACTACTATACTAATAAGTAAAAAGAGTTCGAACATGATTGTAGCGTTCAATGAACATAAATATTGCAACTGCACGAAAAAAATCTCAAACTTGTAAAACAGTTGTTACATATGAACCAAACAATGTCGTAATAGTATTTATAGAAACAATAACTAATGACTTGCTGAACATCCAGCAATTGCTTAACAATTAGGCAGTTGAAAATTAGTTATATAGGAACATTATGCTTGTAAAATTACTCAAAATGAAATATCAAGGCAAAAGTAAACACATTGTACAGCACAATTAAACAACAGCTCAGCAGCAAATTTTTAAAAAAATAATTTTTTTTCAAATTTAGTGAAAGTAAAGAATTTCTTCAAGACTTGTCAGACATGAATAGCAAATTAAATTTCGTTTATATGTGACGCTTTTCAAGCCATACTACAGGCTAGAAAACAAAAATTTAATGAGACAAGGTTCAAGCTAAGTGATTAAATTTTAAGTAATCTTCAAGCGAAAGTAACAATGGAATTTGAAGGCAGAATAAGAAAATGGAATTACCGGTTTACAACAATAATGAACACGCTCACAAACTGACTCGAATTTCAAACCTTAGAATGTTTCTCAGTCAAAACGACATGAAAATTAATAATATTTGTTCAAACACGATTTACATCCGTATTACTCAATCATTAAGTAGGCCTAAATATATTTTTTTAAAGTGGGCAGTTATGTCACTAACTAAAAGGCAGAACTTTGCAAACTGCATAAACAACTTAGAAAACAGTACAACTTGTGTAAATAATTCAAAACTAAATTTATTGATTGTAAAAATTCAGTGTCTGTCATACAACAGCAACACGAGACAATTGAGATGTCATAATGAAGGTTACAGGCTACAGCATCCTCTTTGATCCAACTGGTGGACAATTTCACGGTGTCATCTGCCAACTCATTTCGGATTCACCGAATCTGGTATTATGAACATCGCATCCTCAATCGTAGTAAGGACACTCTCAAAGGCTGGTCTTCTGGCTGGAACCTGCGACCAACACTGGATGATGAGATTTTCCACTGGTGGCGGTGTCATGGTCTTGTTAACTGTCGGACGCTTTCCCTGTCTGGCATAGTTGGCTGCCGCGAACGGACCACGCGCAGCAAAATTCGCGTACTGATCGCAGTACGGTTCTTCCTCGCAGACGACCTCGTTGAAAAGAATTCCAAACGAGTAGACGTCGATGGGAAAGTCCGGCGGGGAAATCGAATCCAACAGTTCCGGAGCCATGTATCCGGACGTTCCACCAACCGCACCTGCACGCGGCTCATCGTCGTCGTCGTTGCTCTCGTGAGAGCGGACGCTGCTCGAAGTCTTTCCGCGCAGCGTTGACAGACCAAAGTCGGTGATCTTTGCAATGTAGTCGATGGTTACAAGAACGTTTTGCGGCTTCAGATCACCGTGGACGATCTTTTCGGCGTGCAGCTGGCGCATTCCGTCTGCCGTGCCGTACAAAAGCCTCTTCTTCACGCGGCCATCCGTCATCTTTGCCTCGCTGGCATCATCCTCGCAGTAGTGCAAAAGGTAACTCAGACTTCCACGTTCTACCAGCTCCATGACGATGCACGGAGGGTCTGTACAGTAACCGTGAAGCAGGACAAGGTTGGGATGTTTTCCGAGAGCAGCCAGGATGCAGATCTCCTTTTCAAAATCCAATTTCTCCTTCCTGGTCAACTGCGTCAAGTGCAACACCTTCACAGCAACTTTTATCCCGTTCCACGTTGCTTTTCGAACAATTCCGAATGCTCCCTTACCAAGTGTGCCCGTAGACTCACTTTCAAACATGATGGACCAGTAATCAAGTTTCGCAACACTTTCTGGAATGCTCGTAGTACTGCTGACTGAACTAGAACCAGAACGCAGTGATAGAGACTGCTGAGGGAAGATCAGTGGAGCAGGAGGTGGAAGAGGCATGGGCTCCTGGCGCTCCAATCTCAAACACTCTTGGAAAGTCTCTTCCTCTGCCTTCTCATCCCAATAGTCTTCTCGACTTTTCACGCATGGTGCTGCCTGAAGAAACGCCCGGCCAATGGCCGTGCTTGCATCAATGGTATCGTCCTTCTTTCTCGGGACCCAGTTTGGAAGGACGCCCCGTCTGGCATACTCATCTGCCTGCTGCTTGACAAAGTCCTTGGCCTCCTTCTTCCTCATATCTGGAGTCCTATCAGTTTTCGTAGGCACCGAATCTGGAATGTTGTAAAGTCCCAACTTTCCACTTGAGGCCATCTCCTTGCTGGACTTATAGCGCATATCAGGCTTTCCTTTTTTCGTCAAATGCAATTCTGATCCAGGACTTGCCACCTGCAGAGCTTTGACACCAGAGGTAAGGCCTGCCACCTCCTTTGAAGAAGCATAACGCATGTCCAGTCTACCACCTTTTGTATAATGAAGACCATCTGATGGAGAAGAAGACACACCGACAACCGCTGCTGCTGCTGATGATCCTTGACCCGCAGCTGCCTTAGAAGAGGCGTACCTCATGTCCAGTGAACCATCCTTCTTGTGGTGGAGGTTGCTAGAAGCAGAAGAAGATCCATATGCAGGATATGAATTTGATGAGGATCCATAGGCGCTCTGACTTCCCAGGTTCGATGAATCACCATACCCATATAATAAATCACCATACCCACTACTTACAGCTGCTTTAGATGAGGCGTACCTCATGTCCAGGGTGTTATCCTTCTTGTAGTGGAGGTTGCTAAAAGCAGAAGAAGATCCATATGCAGGAGATGAATGTGATGAGGATCCATAAGCACTCTGACTTCCCAGGTTCGATGAACTACCATACCCAGATGATGAACCACCATAGCCACTACCCGTGCTTACAACTGCTTTAGATGAGGCATAGCGCATGTCCAGGGTGCTATCCTTCTTGTAGTGGAGGTTGCTAGAAGCAGAAGATGATCCAGATGCAGGAGTTGAATGTGACGAGGATCCATAAGCGCTCTGACTTCCCTGGTTCGATGAACCACCACCATACCCAGATGATGATGAACCACCACCATACCCAGATGATGCAGGAGCACGATACCCAGATGATGATGAACCACCATTACCAGATGATGAACTTGAACCACCGTACCCACTACTCACAGCTGCTTTAGATGAGGAGTATCGCATGTCCAGTGCACCACTCTTCGTGTAATGCAGCGACATTTTCTACAATCATAAGAACAGACTAAGTTCTAAAAATACACCACGCGTACAATGTATATAGGAAATATCACAAGGCATTACATTCAATCCTGGAAGAATTTTTTCCAACATTCGTTTCGTATTTCCAGTGCCAGCAAAATGAAATGTTTCCTCACTCGTAAGGACAATTTGACATGCCAATATTCTTGGAATTCAAGCAGTTCAAATGAACACCTTTTCACATCTAGCAGAAATCCATTGGTGCTGTTCAAAGTTGCTGAACTGCCAAATGGTTCGTATCAAGAACTGTTTAAATACACGATCGGGATCTTCTTATAATTGGGAGCACCTTGTACAAGATTTTGCCATTTTGGACAATAATAGAAGTTCTGGAAAATTTCACATCTTGTTTACAAAATAAAAGCATTTAATTAATTAAATCTATGAAGGCAGATTGACAAATAATTATATGTTTGCAAAAAATGCCTTCAGAGATTCAAAAAATAATCTCTAGCATTAGAAAGGAATTTTAAGTGGGGCAACATCTATCGTTGAGAGTGAAATGGATAACCACAAAATATTCACAAGTAAGCAGTGCTGTAATGCAAACTCCTTGGATTCATATCAAGTATATGTACAATAAGCGGGTTCACCATCTCAGTGACCTTTCGCGTGGTCAAATTCAATTCTACAATAGATAGTGGATTATATAAAAATTCGCAATGAGCGAGTCTTTAAGTAGGGTCGGTTAGGGTCAGTTTAGGCATCGTGAGGGTCGGTTAGGGTTAGTGCGGTCATTCATTCACATAGGAACCCGCTTACTATAACTATGCCGAAATATCCTGTTTTAGCACATATAATTATTTGAATGATTTTTCATGATAACTGTCATCAATCCAACTTCTGTTTATGCCAGTATTGTTTCATCGATCCGAATCATCCGACTTCCAGTTTAAGTATTTCAGAGGAAACGATTGTCATCAGTCCAACTTCCATTTTATCACGAAAATTCTTTTCATTAATCCAACTTCTATTTACACAGAGAACTCCTTTCGTCAATCTGACGTCTAGTTGCACATGGGATAAGTCTGTCTATCATTTAAGAAATGCATCTTCACTTTGTGCAAGGAATTCTTGTCATCAATCCAACTTTACTTTTAATTTGTTTTCGTCAATCCAACTTCTAATTTAACAGTCCTGAAACGATTTGCATCAATCCAACCTCCATTTAAACGCAATCCCACATCCATTACGCAAAGAATAATTTGTATCAATCTAACTTTCCATTTATGCAACCAGATAAACCTATAAGTAATAAAAGACGATAAATTGCAGGGTTACCCGTAAAATGTAATCTACAGAAATAATTATACCTTCAAATTGAAGCAGGGTAAATGCAATTCAACAATGTCTTTCAAAGCAACAAAGACCGTGTCTCAACAAAACGTTCAACAGTTACTGTTGACGACACTGTCTTTTACTTTCCCGAATTATATAGTTTCAAAAAACGAAAACGAAAGTAATCAGGGCAACTGACAATCCCTCAAGTTCCTCGTACACTGAAAACAGCGGAAAATTCCAAACGACCAAGCCTAAAAAAGACAACAATGCTTTGTGCCTACCGAAGAAACATTGTTCCCACGGTTGTCATGCTACCGCCCTAAACACCTGCAGCAGATATAAATAATTATTAATTAAACCTGCGTATGGGGTCTATTATAGCCGTGTAATAACTAATAATTATAAGTGCTTTCAATGAAAACAAACCTAGTTTTCCAGAAATCTGTCAGAGCATTATTATTAATTAACGCCACTACGTTCTGCACTAGGAAGCAGGGACGTAGCCAAACTGTCCTATCAAGGTTGGATGCATTGATAACCTGTGTCACCCTCTTAATTTCTCCAAGCATGGAACCATATGGGCGTCCGCAAGAATTTTTCTAGGGGGACGCAAACTTTTAAATAATTGTCACATATGGTCTAAATTTAATGAGTGACAGTTTGAATTTCTATATTACCACGAGAAAAACCTATAGCCTACCTACAGGGTGGGCAAAAAAAGACCCCCTAAGATTTTTGCCAATATCTTGACCAAAAGTAAGAATTTAGAAATGAAATTTTACAGTCTTAAAGACAATTCATATTTACACCATATGGCCAGATTTTATTAAAATATTTCAAACAGAACAAAAGTTAAACAACTTTTAGTGAAGTCACCCACTGTTTTTTGACGATTCAAAAACCCGACGCAACAAAAAGTAACAAAAAATCAAATCAAATATTCTTGCCAATATCTTGGTCAGATGTAAGAATATCAAAATGAAATTTCACACACTTAAAGACAGTTCATATCCACACATGATGGCCAGATTTCATCAAAATATTTCAAACAGAACAGAAGTTATATCACTTTTAGTGAGGCCACCCCCCATTTTTTGACGTTTTAAAGACGTAACGCAGCAAAAAGTAGTAAAAACATGATATTATTAAGTCTCATCCCAAATAATTGTTATCAAATAGCCTTCATATTGCCAGATGATCATTATTTTTACTATTTAAAAAACAAATAGGGTACCAGCGTAGCTGTACGTCACTGAGAAGTCACTTAGCAAGATGACAATCAAATTGGTAAATAATAAATCTGTCAGATTAATCAGGGGTCCATCAAGAACTTTGCAAAGAGACTCAAAAGAAGTTTTGGCACTGGTGGTGGGCACATTGTACACAAGTTGTGAGGCACTACCAAGTTCATTTGACAAAGTTATTTGAGATGAGACTTAATAAAATCGTGTTTTTGCTACTTTTTGTTGCGTTTCGCCTTTGAATAGTCAAAAACGGTGGGTGGTCTCACTAAAAGTGGTATAACTTTTGTTGTGTTTGAAATATTTTCATGATATTTGTCAATCATGTGTAAATATGAATTGCCTTTAAGCCTGTAAAATTTCATTTCGACATTCTTACTTTTGGTGAAGATATTGGCAAAAAACTTAATTTTTGGTGCGTTTCGTTTTTGAATCGTCAAAAAACGGTGGGTGACCTCCCTAAAAGTAGCATAACTTTTGTTCCGTTTTAAATATTTTTATGAAATCTGGCCATCGTGTGTAAATATGAATTGTCTATGAGTCTGTAAAATTTCGTTTCGAAATTCTTACTTCTGACCAAAATATTGAAAAAAACCTAGGGGGTCTTTTTTTGGCCCACCCTGTATACGTTATGCGCCCAAAGAAAGATATTAGGTTCAACTTGTAGAACGAATCGATAATTAATCACATTGAAAATCGCGTTGTAACAACCACAACCAAATAATCTAAATTTATGTGCAACTATGGAAAAATCCAGAGGGGAGCACTTGCGCCCCCTTGCGCCCCGCTGCGACCGCCCATGCATGGGACAGGCACTGTCAAAAGTAGCCTACGCGCAGTGGCAGAGTTAAATCCAAGACACTTAATTTTTGTTGCTTAACGACACTTCCATTTCAAAGATGATTAGTGTCGCCCTCCTCCTTCGACCTTCATCCATGCTTGGGACTGGCACTGTGACAGTCTGTCCGTAGGTTATCACTCCAGCTTGACCTTCAAACCCGACGACCCATCCTACAGTCAGTAATTATCAGTTAAACCTCTGGAGTGCTTAAGTGTGGAAAACGGGAATGGTACGAGGTGAAGACCACAGGTCAGAAGTTCAGGCAGTCGTCTTGGGCAGACGACAGCCAACTGAAACCTCAAACAAGATGGAGGATAATATTGGTACCAGACGTTTTATGGCTTTTACAGGGAAAATTTGGGGCAGAGTTAAGCGGAGGAAGGGGCAGAGGGAAGAGGAGGTAAAGTGGAGGAGCTTGCATTCCATTTAAATTAACACCGTGGACATGGCATTTACAGTTCTTCCTCTTCCTTTGATCACTTCAACTGTAAGAAAGCCAAAAGCTATCAGAAACTTCTGTGAGGACATTCAGGACAGTGTTCGGCGAGCTGTGTAGTAGGCCTGCCCTTCCATAATATGGGTTTTAGCTTAAAATGATTGCATAGGTAACAAAGGTAATGAAACAACATTGACAATGATTTTTTACTTCTTTGATCTTTTCACATGTAAACGTAAACTTTGATGCCTACCTAAACATAATCTGAAATTGAGTATTGAGTGTTTAATTTTACCACAAATGAGACAAACATAATACATTTTAATTTCTAAGTTTTCATGACTGCATTTATCTTCAAAGTCCTTCAAACGTCCTGATGTAAAAGAACTACCCAAATTAATTATTGCTTGCATTATCATTACACTTATAATGGCTCCATAAGACAGGTTCTTCAGGTCAGATTTGTTTAGACTGTGCTTCAACATTTCAGAATTTCTTTTTATAACTTCCTAGAGTTCTTTAACTCAAGTTGGTAATTGCAAATATCTGAAACACTTGTTCTATCAAAATGGACATGACAAATTAATGAACAATTTCACTTGACAAAAATTTTTCACAAAATAAGTAAGTGGAACCCACAGAATATAAAGCTACACAAGCAAAATGATGTTATATCTGATAACATAGTAGTGAGACACATCATGGGTGCCATTGGGTGGATATATAGGCCTACTCTTTATTTTACCTTGATTTTTTACAGATGCACCAATGCCATTCCACCTCACTTGAAATCAAAGATATATATCTAACAACACATAACTGAAT
Organism: Lumbricus rubellus; assembly: GCA_945859605.1. NCBI lineage: Eukaryota > Metazoa > Annelida > Clitellata > Crassiclitellata > Lumbricidae > Lumbricus > Lumbricus rubellus. The sequence continues at coordinate 9,646,196 of OX243811.1, read as the reverse complement.
TTAACAGCAATTCGCACACAATGGAACACATTCAGATGTATAAAACTAAAAATCAACAACAAAACTTGACCAATAGTCCTGGTAACTAAATGTGTAGCTAGCACTAATTATTACACAATACAGTGAATACACAAGTGGTATAGACATTTAGTCCTGGCAACTAAAAGTGCAGCTAGTTCTAATTAGTACACAATACACAAGTGGTATAGAACAACTATACTAATAAGTATAGCTCTTGAAGGGGCGCTATAACAAGTGCACATACAAACAAACAAACAAAGTAAAAAGAGTTCAAGCATGACTGTGTGTTCAATGAACATAAATATTGCACAAACAAAATCTCAAACTTGTAAAACAGTTGTTACATATGAACCAAAATTTCGTAATAGTATTTTTAGAAACGTTAACTAATTAACAATTATGCAGTTGGAAACTAGTTGTATAAGAACATTATGCTTGCAAAATTACTGAAGCAGAAATATCAAGGCAAGAGTAAACACATTGTACAGCTCAATTAAACAACAGCTAGCAACAAAATAAAAATAAAAGATTTTTTCAAATTTGGTGAAAGTAAAGAATGAGAGAAGGCTCATCAAGCTAATGGATTAAATTCTAAGTAATTTTCAAGCGAAAGTAACAGTGGAATTTGAAGGCAGAATAAGAAAATGGAATTACCGGTAACAGTAATGAACATGCTCAAAAGCTGACTCAAATTTCAAACCTTAGAAAGTTTCTGTCAAAACAACATGAAAATTATTAATATAATGTCTGAACACGATTTGCAGCTGTATTGCTCAATCGTTAAGTAAATATATTTTTAAAAATTGGGCAGTTATGTCATTAACAAAAAGGCAGAACTTTGCAAACTGCATAAACAACTTAAAAAACAGTACAACTTACATAAATAATTCAAAACTAAATTTATTGATTGTCAAAATCCAGTGTCTGTCATACAACAGCAACACGAGACAATTGAGATTCACAATGAAGGTTACAGGCTACAGCATCCTCTTTGATCCAACTCGTGGACAATTTTACAGTGTCATCTGCCAACTCAATTCGGATTCACCGAATCTGGTATTATGAACATCGCATCCTGAATCGTAGCATGGACATTCTCAAAGGTTGGTCTCCGGGCAGGATCCTTCGACCAACACTGGATGATGAGATTTTCCACTGGTGGCGGCATCATGGTTTTGTTAACCGTTGGACGCTTTCCCTGTCTGGCATAGTTGGCCGCTGCGAACGGACCGCATGCAGCAAAATTCACGTACTGATCGGAGTACGGTTGTTCCTCGGAGACGAGCTCGTTGAGAAGAATTCCAAAGGAGTAGACGTCGATGGGAAAGTCCGGCGGAGAAATGGAATCCAACAGTTCCGGAGCCATGTATCCGGATGTTCCACCAACCGCACCTCCTCCGCGTGGCTCGTCATCGTCGTCGTTGCTCTCGTGAGAGCGGACGCTGCTCGAAGTCTTTCCGCGCAGCGTTGAAAGGCCAAAGTCGGTGATCTTTGCAATGTAGTCGACAGTTACAAGAACGTTTTGCGGCTTCAGGTCACCGTGGACGATCCTTTCCGCGTGAAGCTGGCGCATTCCGTCTGCCGTGCCGTACAAAAGCCTCTTCTTCACGCGGCCATCCGACATTTTCACCTCAACGGCATCATCAACGCAGTAGTGCAGCAGGTAACTGAGACTTCCGCGTTCTATGAGCTCCATGACGATGCACGGTGGATCTGTACAGTAACCGTGAAGCAGGACAAGGTTGGGATGTTTTCCGAGAGCAGCCAGGATGCAAATCTCCTTTTCAAAATCCGCTTTCTCCTTCCTGGTCAACTGCGTCAAGTGCAACACCTTCACAGCAACTTTTATCCCGTTCCACGTTGCTTTTCGAACGATTCCGAATGCTCCCTTACCAAGTGTGCCCGTAGACTCACTTTCAAACATGATGGACATGTAATCCAGTTTCGCAACACTTTCTGGAATGCTCGATAAAGACTGCTGAGGGCAGATCAGTGGAGCAGGAGGTGGAAGAGGCATGGGCTCCTGGCGCTCCTTTTTCAACAATTTTAGGAAATCCGGATCCTTTATTCTGGGTGGCCAGTAGCCTGGACTTTTCACGCATGGTGCTGCCTGAAGAAATGCCCGGCCAATGGCCGTGTTTGCATCAATGGTATCGTCCTTCTTTCTCGGGACCCAGTTTGGAAGGATGCCCCGTTTGGCATACTCATCTGCCTGCTGCTTGACAAAGTCCTTGGCCTCCTTCTTCCTCATGTCTGGAGTCCTATCAGTTTTCGTAGGCACCGAATCTGGAATGTTGTAAAGTCCCAACTTTCCACTTGAGGCCATCTCCTTGCTGCACATATCAGGCTTTCCTTTTGTCGTCAAATGCAATTCTGATCCAGGACTTGCCACCTGCAGAGCTCTGACACCAGATGTAAGGCCTGCCACCTCCTTTGAAGAAGCATAACGCATGTCCAGTCTACCACCTTTTGTATAATGAAGACCATCTGATGAAGAAGACACACTGCCAACCACTGCTGCTGATGACCCTTGGCCCACAGCTGCCTTAGATGAGGCGTACCTCATGTCCAGTGCACCACTCTTCGTGTAGTGGAGGTTGCTAGAAGCAGAAGAAGATCCAGATGCAGGAGTTGAATATGATGACGATCCATAAGCGCTCTGACTTCCATAGCTTGATGAACCACCACCGCCATACCCAGATGATGCAGGAGCACGATACCCAGATGATGAAACACCACCATTACCAGATGATGAACCACCACCATTACCAGATGATGAACCACCACCATTACCAGATGATGAACTTGAGCCACCATACCCACTACTCACAGCTGCTTTAGATGAGGAGTAACGCATGTCCAATGCACCACTCTTCGTGTAGTGCAGCGACATTTTCTACAACCATAAGAACAGACTTTCTAAGAATACACTACATGTACATTCATTCATTTCGAGAATTTATATAGCGCCTCTTCAAGAAACCTACTCAGAGGCGCTCCAAATAGCAAATATCACAAGGCATTACATTAAATCCTGGAAGAATTTCTTTCAACATTCGTTTCATATTTTTTCCAGTGGCATTAAAATGAAATGTTTGCTCACTCGTAAGGACAATTAATTTTGGCATGCCAATATTCTTAGAATTCAAGCAGTTCAAATGAACACCTTCTCACATCTATCAGAAATGCATTGGTGCTGTTCAAAGTTGCTGAACTGCCAAATGGTTCGTATCAAGAACTGTTTAAACACACAGGACCGGTATCTTTTTATAATTATGAGCGCCTTGTGTAAGTTTTTTTGGACGCTAATAGGAGTTCCAGAAAATTTCACATCTTGTTTACAAAATAAAAGCATATAAATTAATTAATCTATAAAAGCAGATTGACGAAACATTGTGTTTGCAAAATAAAAACCATGCTTTTGGAGATTCAAAAAATAATCTTTAGCATTAGAAACGGAATTATAAGTGGGGCGACAACTATGGCTGAGAGTGAAATGGATGACCATAAAATGTTCACAAGTAACAAGTCCTATAATACAAAGTCCTTGGATTCATATCAAGTATTATGTATAATATGCAGGTTCACCATCTCAGTGACGTTTCGCGTGCGCAGTGGTCAAGGTCAATTCTACAATAGATAGTGGATTATATAAAAATTGCAAATTCGCTATGAGCGAGTCTTAATTAGGGTCGGTTAGGGTCGGTCAGGTTAGGCATTGTGAGGGTCGGTTAGGGTTAGGGTTAGTGCGCTCATTCATTAACATAGGAACCCGCTTACTATAACTATGCCGAAATATCCTGTGTTATAGCATATATAATTATTTGAATGATTTTTCATGATAACTGTCATCAATCCAACTTCTGTTTACGCCAGTATTGTTTCATCGATCCGACTTCCAGTTTAAGTATTTCGGAAAAAACCATTGTCATCAATCCAACTTCCATTTTAGCACGAAAATTCTTTTCATTAATCCAACTTCTATTTACACAGAGAATTCCTTTCATCAATCTGATGTCCAGTTGCACATGGGATAAGTCAGTCTATCATTTCATAAATACATGATCTTCACTTTGTGCAAGGAATTCTTGTCATCAATCCAACTCTACTTTTAATTTTTTCGTCAAATTCGTCAATCCAATTTCTAATTTAACAGTTCTGAAACGATTTGCATCAATCCAACCACCATTTAAACGCAACCCCACATCCATTTATGCGAAGAATAATTTGTATCAATCTAACTTTCCATTTATGCAGCCAGATAGACCTAGCCTGTACCGTAATAAAAGACGCTAAAGTGCAGGGTTACCCGTAAAATGTAATCTACAGAAATAATTATACCTTCAAATTGATGCAGGGTAAATGCAATTCAACCGAATGTCTTTCAAAGCAAACAAAGACCGTGTCTCAACAAAACGTTAACAGTTACTGTTGACGAACATACCACACTTTTACCATACTGTGCTTTCCCGAATTATATAGCTTCAAAAAACGAAAATGAAAGTAGCCTATGGGAAAATTGGAAATTCCATCCAAATTGCATGATGAATAACCTAGCAAAGTTCTAACAGCGTACCACTCTGAAAAAATTAAAACACCCATGTTGGTCGTTCAAAATAAAACCAAGAAAACCCAAGTTGCCAAAATTTTCACAATTTCTCGTCTGAAAATTTCTGATAACCTCTTTTTTTTAGTCGTCCGGCCTAAATTTTTCGGAAAATGTTAACATTTTTCCGTCCAAAAAATCTGATGACCTTTTTTTGGTCATTTGGCCCAAATCTTCAGAAAATATCCAACAAATTTCCGTTTCCCAAGCAAAAACCCAAGGTTTATCCGAAAAAACTCCATTTCCCTAGTTCGGAGGAAAAAACCCTAGATTTTTTAAAACCGAAATAAACCCAAGAAAAAAAACCCAAGTTCTTCGCAAAAACCCCATTAATTTTCCCAAGTTCGGATAAAAAACAAGATCTTGGGAAAAAAACCAAGGAGTGGCAACGCTGGCAACTAAGAAGCCTAGGAAGTTGGAACCATGGTGTAAGAAGGGATGGTGTGCGCACTTCCTATGCTGGCCATACAACGTGTTTGGCTCCACTTATTTTAGTTCAGCAGGTGGCGCTGCTGTCGCCGGTTGCGCGAATGCAGCACAGGGAATATAGAGCAAGAAGTAAGGAACATTCGAAACATGGAACATAGGGACAAGGAGAGTGCAGGAACATAGCAGGGAACATCACTTGGAACATACTAGTGGCGATGAGGATCATGTAGCATTGCAGGGAACATGGAACATCACACGGAACACCTAGGAACATAGGCCTAATACAAAGAACGTGCAACGTAAAGAACATGAAGCATCACAGATAACAATGTTCAGAGAATATGGGAATATAGGACAAGGAACACGGAACATGCATGCATTCCGGAACACGCTACAAGGAATGTAGAACGTGAGGAACATGGAACATCAGAGGAAACATCAAAAACATTCAGGAACGTGGAACATAAGAGGAAACATCAAAAACATTCAGGAACATGGAACATAAGAGGAAACATTAAGGAACATGGAACACGAAAAGTGCAACCGGAATTGGATCACAAGGAACATGGACCATCAGGTGAAATACGGAACATGGAACATCAGGGGAAATTAGAATCAGTGAAGAACAAGGAATGGGGGACGCAAAGAACAGGGAGCATCAGAGAGCATAAGGAACATGAAACATCACATGGGACACCAGAGACATCAGAGAAAAAGACGCGGAACAAGCAACAAAGACCGTGGAACATAAGCAATATACAACAAGGACCATGGAACATAAACAACCTGGAACATCACGGAAAAATGAGAAACATTAGAGAACACGGAATGTGGAACACGCAACATGGTACGTGGAACGTAATGAACATGGAACATAAAAGGGAAGATCAGAACCATTAAGAAACATGTAACACGGAATGTGGAACAAGGAATGTGGAACACAAGGAACAGGTGAACATCAGGGAACGTTCGCTGGAAAACAGAACACGGAATGTGGAACACGCAACAAGGTCCGTGGAACGCAAGGAACAAGAAACATAAGAGGGAACACAAGAAACATTAAGGAACATGGAACCAGGAATATGCAACAAGGAATATAAGGAACACAAGAAACACAAGGTAACTTAAGAAACAAGGAACATTGTAGGAACTTCAGAGGCAATAAAAAATACGGAACGCGAAACACGCAACAAAAACTGTGGAGCTTAATGAACATGGAACACCAGAGGGAACATCATAGACATTAAGGAACAAGGAACGCAAAACACACAACAAGGGCCGTGGAACAAAAGGAACATGAATCATCAGGATAAACATAAGAAATATTACCGGTAAGCAAAATGGAACGCGGAATATGTAACAACGACTGTGGAACATAAGAAACAGGGAACACCAAGGAACACCCGGAACATGGAACATCACATTCAACACCAGCGACATAAGAAAACAAGTGACACGAAGCAAACAACAAGGACCGTGGAACATAAGGAATATAAACAATTAAGGAGCATGGAACATAAGGAACCTGGAATTTCACAGGGAACAAGGAACACGGAACATCAATTAACAGGGAACAGAGGGCACATCACAAAGAACAAGGGAACACGGAACATCGATATGAACATCAGGGTCAGAGGACATAGAAAACATTGTAACACAGGGAACACAATAACATCACATGGAACAGAGAACACGGAACACAAGAGAAAAGGAAACAAAAAGCAGATGGAACAGAACATAGCAAAGATAATTTGTGTTGCCCTCCTCCTTCGTCCAGACATGAGACTGGCACTAAGGAACGGACATACAGTGAAGGAGTATAAGTATATATGCCATACAATATCATGAAATTCCATTAGGCTTATGGGCGAGGTCCATCAACTGTTGCATGCTACGCCATCTAGCGACTTGAGCCACAAATTTCAGCCAAGTGCGCACACCATCCTTTCTTACACCATGGTTGGAACTGACAATCCCTCCAGTTCCTCGTACACTGAAAACAGCGGAAAATTCCAAACGACCAAGCCCAAAAAAGACCCAACAGTGCTTTGTGCCTACCGAAAAACGATGTTCCCACGGTTGTCTTGCTAACGCCCTAAACACCAGATATCAATTAATACTGCGTGTAGGGCCTATTATAGCCGTGTATTAAGTTATAATTAATAATTATAAGTGCTTTCAATGAACACAAACCTAGTTTTCCAGAAATCTGCCAGAGCAATTATTAATTAACACCACTACATTCTGCACTAGG
>OX243811.1:9421386-9633886 GCA_945859605.1 Lumbricus rubellus | reverse complement strand
TACGAGAGTTGTTCGCCACATGACTGACCGACTCGTTCATGTGAAGCTGACCTAAAGAAAAAATCTGGTAAATTGTTACTTGTTCAAATCAATAACAGTAACCTTAAAGATAAAAATGGGCCGTTAACTTAAGATCAAATAGAAAGTCTTGGTGCATGGCCATGATGGATGTTTTTTATAGTTCATTTCTTGTGGATTATTTCAACTTGTGGCACTGGTGATATTCAGAATTTGATTTATAGGCTTGGTTCTCATGCATTCTCTTTAAAATTTGGGCAATTTTTGCTTAGTGTTTGTTTAGTCACTGTCTAAACTGCCTACTTGATGTATAATGTCATCACACTCAGTTGTGGGCACGGTGGTGTAGTGGGTATGTTCATGGCCTTGCAGTCGGAGGGTTTCAGACCTGTTCAAATCCACCTCAAGTCGCCGCGTAGTCCTGCACTTCCAATTGCTCAGTGCTTCGACATGAAAATCCGATGCAGTGTTCGCGCTGCAATCGGAAGCGCCTCTGAGTAGAGAGCTTGAAGGGGCGCTATAACAGGTGTACATACAAATAAACTCCACTGTGAGTGAAAATCAAGACTTGCAAATGAATCTTTGATCTGTATTTATAGTTTATTTGTGTGAAAATGTGAATTTTGGCCAGTTTCCAATGTTGATTAAATCACTTATTGACATTGACACACAGACAGTGCCCAAAATAAATCATTTCCATTGTTTTGACTGTGTGTGTCATTTAATGTCACCACAATAAGACATATCACTTGAGGATCAGTATTTACTGTGATATTCTGTGTTTTTAATAACCGTTTGAATGCACTTCGGCATCGATTCCTATTTTTAGCAGAACTCAGGTGTTATCTCACACACACACACACACACACACACACACACACACACACACACACACACACACACACCTTGTGCTGTCAGTTTCTTGAACTCTAGCGACCATCATGACCAACCTTTTCCATTTCTTTCTTTCTGATGTCGCTTCCCTTAGTTCTTCCAGATTCAAGCCTGTTGTTTTTTAACCTTGTCCAACCACCTTTTCCTTGGCAACCCTTGTTTACTTCCCTCTCCGCATGCCAGCATCACATCTTTTTCCAGTCCATTTGAGCGCATAACATGATAAAAGAAACCGAACTTTCTTCTTGGCACTATTTGTTGTAACTATTCATCGTTTCGATATAAATTTCTGTGCGTACCCACTCATTTGTCCCTATTCCCTTCCAAGATATTCTCGCACACACAGCCTTAATCCAGTTGAACAAGTCAGCCTCAGAAGTTCGATCATGACGAGAGAGAGAGAGCTTCTGCTTCTTCATTGGCACTGTCCACACATTCTCGATAGTGTTCAAGTCTGGACTGCCACCAGGTCATGCTTCCAATGGAAATAATGATTGATTTTGGACACTGTGTGTCGATGTCAATTGGTGTTTGATTGGAGTTATGAATGAAACTCACCAAAATCAACACTTTCACACAATTGAACTATTATTGCTGATAAAAGATTCAATTGTAAGTTAAATTTTCCTTCCAGTTGTGTGTAATGACATAAAATATCAAATAGGTATTTCAGACGGTATAAATAATCTGTTTATCAAAAGTTACTTGTCTTTCATTCAATATATATTCATCAAAATAAAGGTCAATAAAGGTCAAAAATAAGGTCGTAACCTTTTGGTCATGACTGTAAGTACTATGACACTCCTTAAAAATATAAATTATGGGCAGAACTAGGAGCAAGAGTTGGTAAGAAATGATCATCCAGTCTTGTGCACATTGAGGTTAATACTAAGATTCCATGGCTGCCTTTCCGGGTTGTCGAGATCTGCTCTTCTATAGTATTTTGTTTTTGTGTGCCATGGTTGCGCTGTAGCACCTATGAGTGAGTAACCTACCTTGAGGAGATGTTATTTAAAATTTCTGAAATAAATATTTAGTTATTTGATGTGCGGTATTACACAGAAAAAGATGCAGTGATGGTAAATAAAAATTACGGCTGGGAAAGGTGTGCTATAAGGGGCGAAGTCGGCCGCCAAAAAAATTGATTTTAAATCTTAATATTAATAAGACAGTGATTAAAACACTCTCTTGAAATGTTAGAAGTTGCCTCTAGAAAACTTAGGGAATTCTTATGTCATATTTCTGTGGCCACACTGTGTATTTATTTAGTATCAGTGTATATTTGGGTGGCAGATTGGGTAGCACATTGGTGTGAAGATCAGCGGTGCTGAGTTCGAATATCGAAGCCTCGCCATAGGATAGATGTGCTTTGTAGGCTGCTATTCCTGTCATTGCAGGCTGTCTGTTCTTTATTTAAGATTGACATTAATTAGGATTGTTTCATGTAAACATACTGCGTTTTCCAGTATGAATCCAATAAAGAAAAATATTATTAAATGTTTGGCCACCCTGATTGTGTATGTATGCATCTAACAGCCTCCTATGACACCTTTGAGTACCTCACGAAAGTGTTGGGATGGTTAGGCCAGTATAGGAGGTATAGTCCTGAACACTTTTTGTGGAATAACAATTGCATTGCTCATTTTCACCCAAAGAAAGACTAATTGTTTAAAATTAATTGCTTTTGTCATTACCGCTGTAGATGCTGTTCACATGAATGAACCCACTGCCTCTGCAGATTACATGACAGCTGAAGAAAAGATCAAAGTATGGTTTCGAAGGACAATACATAGAGCTGTTGGAAGAAAAAGACGCTATGAACTGTCGGTGTTTTACGGCGGTCATTGGTTGGTGATGGTTCACACTTCCGATAAGCATGGCAGTGATCTTGAAGAGGAACAACAAATCCCATTGAGCAGCGAGGATCTCTACTCCCGAGGAGCAACGAGATGCAGGAGAGGAGCGTCGAATTCCTATCATCCACATGGAGTGGCATTATCTTCCAACCTCAGACCAAATCCACCCACTATAACTTCCATTCCCAAGCCATTGACAGCATAAACGACTGTTGCGCAAGGCAGTTAATGCTATAATGCTCTTTTGCCTTGCTATATTAAATGTGGGTATGCTACAGCATGGAACGCTACTCCCTGTTTACTAAAGTAATAATTATATCTAGCTACATTCCAATAATGTATTGTATTATTGTATATTATGACCTCATATAATCTTGTTTATTTTTGTTTTCAAATATTTTAATTGTGTATAGATCTAGTTTGTTTGTTTGTATGTGCACTTGTTATAGCGCCCCTTCAAGCTCTCTTCACTCAGAGGCGGCGATCCACGAATGCAGAGCGGACACTGCATCGGAGTTTCACGCTGATGCAATGAGCAATTGTGAGTGAAGGACTTGCCCAAGGTCCTTACGCGGTGAGGTGGATTCGAACCTTCCAGCTCCAAGGCAACGACGCCACCGCTACACCACCGTGCAGCACCACGGTCATTTATGTATGTGTGATTGTGTGTGTAATTGTGTATTTATATACATATTTATTTGTTTAATACTATGGCTAAGGTTTAGGATAATGGCAGCACTCTGGGACGAAAGTGCATGGTTGCGGGATTGCTTCCCTCTACCCTCCCAAAGGTCTGCTCAACCTTCCATTTGGCAGATGGCGTAATTAAAAGGCAGTGAAGCATTATGAAAGCTTTGCATGGCTGTCGGTTAAATTTGACTCTTGAAGTATAACTTGTCATTTGTTCATACTATAAATTGTAATCGCAATGGAGCTTGAAATTACACAAAGATATTATATATTTTATTATTTAAAACTTATGCCACAGTCCGATTGAACTTCATAGTGTCAATTGAACTATTGATCACAATTTAGGAGAGTCAAATTTAACTGGCAGTCATGCAAGGGTCGATAACGTCCTGGTCATTTTACCAGTGCATCTGTGCCCAATGTCTGGCTAAGCCGACCCTTGGGTGGGTTGTGGGAACTTATGCTGTGTTCGTGCACTTTACACTGTCTGCACGGTGGGCCAAAACAAAACACCCCCTAGTTTTTTTGCGAATATCTTGGCCAGAAGTAAGAATTTCGAAATTGAAATTTTACAGGCTTAAAGACAAATCATATTTACACATGATGGCCAGATTTCATCAAACTATTTTTAAAAAAACAAAGCTATATCGCTTTTTGTGAAGCCACCCACCTTTTTTGATGATTCAAAAACGTAACACAAGAAAAGGTAATAAAAACACGATTTTATTAAGTGTCATCTGAAATAACTATTGTGAAATGAACTTGATAGTGCTTCACAACTTGTGAAGCACTACCAATGCCAAAACTTATTTTGAGTCTCTGCAAAGTTCTTGATGGACCTGTTGATGCATTACAACTTTAGGCAAATCTTCCCATATCAACTCCAATGCGCTCATCAATTCTCTTACCGCTCTTGGTTTTGGTTGCAGATTGTGATATTTCTCCGCAATTAATTATCAATCCATCGGGTTCAAATCCGGAGATTTGGGGCCGTTGGCTTTCTCAATGAAACCAGACCAATCGACATTGAGCCGATCTCCTTTCATTCACGGCAAATCTCAGCTTAACTCTTAATGTTTAGACTCTCACTGTTTATCAGAGTAAACGTTGCTCATAGCCTTACATCTCCAGGATCTTGTTCAAGAGTTGTCTGAATACATATTTTGTCTGTCATTGACACGTTAGCCATTTTTTAAAAGAAATTTGAATTTTACTGCTTTAATAGCAAAATTAATAATCTGACAGATTCCTTATTTACCAACTTGATTGTAATCTTGCTAAGTGACTTCTCAGTGATGTGCAGCATTAATAGCAAAATTAATAATCTGACAGATTCCTTATTTACCAACTTGATTGTAATCTTGCTAAGTGACTTCACAGTGATGTGCAGCTACACTTGTACCCTGTTTAAAAAAAAAGTAATTATAATGATCACCTGGCAAAATCAAAGCTATTTGATAACAATTATTTGAGACGAGACTTAATAAAACTGCGTTTTTGCTACTTTTTTGTGATACGCTTTTAAATCTTCAAAAAAATGGTGGGTGGCGTCACTAAAAGTGATATAACTTTTGTTCTGTTTGAAATATTGTGATGAAATCTGGCCATCGTGTGTAAATATGAAATGTCTTTAAGCCTGTAAAATTTCATTTTGAAATTCTTACTTCTGGCCAAGATATTGGCAAAAAACCTTAGGGGTGTTCTTTTTTTAACCCACCCTTTATATACCACAGTGTTGCCGTTATATACTCTAAAACCCCTCTTAAAGTGTTATTTAGAGGTTTAATATTTAATTAAGAGCCAGGTTTTTCAGTGTTTATGAGATTGGTGTGAAAGTTTCTGAACGTGGAAATATTTACGCTGCGGTTACATAAAATTATGAATACGTTTTCACAGGATTATTATTGTTATGGTTGATATTTCTCTATTTTATCCATTTACTTTTATGTTTCTGTGATTACTCATTTCATTTTAGATGGGGGACATGTATTTATTCTGTTAAGTGTTATTGCTGATGTTTGTGTTGTTATATAAGACTATATATGCCATATATATGTATATATATATGCCCTGCCATCTACCAGCTGTCTACGGGGATCCGATGGTCAACTCTACGTGTTTGTGAGGGCTCGCCACAGGTGACTCTCAGCTAACTGTTTTGTTTTGCAACGTGTTATTTTTCGCTCGCTATGACTATTAATTAATATCATTTGGGCTAGTTAGCGCCGAGAGTGCCTATGAGTAGATATCTTGAAGAGGCGCTATATAAATTGAATGAATGAATGAATGCCATCTTCTTTGAGCGCAAAAGCACTAACTCCAAATTTGTCAACTTTTTGTTTATTTTTTTGCTGCCAATGCATGTTTTGTTTTATATGTGCAGAGATGATATTGTTTTAGTGTAAAAACAGCAACTATATGATTATTTGAGCTATTTCCAATGATCTATTTTGAATTGTGCGACCTGCGGTTCTATTGACACATGGTTTGCGTTTCAGTAAACATGATTGTTAATGTATGCAATGATTGTCAAGGGGGCGGTGTGCTGAAGAATTGTTGAAAATGTATTTAAGAGGAAAATTGTATTTTTCATGCAATCAGAATGATGTTGCTTTGATTTTTATTATTATTCTTAATATGCTAGTGTGTTTAAATCAGGGTGTTGTTGTAACTAGAAATAATAATCAATTTGATATCTTGTTATGAACAAATGTGTATTTATGAGTGGTTCGCTAAAACATTGTTTTCGCTTATAATTAGCACTCAAAACTGTAATAAAGTTTTTTAAATATCGCCCTAATTTAATTAGCTCTGAGGATACTTTTTTACCTTCATTATCTAATTTGTGTGGTTATAAACAGAAGGCTAGTAAACTTTTTGTGGAATGCATTTGTTCTGTTTGTGTGTATGTAGTCATTTCTCTAAAACATTTAAAATTTAATATTTAACATTCTCATTTTTAAATAGATTTATTAATTAAGTTTTTCAAGTAAATAAATTCAATTTTTACATAAATCATTTTTATCTAATGTGTGATAATTATAAAGACTGTTGTATCATGCATTTTAACAATTGAATATTGGTTGTATGGCTGTTTTTTGGTTGCATTTTCTCTTTATAATATGATTTATATTGCCCTAATTTAGCTGAACTCAGTCTGTTGGATAAGCTTTTGTTTCCGACAATCTCAATTTTCTCTGAGTGAAATGTTGATTCAAGTCTCTAGATAAATGAATGATTTTGACATTTCAGAAGTCTTATGTTTAAATAATTAATCTTGCATTATAAATTTAGCTGGATAATATTCCTCTTGCCAATTGAATGGAATTAATGATTTTGAAAATGTATTGCATGTGTTACTGTCATAAATATTGTTTTTATTTTTAATACAATGAATGGTGTGAACTTTGTTAAAAATTATTTTCATGGAAACTTGCGTTTTTCTATTGCATGTAAGAAGTATATTTGGGCTCCTAAATCGAATCTCAGATGTCAGGGTTCTTGTGGGATTAATTTTGTGATTGGAAATTGCAGAAATTCACCTGAGAATCGGTTACAACCACATTTATAGGTCTACACCTGGTCTTCATATTGCCATTAGAGGCATTGTGAGGGCTGACTGTAGGCAGAATGGATGGCAACCCATAGTCCCAAGTACAGCCAACCTCATAGCGCCGACATCGGCCGATCATTTGCCAATAGCGGCCCTATAAAGGCCATTAGAGAAGTGTGATGGTAGCCTGGGGAGCAATAGGTGGCCCCTTACAAACACCAATGCCGCGCCGACAGATAGCGATGAATTTACACCAGTGGGCCCCTAGACGCCGACGCCATAACAATGAATAGAAGCCCGCACTTATACACCGCTGGGCCGGCAGATAAATTCATAGGCGCAACCTATGCACCGCGCGGTGCTCAATGAGGCGAAGAATATACGTTGGGCCTGTTTGGGAAAGATCATCCGCCCCCCTATTGGGCTACTCTATTGGGCCGAATGAGGTACGATGGGCGTTGCCAGATGGGCGAAGATGCCGTGAGCCCCGAGTTTGCCGCTGTGGGCTAAGTAGGTTGGCATGGTACGGGCACTGCGATTTCTGGCTGTCTGGGATAATATCTTTGGTCCTAGGACTAGTCATTGCCGACCATGACAAAGCACCTTTTAGCATAAAATAATTCATTGTAATAATATTGTAAACTCGACAATTTATACAGCGCCTAAATTAGCGATGTTGCGGGAACTGATTTTGTGCACATGTGCTTAATCAAAAACTGAACAAAATCAATAGGCAGACTACGGCAGGAAGAGGGTTAATATCCAGAGTTCGGCAGGCAGATTATAAACAGTGATGCCACAGCTGTGTTTTTCCACATAGATCTATGTTTTTTTGCTTTCGTCTGTGTTTCTGGGTTTTTTTTGGGAAAATCTGTGTTTTTTTCCGTTTTCGTCTGGATTTCTGTGTTTTTTTGGGAAAATCTGTGTTTTTTCCCGTTTTCGTCTGGGTTTCTGGTTTTTTTGGGAAAAATCTGTGTTTTTTTCGGTTTTCGTCTGGGTTTCTGGGGTTTTTTTTGACTTTTCGGACCGGATGACTAAAAAAAAAAAAAAAAAAAAAAAAAAAAAAGGTCATCAACTTTTTTGTCGGCGAAAATAGAAATTTTTTTGACTTTTCGGACCGGATGACTAAAAAAAAAAAAAAAAAAAAAAAAAAAAAAAGGTCATCAACTTTTTTGCCGGCGAAAATATAAAATTTTCTTTACTTTTCGGCCGGGCGACGTCTGTGTTTTTCTGTGTTTTTTTTTATAGGAAATCTATGTTTTTTTTTGAAACCTCAGTGGCAACACTGATTATAAACATGGTGTTTAGAATTTATATTATTGAAGCGGCGAAAGAGGTGAGGATGAATTGGGACATAATTTGCGAAACAGAAACACGATAATTTATGTTTTTCAGTTGTTTCACGCATGAAAGACCTGAGGGCCGAGGAGAGACAAGATGGCAAGAGGAGAGATTTTGGTAAGTTGGTAGGATGGGTGTTCACTGTTCAGAAAGAGTATATTGCACTGCCAGTTACTGTAGTCAAATTTACTGTGAGCTATTATACAATCATGTAGCTATTTTAGAAGAAGTTTTGAAATCGAGAATTGGGCGGATTCTGCTATAATTATATAATTATCTATTTCCTATACCCTACATCTACCTACAGTCCTACAGACCTACATATATATATATATATAAATAATTATATATAATTATTTATATATATATATATATTCATAAATATATATATAACTGTGTGTGTGTGCACCTTCCCCTCTTCCTCTTCCATCTTTTCCTCCACCTCTTCCTCGACCTCCTCCAACCTCCTACACACCTCCCCACCACTTGGTGTAGCCCTGTGGGTATTACTGTATAAATTTACAGATCTATACAATACAAGAGTGAGTTAAGCTATGTGTGATTATCATCATGGACCTGCAGATTTATGCTATGATAATTATAAGCCTAAACTTGGAAAGAAAAAATCACCATTCATAACATGACAACATAAGCTATCAGAAAAAGACTAAAAACAATCATGAATATGGCACAAAACAATGTTTATGATCAAAGATCTGCTTGGACCTTCTAAGCGTCTAGTCCTGCAATCAAAATCTTAGAATTTTTTACAAGATTTTGTGTAACCGTCAAAATGGAAGAATTTGAATGTGAGGGTGGTAGAGTGATCATGGTGATTGATATGAGTACTGGCCTAAGCCTTTATCAAAAGCCTTCACCACTTGGTCCACTCTGGCTCTATTATGTTACTGTGATGGGCAATTATAGCTGGTTCATTATGCCAGTGAAAGCATAGACCTACATGTACCTGTATGTTCATCACATCATGCATGGTTGGAGATTTTACGACACTTAATTAAAGACCACTGTCAAGTCGTAATTATGAATTCCGCAATTAAACTGTCGGACAATAGAGAAGTCAATCAATCAGTCCGCCAAGTGTTCGGGGCACAAAGTCGTAAAACTGAGGTAGTAAAATGAATGATGGTCAGCATTCGGTATGCAACCACAGCAGAAGATTTTTTTCCGTTCACCTCCGAAAAATTTCCCAGTAACCGAGTATAAGTTAGTCGATCTCATGCAAATGTGAAATTTGATGGAATTAAGATGCAACCCTGTCTCATGGCGTCCTTGATTAAACGCATTGTCGTTTTCTTCTTCGGAGTAATATTTCTTGTTCTTGTTGCTGGAAATGAACGGAGATTTCATCATCTTGAGGACGTTGTAATAGCGGGTAAGTAAGCCTGTAGTTTGGGTCTGGGAGACGGTTGATTAGTAGCATGATGGTGTAAAGACCAGGAGAAAGCGGGTTCGATACCTGCTGGTCCCCTTAGTCTAGCATTCCATATGTGGCTTGGTGAAAATAATGAGCAGTTGGACAGATGGATGCATTGCAGACTGCCATACAGTTGAACTCAACTCCTGTTAAGTTTGTAATAATCTGTTACTACTATATATATGTAAATAAATATATATAGTATAATTTTATGTGTTCATATATATATATATATATACTATTATACGTCATGCAAAACCGTGCTTTTTCTGTGGTTGGCCTGGCAGTAAGGACTATGGAATAACTTCCATCTTGAGCTGTGCCTGTTCCCTAGGTTAAACACTGACACATTCTATAAGCACTTTAAAACTGTTCTTTATGGCCGTGTTGGAGTCGGGAGCACCTCTGTGTAGTTTTCTTGAATAGGTGCTGTATATATACTTGAATGAGTGAATGTATGAATGAATGAATGAATGAATGAATGAATGAATGAATGAATGAATGAATAATGTAATCCTATTGAGTTCTTGTCAGTTGAATTAGTAAAGAATATTTTTTGCTCTGAGGTATTTAGAATCCCTCGGAGACTTCATTGCTAACTATTGTTTAAAAACTAGTCCGGAATTGTCAGGCCTCGTCTTCAGGGTTCGAAGAGAAAGTTATTATTATTGCTATCATAATTTTTTTAGTATTATTATTATTAGTATGACCCATTTGGATGCTGAAAATGGAGTGTTTACAATGTGACTGTGAAAGCATTGGTTAGCATGGTCTTATCACCTAACATTAAATCTTTAATTTGGGTTACCTTGTCATTTTAACAGAATGTAGCCCAGGAAAGTATTTCTGGACAGAGGAAGCCCCTCGTGAATTCTACACTTGCCTAGGGGATGGACAGCTGAGCAGCCCTGATCCAAAGGTCCAACAGGACGAACCTAAGGTTCCTGGTTTTGCTGCAAATGCTGCACGAATGCAATGCCATGCGGGAACTTTCATGTGTCACACAGGCAACCAGGTATAATGTCTGAGAAAATCATTCGCTAACTGAATAGCTACACTAGTTGTTTGGTTGGCATGATGATCTCATTGGTTTGTAGACCTATGACAACATAACAAAAGAATTCTAGACCTAGAAATATAATTGACACTGCATCAGAGAAAATGAGTACAACTGAAGTTTATAAATTGTAGGTAATTAAAGTTAAGTGGCATAATCTAATAGGATTGTTATTACCGTTTGGTTCAATCTGCAACATGAGCTTCCTTCTATTTGGTCTTTGTTTCTTTCTATTTGGCAAGACCAAATAGAAAGAAGACCATTCTATTTCACTGTGATCCTGTTCAGTTGGATTTGAAGCACCTCTGTTGAGTTTGCTTGAAGAGACAATAATAATATATAAGTGAGAAATTAAAGTTCCTTAGCATTGTATAAGTATATGAATTTTATTGAATAATCAAGGCTCGACTGATTGCTGCTTATGCAGCGCACTAACATCGTATTCCATGTTGGAAATGTATTGAACAGAACTGAATCGAGATTCAAGGAGTTTTCCATATTCAGTAAATTTATTTGTCTTGTTGTCTCACCCCTTCTCGCTTGCTGCTTACTTTTAGCCTTTGTATGCACCTGTAGGACAATTGACTTATTGTGTATTGTTTCCTATGATCCCAGCTTTTTCTTATATCTACCGTAATTGTGTCTGTTTGGCATTGTCAGCCTTTCGAGCCTTGTCACTGCCAGGAGATTCAGGAAAGGTATTCACCAGACCATGACCAAGAGGTTCCAGGACCACCTGAGTCATTTGTTGGACCATATTCCCTGGATCAAGCCCAAATGCCGAGTTCCACAGAGGTCACGCAAGCAGCAGAACAGCCGGAGATACACCCAACATCTGGAAAGAATTCTTCCCAGAAGTTGAGCCGCAAAAGGATCAGACTGGTGGACGACAGAAAAAACCTTATCTCAACTCTTCCACCGAAAGTTAAATATATCAGGAACTATCGCAAATTTGCCAAACAGCTGAGACCTGCCAGTGGCGTGCCCACTTTCAGCGGAGGTATAGTTAAATTTGTTCACGACTGTAAAACAGGGCTTTTTTAGCATGCAGTTCTGCACAAAATGTGCAGTTCTAGATGGATTTGTGCAGTTGTATAAACACTTCTGTGCAGCTAAAACTTGTAATAACAGGCCATTGTCTTCCGATTGAAAGTAATTTACTATGGAGGATGGGACAGAAAATAATGAGTTGTGCAGTTCTAAAAATTCCTTAAAAACAGCCCTGCTGTAAGAAACCTTGAAATAATGTTGCTGTCATCTTCGTATTACAGTTTCTTAGCTGATTAGCTGATAAAAAAGAGTCAAGGTTAGGAATGAAGTTCTGAGCCATATATTAAAAATTCTTCTGTATGTACTTATGCATGTATGTGTACATGCTTTATATGGTTAAATATGTAGCATCTTAGGAGAAACTTACAAACTGCTTAGTATTGTTTATTAATTAAATTGTTAAATAGGAAATAACTAAAAAATGTCAGTCTATAAATAGCTGTGTTGTATTTCCTGATTTGTATCCACTTAGGCCCAATGTACCCAATAATTCACGTCAATTATGTTGTGGCAGAGATGTTGCTCTCCAGGCTGTAACACCTGAATCCTTGCAGTTTGGTACTTTGGTTATTAGCTGAGCCTCGTGACTGAATCCAGCCTCTTGTAATTATGAATCTGAAATGATTCAAAATGCATAATATTTATATTACTGTGAGTGGATGATTTCTATCAGGACTAGGTAACAGGGCAAAAACTCCCAGACAATAGCCCCTCTGACAATAACCCCCGGACAATAACCCTCCATCTCAACCAGTGGCGTAGCAATAGGTTGTGCAGCTTGTGCAGTGCACAAGGGCCCTCGGCTCTTGAGGGCCCACCGGCGGTCAGAGTCATTTTTTAAAGAACAATTTTTATTCAGTATGTGTTCATATCGATATCTACATGTAACCTACGGCGGTGGAATTGCAATAATAATATTGATTGTGCAGACTGCACTAGGCCCATCAGAGTCAAGTTTTTACATTCAGAATTTTCAGAGTGTAATCAAATCTGCATGTACTGTATGCCTATTTTTAGTGCCGAGGTAGTTGTGGATAGACTAGTCAGTAGTCACTATTGACACCGAGCAGTGAAGCGCTTCGGAAACTATGGTGGTATACACTATACAAGCTGCATTACCAATGGATTCACGCACGAAAGCACCTCAATTATTTTTGCGCAAAGGAATTCGCCCAAGTGAAAATTTTTACATTTCGGAATTTTTGGCTTCTTCTTTTAGACTTAACGTAGCAACCGAGACTTGAGTCACTTCACATTATACCAATTTATTATATTGTTTGTTTTAGTCAACTAACCTGGCCAACTGTTTGACAGAATTTAAGCGTGGATGATGATAATTCATAGGCCTATTTCAACAGATGAAACAATGTTTTTTAAAATAAATTTTGCCAAGTAGCCTACCCTAATTGAATTTTCTCTGGTAGCATGAAGAAATAAAAAATTATTTATAAAGACTAACGGGAAAAATTAATTAAAATTGTAATGAGTTGAATTTTATTTAACTTCGGGTTCGAAATAATGCAAATAGAGTCTATTGAAAAATAACCAGGCGTTTTCGCACAGCCTTTTTGTTTGAAGTCGAGGAGGCTCAAGTAATGAGAGGGCCCACCACCGAAGCCCTGCACGAGGGCCCCCAAAAGCCTTGCTACGCCACTGATCTCAACCCCCCGGACATTAACCCCTTACTGATGTAGTACATACAGTTAAGAATAGACATAAAAGAATAACCAAACAACAACTTGCAGTAATTACTTCATAATTACAAAGCATGTCTCTTGCAGGTTGCCCAGAGCTCTTCCGTTTATACAACAACAGTCACATGTTTCTGGGGGTTTTGCGACCTCTCACCTCACTATCCGCCTGCAAGCAGGAATGCCTGGAGACGCGCAACTGCATTGGGATCGACTGGAACAAACTGAACAGCACGGATGACTCCAGACGCTGTTTCTTCATCTTTCCAGAGTCGACGCGCTACGGACTTTATCCGAGCATGGACTACTGTTGCGACCACTTTCGTCGGACGTACTGCCTGTCGACCCCGGTGACGCACTACGCCACTACACCGACTACACTCAAAACAAGTGTTCAACGTACACCTATGTCATCATCCTCAGTGACACAATTAAGTACTACACAGAGTACTCTCAAAACAAGAGTTCAATCTACATCTGTGTCATCATCCTCGGTGACACAATTGACTACTACACCAACTACTCTAAAGACAACGACAAGTGCGCTACGTACGTCTGTGTCGTCCCCAGCCACTACACTGACTACACTCAAAACAAACGCACAGTCTACTACGTCTACGGTTTCTACCTCAACTATCTCACAAGAGGACAGCAGCGATACTACTACGCCGCAACCTCAGACGAGTGATGCTACTTCAGATGTCGGAAGCAGCGACACGTCGCAGATGAATTCAACTGTTGGTATGGTTTGTCATCACTGTGTGAGCAGCAGCACTGCAGCAAGCGTAGGCAGGGCTTTTTAAAGGAATTTTTTTAACTGCCCAACTCCTTCTTTACATTCCCGTCCTCTGTGGTAATAACTCTCAATGTGTAGAAATGACCTTTTAAAAATATTTTTGACTGCACGGAAGAGCTTCTACAACTGCACAGATCCATTTGGAACTGCACATTTTGTGTACAAGTGCACGCTAAAAAAAGCCATGGTTGTAGGAACAAGTAGATGTAGGCTTACGCTTATTAAGAAGGTGTACTCTTGAGGTTATTAAGGAAATTGTTATTATGCACTTCCAGAATGGGATTGAACGGCTTGATAATTCTTTCTATGCTTGTGAGCATACAATAATGGCAACAGTGTAACATAATTAATTAACTTTCAATCTGAGTCCAAGATTTGCATTCTTTGACTTCTTCTGTCATTCGTTATGATTGGTTTGTCTCAGTTCCATTTGTCTGTTAGTTACCGTAGTTGTCTTGATTTCTCTTCTAAGCTTAATTTCCAACACACGTCTACGTACCTCCCCTGAACCTAAGCACAAAAAAAATAGAAGCTAGAAAATGCAGAGTGGTGGGTTTGGTAATGTTTTGTGTTCAAGCATTGATTGATTGATTGATTGATTGATTGATTGATTGATTGATTGATTGATTGATTGATTGAGCAGTGCCAGAGACCTTGGCCATTGAACCATATCCACAGGAGTTTGACTACTTTGGTGCATTCTTCTTCAACCAATCGAGCGACAGAAATCAATTCGGATTCGGTGGATCCAATCAAGTTCGTCATCAAGGTATAGTGAATTATTGCTCAGTGAACTACTTACTTACTCGCTTTTTGTTCCTTTTGCTACTACCTCAAATTCACTCACTTATCTTGTTAGGGTTTAGGTCAGTGTGTAGTCCTAAAAAATGAAGTGGGGGAACGCTCTTTATAATAATATTATTAGTAGTAGTATTATTATTAATATTCCATTATCCCTGGAAGAAAGTGGGGGAACACGGCATTCCCCCGCGTTCCCCCCACTACACCACTGGTTTAGGTGAAGATACTCACTTGATTAGTATGATGTCTTGTGTCAAGAATGATCTTCTGGCACTATACCACACTGGTGCTATAGAAGTTATTAAAGGGTAGTAGTATGCTAATAGAAATAGCAACTTCTTATTTAATTCATAATGAATTCAAGGATATATCCATGAATTTGCTAGTGACCTGAGTTCTCTGTGCTGTACATTTTCTCTTTAATGCTTCTCTGAGTGTTTGTTTTCCATTTAATTGGTTTTCTATCTGTTTCCTGTAAGTAGGTTCTATATTTACTGACTTTATGCAAGTAAAGTACTTTAAATATAATTAAATAAATATGGCTGCTCAAAATTTGTTGAGTAGATCTGACCAGGTTGCTTCTGTGTTCATTGAATAGGAGGAGTTGGAGGAGGAAGTGATGCAGGATTGAATCTTGGGATAGGTGGGGGAGCTTGGAGCAACTTACAGTCGATAGATGGTGGCAGACCAAGCCCTGACATTTTCTTGAAGGTGAAGCCAAGGACAAAGAGCTTTGTCACGGAAAGGGAGAAGGATGATCAAACACAAACAAGGGGCAACAGACCAGCAGACCTTGCCAGTTCCATTAAGCTGGACGCAAAGTTTTTGGAGATCATTCCAGACACAGGTTTTAAACAGTATTAAATCTCATAATTTTATCGCATTGAGTATTGAAGGTAGCCTAATCTCCTTATTTTCTGCTCTGAATTTCATTGGCATTTCTATTGTTGTAAATGTGTTGTTAATTGCATCAGATTATAGTCGCAGTGTTGTTCTGTTGCAACTTTATCAGCCGACCTTTTCATAAATCAACCAACCTCTTTCAATTATGACCAATTTATGGAAATTCAAGCTGAAGAAAATCTAAAGTGGAGCATGATTAGAATTAATTTCTGTAATAAGAAACTGCACTTTCTTGAAAAACTGCTACTGATTTGGACGAACTTTGGAGTGTTCTGGTAGTTGAAGTTTTGGATTGCCTTACACTGTAAGTATTTGTTCATGAGTTCCCTATACATGTATGCCTATGTGATTATATAATTTTCTCAATTTTATTAATTAAGTAATTACGTGCTCATTCACTCTTTCAGTATGCATGTTTGCGAATTCATTAATTTAATTAATTCATGCATTCATTATTAGTGCATTCACTATTCCACTTTAATTTATTTATTGCGACTAAATTCCATGTGGTTCATTTCCAGGTTGTCCATTCACCTTCCGGAGGTTTGTCGATCGATCTCATCCATTCGGAAAGAACATTACGGTTGGTGATGAGAACGCTACTCCAGAGCAGTGCAAGACGTGGTGTCTCATGAGGTCATATTGCTTGGCGGTCGATTTTAACTTTGAAACTTCGACGTGCTACTTTCTGCGAGAGATCAACAACGACCTGCTTATGGTCAACGCTGGCGTCAATCATTACCAGAAGACAACGTGTCCTCGTTAGTCATTGTCTTTTGTCATTAGGAATTTGAAGTCCTGAAGATGTCAAATCAAGATATGATGATGGCGATAATGATGGTGATGATGACGATGTTGTTGTTGATGATGTTGTTGATGACGATGATGATGACGACGACGATGTTGACTATGATCATTATGATAAATACGGTTATGAAGATGATGACGATGATGACGATGATGATGATGATGATGATGATGATGATGATGATGATGAATTGTTGTCATACGTCATACTAACAAGACAATGTCATCTTCACCTTGACACGTCTACAATGGTCTGTATTGGTTCATACAGTCTCTTTTAATACCCGAGGTCATCGAAGCGTTAAGGACCTAAGTCATTAATAAGACAAAACATAGTGAGACAACAAATTAATACATTGTATTTACAAACTTCAAAAAATGGCTGGCAGTGGCACTTGCATGTGCATGTTTGGTTTCCATTTATGCTTACTTTGACAATTCATCTTCTTTCATAGCACCTCTGAAGTGTTGGACAACTGAAGCAACTCGTGTTGTTAGCGCTGACGACACACGTGTCAATGACGTCAGGATGCCGTCAGTAGAATGTCAGGGAGTGTGTTACGTCAAGCAGACAATCGGAACTACGAATGGTAGCGTGACCTTTTCTAAAACAGCGGAAACACGTGTTACTTTGTTATGAGCAGCAGATGTTTCTGTTTTATAAAGTTTGTTTCATCATTATGTACAGGATTCTGTTCTGGGATCTTTATCAAATTCTGGGACTAAGAATTAAACCGGTATCATATTTCAGTTTGAAAATTGTTATGCTGTCATTATGATTTGGATCATATATTCTCTTCAAAATATACACTGTACAGTTATTCATTCATTCATTCTATGGACTTATAAAGTTCAAGAAATCTACTTAGGAGCGCTCCCAGCCCAGCCACGGCAAAAGAAGTCTGATTTACAATTTACATTATTTATAACTATTCTGTTACTCTGATCATTACAATAATCTCTTATTAGGATCTCACAAGAAGTTGAGTCTTCAGACATTTGTTGTAATCTTAACATTCGAGGTTCAAGAGTATCGTCATCAACAGATGCATTTTCAGTAATATTTAGCTATTACATTCATGAGTGGCTTTAACTTTCGTAGCCTTTTTTAATGTATGTAATTGTTTTATGCAATGTAATGCACGTGCGCTAGTCAGGGGCAAATAAAGGCTACTTACTTGCTTACTCGAAATCCAAGTGATGGGTTCCACAGGTTGTTATTCGGGCTAAATCATGGCAATATTTCAATGTATGCTAATACCAAGAAATACAGATAATTTATTTTTTGTTTTATACCTGGGAGTGGATTTGTTTTGCAGTAATTGAAAGAGGATGCTACGGAAATGGTACAAGCAACCTTGGATGCTTCGTGGATGGCACGTCTACTTCCAACTTCCGTACCATAACTTGTCTGTGTGATACAAATCGGTGCAATGGGTTGAGCGTTGAAGCCTTAGTGTGTGAGTCGATATGTTGTGTTGCAATAACGCCTCTTGTCTATGTACAAAAGGTCTTACCTGCATTGCACACAGACAGATATTACCAGCGGCGCCGCCAGGATTTTTTTTCTGTACGCACAACTTGCACAAAATAATATGAAGCGAACAGCGGTCGATACGAGCTTATATATATTATATAATATGTATATACCGTATATCAGTGCTTAAAGACTAGACAGTAGTGTAAAAAAGAAGTGCCAGGACGCTGTATTGTAATTGGTCGTCAGTGGCGGCGCCGAAGGCGCAAAGTCGCGAGTGCCGAAGGCGCGAAGTCGCGAGTGCCGAAGGCACGAAGCCCGTCCCGACTAGGGGGTCTGCGGGAGCGTCGTAAGCTCCCCCAGCGGGGTCTGGGGCGGAGCCCCAGCGACCAGCGCATTTTTTGCTATGTCGACCTCAAATTGAGCCATTTTAAGGCTTTTTTGCCAGCTATTTGTGAACGACAAAGTCGCGAAAACTTCAAAAATAAGTGGTTTTTTAGTGTCGCAAGCTATACTACCAGGATAATGTAATGTAATGTAAATCTTCGAGAATTTCTCAGCGCCCACAAAAGCCACGTCAGGGAGACCAGCTTATTCACCGGCGCTATATCAAATCAAGTCCGGTGCCAGGTCAAAATCCGGGGAGGTCAAGCCGAGGAGACAGCATGGTGCTACGGTGGTTGTCGGTGATGGTGGTAGTTGGGTGATAAAAACTGATTGGAATCTGGATATGATAGCTTGAAGAGTTCGGGTTTCAGTCGTGAATGGAAAGCAGCAGAGGTGAGTGCAAGTGGAGGAGAGGTTAAATTTTGAGGGGAGATTAGAAACAATAGAAATCAAAATGTTAGTGTAAAATAGAAAGGTTTTTGTCTTGATCGTAGGCTCCCGCAGCGGGGTCTGGGGCGGAGCCCCAGCGACCAGCGCATTTTTGGCTGTGTCGACCTCAAATGGAGCCATTTTTAGGCAGTCAGGGCCGGTCGTCCGTAACTGCATGGACGCCGTCCATGCAGTCATGGACGACCGTCCAGGCAGTGCTGGCCAAATAAGTGGCAGGACGGCGTCCAGCCTCGAAAATAAGTGCCTGGACGCCGTCAATGACCGTCCTGGCACACTTTAAGCCCTGCCGTATATGCCTACTGGCGATTATGAGGTATCACCAGATAATAGATTAAATAGAATTTAATCGCTTATAATATTTCACACTTTAATTCTTTAATTTACAATTTGCAAAAAAAATTTGCCTTTCCCCGCTGTACGCACTTGCGTAAGTGCGTACGCCTAACGGCGCCCCTGGATATTACAATACATACAATACAATTAGTCATTTATACAGTGCTTTAACAAAGCAAGTCTTGCACAAGAGCACGCTTCACTACAGATCTAGTTGTAATCATGGGCGTCCACAGGAATTTTTTTAGAGGGGCGCAAATTTTTAAATAATTGTCACATGGTCTAAATTTAATGGTTGACAGTTTGAATTTCCATATTGCCACGAGAGAATCCTATAGCCTATCTATACCTTATGCACCCAAAGAAAAATAAATAGGTCCAACTTGTAGATTGCACCGATAATCACGTTGAAAATCACGTTGTAACAATCACAATCAAATAATCTAAATTTATGTGCAACTATGCGAAAAATCCAGGGGGGCGCATTTGCGCCCCCTTGCGCCCCGCTGCGGACGCCCATGGTTATAATGCAATGAAAACAAATGAGTTTTTAACTTTGATTTAAACTCTGCAACAGATGAGCACTGGCGAATGGAGGTCGGAAGACTGAATTCCATTCTTAGATATTGCACCTGGGCTAACTCAATCTAACCAGTATCATTTACTTCTTTGATTTTAGCGCAGATGCTGTATCTGCCACTAGATGGCGACTTCCGTGACCACTCTGGAACCGGTCGCCATGGAAACCTGCCATCTGGATACAGTTCACCGACGTTTACCTGTCTCGACAAGGCTGTCAACTGCTCCGCGCTTTTTACGGGAAACCAGTGCATTGCCATTCCAACCGTGGGACAGAATTTACTGACGACAGTTGAGGTTGAAGCAGGAGAAAACCAGATCGTCCAGGTTCCCAAGGCAACGTTCGTCGTTTACTATAAGAGGGTCGTTTCTGGTGCGGCAAAGAAGCAAGGTAAAAAGTGAATGTTTGGATATGTGACGGTTTTGTGTGCTTTAGGTCTCTCAAGATAGCTGCTTCTTTGATGCGGTTGCTGCATGTATGTTTTAGGCTCCTTGCTGTAATGCTGAGATTGCAAGTTTTATATGCGATTTTACATTTCAGTAGAATTTGAATTAGGCTAAACTTTAGAGGGTTGCTATGAATGAAAAACGTTTCGCAAGCCAATTTTCCAGTGCTGATCCAGATGAAAAATACAAGAAACAACAATTGATTCAAGTCTGTTCTGGTCTTAGAATATCAACTAGGCTACAATCTTAAATTTTCCTGTAGACTACTCGTTTCCTTTGTAGACTGTTTCCGTGTCTTCTCAGACTCTGTCTTCTGAGAAACTGGAGGGGGTCCTCTTTAGGCCTAAAAAAATTAGTATACATAATTTTTTTTACTCCCTCCAAAATTTTATCATTATGTGAAGAATGGAAGGCATAGAAGAAAAGGAAGTAAACAGGTGTTGTGGGACTAGACAACGATGAATGGATGCAGCCAACCTGTGGTTAAAGTGGTTAGGGTAAGCAGCGGGAACGCGAAAGAAGAGTTTTATTGGAAAGAATGTGTTTCCAGGGTTCCATGCAGCAGGGCAGGCAAGATAAAAATCGATTCCAGCAGACCTTAATATAGTATGGTGCCCAGAGACAAGCTAGAAATATTGACCTTAAAATAGTCTGGTGCCTAGAGGTCACACCTCTGTGTTGCTTACAAACTTAAAACCTGTCTTATTTAGCCGTGGTTGGATTGGGAGAGCTCCTGTCTAGTTGTGAACATAATTATGTCTTTTAGGTGTTTTTGGTAATTCACCATCTGCCTCTGTTCACCCGACCTGGGCAATATTTGCTGACAACCTGACTGACACATCAACGGCTGGAGTCATCACTGACAATACACTACTGCCAACACTTGACGATTTCAAGTACACGACAGCAACGGATAACAGTTGGCACATGGTTGTTCTAACGTACAACGGGAAGAACTCGCCTCTTCCAACTCTCCAGTATTACGTGGATGGCGAAGAAATGCTTGGCAATTCAAGGCTGGAAAATGGCAAGTTCATTTTTTAACCGATTGATTCTGTTTCCTTTTTTTGGCATTCTGTATTCTCAAACTTTGCTTAATTTTGATCTAAAAGGCCAAAATATGCGATTGGCAAGTTTCCAATTGAGCAGCATATGTTTCTAACAATTCTAGAAACTCTCGTAAGATAGAAGTAGCAAGTAATTTAATTTTGGGAACTATGGAAAAACATAATTATCCACCAACCAATTAAGTATCTTGAGAATTTATGTGGAATGCAGGACACACAGTTGGAAGCCATATTGCATGTTAAATTTAGTAATTAAAGTTTTTAATCATCATCAAAGTGACTGGCACAATAAGAATTTATATTAAATTCTTTTGTACAATGCTGTACAGTTCGTTCAGTAGCTAAACAATAGCTGCTGTAAGAATCAGTACCATACCACATTGACACATCCTAGTATCCTACGAAACTATCAGCAGCAGCAGCAGTATCAAAGGTTTTTTTCCGGACAGTGGCTTCTACCACCTGTGATCTATTTGTGCTTTGGTCATGTATCTGGTCTTTTCCATCTCATTGGGGATCAGAAATCAATGCTTAGAGTGACTTTGCATGGTCTTCCCGCTATTGAACAAAGTACTGAAACATCTTATGTCTTCCAATTTTATAGTTAATGTAGAAATTATCAGGCGTGCAGGACATACTAAAAATAGCACCATCAAAACAAAGTATACATTCAAATGTGAAGTGGTGATAGATTTCATCTGAAAATCGCACGGACAAATTTATAGAGAGTTTCAGAAAAAGAGACGACATTCAACAAACTAATAACTACATGAGTTTTGTTTTGTATCTTGTAGGAATGATTAGTCTGAAGGATCAACCAGTGACAATTGGTTGCGTTGAAGGATTAAATTTCGTTGGATTCATTGATGAAGTACGTGCAAGTTAAATAATAATAATAATAATAACAATGAAGATTTCTCTGGCGTCGTAACACAGGGCGCTGTTACAAGGGCGCCTCACACACTAAACTATACTAAAATACTCTTTTCATTTTCTGTGTCTCAAGATTGCAACGTACAAAACTCTTGAGTTATAAAAAGGTCATTCTAAATAGATATTTCTAGTCCTATTTTCCTTTATTGAATTGCATATATACATTACATACTTTTGTTTTGTAAATGTAAATATGTATGAAGTACCGGTAATGCTACTTGACTTTTCATATCTCGCATATCTTACAATGCTTTGAACTCCTACACTTTCATTATTGAGGAGCTACACCTAGAGGCTTCAGCTTGCTGACAAATTATTGCAATTAATTATTATTAACAGCTGCTGATCTTAGTTACTGGTGTGTTTGTCATAGGTAAGAATTTTTTCAACAAATCTCGACCGAATGGATGTCAACGCCCTTCTTCTCATGAGAGAATCAAACTTCTGGTAACGTCAGCTGTCGCCAGGTATGTTGTGTTGCTAACTAGTATTGCAGATTGGCTTTAGATTATATATTTCAGGTGTATAAAGGTAAATGGCTTCAGGTCAATCATGGGATTCACCATGGAATTTGTCTCCACAAAGGCCTGTCTTAAAGCAGGACAAAATGTGAATTGGATATACTACTCTTGAATTTGATGTACCTTAAACAGTTAAAAGACCAGAAACAAAGTCTGTCAATTATACAAATAACAAGCTGATGTTGCATCATATTATGATGAGTTTAAAAAGTGTTCTGATAAAAGAAATAATTGAAAACAAGCGAATTCCATTATTTATGTGTAACCATAAGATTGCACAGAGCATTAAAATAAAAAAAGCTTTAAAAAGTACACAGCTAGAATTTTATTAGCTTCGTCCTTATGCATATGATTGTCGCAAAGCCACACAAGCCATCTTGATCTAGCTAGCTTCATGTTGGAATGACGCAAGGCAAGATAACTGTTCATCTGTTATGCACCCCTTCCAACATGTAGACCTCACAGATCTCTAACACATGAAAGGTATTTTAGCTGAAGACTGAAGTGCAAACATGGCGATAGTAATTCTTTAACCTTGCTGTGATAAACAACCAAACTGCTCGTATGAGTTCTAAGAAGGCATTAATAGGTTCTAAGAAGGCACTACGTAATACGTAACCATGTGACTTTGTAAACAGCAGTTGCCAAAACCAGACAAGAAGGCACAATGCAAAGTTCAGCAGTCAAAAAGTGGCATTTAAAAGATTTTAAAATATTTTACAAAACTACAAAACTCCCCTCATATATAAGATTTCATTAGAATCCATTCATTGCAAAAGAACAGTTCACAGTAATTCAACTGCATCAGTCCAATACTGTCACCTACACGAAATCAAGTGAACTCGAAAGTTACAACCATTCTCCTCGTAGACAAAATGGTGACCATAACCATCAAACCGGATCATGCTCTGGCCTCCATGCTGTCCTTGATCACTGGAATGACCTGCGCTAGACTAGACGGAGAAAGTCTGTCGAAGAAGAATGTCAGCAATTCACCGGCCTGTAAAAAACAAACCACGCAAATGAATTAATTAATTATTAGAGAACTTTTGTGAAATAACAGTAAATGAGGCTGAAGAAAAAAAATCAAATTTCATTCAGGTTTCCCTCACAGCTTAGGATTTCTTAAATTATGCCTGTTTTATGACTATTTTTGTGATGTTTACGCATCATGATAACCACATTACAGCAGTCATTATTTCAAATTTATTAGGTATATTAGTTAATGATGCTGGGATACGTACAGAATCTCGCAAGCATACTGCAAGGTTTTAAAAGGGTACTTCACAAATAGCCAGACACATACAGGGAGGGCAACAGACTACTTACATGCTACTCGACTGAACAATGAACATAGCATTGCTAATGAAAGATAACCTTTTGTCTTTTGCATCTTCCACTGTCTTAAGATGCTGTAAACACTCTGTCTGTATCAGCAGTACTGTTCAAATGCTTTGAAGGCGTGCTAAATAAAGGCGCTATATAAATGACATGAATCAATGCATAAATATGTACACCCACTTGAAGTAAATCTTTTGCGTATAGTAAATCCTTTGCGTAGAAATCAAGAACCAGCTTTCTAGAATCACTGAAACAGAAAACGAACAATTAACGTTATTCTCGTTGCCCTGTAAAGTCATCAGCTTTAGTATTTATCATAATATGAGTAATATTTCTTTTTATAACAAATCTACTGTAGACAAGATCATCATCATAATTCATTCTCATCACATTCATCGTTTCTGTAATCATAATTATGTAAACAAGTTATGTAGCTGCTGTCCTCGTTGGGTGTCTAGTATTTCTGAAGTGCCTCATCACATTATCATTTATTATATTGTCATCTCATCATTTAAATCAATTGTTAAAATCAACTGTTTCACTCTTTGGATACATGTGTCAGATTTTGAATTACTCACTTTGCATGACAGCAAGTATAATAACTGAAAGTGTAACAAAGTGCTTAAAGTTTTATAAATGAACTAAAATATCAAAGATATATTATTTTGGATTCTTACACATCAAGAAATCTTCTGAAGGTGAGAACAGCCACATCCCTCTGCAACGCCAACACAAGACAAGGCCCAGACAACAACTGCGTAACCTGTGCATACATAATTAATTAACCCAGGATTCAGAGTTCAGAACTGCTATTGCAACACTACCCAGAACAATAGCACTTTGAGAATACAATTGACAGACTATCACACACACACACACACACACACACACACACACACACACACACACACACACACACACACACACACATGTAATAAACCAGCACTTATATTAATCTTTTACCCGTTTGCCCCGAGAATATCCGCCGTAACGGGCTTAAAATTTAAAAATGAACTGGTAAAGGGTTAATTAATTAATTAATTATAGTGATTTATATAATGTGCCCCTTCAAGGTTACTGCTCAGGAGCACCCCCGCCCCAACCTCAGCCGAAAAGGACGGTTTTAATTAAGGCTGCAAAAACGCATCTGAGCAAACTTTAGGCATAAGTACAAATGCATTGCCTAACGATAATGATCTTGCCAATGTCGCAAGCCAGATTAATACTGATGTAAGACAATGCTAGGATAGAACTTGGCAAGTTTGATCATGTTCTTCTTTTTATTGTACAGACCATGTCAAAGCTTCCGGTGTTGAGAAGCTTGAGAAGGTGTTCGGCCTGGACTTGAGACAGCCATACCATCCTGCATCCAACCAGTTCAAACCTGTCCAGAGCAAAGACCAAGAAGTACAACAGATTGCCGCATAGAAAATTATATGTACTGCTCATTTTGAGCAAAACTGTTGTTTCTGAGCAAAAAGAAGACTGCTCACAAGTGTCACATATTCTCTATCAATCTTCCTCTTCTGCCCATGAAATTAAGATACCAATAATTTTTTTAACATCCTTAAACTGAACTGATCTGAAGACAACAAATAGAGGGCTACTGTGCATGAGAGATGGTGCCAGTTGGTGATTTATCGTTTAGCGTTCTAAATAACTTGCCGTTGCATGGGTTTTCCTTTTGGTCGAATACAAGTTGTATTGATGAAAAGAATTCTTGCTATTTATGGAAATCCGACCGATGAAAATAATTTTTGAAATTTTTTTTGGCTGAATAGAAATGGGATTGGTGAAGATTCTTGCATTGGAGTTGGATTGATGAAAAATATTTGTTATTTAAATAGAAGTTGGATTGATGAAAAAAGTTGCTCAAATAGAAACAGGGCAGATGAAGCGAATGCTTGTCTAACTGGCAGTGGCATTGATGAAAAGGGTTCATGGGAAAGTAGAACTAGGATTGATGGGAAAAAATGATAATCCTGCATCAGACGAATAATTTAGAACGCTAAAATGTTAGATTCCCATACATAACATAACATAACATAGGTTTTTACCCGTCAATAGTTATGGTAAAGCAACACCTGCTCTTCTAAAACTGTTCATAGTTTTTATCTCTGCAAGTTTATAATTTTGGTAACAAGAGCTGTCCTGTTGTTGGTTTGGTGGTATGTATTAGTGCTTCAATCTCATGTCATGCTTTTGAGAAGTCACAATAGATTTAGATAGAAAAAGCACGTTGACTTTATCTTGTAACACGTACTGAATGTGACGATGATGACGATCAATGCATTGATGTAAGAGTAGTTTGTAGACTATTTATCAGGACATTTGTATTTAAATAAATAAAATGAACATTTACTATAAAATGAACGTCTGACTTTATTTTCGTTTTGAAGTTTTCACTTAATCTCTGCAAAGTCATAACAAGGAAGTTTTGTAAGTGGTCTGCAAATTGCGTTAAAACCTGACAGCATGTTTGATGAGACAATGTGCATTGTCTATAAGATTGTGTTGTTGGTTCTTTGTCAAAAGATTTGAATTTGAAATTATACAACTGGATAATTGAGTCTTACTCTGACTGAAGCAGGAAGTCTGTAATCTCAACAAATGGAGGAATTTTTGCCGATCGGGAGACTGGCTTCAGAAGAACAGGTGTCAAGATCACGCATGTTGTTTCCGTTAAACCAGAAATATGTGGCAAAGATCCTTCAAAGAAAGACAAACAATTTTCTCATCAAATAAAAAACTAACTCAAGCAGCACAATAGATCTGGAAATAGTAATACAATATGCAAGTACAATTAATGGCAACTTTGGCATTCGTGTCTACAAGTTTACAACACAAAATAGTAATCTGCATGACAATGATATCACCATTGTTTACCAGAACATTACAAAATACCACATGCACACACACTGCACAGCCATCACTCTATCGAAAGGGGCTTCTCGATTGTAGGTCCTCTGTTTGGAATAGCCTTCCCTTTGGCCTGCATTACCTTCCGCGGGACTCATCTAACTAATTGTACAGCACCTCTAAATAGTTATCTTCTTAAAGGGGCTTTATATAAATTCCTCAGATATATAGATAGATAGATAAGAGGTTCAAGTTCAGTGTTATTATGTGTAGTCTGCTTCAACAAATCAATAGAGGAAATGATTAGTTTGTTTCAGTTTATATTTGTAACAAAAGCTAAAAAAATAATTAGCTATTCAATTGCAAGAACTAAAAGGAGAGCAAAAGACATTTTAGACTAAATCTAGATAAAAAAATGGGAATGGCAATTACCAGGCGAGCAGATCATCGAAGCCGATGAAACAAGTTGCCTCGTCTTTTGATGACTAACATCTGCGACTGTATCCACCGCTGGACAAATAATCTGCAAAGACACCACGAAAAGAAATCAACAGATACCAGGAAAGTTGTCATCATACCGAATTTCATTACAAGATGATACGCTTTGACACATAATTGTAATATTTATTATATTACACTACAACCTTGTAAACTACCGCTGTGGCAATATTTAGCACACCGCTCACTACGCATTCTGATTGGTTCTACCATAGAATGTTCTAATTACAATGTTAAAAATCTGTTCTATATAGTTCGACATAATTTACATAGGCATATAATATATGCTTATGTAAATTATTCACTGATGGGAGTGGTTCATTGATTGTATATTATACATATATATATTAGCTAATTTGATAAAATTACAAGATGATGGATTTTATGGGCATTTTTGCATACCACACAAAAATGTGCTACAATATATGACTCATTAAGATGATATATAATTTGAAACATTTGCATTGATCCAATATGATAGAACTACCTCATTAAATTTTAAGCACTTCCTAATCATAACAACAGTTGGATTGTTACCTCCTCTTCTATGAGAATTTTGGTTGGCTGACAGCAAAGTCCTTCTGCAAAGAAGAGTTTCTGGTCTTCAATAGACTTTCTGAAGTCGCAAGAACCTAGAATCAAAACAAGTTGAAGTTGCTTTTGCAAAAAATTCCCAAAAATTGAAATAAGTAACTTCTGTCATGCCAGCATCTAATGCAAAACGCATCAACTGATGTAACCCGAAAATGAAGCTGACAAAAAGGAAGACCATGATCTAAGATTCAGAATTTACATCATGGACAAATGGCGTAATCAACAATCATAATCTCCAAACTTCTAAAGTGCTAATCGAAAGCAAAGCGTGGGGCACCAGCTTATTTGCTAGCGCACAAATACAATACTTACTTGAAATGCCATACTTAATAGCCTATTTAATCCAATTATTTTTTATTTAATTAAGCAATCCACATTTAAACTAGTCATAGGCGAATGAAAGTTTGCTCACTTACAATTAATCAATCTATCAAAGAAAAAAGACCTGTCTTAGGTGAATGCTAGCATGCAAAGTGAGTAACTAACTGCTTACAATGCAAGCCATTGGCCACTTTGTCTGTGCCAAACAGAGTCCTCCAACTGTACCCGCCCTGTCTTCTCGTTTCCTTTGGATCAGCAGAACCAACGACATCCAGCAGCTTCTTCACAGCATTCTCTCGTTTAAGAACAAGCAGAAGGCATGGACCTCCACATATGTACTCAACATCGCACTGAAAACCAAGATTTGTCAAGTTGCATAATACAGTGTATGAAGAAACTCATTTTTCTTGTCCTTAGTCAGCATGCAATTGACAAAACCAAAGGTCTGAGATCATGTGAATCATTTGCAATTAAAGGGTAAGAGAATAGACCCTGATCTCAAGTTTGTACAAGTCATCTAATGAAGTCAACAACACTAATTACCAATAATAAACAAACAACTATTTATAGTTCAATTCAGCTATATAAGATCTATGTTCATTGTTCACACATCACAAGACTTGCTGCATCATAAAATCTGAAGTCGTTAGTTATAATTGCAGCACAGCAATTGGCCCTGTCTGGTGCCTTCCACTGTGACACTTGATTGGCTACCCCAATTTTTTTCTAAGAAACTCTAAATGTGTGTTTGAGATTGCTTGATTTGACATTGTTAATTTTTCATCAAATTTAAATTAGCACTTCTACCTAAATCCCAGAAGCAATTTTTAACATAGACTCGGATATGTTCAATTGCATTTGAACCTCACCGATGCGGCACAGCTTCCAAGCATCCATTCAACTGATTCCCTGCTGAGCATCTCTAACTTTATGGCAACAATGTTGAAACTCTCCTGATAGATATGCTTGAGAAGGGAACCAGTATGCCTGTGAACTGCATCTGATTTAACGAGGAGAAATGTGGTGAACAGCTGAGGTTCAAGCAACAGAGATTGAAAGATGGACTCTGAATGAAGTCCAAGACCTTCAGTCGTGTCAACTCTTCTGGACGTCTTTGCAAGTTTACCTCTCTCACTAAAGCAGAAAACTACGTACAATGGCAAACAGCTCAACGTGCAATTTAATCAAAGCTGATCTTAAATTTCAACCATACATCACTACTGTAATGTAAAAAAGCACATGCAAACATTTTTCTGTAGCGACCAAACTCATGTTTAAATTAATTGATCAGGCGAGATCCTTCGCTGCCACTGTTGCCCATTTGAATGGGTGCCATGTCAATTAAGGTCCCTGTGTAAAGTGCTAGGTAGCAAACGATAGCCACTCCTACGAAAGCTTGCATTCCAAATTCATAGAGAGTGAAACATCTGAGATCGAAAAGATCCATTCAGTTCACAAGACGTGCAACTTAAAACAGACGAGACTTTACTGCTGACCTAAACAACATCACAGAACTTGCAAAGTAGACGAAAAACAAGATTTGAACCAGTTACCATCACACAATTGATGTACACAGATGCAGGAAACGATATGATAATACATGATTTATACATTTACCATATCATTTCCGTGAAAATGTTAAAAAATAAATACCATTCTGATTTTTACATTCGTTAGTATATGACAAAATTTGCAATGGCGAGGATAGC
This sequence comes from Lumbricus rubellus, assembly GCA_945859605.1. Taxonomy (NCBI): domain Eukaryota; kingdom Metazoa; phylum Annelida; class Clitellata; order Crassiclitellata; family Lumbricidae; genus Lumbricus; species Lumbricus rubellus. Next base: position 9,603,478 of record OX243811.1, on the reverse strand, counting down.
ACTAAATATGGAAAAAGAGTTATAGATCTACACAGTACCCTGGTTGATCTGCACCAGATCCTCCTGGCGTCTGGCAAGGTGGTAGAAACGGTAGAATTGGCCTGGAAGCATTGTCGCTGAACAATTCGCTGTCGGAAAAGAAGATGGTGAGAAGTCGGTAAGCCATTTCCGGCGTAAAAGACATTATATAGTCGAGATTGCAGAGCGGTTGATGACTATGAAACTGGAAAGCATGGGAGGGAAGACAGATCATGGATTCCATTCGCTTGAATGCATTAACGCCTCTCACAGCAATCAGCAGCGCAGGTTCTACAATGAATGTAAATACCAATTTGTCACAGTTTGAATTAAATTCATTTTAAATATGCCACCAGACAATGTAAGAATTGTGGAAAAATAACTGGGGGTTGGACAATGATCCACTTGGAATTTGGGTGTGAAAAACATACTTTAACATGGAGCTCTAAGAAATACTGGGGGGGTTGAAACCCCCAACCCCCCGGCAATTCTCACCCTGCCACCAGATGTCAGTTTACAAGTATACCTCCTTCTTTCTTGCATCATCTCGCTCTCTCAAGACATTTCTTTTCCCCCCAGGGTTTCTCTGCTGAAAGCACCTCTGAATAGTCACCAAGAGGTGCCGTATAAATGTTTTTAAACTATATGATGCAATTCGATACATGAAAATAAATCCATACAATTGAATGCGCCAAAATTAAACTGATGCAATTAAAAATGAGATAATAAAATCCACTGACCTGATGACAACTTCTGAATGCTTGCCTTCCATCCGGCATCTCCAACTTCATACGGTGTCAATTCCTTTGCCAAACCAACAGTCAGTTGTGGTAACCACTTCAGTCCTAGTAACTCAAATGGTTCTGGTTGATCTACGTCTGACTGTTGATGCTTCTTGGTCCATGGATGAACACCGAGTAACTTTGCTGCAAGAAAATTTACATTTTACTACTGCATATGAGGTTTCAACTACAGACACCACTGCATCATCATCACCATTATGCTCATTGTGATCATTGTCATCATCATCATTATCATCACCACCATCGTCGTCATCGTCATCTCGCCATTATCACCATCATAATCATCACTGCCATCAAAATCATCATTTTCATTATCACTAGATCACTATTGTTGTCATTGTGCTAATCATCATCATCATCACCACTGTGCCATGTAAAATATAATTTCTACTTCCACTGCCCTTTTTCCCTCCATACTTCAGCTTCCATTCTCTCATCACTGCCTATTCCTTTGCATATAGCAAAGGCCAAAGTTCAAAGTAAGTGGTCAAAAGTACATGACCTCACCTAGAAAAGTGCCAGACTTGTTACAGTTCTTGGCACCGCAGACAGACACGACAACCACCTGTTCCAGTTCAGGGTTGCTATGGAGACTCGTTGGAACGCATCCAGGTAGAACAATCAGATTGTTGTCCATCAGCTGCAAATCCAGCACAATGCAACACAATTCAAGCATATCGTAATGTAGCGCTAGGCAAAGTCACATCATGGTGTACGGTAAAGTATTCAAGTGTAGCTTAACTGCAGCAGTAAATTTCAACGTAATGGTATATTGTAAGAAACCAACCTATTGCAAGAAGACTAAAACTGATACAAATTTAACCAAAAGAGTGCTATATAAATGCGGATTTACATACACACATTACAATGTAGAATCATACAACTCAGTTAAGTCACATGGTAGAGCATCAACACTGCAGCATGATCACTAAAGGCTTCTAAAAGTTTTAAGTAGTCATAAAATTTACAACAGAAGCCAGGAGATCAAATCAAGTAATTGAGAGATCAAATAATTTTAAATTAATGTAAGTTTTAGTTCAATAAAGCTTTCTTTATTTCCACATTCTCTTGTTTAAATACAGATACAGACCTTTGTGAAGTCACCCTTCAGCGCCTGGAGGATTGCAGGAGAGAAAGAGGAAATGTGGAAGAAATCAGAGGAATTCAGTGGCTCCATAGCGGAAGCATGCAGCTCTGAACTTCCTGAAATTAGTCGGACCACAAGAAGAAAATGAACAATGGACACCTGCATTAATGAAGGAATCAAATGGGGGAATCACTTTCACCCCACATCATCATTGTGCTATCACTTAGTAGTAAAATTTAAATTCATTTATTCCATCTATTCCATTGTAATCAGTAACTTCCATTGTAATTAGTAACTTCTATTGTAATTTAGTAGCTTCCATTGTAATTAGTAACTTCAATCAATCAATCAATCAACCAATCAATCAACCAATCAATCAACCAACCAATCAACCAATAAATCAATCAACCAATCAATCAAAGAACTGCTTTAATAAAGAGAGGAACTTGGTTGAACTGAATGGTTTAAATGTTTATGAATTGCAGGAGAGAGGAGCTCATTTTATTGTTTGCTCCCGAAAACGACTTAACAAGGGAGAGGAGCTCATCTTACTGTTTGCTCCCGAAAACGACTTAACAAGGGAGAGGAGCTCATCTTACTGTTTGCTCAAACGACTTAACACATTGCACCAATCTTACCCAGAATGCCTTTCAGGGTCAGATGCGTCATGATGACCTCAACTAGACTGTGTGCAGTGTTCCTAGCATTCTCTTTCTTCAACAGCAAAATCGTTGATGGTCTTGGAGGCAGTGAAGCAGTCTTTGAGAGGCGATCATCACGTGACAGATCAACGTTAAACGAAGGCAAATGATCTGCAACTCCTATTGCTATTTAAAAAGAAGAAAAATACTTGCCATTATCATAGGTAATTAATTGAATTAACGATCAAACAATGCAATTAAAAACCCAAATTAATGCAAATCACAGCAAAGTTACTTAAAGTTAGCAAACCATACTATTTGAAATAAAGGTCAATCTACAGTTTGGCTAAATAAAATTAGTCTCATTAAACAAGAATTTGCAGTAAAGCTGCCATGTAACAGTTCTAAACCAGTGGACTGCAAGGGAGGTGCTCATTCCTGCTTTCTGCCGTTATCACTGTCATGTCATGTCAAGACGCTGTTGTCGCATCGCGACGGATGGCTACACGAATGAATGATCACTGCCCAAAGTCTCCTGTCACAAGCCGCGTTTAACAGGTGTGTGCCCACGAGGCCAGTCCATTGCAACCTTGTGTGCACGCGTTAAAAATTTATCTAATAATAATAATAATAATAATAGTAATTATGCATGAAGGGAGCACAGTAAGTACACAGACTGATGATCACGAACCTAAACTTGTCGCCTGCTTTGCGCTGAGATGAAGTCGCCTCACTCCGTTCAATCGATAACCTCGCAGCTGACACAACGACAAAACAAGTCCAACGCACGACACCGGCACAAGAGTCGACACGACGAGAAACACGCTCGACGTCGTCGTCGCCGTCAGAGTCGCGATCGGTCGAACCACCGCTCTCTCCAGGATTTTCTCATTCGACTGACATCCACCTTTCTTCGCTCGTGGAAAACCGGATCCCGCGGAGTCCACCTTTTCCCCGAGGTCGATCACTCCACCTGGAGGGACCCGCCCTCCAAACCAGCGTGCCAGCTCGGACTGGATGCGAGATGGGGTAGACGGACTGAAGAGCAGACATTCCTCGCGTGACTCACCTCCGAACCGTGCGCATAATGAATTGGGGTCGATGAGCCTCGCGAGGGCAGGGTCAGCGGGGCCAAACGCGTCGAGCCAGACACTTCTAGCGTGGGCCCCGCGCACTGCAAGGGCCAGTATGGGGCCAAGGGCTGCTGCATCGCTTGCGCTGTTCTCCATCGGCTTTGATGTCGCCGTCATCCTCATCAGCTCCGTGGTTGTGTAGACGAGTCTAAGGCCGCACAGGCAGAGACCCTCCTGTAGGATTCGATTGACGATTCCAATCATCGCGAAACAATGACGATAAACCTTGTAGACGAGGCACATCGTACTCTGCATCTCTTCGTCATCGTCATCTGGTTCCCTACTCTCGTCTTTACTCGAAGACGTCTCCTCCGAACAGCCTGGTTCCTCGTTGTTGTCCATCGTCTGCCAGAAGAATCCGACCGGTGCAAGGAAGACCTTGTGGATCGCGTCCGACGCCACGTTCATCTGGACAAAGGTGGAGAGCGGTTGATTGGAGATCTGTGGAAGCGGAGGAATGTAAACGACGCCTTTTCCATCGACGTTCGGCGTTGAATGGATCTCGACAGATTCGAGCGCTTCCAGGAACGGACAGACTGACTGGAGAGTGTTTCGTACGAGAAACTGTTTGAGAATTCGATGAAATGGAGACAGGTCTTTGTACGCATCTTTCTGCTATTTAAAGAACAATTACACACTTAGCTAAAATTCAGCAAAAAAACAACCAAAGTAAATAAAGATTAATTACTATAACTTTCCAATTTAAAGCATTAATTAGAACACAACAAAAAGTTACAACTCTAATTATTAAGTTAGATATTAAACAATTGATCTTACGACATGAAAGATCAAAATATAAAAGTCCAGTGAACTAAAAAAAACTGTACTGAATAAATAATTAATTACACAAAAATTAAATCACAATTTAAAAGCAAGCATGAGAGTATATTGAAAATCTGAAATTACAATAAAACACTACGTTCAAAAACACAAGCTAAAAGTAGCAATACAATTATGTAGGATTAGGCAAATAGAACATATTCTTACTCACTTACTTATAAAGAACAAAACTGACTTGAAAGTAAATAAAATAAATAGAATAAAATATAGTATCGTACGTAACTAACCTGGCATTTCTTGCCTTTCATAGCAACATCTTTGTTCGTGAACTGTCTAATTGGAACAACGACAGCGTTTAGAGTCAGATGTCCGTCTAACGCCATCTGTTGAAGTCCGATGACAGAAAACGGGGCGTCACCATCGCTGCTCAATGACTGCCCGATGTCGTCAAAACTGGTGGGAACAAGCGACAGAAGCCAGGTAACAAGTGCATTGTAGCTTGCCGACATACCAGATGCTGCTGCACAGAAAAAAACAACAAGAACAACTCAGTCTAAAGCTCTGTGGCAATATTATGATTATTATTTATTTCTATTTATTTTTTATATATCTTTATTATTATTTAATTTTTAATTTTTATTATTACTATTATTATTATTATTATTAGTAGTAGTAGTAGTAGCAGTAAATAAATTTGTAATGTGCATAAGGTCACATCGAAATGCAAATCTGAGGCACGAAAAGGCAACGGCCAGAAGGAAATGCAGTTAGAAATCCAAGTGCTTGGAAGCCAAAGAGAAATGGTGAGTTTTAAGCCGCTTTTTGAAGGAAGGAAATGAGTATAATATGAGTTACATAATGAGAGTGGAAGTCGATTCCCTTCAACATCAGCAACTGCATGCATACATTAATCATTGATGACACCTGGAAAATGCAGGAATATATTCTATCAGTGAGCATCAATTAAATACAACACAAAACAACGCAAAGAGTTCAGAAGCGCACACAACCACACAAGCCTTGGCAGACGCAATTATATTGCAGAACAATTGTGTGCAAGAGAAAAAATGGAAAGAGACAAAGACTTCTGGCAGTGAAAGGATGAATGAGAGTGCGACCATAAACAAAGTCTTATTGCGGATTAAGAATCCTGATTCTGATTCATTCATTAAGAAAAACTTATATAGCGTCCCTTCAAGAAGCCTACTCAGAGGCGCTCCCAGCCCAGCCACGGCTAAAAAGTTAAGTCTTAAGCAACTGGTCAACGACTCCTCTGAACATCTTGACCTGGATCGATGGACTTCTTGACGCTGCTACGAATCGAATCGTGGCAGACGATCTGTCCGTTGCACGACAGATGAATCGTCAGCAGAGTGCATTCTGGGTAACTGGACCACTCGCTCGGAAGTGACTTTAGCTCTGGCTCATAAGATGCAGTCTGTAAGCAAATCAATCTTCATTATTACGCAAATCAGTAATCTTAATTAATTACGCAAATCAGTCATCTTAATTAAGTAAATCAGTCATCTTAATTAAGCAAATCAGTCATCTGAATTAAGCAAATGAGTCATCTTAATCTTCTAATCGACAAAATTCACTAATTATTTAGCCATTTCACTGGTTGATATATTTTTTTTATATAAAAGGTGGCTACATTTTGAAGTGCTTTTATTACATGTTACTCTGTTTTTTATGAATTTCCAATGTTACAGTTTTTATTTTTATTTTTTTAAATATTGCATTTATTTTTTACTTTGAGGCAAAATACATTACCGTAATTGATCAACCTTTTAAAGACCGAATTTATTGTTGACGAACAAAACAAGAACAAAATTATATAAGACATGTACAATTGTACATATATATCTCAACCGATTCTAAGTGTTTGTCACCCTATGAACAAATTACGGCTAAATTTATTAAAAACCACTTAGCTGCAAAATAGTTTTTAAAAAAACCCAGACTGAACAGATCTATGACCCAAGTCACTGAAACGGTTTCAGAAAAGTGCATTCGCATAGCTCAACAACAGATCTGATGTGAATGACTAGCACAGATGGCTCAACAGGATCAGACTGGACCTGCTAAACAGTTCTAAAGAAGGAGGAAGTACTGACTGTGTCAAAGACCGGATGGGTTGCATCGGCCGCCGGTTGCTTTCCACGGCACGACGTATTCGGCTGCAGAGCCTTCAGTCGCTGCTCCAGTCTCAAGCGAGATTCTCTGTCCGGGGGCTCCCTAAGCTGACAAGATGAACCAGCCTTGACTGCTGGAGTCTTTGCTATTTGTCCCTCGGTTTTAGACTTCGCTGAAGTTTCCGTTGGTTTTTCCTCGACAAGTTGTTTTTTGCGGACAGAAGTAAGTGGGTCTTCCATGTTGGCCGTAGACATTGCACCGGCAATAGTTCCAACCCCGTGACCACTATTTGAGGTTTTGACTGAAGTCCCCCTTGAAACCGTGGTGGAAGACTTTACGGGTTTTTCCACGGGAGATTTTACCACAGATGATGATGATGCTAGTCGTCCAGATGAAGATCTTAGAGTTGAAGAAACAGAAGAGGTGACAGACTTTGCTTCTGAAGATCTGCAGGACAAAGATAAAACAGCTTACTCAGAGTTAGTATGGCATTGCATTGTATTGTATTGTATCCGTATATTATACACAACAGTGGTCAGTTAAACTGGATATGTAATTCAACGACTGCAGGTTCAAACCTGCTGAGCGGACTCTATATTTTGAACATGGACTAGATCATGTTCATGCACCACTTGTCTTCAACTTGAGATTGAAGTTTATTTATTAAATTTGTTTATAAAAAATTTGTTTATAAACAATTGAACATGATATGGTCTTACGGAAGAAAACACTGTATAACTTAAAATTTTAACATTAAAAAATAGCTATAGAAGACCCATTTACTTCCGACCAAAAATGTCTCTGTATATACAGAAAGCTGATTACATTGATGCTAAAATATAAAGTTCACAAAGTCAGAGAGAGATTTCTGAAGCGTCAATAAATAATCAACGTACTCTGACCGTGGCATCTCTATGGCTAGGATTGATTGACCGACGTTTAACGACTCCTTGATTCGCTTTCGATGTTCAAACCACAATTCGAGCTCTGGTTCCGATTCATCAGATGATTCACTGGCAGCAGCAGCAGCAGCGCTGTAATGAATCATTTGCGTACAAACAATTGACTGAGTTCAGATTCCTCATGTAATCCAACAACTGTCAAAGCGCTTTTATACTTCAAGGTGTCAATCAGCAATAAGTTAGTAAAATTACATTGCACAGTAAAATCACATGTTATATTATTTTTTACTTTTTTGAAATATATTTGTTTTTATTGTAGTTTTTAGTTTTGCCCCAAGGTATACAGGATCCCTCAGGGACTTCATTAGCACCTAATATAAAATCAAAAGTCTGTAAAGGCCCTACTCATCTTATTATTTTTATTATGACTATTATTATTATTATCATTATCATTGCTATTACAGCATATACAGCATATACAGTTCAGATATTTATCAAGCACAAATTAATAATATAACCAAATACACATTCTGTTCCTCCAAGCACACTTTTGAACTTCACAACAAAAGCATTATTATTAAAATTATGCACATAAAAAAATTAAAATTCAGAAAAACATCTTCAAAGAAAAAAGACTGACCCGCTGAGACCAAGAACGCGTTGAATTCTCTCAACTTTATCCTGTTCACTTCTTTTCTGGTCGTCAAACGTCCTTAGATCGATGAAAATTGTCTCCTCTTCATCTTTGCCAACACGTTTCCGCGTAGATTCTTTTAAGCAGAAAAACTCAAATCATCAAAAAATCATCAGCAAAAACAGAATAAATGGAAAAGTAAAACCTTGGTAATAATAATAATAATAATCAACAACATTTCTACTGATGTTATCACTTGTACAGAGTATAATAATAATTATAGCGAAGTTATGAATGCTATGGAACGTGACCAGTTGCTTAAGTCTTTCTCTTTGGCCATAGCTGGGCTGGGAGCACCTCTGAGTAGCCTTCTTCAAGGGGTGCAATATAAATCATCACAATGAATGAATGCATGAATGATGGCTTAAAGCATAGGATTGTGGTGGCAACTTGATGGTTATGCCCTAATAATGATAATAATTAATAATAATAACAATAACAACAATAGAAAAATAACAATAAAAAATAATAACCATAACAATAATATCAAAAATATACATAAAAATAATAATGATTATTATTATTATAGCACTACTACTACTAGTAATAATATCACATGAGGTCAGTTCAGAATTAGAGCATCAAAAACACAAATAAACGCCAACAAACCTCTTTCTTCAATTTTCTGTTGTGAAGTATATCCAGACGTACTGGTTCCACTCGATGCAAATTCCCCTCGCACATTTTTTCCACTACTCATCGAAGATTCTGTGATGAGAGAAAATGTGTCTCAGATAAATAAATCAAAGGTCCTTACTAATTTTAATAACTCTGATGCATTTGTCTGTTAATAAAAGACGTATCGGTAAACCACAGCAGTTTTGTGTCTACATGCTTTCATATGTTCAATAAATCTATACAATTCAGTTAGAACACAGATACACAACTGAGTTGGCACCCTGAGGAAATATGTGTGTTAGGTAATTTAATTACTTTCAGTATATCAGATCTATTTGCAAATACACAATTAAATAATTTTTATCACTATGACATACATAATTAAATAATTTTTATAACTATGACATCCAATTCTGTGTTCCCATATGACAATATAGGCAAAAAGCCCTTTCCAAAGGCAATGGACAGCTCTTAACCCTTTGAACCCGAAGCTCTCGTAACGCTATGGATGACGGGTCGGAAAATCCGCCAGCCGGTTCAAAGGGTTAAATAATATCTTCCAATACTGTTGGAAATAGTTTGCTGGGTTACCACTGAGTTGCATAAGCAAGCCGATTACCTCTCGTGTGATCCACTGATGAATTGCTGTCTTCATTTTGTTGTGCAGAACTTGACATCGCAAACTTTGTCAGCCTCTCCATCAGTGACTCCTCATTTCTTCTAGCAGCTGTTTTTAAATAAATAATTAAATAACTTTTATTACCATGACTGCTTCTGCCTGACATAAGGTAAGGCAAGGTATGGCGAGGCAATGTGTCACCTAACTAAGGTAAGCTTATGATTCTGTGTTCCTGTATGACAAATAGGGGCACAATAACTTTTCCATCTATGCATTTTACAGTCCTTGTCCTCCACTAAAATCATGTTGCGCTCTGTTGAGGATATGAGGCCTTATTCCACTATCAGCTTTTGAGAAAAAATTTCAACTTATTAAGACCTTTGAGATATATATGCTCAGTGTCCTTGTGAACTTATTAAAAGGTGCTATATAAATAGCTAGATTTACATTCACTGTATATAAACTATATATACACACTAAGAACTCACCTAAGTTGGTAAAGTATCTCAGACATTGCTCCATACATTTGATGCTCAAGATAATTTTACTGTAACGTAACCTGGTCTCTTGCAGGTCATGTTCCGACACTATCATAAACCATTAAAATGTTCTACTTAGAAGATGATATGCATACAATAACACATTAATCTGATTAATTTGGAAATTAAGGCCCTGCATCAGATTGCACTTGAACAAACTCTCAAATAAATTATACAATAGGTCGTCTTTGCTCTATCTTGTCCAAAAACACGTCTCATTAAGCTTTTGAAAAACTGATAAGCCATCATGTGCAAAAAGTTAAATTAATGCAAACCTAGAGATGGTACGTCATAGCCATAGACAGCAGCATTGTCTCCGTGGCTCATAGACGAGATGCAGTCTTCATTCCCACACAGAATCTCATCTACAACGAAAACAACAACAACACAGACTTATTTAGGAACAAATTAATGGACTGGTACAGATGGTTGAATGGTAACAAGCTGGCATGAAGGTCAGAAGGACGCAGATTCGATACCTACTAGCCCCAAATCGTTGACTCAGCCTTCCGCTCCCTAGAGGGATGATTCTAAAATGAGTGGTAGAAAGAGTAGACATCTTGCAGGCTGCCATACAGTTATATTCGACTCTGGTATAACTTGCTACCATCTGTTACTGACATATCATGTAATCTTGAGGCACAGTGACACAAGTCGGTTTCGATCAATAAATGAACATCAGAATAATTTTTATTATTCACGTAAATATGTATTTACGTGCACTTGTTATAGTGCCCCTTCAATGCAACTCTAAACCTTTGTTACTGCAAATTGTCAAGCAATCTACTTAGAAACGCGACGCTCCCAACTACAGTGTGAATACTGAATCAAAGTTTCACGTTGAGGCACATGAGCAAATGCAAGTGAAAGACGTGCTCAGGGCCCATACTAAATAAGTATGAGAAGACCATTTTAAAGTGTAATTAGCTTGCGTTCTCACCAATGTTGTCCAGTTCTAGATCAAGCTGCATGGAATTATCCGGAAAGAACATAGCCACCATTTTCTGCGAGCTCATCTGTAGCGGAGTTGTTCTCGTTCGAGAATTTCTATTGTTACCGCGCAACTGATTGCGTCTGTTGCTGTGCAACGACGATCCCCTGGTCTCAGCAACGTTCACGTCGCAATGATCACGATTACATGCGCTTGCACCATCCTGAGTTCTACTATCCACCAGAGTCTTGTTCTTGCCACAGGCAGATGAGGAAATCATATTCTGATCTTCTGTGGCTGTGCTGCTCGTTCTACTACTGATAGAACCTGTCAGAGGCATTCTTGCGTCATTTCCTAAGGCTCGAAGCATCCTGTCTGCTGCCGAACCCAGTTTAGGCGAGTCTGTGATGACACGGTCAGATGGTACAATGAGCTGCTTCCGAACAGTTGTTTCCTTTTGCTCCATTCTGTGAGTCGATTCTTCGTAAATCTGCTTCTCAATTTCATCGTCGGACGAGTCGTGAGGTGAGTTGGGGCCGAGCAGGGCCTGCGTCTTGAATGCTCGGTTGAATATTGGAACATCCTCCTCGGAACTCAGCTGGCAACAAAACATTGCACAAGTGAGATACCCACAGGTTTAGAGCACTGGTTATGTTTCAAGCACAAATGAGATAACTGTAATCGTAATCTCCACATTTCTAAAGTGCCACTCGAAAGTAAATTGCAGGGTACTAGCTTATTGATGAGCGCTGATAACCACAGGCTTAGAGAGCTGGTTATGTGCAAAGCACTGCCAAGTAGCATGCCTTTCGTAGTGATACACTATTCACTTTTGCAGCACACGTTTGATACTTTATTGATCAGAAAAAACTGAAAAAGCATCCTGTCATTAAAGTGTTAAGGCTTCGAAAAAAAGGTTACATTCCAACCAGCAGGATCACAACCATTGTCAGTCATAATCACTATTCGTAGCATCATCATCATTGTCAACAACATCATCAGCTCCACATGCAATTAATTTAAACATAATGTATTATAAGAACTGCTATGAAGTACAAGATTAGATAAGAAATTGTTACCGGTACTCCTGATCAACAACAGTTAAAATCAAACTCTGATACTATTCTGAATATCAACTAAATCACAATTCTTAATATTTAGAAGATTACTCTGCATGGTCTGCATTGCAGATGTCAGAGCGACCATAAGAAATTCTTTTTAACTAAGCCATTATCAGATATGGGCCCAGTCTGCTACAAGTTGCTCAAGTGTCTTAAGAGTTCTCTGATTAGTCAACACTTTAAAATTCGTCAAATGTCAGGTCCTACATCAGACAATTCGAAGTTGATCGTAGGAAGATTATTTTCAACTTCTGCAAATATCCGATCAAGCTTCGGCTTCAGCTGCGACTTTTCTGGAAGGAATTCCAGCAACGACAATGCCACAGGACCCTCCTCCTCCATTGCCAGTTCATCGTCATCATCGCTGGACAGCACCAAACTGTCTGTGTTTGTTCCAGAATCTTTGGTTGATGAAATTGCATCTCCAACACCACCTTTATTCTGCTTCCTCATTGCGACCTGTAAAATTAAGAAATCGTGTATTGCAGGCTGTCTGTTCAGTTGGTAGTTAAGTTTGATGTTAATTAAGAATACTGTATATCTAACCTGTACATGTAAAGCGCAGTGCGTTTGCAGGTGTTGAATGAAAGAAAAATTATTATTATTATCATTATCATTATTATATATCTCTTACGGAAAACAGACAGCCAAGTTTGCAGATTAGAGTTAGGTTAATGAATAATAATCGTCAGTAAAGAGGCCTAGGACTGAATTAAGGAGTGAATTAAGGACTAAGGCCTGCATAATATTATAGGAGTATAAAATCTTTGTTCAGTTAAGTACATCATACGGCACCTTTGGGATTGAATTTTTTATCGTCTCAACCGTGACAGCATGCCAAAAATCACCGCTTTCTATCGAAAACCAACGCACCCCGATACTAAATATTTGTCTTACAGTCTTCACTTTTACAGTCTATTTACGCCACATTAATCCCAAAAGCATATAAACTACAGTACAGAATACATTACAACCAAAAGCTTACAGGCAAAGTTTCACGGCGTCTCTGATGTCATAGTAACCACGCATCTGAAGATCCCAGAGCTTTAACTATTAAATAAGACAAGATGCGTTCTTTCGTCCTTTTGCTCTTTCGTATTTTTACATCTCTTGCGATTGCTGAATTTAAATAGTTTAATTAATTATATTAAATGTAAGTGCCACGTTAGCTTCAACAGTCAGCAAAATAAGTTTGCGTTCAGTGCTAAGATTTTAAGAAGGACCGAAAGCGAGGCTGCTTGACCTAGATGTTTATGCGTTAGAATTTTTATAGCGGCTTTATTACGGCGGGCAGCAAAGTGTGGCGCTCAGTCGTTTTGAGTTTCGATTTCAGACTACGTGGATTTCTAATTTTTTCAGTGAGAAAATATAGGCCTAGATAATTTATTAACCGATTATTTAGGCATGTCACGTCCGTTGTTGCAAATAAATAATAAGTTATTTCGTTTATTCAATTATCTGGTTGACAGAGTTGCATCACAGTTGTTATCTATAGGCCCTACTGTAGTATAAAAGATTTATAGCCTACCATAGCCTACTCAATTAGTTAATTGGTCAAGATGCGCGAGATAAAAAATCCTGATCTCCATGCCAGCACAGAATAAAGAAAGCGTATGATGACAGTGTGCTATCCAAACAATCAGTCGAACACACACAATTAGACTAGTCACTTCAAATAAACCTAGGCCCTACAGGCTACAGCCTAAATTTATCAATATACACATAGAAGGGGAATAGAATGATTGATCCTCCCCCCGGATACTCTATAGGCCTATCTGGTATATTCCATCCAGAGGGATAGACTAATACACCCCCTCGAATAACTTTGGGGGTTGGGGGAGATAAAATATCCTGCAACACCGGCAGGTTAATCATTTTCAGTTGCAAAAGTTTTTACAAGTGTTTAATTAATTCCAATTCAGTGCAAGGAACCAATATAAATTCTAATACCAATTCCTTTCTGGAAAAATTCCCATTTAAGTTATAATTCCAGTTTTTAAATCAGTTATAGCATGACCTTTAACTAAGTAATTTTCGTTTATTCAGAGATTATGATTGTTACTGGCCTAGCCTAATCTAAACTTTTCCAGTAAGCAGGGTTTAAAATGAGTGGGAACGACATTCTCACTGCTCTCTATATTCTTGGCTTGCGTTACCACTGCTCACCATGCATGGAACCATGGAAACACATGCGTTCCAACAATCAATCAATCAATCAATCAATAAATCAATAAATCAATCAATCAATCAATCAATCAATTTTCGTTTAATCAGCACTTCAGACTGGCAGAACGCCGTATGTTACATATAATAACTTTACAAAGGTTTCGTGTATAAGTTCAGCTTAAAGGCTAATTATAAGCAACATAAATAAATATTTTGTTTGAATTAATATTAATTGATCTGTGTTTGTTGTAAGGTTTGCTAGGTTAAAAAAAACTCTTCTTCAGTGTTCTCACTACTCACATTCTACATTCTATTCCCACTGCTTACCCAATCAATTTGAATCACTGCCAGCAAGCATTCTTCATTGCTCAATTTTTTTACTTAGTTAAGGATTGAATACCAGCACATATTATAAATATCCATTGGTTTTAGATATGCAAGAAATTCTGGTCAGGACATCCGGATATTGTATTGTAAATGTATTTTATTTGGATAGTTATGACATTTAAACACAAGTAAATTGAAACAATGAGCTATATGCTCCAAATGAATTAATGCATTCAATTTTCACTCCAGGGATGTATCAATCACGCTGTAGAGCGAAGACTAAAAATTCAATGTAGAATGCCTCATCTCTGAACTACTAGCAGTAACAGTAAAAGCCATATTGCTTATGTACACTCACTTTACTTAGAGCTGAATGCAATTTTAACCAACATATCCAAGACCAGTGTGTAGCAAAATAGGTTTAATTTCTCAAGCATTTAACAGTAAAATGCAAAATATATACGGCCCTTGAAGGCCTACAATGAATCAGACGTTCGGCTGTTTTCAACCAGTCAACCACATATCAAAAAGTACAATTTCTTCGACACATAATTATTTCGACCACCAGTGTTTAACATGATGAAGCTTTTGCAAATGGTACTGCAATGTGATTTGCAACCAGATAAATAATGTGTTGTAGGCTGAAGAAATCATCCACTTGCTGTCTCGCCACACTAAAAATACAAACATTT
Source organism: Lumbricus rubellus (assembly GCA_945859605.1). NCBI lineage: Eukaryota > Metazoa > Annelida > Clitellata > Crassiclitellata > Lumbricidae > Lumbricus > Lumbricus rubellus. Next base: position 9,588,271 of record OX243811.1, on the reverse strand, counting down.
AGTATAATTGTATATTTTATCAACTCACAGATTATTAAAACATTTAAAATTAATGCACACATGCGCACACACACCACACATGCACACGCACACACACCACACATGCGCACACACACACACGCACACACGTATGCACATGGCGCATGCACACTCATAACATTTCTTGTAGTTATACTTAACTGCTGAACAGTGTGTGTGTGTAGTGTGTGTAGGCCTACAATCAGATCTAATGAGAAAATAAGAATTTAACATGTCAGTTGTGATCTGCACTTGGGCAGTGCTGACTGCCAGTTGCTGCAAGCAGCACAAATAAGGTCTGCTACAGGTCCATTAAAATATGGCTATGTATGAATGGCAGACACACCCCTTTCATCAAAAAGTCAGATAATTAATCAAAGTCCAGATGAGCGTACAGTACATTATCATCGATTAAACCTAAACTTCAGGCAAATGCAACCAGCAGGCCTTTTTTTAACGTGTAGTTGTACACAAAATGTGCAGTTTTAAATGGATTTGTGCAGTTGTAGAAGCACTTCTGTGCAGTTAAAACTAGCAAAAAAGGGTCGTTGCCCTCTGAAGTTGGAAGTAATTTACCATGGAGGATGGGAGAAGACAGAAGTTGTGCAGTTCTAAAAATTCCTTAAAAACAGCCCTGGCAATGAGAAATAATCGAAATACCTTTGTCAATTGATCGATAGTCTTCAGCAAGTTACCCGTAGTCAATCCTTCCACTACGTCCCCCGGTGTGGGTTTGGTACCAACGGCACTCGTCACCAGACGTCGCTGCCTCTGTGGCGGAAACATATCTCTCATCATTTTCTGTGGAAGTGCGTCCATGTAGCCAGCCGGAGGGTAGGGTGCGCACGGTGAGAGGGCGTTCGAATCATGACCCATGAGGGGCTTCAGGTGGACAAGACCTCTCGCCTGACCCATCTGGGTCAGTAGCGATCGCTGACGAGCACGTTCAATACAAATGTCTTGTTTCCTGTCCGTGACAAATGTCATAAGCCTCCTCTGCTTTGTTTCAATTCTACCTATAACAAAGAAGAGAAGAACAATGAATAGAGTGATTAGCACTGATTATATACTGAATGGAATGGACGCGATGGCATTGTTTAAGTCGCATTAATGATCACTATCTTAAAAATTCGACTATGAACATGCGCTTGGCTTTCTAGAGGCGCTTTAGAAATTAGGAGATCACTTGCATACAGTCTTGCATAGTCAAGAACATAGCAGAGTGATTTCAACATCCATGTCAATACCATAACTTGTGTTTAATTTAAATGTTAAATAGTTTCAGATAAATAAGTTGTGTAACTTTAGGTAATTAAACATGTCCTTACATGTAGATGGTTGGAACTCTTCTGTAATCATCTCAGCATGGCGTCTCTGAAGGTCTCGCATGACATCCATCAGCACATTCTCACCCTGAAACACATATATCATTTATACAACTGAACATGTAATAACTATCTATTCTGCTTCTAGTCAAAAATTCAAAAGTTATAATAGAAAACTCTAAGAGAATTGAAAACTTTTCTACTTTGAAATTAGACACAACAATCAAAACCAAAAAAATTAAGATTTCACAAACAAGTAGGCTAAAATTTTGTCTAATAACTCAAATGTTTCTGTATGACACTTTGCCCTACTCTGATATCACCATTGTTGCATAATTATACAGCAAGTATGAGCAAAAAGGGCTGAACACAACAAATTGTAATTGTAATTGAACATTGAACAAACATCTGTTTGCCTAATTACTCCAACAATTTCTGTAAGACACTGCCCTATATCTTCCAAAATCACAATTGCTGCACAAAACGCTGTAATAAGTCTGAGCAAATAAGGCTGAAAACAATGAAATAATAATTGCCTGCTCTTCATTGTCTTCTAGAAGCTTCAGATGTGGCGCCAGAAGTTTAATTGCTTGTCTCAGACCATCCATGGTGCCACTGTGCTTGATGACTGTAACAGAAACAATAGTTAATTTGTCATGACTGATGATTGTCATTCTGCTATAGCAGACAACTGATGACTGTGTACATGGTCATACTTGTCAAGGGTCATTATTATCCTAATCATCATTGAGGGGCACGGTGATGTAGGGTATGTTCGTTGGCTTGGAGCAGGAAGGTTGCAGGTTCGAATCCACCTGAAGCCGTACAGGACCCTGAGCAAGTCCTTCACTCACAATTGCTCATGCACTTTGGCGTGAAACTCCGATTTTGTGTTTCTACACTATAGTCGGGAGTACCTCTGAGTAGAGATCTCGAAGGGGTGCTATAACAAGTGCTCATACATACATACACATCATCATTGCTATCATCATCTTAATGGTATCCTTAGACCTTGGACAAACCATTTGAATTCAGTATCTCAATAAACTATAAAAACTTCAGTGTAGGACAGAAGACTATGAAAAAATAATAAGAATTAAATAATTGAAAACTTGCAACAAACACCATAATATGTTATCCATATTTGGAAAGAGTTTAGCAAGATTTAATTTATTACAAAGAGATAAATTAAATATTCTACCCACACTCTAGCTGCTGTGCAAATGTGTTTGGATCATTCAAGTCGACTTGGTAAGACCTGAAGAAAATAAGAAACAAATCAGATTTAAACAAACTAATCATTAAATTCTTTATAATAAAAGTTCAGAACAGTGTCAAATGTTCACAATATAACTGTGGTGACACCGCAAGGAAATAAAAATCAGCTCTGAACAGCAGAGCCTACCGAGTCCACAGTTTGTCCACAATAAATGCAAATGTACACGTTTCTTGCATAAACAACTATATTCCTTGACCCTGCCCATTTTTCAAAGAACTGATAGGGTGAGGTCCTTCACCATTGAATTAATTGCTTCCTGTTTGAATAAAGACTGCCATGTATGGACCATTCGACCCTGAGACTTAAATCTCTTAAAATTATAAGCCAGCATCATGAGGCAAACCACAACATTCTCACTCTCAACGGTGAACCACAATATGCTCAGTGCTCACTCTCAAATGCAGCTAACCCTCCAACCAAGGTAGCTGATGGGTGACAATAATAGTTCGTGGCCAGTTAAAAAATCTTTGTGGATCCAATAGCAGTGGCTGCCAGGAATTATATAGCTAAGGGCATTGTCACTTTTGGCAGCTACTTTAAGTACTGTGCATGTTAAAAACACATTGTTATCAAGAGATCCTGCCATAATGAGGGTCTAGCCTCACAAAAAAAATCACCCCGTTTTATGCCACTACAGACAGAGTAAATTCAAACAGAAAGCTATTACTAGTGAATGATGCAGCGATGAAGTAAGCGAGCAAACAAGCGACTGAGCGTTCAACCGATTGACAAATACAAATAAGTTCAATTGTTCATGTAATAAGAACTTAGTAGATGTGGAAAATGAATAAAGCCAACCGTACTAAAACACTTGCAGTGCAAGTTTGACTTTGAATATTCAAAATATGACCTGTATACTGCAAGTAAACTTAGAAAAAAGCAGAATTATTGTTAATCATTGAACACAGATAACTGATTTTGAATGACCAGCATATATAGTTACCTGAGAACGCTAGCCATCCCAGCAGCACCACTAAGAGGATCGATCGCAGGAAAGGCGCCAGTTAATCCCTGCAGCTATAGTTTCACAATTTTTTTATTCATTTAAAAAATAAGCATCAACCAAGGCATACACAACGTAAAAAACAGAACAAATCAACAGTAATCTATTTACAACCAATGAGACATGAATTCACCAAAGAATCACTGTTGCTGATCGATACTTAATTAAGACAAGGAAAAAATAGACTTTAGTTGATCAAGTCTACCTTATACTATAATTATTCAAGAACATTATTATTTGCAGAACTTGGACTGTCGCGCATCTAACATGCAGCCTACACGTTATGAACAGTTTGAATAATCCGAATAGCCAAAGAGACACAAAAATGCAATAAACAGACAACAGTGCAAGGACCAATCAGATAGAAAGAAGTCTATATACGTAAAACATCACAGCAGAAATGATCCATCAAAATTTAATACTACAAGTGACCTCAGGCCCTGAATACAGATACACCCACCTTTTCAGTGCAAGGCCTTTCACCATGCACGGCTGTTTCACCAATCACTTGAAGCCCCGGCAGCGCCCCTTCCATGAATGGAACAGCCCCCTCCTTCCCACAAGCCAACCAGGCTAACCGCTGACTCTGAAGAATGAGATTCAAATAATACACGATTTCTTTTTATCATACGAAAACAAGAACACTTGGAAACTATGAAGTCATACATATATGATGTATACTAAAGTCAGGGTGAGAATTGCCAGAAGGTTGTGAGGGTTCAACCCCCCCCCCCGTCCCTTTTCGGACCCCACAGTAAAATCATCAATTCATATCCCAAATCCACATAAATCAACGGCTGAACTCCAGTTATTTTTCCACAATTCTCATACTGACTCAGTAGTGGCGACAGAGGGGGTTAGAGTGGAGGGCTAAGCCCCCCCCAAAGGCCATCTGGTTTTTCCATATAAAAATAAAATATTTCCTTGATTAGCCCCCCCCCCAAAAAAAATGAACCAAATGACTAAAAAAAAGGTCGTCAGAAATTTTTGCGATGAAAATGGAAAATTTCCTCCACAAGTTCACCCCCCCCCCAAACTGAAATCCTGGCACCGCCACTGTACTGGCTATTTAAAATGAAATATGCAACAAGAGAAAAGACATGGGATCAACATCAGAAGATAATTATTATGAAAGTGAGAATCTATCAAGCAACATTCGTGCAACACAGTGATAATCCAGAGATGAAGAGCAAAATCACTTAATCACATTCATCACTTAATCACATTCATCACTTAATCACATTCACCACTTAATCACATTCATCACTTAATCACATTCATCACTTAATCACATTCATCACATTCCTAAACATTCGTTTTGCTCATCTCAGTCGCCTGCTGGTTCTCTGCCTCTTATGCAGCTGGATCAAATGTCTGACGTTATCATATCTCTTCTTCAAGCTTTCCAAATCCAGCTGATATCATCTGCAGCATTTCTATTAATAGTTATTCAATCATCATTGCATTATTAATAACGAACATTATATATATATATATATATCTATATATATAAAAATGAAACTTTCCAATAGTTAGTAATTCAATCACGCCCAAAGTTACGTACCGATTGTTGTGAAAATTTACCAAAACCTTCCATTCCAATAGCACTGTGTCTTAAGATTTTTTTTCCCCGAAAAAACCCAATATTTTCCACAAAAAGTGAACTTTGTAATACGTTCGACCGCCATTTGCAAATTCAACAAAACTGTCAGATTTCAGAAAGCCCCCAAACACAGCAGACGAAACATCAATGAGGTCGCGTGGTGTGACGTCATAAGCGAGTCGCAAAAAAGGCCTTTCATCATTATTGGGCTCTATCATTGGGAGGGAGAGGGAAGGTCTTTTATGCCACAGCAAAGTGTGGCTGGGTACAGCTAGTATATATATATATATACATATATACAACTATACACATATATATATAAATCATATATTTTTATATACATATATTTGGTGGGCCAAATGATTCTTTCGGTTGTATCAAGACCACTTTTTCTCTCTTGGTCTAACGCACTGGGAGTGCCCCTGATTGCTGTGCACTATGAGAGACGCTATATACATTTTTTTATACATGTGGATACACAATACAATACAATATGTTATGTATGTATGACATGTGTGTGTGTGTGTGTGTGTGTGTGTGTGTGTGTGTGTGTGTGTGTGTGTGTGTGTGTGTGTGTGTGTGCATATACATACATACATGTACATTTCCTGTTTTTAGGTACGGTATTGCTGGTCTGTTAAATGCAGCTTTTAAAAAAATGAAAACAAACATAAATTACCATCTGCTGAGACGTGAATGCATCCAATCCTGATGCTTGTTGTCCAGCAGAACCAGGCCGACCAGCGGGCAGACCCTCGGGCATTGAACCAACACCTCCAAACATTTGGCTTTGACCTTCAGGCATTCCCATTGAGCCAACACCAAACATTTGGTTTTGACCTCCAGGCATTGAACCATAAGCTCCAAACATTTGGTTTTGACCTCCAGGCATTGAACCATAACCTCCAAACATTTGGTTTTGACCTCCAGGCATTGAACCATAAGCTCCAAACATTTGGTTTTGACCTCCAGGCATTGAACCATAAGCTCCAAACATTTGGTTTTGACCTCCAGGCATTGAACCATAAGCTCCAAACATTTGGTTTTGACTTCCAGGCATTCCCATTGAGCCAACACCTCCAAACATTTGGTTTTGACTTCCAGGCATTCCCATTGAGCCAACACCTCCAAACATTTGGTTTTGACCTCCAGGCATTCCCTTTGAACCAACACCTCCAAACATTTGGCTCTGACCTTGAGGCATACCCTTTGAACCAACACCTCCAAACATTTGGCCTTTACCTTCGAGCATACCCTTTAAACCGACAGCTCCAAACGCTGAGCCTTTACCCCCAACGCCATCTGGACCAGTGCCAAACTCCTGCTCTTGGGTACCATACCGAATATTTCCATGCTGATCACGCTCAAGTGACGGAGATTGATCTCTTTCTCTTTCCGAAGGCTGACCGCCACCCGGCCCCCGTTCCCTTCCAGGGGCAGAACCCTTACGCTGCCTGTCAGATTCCTTTTGCGTACCGGTAGTGAGTTTCCCACCGACGCCCCCTACCATCATCATGTCAGCTCGATCTTGGCCAGCAGTGCCGGCGGAAAACCTTCTCTGACCCGAGGTGTCTGTTAGACTTGTCTTACCACCGGCTCTGCCCGACCTTTTAGCATCTCTGACATCCCCTGACTGGTCAGGAGATCCATCTGACCTTCTGCCGCTACTGCCACCAGCACTCAATAGCCGCTTAGACCCTTTCTGATCGGCAGGGATGTCTGCCCCTTCGCGTCCCTCCTGACCACTCGCAGAGCTTCCCCCGCTTCTGGCACCCTCCCTGCCTGCTTTTCCCACTCCTCTGTCCTCCGCTCCCTTCAACTCTCTCTCATGACCGCCTAACCCAGACGCTCCAGCCTTATCCCTAGTAGCACCAGCATCAACACCACCACCACCACCACCAACACTTGCAGCCTCTGAAGCACCTCCATCCTTTCCTTTCCCTCGATCTTTTCCCTTTCCATCCGCTGTGCCCTGAGCCACGTCAGAACCACCACCGGCTGCTCTTCCACCTGCACTGGTGGCAGCTGATCTGTCACCAGCCGTCTTTTCCCCTTCTCTACCACCTGTCTGCTTTTCCGACCTGTCGGCGCCACCAGCAGTCTTTCCCGCAGCTTTAGACCCGTCACCACCTACCCTTTCTCCACCTTCGTTATCCAAGTCACCGGAAAACCTCTTCTTTAATTTCCCATCCTTGTCCAACAACTCAGCATCTCCTACAGCATCGCCTGACCTCTTCACCTGGCCAGCAGCATCCGACTTATCATCATAGAAACCTCCGAACAGCCTCGCAGCAGCCTCTTTCCTCTGAGCCAGCAGTATTTCCATCATCGAAGGTGTTTGAGGTTCCGGAGGTGCAGACGAATCAGCAGCGGGAGAACGGTCGCTTCTGTCGGCGCTGTCCACATAGATGAATCGACTGCCAGTTGGTTTGTCAGGCTTCTCTTGAGCTGGACTTTCTGCTCGCGTTGGTCTGTTTAAACAGAAGACACAGCGATGCTCGTGAATAAGTTGGTGCCCCGAGTAGCACTTTAGAAGTTGGAGATTACGACAGTCGTTCAGAGCGATATTTTCGTGTCACGACGCTTTTCAAATGCAGAACATCATGCTTTGCTTTAGCTGTATACTATGATTAATTGATTATTGAACAAAAAAACCTAGAAACCTAGACAAGACCTAAAAACCTAGATCTACACGGAAAAAGCTATAAGTCCCTGGTGCCACCTATATGAAAACCAGTTGGCAGCACTCACAACCTGATCATTTGAAACTTAGAAAATTCTGTTCAAAGAGCAAACTGTTCCCATTCAAAGCTGCAGATTTGAATGCACAAAAGGTACGAGACTGATTAATTATCCAATAGATTTTCTCACTTGGGTGCCGTTACAACAAGTTTGTCAAGTTTCGGCTTGTCCGATAGTTCGGTGTTCAGCAGTTTGGCCCTCAGTTCAACTATCACCTTATCCTACAAACAGAAATAGTTCACTGAATTCGTGGCAACACACTTTCTAAAATGAAACACCAGACTTCGAATGAAAACCAACTCAAACTCAGTAAGCACCAGGTAGATCTACAAAATAAAATTATCCTTAAATGCTAAGGAAGCATAATTACATAGTGATTGCTGTTTATAGAAAGCCTATTTCTTTTAATGGAACTCCACTTTGCAAATTGAAGGGCTAAGGTTCAGGGTTCAGTCCTCAAAGGCTTTTGGGGGAATGCATAGGCAAAGGGACAACATAAAAACTTCATATATAAATTGCCTGAAAATAAAATAGGCAAATCAATGAGTAATAAACAAATAAAATTTAATGCAAATTTCAGTTGTTCAAAGCCATTTGTGACATGCTTTAAAGAAACCATTCCAGTAAATTCAGCTACCATGAGCAAACACTGTGATTGGGAAGATCAGATGACGAGAGAGAGAGAGGACTGCCACCCGCCCTTGTATGCCAAAGCCAAGAAAATGAAGTCGCTAACACTTCCTGACCATGGCTGCTTCGATGGTTATCACAAAGGATTGCCTTTCTTCTTTAATATAAAGAACAGGATGGTTACTGTAAGCTACAGTCGCTTAACAAACTCTGTGTTCCTTATTCAGGAAAAAACCCATTTTGAATAAATGAACTCACCTTATGGGCATTAGCCGTTGTCAGCTCTTTTTTTGCCTCAATCAATAGTCTGTTTTGCTGTATTTACAAACAAACACAGAAAGAAGTGCCATTCAATGACAACAAAACATGCTTCCACATAACATACATGTAGTATGCACCTTCAATAAGGCAGTGAAAGTACTTTCATTCAATGATAAGGCAAGCAATACTTCAAATCAAAATGGCCATACTATTTTAAGATGCACAGCGGCTAATACCAAGGGGGGGGGGAAGGTGAATGGTAACATTCAGGCATGAAGAGCAGAAGGTCAGAGAGATCGATCACCCCTACCCTCCGATAAACACCTTGCATGGCTGCCATAAAGTGGAAATCGATTCCTGAATCAACTTGTTGTCCCCGTTCATAGGACGACTTGTAGTTAGTTTTATTATTAATTAATTAATAATAAACACGAATATATGTGTGATGTGCTGAATAAGGTAACCAGTTCTAATCCTTGTCAGATCACAGCACTGAACAAAGACAAGCAAAACTAAATCGAAACTCTTCTAGAAATACCAAATTATGTTTCGAACGCTGCAAACCTGTAAGAGTCGATTGGCGTCCGTCTGACACGTCTGCAGCGTCTTCTGCAAGCCCGACATCTCTTTAGTTGCAGATCCGTCACCGGCCTACAAAAGTGATCCTCTCAAAATGTATGGCATCTATGTATCTATGTAACAAGACACCTAATTAAATAAAATTCCCCAACAAGGACATGTCCTATATTAAGACACACTACAAACAAACGGAAGACACATGTACGTAAATTGATTTAAGCTACCAGAATTGGCTCAAAGAAATCATTGAATAGCCAGAATTGGCTCAAAAACATCATTGAATAGCCAGAATTGGCTTAGGATATTGAACAGCCAGAATTGGCTAAGACATTGAATAGCCAGAACTGGCCTAGGATATTGAACAGCCAGAATTGACTAAGATATTGAATAGCCAGAATTGGCTTCTAAAGGATATTGAATAGCCAAAATTGGCTTATCATATTGAATAGCCAGAATTGGCTTAGGATATTGAATAGCCAGAATTGACTAAGATATTGAATAGCCAGAATTGGCTTATGATATTGAATAGCCAGAATTGGCTTAGGATATTGAATAGCCAGAATTGACTTATGATATTGAATATCCAGAATTGGCTAAGATATTGAATAGCCAGAATTGGCTTCTAAAGGATATTGAATAGCCAAAATTGGCTTATGATATTGAATAGCCAGAATTGGCTTAGGATATTGAATAGCCAGAATTGACTAAGATATTGAATAGCCAGAATTGGCTTATGATATTGAATAGCCAGAATTGGCTTAGGATATTGAATAGCCAGAATTGACTTATGATATTGAATATCCAGAATTGGCTAAGATATTGAATAGCCAGAATTGGCTTAGGATATTGAATAGCCAGAATTGACTTATGATATTGAATATCCAGAATTGGCTTATGATATTGAATAGCCAGAATTCCTCTGCAACACTGACCACTCGACTTGCAGATGAACCTTCTTCTTGATCCTCAGCATCGTGGCGCTTTTTCTAAAATTTATTTTGCGCAAATAAATTCATTTGAACTATCATCAATAATATTTAAACAACAGATCACCCATTATATATAATTTATAGTCTTGACAGTCAACACTGGTTTAAGTGCTCTCCAATAACATAACATAACATAACATAACATGGGTTTTAAGTGGTTCAGAAGACACTAGGCCTGTGTTAGAACCACTGCAAAATTGACCTGGAACTTTTAATACCCCAATTTTCCTAGGTTCCTTTTAAATGCTGTGACCGTGTCCACCGACACAGTGCTGTCCCCCAATCCGTTCCACATGTCCACAACTCTAGCACTGAAAAATTTCTGCCCTAATGATCCTTTCGGCTTCTTAAATAATTTGTACCTATGACCCCGAGTTGCTTTGTTTGGTGCTAATACAAAGAACTTCTCCCAACATAGTGCTTCCTTTCCAGTTATGATCTTGTATGCTTCAATTAGGTCTCCTCTGCTCCTCCGTCTCTCCGGTGTTGTTAGCCCACACCTTTCCAACCTCTCCTCATAGCTCATATCTTTGTAACCCCAAATCATCTTCGTAGCTCTTCTCTGCACTTTCTCCAGTTTTTCAATATCCTGCTTTAAGTATGGATTCCACGCCTGAATGCAGTATTCCAGCTGTGGCCTAACCAGTGATTTATATAGCCTCAGTATTGTATCCTTATCTCTAGTAACTATTGTCCTTTTTATCATGCCTAATGTTGAATTTGCCTTTTTTGATGCTTCAGCACATTGCCTTGAAGGCTTTGCACTCTTGTGCATGATCACTCCTAAGTCCCTTTCTTCATCACTCACCCTCAGTGCCTTACCCCCCATTTCATATGCAAACTCCTGGTTCCTCTTTCCCATATGCATCACTGAGCACTTTTCCAAATTAAAAAGCATTTGCCAGTCCTGTGACCATCTAAACATTTTCCTAGATCTTCCTGTAGTATATCTGCTTCTTCTTTATTACCCACTGCTCTACATAATTTTGTGTCATCCGCAAACTTAGAAATCTTTGATAGAATCCCATCATCTATATCATTAATAATGATGTCTCCATAAAAATCAAAGTGCATTGGGTCCAGAGCCTCTATACATTAAGATAAAAGCCATAACAGATTCGGCTTCTCTGTGTGCCTTTTTTGTGTGTTTACCAACAATTGAGCGATTTATAGCTTGCAACCAATCTATTTTCTGTCAATATCATGCAGTTCTTAGGTTTTTCTGATTGCTTATTTTGCCGTTCCAAAAGATTCTCCAAATATTCTTTTGGTTTGTCCTTTTTTACAGCTGCATAGTAAACTTAATTATCAATTAATAACATAATTAGAATTTTTCTCGTGCCACACTTGCAAAGATCTCGCGGCACACTAGACTGACTAGAGTGCAGGTTGAGAATCATTTAATTAAATACAGAACAATAACAATATAAAAAAACAATAATATTCCATACTTTTGTGTCATTTCCACTGGAGACCAGTAGCATGTGGAGTATGGAAGGATTAAAATTTGTGCCAAGAGTTTGGACAACTGTTGACTAAATGCAAATCACATTCAATTTGAGACAATCCACCCGTGTCCGTTCCCAAGACTGAAGACTCCCATTGGCTATTCATAGTGGAAACACCACATGCCTTTCTGAAAGCTTACCATGTTTAAGCACTCATTAATTTGCATTTCTATAATAGTAATAATAGTAATAATAAAAATAACAGCAACAACAAAAAAATAATGCAAACAATAATAATACAAAAAATAGTCTAATAATAATAATAATGTTATTATTGTTAAGACTATTTATTACTACTACTATTATAATTATTATAATTTTATTTACCATTATTATTTCGCTATGAAATCAAATTACCCACTACTATTTTCAATATACCCCGGTACATCACATAATTTTGTAAAACATACATTTTCAGATTACTATAGAAATTCAAACTTTTTAAAGTGACTACGACAGAAAGGAAATCACTAGCCTACTACAAAACAGAATATCATTGCACGTTGTACTCTTTTCGAACTCCACAATTATTCATGAGATAAAGTTAAAACAGTAAGATCTAAGACTAATGACAGAAAGGAGAATACAGAAGAAATCAAGAGGTGGAATTTCTATTGCTACCTTTTGCTTTGCAGTCTTCTTGGCATGTGCGTCAGTTTCAGCTCCTGTCTTGCTATCTGTGGCGCCACACACCGAAATCGGTGATTTTACAACATATCGAGTTTGATATATCATTTAAAAGGTCTTGTCTCAGGCTTCAAAATGCCGCAACAATTATTGCTCTGACTTTTAACCCAAGATATAAGGCAAAACGTGATCCAATTAATTTAATTAATTAACCTAATTGAAACAAACTTATATGCATATCTAGAGCATTAAAATAGCTTTAAAAGTTGTCTCTAAAAAGTTTTGAAAAATAATATAAAAAACTTTTTCATTATTTTTTTACAAAACCAAAAAAACACTAATATACAATTTCCCTAATATAGATCTATGATGTGTAATTTCCGATTTAATACCGATTTCGGTGTGGAACGCCACATCTCTGTCTTTTGACCCATCAATCTAAAAGCAACAGAGTTTCTATCAGTCACAGCCAATGCCTGCAAAACTTAAAAGTAAAATATTAACAAAAGGTATAAGGAAACAAATCCCTGTATGCATGTAAGCATGTATGTATCTATTACAACGCATGTATGTAACTATGTATAATTGTCTATACATGTATGTATGTACATACTATACATGTACATGTATGTAACTATGTATGTATGTATGTATGTATGTATGTACAATTGTACATGTATGTATGAATGCATATATGTGTGTGTGTGTATGTATATATGTGTGTGTGTGTGTGTGTGTGTGTGTGTGTGTGTATATATATGTGTGTGTGTGTGTGTGTATGCAAGCACGTATGTATATGAGTACATGTACAGCTTTGTACGCTGTATCTGAAACTTATATAAAGAAACTTATATAGAGTGTTTAATCTTTAGAGAATCTCACAGAGATGCTGAACATGGCAATCGTACAAATGATAACATGTTCAGTGTTTATACTCTAGTCATGGTAGCCCCTATGATTCACCTTGCTCTTTTGACTGGAGCTATATAAATGTCAATTACGCATTCAATTTGCAATTACAGTTCATGACAAATACGCAGCTTTAACAGCTAAATAATCTCAGAGTAATTATCATGGGTGTGCTCTCGCACAAACACACACTCACAATCCATTTAGAGCTGAAGCAGTTGACACATTTTTTACAGCCAGCACATAGAGTATGAAGCTAACCAGGATCAAAAGGTAAAATTATAATGAAGATATGCAAGTGCTAACTAATTAAGTTCATCGAAATGATGTGAGCCAAACCTACCGGTCCTTTGTTCTTCAAGTTCTCAGTTAATCTGTTGAGAAAAAGAACCTTTATCATGTCTCAAACACAATCTATAATCATGTAAAAGTGCTGCATCACAAACAGCATAAACTAAGTTTACAGCACGTAAGCATAATACTTTACAGCAAGTTAACTGTATAAACCATAATCAAAAATACGTATTAAGAAATCTCTCCAAAGCAATACTATACAACATTAATATACAGATACACAATTACGAATACATACACAGTACACATTGCCACTTGTAAACAGAAAATACATTACAGGGCAAAACAATCACACTCACCTTTGAATCAGCGTCACTTGACCTGCTAAGGTGGCATTCAGGGTTTTTAGTTTGGCTTCATACGTCTCAGCAGCTAATAACAAAATGAAAACATTCAATTTCAATTTAAAAATATAACCTGGCATAGTTTCTCGGTAATGACTTAAAGTGCATACATGCGGAGGATGTTACATCAAACTAAAAGATCCTACACCTGAAGGCCACTGTTGACATTAAGATCACCTTAGAGCTCTTCTTTGTAAGACGCCCTTGTAATGGCATGGGTGTGTTACAACGCCGCATAAATTGTCATAATTATTATTATTATTATTATTATTATTATTATTATTATTATTATTATCACGTTGCCTTTCCAGTTTCACTAATCTGTAAACAAACAAAAAAACATACTTCTGGCACGTTCCTTCTGCAGGAGTTCGACAACATCGGAGCTCAAGGTACGATAGTTTAAACCAGAGTCAGTTTTTGATCCCCGAAGTGATTCGTCTGTCAAGTCCAATTTTCCTGCAGCTGAGGCTGCTGTAATGTAACAATTGACTTCACATAAGCAGTCTTATGCATGTAGATATCCATATATAATATATGATAATATATCCAATAAGCAACAGCTCAGCGGATAATGAATTGATATTCGTGCTCACTGCGCATCATTAACTCATACTCATGGTTCTAATAACTTCGCTGTAGTCCGTTCTACTATCACCCAGCAAATGAAAGGTGGAGTCAAAGGAATCAATACTGCATCCAAACAGAAGCAGCACTGCTCTTAAAGTACATGATCCTACGATTGTCTTTAACCTAGGCTCCAGATGGTAAAAAGTCAGTTCAAGAAGAAATGTACGAGTCTAGTAGCCTAGTAGGGTGATATGGAGTTAGCAAAGTAATAAGGTTAGTATTTTTGGTCGTAAAGGCATCCAAATTTAAACTTATTATGTCATTCAAGAGGAGGTTGGTGAAGTTCATATGAACAATTTTTATATAAGCCAGTTTCTAATTCAATGACAACAATTAATATTAGTCATGTTTCTATTTCACGTGAATGCCCTTCAACGTGTGCCTCACACAGATGCAAAAAATGAGTACAAGAAATAGAGATAAGGCACATTCGATTTCTCTATGGATGATCCCTAATATTGCAATTATAGACAATGCCCTTAGTTTCTACAAGCAAATTAACAAAGATAATTTAAACACATAAGTCACGAATTTCTTCAGCTGTTCTAAAATAACTAAGAAACATTGGTGTTAACAAATTAATCCCATAGTATGTATGTAGAAACTAGTCTGCAGGCTTTTATAAATAATCTGACTTCATTAAACCTATGTCAAAAAGGGTGTTTTGGCATAAACAACTCAGCACAGTTTATATAAGTAGGCCTACTGGCTAGTGATGGCTATAAGCTCCAGGTCAAGTGCTGCTCAAAGAAAAATCCTAAAAACTTCCGTGTATGTACTTGTAACTTGTGCAATTACCACATCATCAACTTTACCATATTACTCAATTTGGAAACAACATCACAATGTTTGTCTGAATGTGACATTATAACAAGTTTTCAATTATTAACCAGGAACATTTCAAAACATTCTCCAGTTCTTAATTGTTGTTAATTAGAACTGCGGTTGGTAAGTTATTTAAGCAAGGTTAGCTTGAACAAGTTCTTTCATTAAAGCATAATTGTTGAACACAACCAGTTTACATAAATGAAACACTGCGTACTCGTAATCACTTTTCTAACTAAATAAAGAGTAGAATCCCATGAGGTCAGAACCCATATAAGATTACTGATATCATAATGTCAGTAATCATACATGTAAGTAATAACAGCATCAAATAAGAACAGCTTACCCGCAATAGAGGTCCGATACCGGTTAGTCCTGGATATAACATAGAAGTTTATAAGCCATTAATCTAACTGCCAAAATGTGTAGCTACAAAATGCAGTGCTGAACGTAATGTAATCTATGTAATTACTGTGTACTTAATGTAAATGGGTGATTACACGCATCTCCAAAACAGAAGTTTTAAAGGAACAAAGTTCTACAGCTTAAAACTGTACCCAACACTACCATAAATGCAATGTAGTCACTGTTTAATTATTGTAACTAGAAATACAAATTAAGGTAAATAGATACGCAAATTAGGGTAAGTAGATATGCAAATGAAGCTTCTGAGCAGCAGAGTTCAAAAACAGTCTAGAAATATTTGCAAAGAAATGAATAGAAACGTCAATCATAGACCGTGAGATTGTCAGTCTGCATATGCATAAAACATTTCCACAATTTAAACAGCAAATAAACGTTAAGCAGTCCAATTACAATCCAATAGCAACAGCTGCTTCAACACATATAGCAAGGCAGACAGATATCTAGTAAAAAATAATTATTACTTACTTGAAATAGGTGTTGAACTTGGTCATCAGTTTACTATGAATAGTTCGAAGTTTTTCGATGCTTCTGATGCTGTTATTCAACATTGACCTAAAAGTACGTCGACAATATATAAAAACACCAGTCAAAGCAGATTCAGTGACCAAGAATACAATCTATGTCATACTAGTGAAATTTTGAAAACAATCGGTCCAAAACTTTCCGAGATCCTTGGTCCCGACATAAACTCAGTTACATTTTTATTTATATAGATTACACAACTGAACAACTGGGGGTCGTCATCCATTGATTTGCTGGGGAGCCTACAAAAGATATCCACTGGCTCCCGTGAGCACTTCCAAACATCAGTACAAGAAAAAAATTACACTATCATGCATTACGTATCTCCCTATTGAACAAACAATTTTTGCTAATTTTAGCAAGCTACATTCTCTTCCATTGTTAGATCCGTTTAAATCCTTTGTCATGTTCACAGTGCTTTTGAGAAGCTCATACAATGTAACTATACATACAGAATACCAGATTACTGGTATGGTACTTTAGGTGGCAATCGGTATCTGAAGTACAGCCTAAAAGTGAGAACTTTCAACTGTTTATACATATATTATTTAACATAATTAAGGAGCTTTTATATATCACACCTTCAAAGTAATCTACTCAGAAGCGCTACCAGACCAACCACGTTTATATAATAAGGCAGTTTTTAAGTTCATAAAGAACACAGTGGTGTGACCTCTAGACACCAGACAAAGCACATCAAGGAGCCATTCCAGGTAATGAGTCAGCAACCAACATAGAACGCCACTGCTTAATAGTAATTATGGGGCACGGTGGTGTAGTGGTGGCGTCGTTGCCTTGGAGCCGGAAGGTTCGAGGTTCGAATCCACCTCGCCACGTAAGGACCTTGGGCAAGTCCTTCACTCACAATTGCTCAGCGCTTTGGCGTGAAACTCCGATGCAGTGTCCGCTCTGCATTCGGGAGCGCCTCTGAGTAGAAGATCTTGAAGGAGCGCTATAACAAGTGCACATACAAACAAACAGTAGTGTCTACACTCTACAACCATCCTGGCGGAAACCAGATAAACATTAAAAGAAGAATATATGCATATAAACTGACTGGACTGCTTCATTAGAGTCATCCAAATCCTTGTCTTCCAGAGCAGTCTTGGCCAAACTCAAATCAAAACTGGCAGCTTTCAGCCACTACAATCAGCAAATAACACAACCACTATATTAGAATTGCACACAATCCAACAACATAAAAACAAAATAACAACGAAATAAACTCAATTTATTCATTATTCATTATATTGATTGATATTCATTAGTATTAATTAATTAAAAACTCAATGTATGCCAATCAGTTAAGTTGAATAATTGTTACTAACAGTGATTCCTACTATTGCAAACATAACAAGTATGCACTGAGATCTATAAAAAACTAAATAATTTCAAAACATAACTGCTGAGCATAATCCAATTCTAGCCTCAAAGTCATAAAACCTACGTACAACACTTTCCGAAAAACTTTAAAAACACGCAATTGCTGCAAGATTGCTAGAATTGGATTACCAGGTACCAGGTACGCTCAGCAGATATGCTTTGAAATTATTTAGTTTTTTTAGAGATCTCATAGTCTGAAACAGAGCAAAATTTATGACAATTTGAGTGTGGAAGCACATGTATGGTAAGTACATTACCTCCAAGATAGACTGCAAAATCTGCAAAGAACAAAATAATAGTCTAATAAGTCAATAGCAGAAACACATGTGACACTGCTTTGGATCATAACAAAGAGTAACAGTACATAATGATCTTAGATAGGGACTTAACATTCTGAAAAGTAAAAATTTCAACTAAATTCAAATTATTTGCTGACCAAACTGTTATTTTCTCAATGAGCAAATGAACTGCATTTCAGACTGCTATATGTAATTAAAATTCATCCACAAACTGTAGCATTTGTTTGGCAGGATCAATCAAATCGGACTCTCACACGTCAATCATGACCACCCCACCACTACCATCATCATCATCATCATCATCATCATCACCATCATCATCACCATCACCATCACCATCACCATCACCATCACCACCACCACCACCACCATCACCATCACCACCACCACCACCACCACCACCACCACCATCATCATCATCATCATCATCATCATCATCATCAATGCAGTGCTTCTCTCTGCCACAACACATGCAAAATCATTATAATCATTTGCTTCTATCACCACCAAGTCACCAACACCAGCAATGTCCATCATCATCAGCAGCAGCAATATGCTTGATGTCTGTCACCAAGCCATCAAATATACAGGTATACAGTGAGAACTACACCAACCTACATAGTACATACATACAACCTATTGAACATAATACCATACAGAAGCAAGAGCAAAATAGTATACCTGTAAGCTCGTTGCTTTGGGAATATTTTCATCATCAGCAATCTTGATAGGTGCCTGCACACAAATGATTGCCATTCTTCACTAAATCTTCAAACACACACTCATAATGTCAAATAATGGTCAAACACCATGTTGCACCTGTAGGAATAATATTACCTTACCTGCTTAACTTTGTCACTAAGGGAAGGTGATGTGCAATGGAGTGTATAGGTGCTTAGATCAGTCAACACAAGGTAGGCTAAGGTGTGGCAAGGCAACTATAAATGCATTTTTTGATCATTGATGGCAAACATTCCTGACAAAATTTTGCCAAGACATCTAAGCCGCATTTTGCAAAGCACTGACATGATTAGGTGACATCCACGATAAGTGACACCACAGTATAAATGCATTATGTATATCCTCTGTGCTCAAAGCATCAGATGCCATGAATTGCAGACAGGAATCATAGGATACCTGTAAACAAGTATTGCATCCTGCATCTTGAAAACAGGAAACTTGTTATAAACAAGAAGTTACCTGTGGAGTAATTTCCTGGAAAAGGATGGTAATATTCTCCAGATCCTACAGTGTTACAACAACACAACATTTATAAGCAGTCACAGGTAAAAAGTTAAATAAACCTAAACAGAAATACAACTCAAAAATCAAGCATACTTGTATGTCTGGTTTGGTAAGAACATACAATGCTTGTTGTAATGGAATTAAATATTTCAAATATAATGTTCTATCCGAAACACTATGCATGCAATACTTGAACAATTTTGCATGTTTAAAGTATGAGGCATGTACAACTGTCATGGTTCTTGAATCAATGCAGGCCAATTATTATTTTCTTATTCATCTATAATTTTGAATACATTGTAAAGAAATCAAATCTACATATAACTATGTACTGCAATAACAGTTTTACAGAAAGACTTTCAAATTTAAGCTAATCAACTGCAAATTATGATGATTACTTCTAAGCATCCCAATATAGTTCTGAAATGGATGACAAAGTTTTGTAAACTTGTATCTAATGATGAGGCTATTGGGCTATTGAACCAAAATCTGGAAGGTGCGCTACTACTTTCAACTCAACCTCATGTCAAACATTTAAAGAAAAAGGCACCAGCGCTCAAATTACGATATTCCACTCAAGTTTCCTTCAGAGAAAAAGTTACAATGACATGGTAATCTATCGCTTCAGCGTTCTAAATTATCCGTCCCATGCAGCATAATTATTTTTCATCAATCTGACTTCTCCTTTGGCATGCATCCTTTTCATCAATCCAGCTTCAATTTAACCACGAAATTGATTCATCAATCCAGCTTCAATTTGAGCAAGAAATGCCACGAATAATAGTTTTTCTTTTATCAATCCAAATTCTATCTAAAATTCTAAATAGCAACTATTTTTCATCAATCCTATTTCAGCAAGAATCTTTTAATCGATTCCAATTAGATCATCAATCCGAATTCTATTTCGCAAAAATTCTTTTCGTCAGTCCAACTTGTGCACCACCGACGCTATAACCAATGCAATTGTAACTGAGTAGTAACCTTTTCAGTAAATAAATAAATAAATTGTTAATAATTTAGAACACTGTTACACTAAAGGACAGACCTATACAGATTACCCAATAGCCCACTAGGCTAGGCCTTTAGGGCCTACTTTGCTGCAAACTCGATTTTTCATAGACGCTTGTTTATACCCTGGTAATTTCTTCAAGAGTGGAGTCAAGGTTTCTGCGCTTTTTATTGTAGGATGAATTCTGCACTGGAATCATGCAGGTTTTTGCGGATTTTCCATCCAAAGGCAACATGTTCATATAATCCGGATCCTTTAGATAGGCGAATGGAGAGGACGGGCCCAGACAGCGCGGCGAACGCACGCCGATTTGTTTTATGGGCGGTTGACTTTCGGCCATGGAGACCCTCTTCACACCCCCAGCAGGCCGAAACTCGCTGCCACGACTTGTCTGAGTAATTCGACTATTTCGCAGCATAATGACAGTAGGCTACAACTACTGAACATAAGCTAGACGAATTTTATACACGTCGTCTCTTCTGGCTGCAGGAGCTGAAATATCCAACAACTTATTAAAAGCTGCAAGAAAATCTAGCATGCGTCTGTAAAAACTACAACGCGTATCAAACTCTCACAGAATGATTTTGCTCAGCTGTTCTAGACCGATGCGTCGCAAGAACTTGAGGATCAAAATACGTTCGTTTCAGCAGACAGCCGATTTTAATCTGCACAGCCGCTGATCAGCTGACTTGTATTTACGTCACAAAAGTTGAGCACGCTGAGCTCCGCGACCAAATTAAAGTCGCTGAATCCTTTTTCAGTTGTTCTGCATATAATATAAAAATATGAAATCTAAGTCTTGACTTTTTAGAAACGCAAAATTTTTGCATAACACTGCTCCCAAAACAACTGCCAAAGTTCAGTGACTATAGATTATAATTATTGGCCTACTTTTGTCAAATGCAGCGGTCTCAAGGTAGAACGTTGTTTGGGCTTTGCTCATAAATTCAATTGTGCGATTTAAAAAAGCATAAGCCTATATGAGAAAATGTCTGCTGGAAGTGATGTGCGTTTTTATTATTATATTGAATTATTTTATTTCTTTGCACTTTTAATTTAGTCGGTCGATTGATTTAAGTTGCGTTTCAATGCAGTTTATATGTTTTTTTTGTTTTAAATTTGCAGGGGTTTTTGATAACTTTAGTACTTTACCCGTTTTTGATGATAGTGTTGTTTTCCTCCTACATAGTACGATCAAGCTGTTCATCCCAGTCGACGAGAATCGGAAGACAGAACATGTGTAAGAGCACCTTCTGTGAGTGGGATTCTACGGAAGGTTAGTTTATGCTAATTTATAAGTGTTGTATGTAAATCGGGAAACTCATAGTATACCTGGAACCGAATGACGACAGTAGACCTAACCCTATTCATAACCCTAACTGACCCTCACGACGCCTAAACCTGAACCTAACCGACACGTCGGTCCCGGATACTATAATTAATTCCGTAAATCTGCGGCATTAGATAGGTCTAGTCAGGTTAGTGTTTCTGATCTCCAGTTTTTCATGAACCTAAAACAAGTTTGAAGCCTACTGAAGCTTACTTTTAAGTTTTGTTATCTTTTCTTACAGGTTATATTTGCATTGTTTTAAAATGACTTTCAGTTGGAGCTGTTCTTTTCTATATGTTGAAGCTGAGTCAAACTTCACAAGCAGTAGAAAATGTTCTAAAGGCAGATGGTCAAGATTCCGGATCATCGTTAGAAGAACTCGTGAGACAGGTGAGAATATTTAAACTTAGTCAACAGATGTCTGGTATTATGCAATAGGCCTAATGCTAGAGTGAATCAGTGAATTTTTTGCGGTTTTTTTTACATTCCCTGGCAAATATTATATAACATATAATATATAATATAATATATAACTCTATCTTTATTTTAATTCTTTTTCTTAGTGCCTAGCCATTCGTTTCAAGATTTAAGCTTGAAGTTTGTAATGACAAATTGAATATTTTTTCACATGTGCATACTTGGAAGAAAAATCCTATCATTACTGATTGTTATAAAAAGAGAAAACTCTGCAGAAGACCTCACATGCTAATCTTAACATGGACTGCATGTGGTCTAGGAGAGTTTAAAGTGGGTGGGAATGGTGTTCACACTGCTCTCAAAATTTTTGGCCTGCGTCCCCACTGCTCACCATGCATGGAACCTTGGAACCCTGGAAACACATGCCTTTCAATAAACTCTTCTGAGACTTCAGTGTTCCACTGCTCACACATTCAGCTTTACAGTGGCACTGCTCACCCAAACAACTTTAACCCTTGTTGTCTAGACTCTCTGTCAGGCTGTTGGGGTATTCGTTCTGAAGCAGAATTCATTGTAGCAGGATTTGACTGTAGCAGGAATCTTGAAATACGGTTCTGTCCTGGAGGCCAGTGGAGGAGGATCGTAACAGTAATGTAAATAGTGAGTCTTTCTGTTCCGAGTTTTGAAATTCGCTGCATGCTTCTGTTGATTGCAGCTAAGATTAGATGCAGAGGAAGTTTCGTATCCAGAGTTCAGGAACAGTGAAGCTGGAAAGGTGAAAAATTAAATTGCCTCAATCATTGATAACAATTTGGCAGATTCTGTGTAATTTTAAACTTTGCAGCATGCAGTTTCACACCTCATATTCAAATTGATATTTATGTTATATAATTCTTTAAAATAAGTAAATTAAATAAATTTCGCAGAATGAACAAATCACTGGCAATGTCTGTTATTGAGACAAATATACATGCATGATCAGGGAAGGGGGGGGGGTTAAGTGAATGGTACTAGCACTCTGTCACGAACTCGCTTAGTATATTCTCCCCAAGGTCAGCTGAGCCTTCATTCACCAGATGGCATTGGTAAAATGAGCAGTAGGATATGATGTCGACTTGCATAGCTGCCAAACATTTAAATTCAACTCTTGAAATAATTTGTAATCATCAGTTCAGTCTATGAATTGTAATCATACTGCATCGTGTATTTTACATTCAGGTACACTCTGAGAAGAAAGCTGACAGTTGGATGACTTGCAGGTAACTGCAAGAATTTAGTTACATTTGTGTTTATTTAATTTTCTTATATTTGGTAGCTACAAAGCATCCATGGGTGAAAGTAGGATATGACTAAAAACAGATGATCATTTTAGCATTGGCTTGGAAAACTGGTACATGTTCAAGGCAGTTGGTCGATTAAATGACTAAAAAAAGGTCATCAGCTATTTTGGTAAAGAAATTTGGTATATTTTCAGGGGGAAAAGTCATCAGTTTTTTCGGCCAAAGACGAATGAAAAATTTTCCGACCCAAGGTCAAAAATTTTGGCCCCCCCCCCTTCGAAAAGTTCTGTATCCGCCCTTGGTACAGGCACTTGCCTAAGTCTCGGTAGCATGCTGGTTTCTCTGCAGGAAATCAGGTTATTCTCAGTGCCATTATCTCAGCTATTTATCAGGAAGTATTAGTTTTCCTGTATTGAGCCTATTGACTGGGAACAAGTTCTTTTAATTAGAAAAACACATTAATGAAAGGAGTTTGTTGATGGTAAAACGGCAGGGGCGGATTCTGGGGAGGAGGGGCCAATCCGGCCATGGCCTCCAATCAGAGATTTGTATATGACGTGGGCCCCAAAAAGATCATCAGATTTTAAGTAACCAGAGTTGGCACGAGTTTTTTAAATTATTTGTTTGGGAGAAAGACTTTAAAAAAAGGTCATCAGATTTTTCGGCAAAAGACCAACAAACATCTTTTGGGACCTTAGACCAAAAATTTTAGCCTCCCTCCCTTCAAAAATTTCTGTATTCGCTCCTGGGTGATGGGCGGTGGTATCCAGTGTAAGAATTGTGGAAAAATAACTGGGGTGTTGGACCATTATACACTTGGAATTGGGATGTGAAAAACTGACTTTACTATGGGGCTCTAAGAAAGACTGTTGGCTGAAACCCCCTCTGACCCCCTGGCAAATCTCACCTTGGTGGTAGCTTCAGAGGTGATTATCACTACCGGTTGTAAAATTTTACAAGGCTATTAAATCAGAGTTACAAGACATAATGGACCTCTATGTTCTACCCGAAACTTGGCCTTTACGTTGCTGTTTATAATTATTGCTGTGTTCACTGTAGGCTTATAGCATTTGTTTTGTTAGTCTTCTTATCTGCTAACTGTTTACAATGGGGTATTACCGTTTCACTATGATTACTATATGGTGCAGTAATATTATCTGTTCTAATAAACTTTTACAGCCAAGAAATAGGCAAATGTCCTGTTATTCTCGAAGAAAGTGATGGTGAGTCAGATTTTTATAAGAATTTAACATCAATTCAAGTGTTTTAAGTGTTCTGATTCTTCAGTCATAGGTTTAATTCAATATGTGATCTTTAAGCACTGTGCTGGAAAAAACAAGCATAGAACTGAAGAATACTGAATACTGTGTTGACTTTTTACTCTAATCTGAAAGTCTCCATATTGACAATTCAGTAGGTAATCATCAGTGTCTGGTTGCCTCAGAATTATCTAAAACTTGTGTGGAAAGCCTTTAGAGAGAGAGAGAGAGAGAGAGAGAGGTCAAGTGACTCGGGTTAAAATTCAACAGTTGAGGATATAAGAAGCTGGTATAACATGTTAAAATTTAGAAGAAGAAAATGTGGAGAAATGACAAAAGACTCTAGATATATGAAAAATGATTTAATGATTAAATTTTATTATGTATGCATTATAAAGTTATATGCACTTGTGCATGGATTTTCAATACCTTGTTTAGGGCTTCTCTTAGGTGCTGTTAATGTTTTCGTCTGGTGGATGCAAAATGTGTCGATTTCTTTTCTGTTTGCTGTGGAAATTGTCTATTCTTTACATTTCTAGATTTTTATTCATGACTTATGAATTATGATAATCGACTAATGTGCATGGATAAGCTAGTCTTATAGAAGTTTGCTGTACTGAATAGCACAAGCATGCATTGACTGCACACTAAATCTGTAGAAGTGTCGGACAGCATTGAACTGAAACACATTTAAAGATTTACTATCAGTGGGAATCTGATGTCTATCATTCTTCATGTCCAACAGCTGAAAGTAAAAGTTTACTCTGAAATTCTGATCTATGCTGTATTGGATCAGGGACTAACATTGAATTATATATTATTAGTCCCAGGTTGGCTCTCCGGAAACACGTTCCTATAACATATTATATTCACCGACTTTTCACAACAACACTGACCGAAATATGTTGGATGTGCAGTACACATGTTCTGATGAAGTTTGTACGATTTGTTGGCAGATTTCATTCCTGACATTCCAGTGATCCACGACGCCCTGGCTTGCGAAAGTGAAGTGTTTGGAGAAGTTATTGCTGCCGCTCCAAACTACCAGTTAGTCCGACAGTTTGTTACATTCATACGTCACTAGGCTTCGTAACTGGGACTAAACTTGTATGTAGTGAGCACATTTCCTCTTCATATAGTGATGTACAGTTTTGGACGTCTTGTAGTCAAGTCTCAGCACCATGTGAGGTTTAATGGTGTAACATAAATGTTTGGATACGTGCATAATACAGAAATACATACATGTCATGTACAATAGTAGGCCTACATGCATACATGTACATGGATTCATGCTTAGTTAGATGCTTAGCAAGATGCAAAGCCTGGGATGCTTTACTTGGGTATCCATGATGTACCAACCTTGTTTATTATATAAAAGACCTTAATTATGTCCATCAGTAGCATTTATTTTCATTTTAGGGATCCAAATCTGAAGGTGACCACATACTTTGACCTGGAAAAGGAGCTGCGTGAACGTCCAAACTTCCAATATGTGGTACACAAGTTACACATCAATATTATGATCTATACTGTTGCAGACCTATATAATAATATTACGGATAATAATATTAATACTAAAGCCGCATGAGAAAATATGGAGCTATTCAACAGGCCGATTGAACAGGACAGAATTCAGTAAGCACAGAAGTGACTGAGGTACTGAAAATTCACTTCAGAAGTGACAAGACTTAGTGTTAACAACAGACTGGAGTAGTTGGACTAATCAATAGTTAAGATATCGCACATTTGTACAGTTGATGGATGAAAAATACAGTAAATTGTGATTTTAAAACAATTTGGCCTTCGTTTTGGTTAAATTCTAAACTGAAATTATGATGGTGCAGATGGTAGCCATTGCTTGGCCTTGATTAGTCTATCGTATCTGCTACATTTTCATTATGATTTTTGTGGCGTGTCTCAAACCAGTCAATTCCCTTTTTGTGTTCTAGGATGATCAGATAGATCTCAAGTTGCTTGGTCAAGTTGGTATGCTGTATGCGGAAGAAGATGTTGCAGAGGTAAGTGTGATCACATTCTGTGACCAGTTAGAAATTCATTCCCCTGTTATGTGCATAGTTCTTTATCTTGGTTGTTCTTGACAAACAGTGGGTTCATTCAGAGTATTACCTTAATACACGAAGTCCACTACGTTGAACTGTGAGTTTCGTTAGTTCAGTTTATGGGAATATGAGTTTAAACTAGAGCTGTTAACAATTAAACTGTTAACTAAGAATTAATAATTTTAGTTAATTGTGATTAAATGTATTCCCCAATAAGTGAATGCAATACATAATTAGCATTATTCATTGTCTATCTCTTAATAGTAGTATTAATATTTATTGCAGGTTAGAATTTACTTAGTAGTTATTTGATCATATAACAGTAGTAGTCTTGTTTACATTGTTCAGTTCAAATGTCCACCTTCAACCGATTATATGCAAACAAACTACCTTATTAGCACTGTTAGATTCCAGTGAGCAGCTGCAGCATGTTATGTTGACAGCGTTAGATTCAGTAATGACAGGTGCTATATAAATGTATATATGAGCAGTGAGTACCTGTTTTAGCGCCCTTTTCAAGCAGACACTGAATTGGAGTTTCATGCCGAAGCGCATGAGCAATTATTGCGAGTTAAAGACTTGCTCAGGTTACCTACGTGGCGGCTGAGGTGGATTCGAGCCTGGCTTCAAGGCATCGAACATACCCCTACACCACCGCACCTTACAATAGCACCTCATGGAATATAACACGAGGTCTTTGATTAATTGTTAAAAGAAATTTAATCATTAAAATTAATTAGTTAGCGATTAATTGTTAACTTCTACAGCTATAGTTTAAACAACTACATGTTTATAATGTTTTAGTGGAATGGTTTGAAATGTTGTTTGTAGGAGGATGTGACTTGGGAGTGGGAGAGATTGTTCATGGAAGTGTCCTCTGAACTGCAGCTGGAATGGGAGAAGAATGCAACAATGAAAGGAGAAGAAGGAATTGATGGAAAAGACGGCAAAAAGGAAAGAAACATGGAGAACAATCTTGTGGCAGGGACAAATCTACATGTCGTAGACGTAGAGTCTACCCTCTGACACTTTGTGCACAACAACCCTGAACCTGGGCTACATGAATGGCCAGCGGCATAAACTGTTAATTAAATTAATATCAGTGTTGCAGTTTTGTAAAGGGCGAAATAAACCAGTTCTTAAAGTCTTGAATAAAGTGCAGACTGAACATGTGAAGCTACTATATAACCCCCCAATTTTTTTACTATGTTTGAAAGAAGATTTATGATGCTACTATGTCTACAAGTAACTGACGAATACTCGTTACAACTATTTCTTTTACTGTTTGTGACACAGTAGCTCAAAACCTGTCACATGTTGGTTCCTCACCTTTTTTTCTAAAATTGTCTTTTCTAATCTGTACGGTTTAGTTAAGGTCATTACGTCAAACTAAACCTAGCCGCCTATAGTTCTGATTGCCTTGTTACCGACTCAACCTCAGCTAGATCAATCGGTAAACCCTAGAGCATTAGACTGGTAAAGCTAGATTCCTCAGAATACTCAACCATTGAGAGTTGAACCAAACGACAAGGTTCTTCACATTGAACATTGATCTGACTTCTTGTAGGCTGCTAGCTTACATACCACTCAAGACTGTCTTTTTGAACAATCATAATTGTGACTACTGAATCAACTGATAATTTTTTTAACTTGTGTACTGTGCCCTTTCCTTTAGCCTCGGATGAGCTGCGAAACAATACAAATCGTCTTATTATTATTATTATTAATAATAGTCTCTTGTGTGATGTATAACATGGAATAAGCAAAGGGGTAGATATACATGTATGTATGTGGTGGTTTATCAAAGGATCTTTTCGTGCTACAAGCTTTTCGCTATGAACAAAAACAACATGGCCTCTATTATATTAAGATCTTTCAAAACATGCAACCTTCAGCATTGTCTCATTGAAACAAGGGCTGTCATCCGCATAATGAAAGCTCTTAAAAGTCCCTACATCAACTTTTATTAGGCCTGCATTCCATTTTAGCTATAGAGGCAAAAGTGGAATATTAAGAAAATTTTACTGATAACGGCAAATATGTTCACATATCAAGCACAGAAACTTTATTAAATCAGTTTTATGATGTAGACGTGTAGTTGTGTTTTATGAGGTAGATGTGTTGCAGTGTTGCACCATGTGAGCTTCCTAAATTTCAAACTCTTGAAACCTGTGCACTAATAATCCTCCACCGTTCTGTCCGAAAGAAACTTTCCTTTTGGAGTCAACACGCCTTTTGGCAGCAGTGCCAAGTACAGCGGAGTATCTGCACCTGAAAAAATTGAAAACAGATCTAATTAATTATAAGCCATTCAGTTTGTGTCCACAATTTCGAAACTCAGTGCAGTGTGTCGTATCCAATATATTGCAACAAGTGGAACACCTAAATGTTCTGTTCACGGCTGTTCACAGCAAAGAAGTTAATTTAGGCATCAATCTATATAAATAAAAATGTAACCGCGTTTGGCACGGCTTCAAAGATCCCCGAACTTTCTTCATTGATTGCTTTCGAAACTTCACCAAAACGTTTAGTTCCAACACGGCCGGGTTTGCAGAATGATTTTTGGGTAAAAGCGCAATGTTTTAAAAAAGCAACTTTGCAAATTCTACCATTTTCAACACATACGCCTGTCGATAAGCCTTGCCTTCTGCGTTTGAAACGGTTGTTCAAATGTGTTCCGTTTATGTAGCGCATTTCGACACATCCAATTGCGGCCTTCTTGCTGAAGAGTTTTATGGCGCTATCCGCGTCGCTATCGGAGAGGGGAGGGTGGAAAAGAGGGGAGGGAGCGGGACGAACAGGGATGGAGGGGGAGGGGAGGGGAGGGGGAGGGGGCGCGGCGGAGGGGGAGGGGAGAGGGAGGGGAAGGGGAGGGGAAGGGGATGCTCTTTTCAGCCACAGCAACGCGTGGCCGGGTACGCTAGTAAATCAATAAAAATGTATTTTTTCAACAACTCTTCTTAGAGGAGGCACTCCCAAACGAAACCAAGCCGAAAAATGTGTTTCAATACAATTATTTGTTGTCACATAATAGGCCTATAGCATGTCAGCTGCAGACATGGTACAAACCTTGTGCAGTATACACATTACTGGTGGCAGACACATGATTAGGGCCGTAGGCTGAAAAGGCATTTAAATCATGTCTAGCAAACACATACATGTATAAACCTTGAGCGATTCAATATATCAAGTAAGTAGCTGAGTGTCAGTGAACTAACCTTCGTCAATATTCTTAATGCCATCATGACTGCTCATGTCGGTCTTCACCGATCCAGGACAACCCTGAAACGAACATAAAACTACAACGGACAGAAATGAATTGGAAACAAAATAATGTCAACATGCACTGCTTGGAATAATATAATATGCATGCTTGCTCTACTCCAACTTGTAACTTCTTAAATCAGGCAGTTGACTAACTTGTACATTCATGACGCGCTTGGCTAAACTTAAGGAATATAAAGTTTCTCTTTAAGATATTAACAATCTTGTTTGTTCATCATGAGGCAATCAGTGATACTGATAGTGTACACAGAATCAGAGTCCCCATTATTAAAACAAAAGAATTCGAGTTACAAGTCTTATTCAATCAATCAATTCTCAGTAAATCAATCAATCAATCAACTAATCAATCAAAAAGATTGATTATAGTTCCGGTCACTCAACAGAGCGGTCACTTTGTCGATAGACAAAGGAATAAATGACAATGATCTGATATCATTGGCATACTTTTCATCCTCCCTTTTAGAGGATGCCAATCAAAATAGTTGAGATTTAGACAGCTCACCGCGTTTACTACAATGTCATTCCTTGTGATGTCTTGATCAATTGCTTCTTGGTGAATCCTTGCCATGAGAGTGACTCCGATCTTGCTGACACTATAAGCCAGTGAGGGCCAACCACATGCCTCATGTCTACCGGCCTTCACATCACTAGATAAGTCAAGCAAAATGGTAACACTATCAACCAAATGCATTCTCACAAATCTAGAAAGCTTTTATCTAGGAATATTTATGCAATACAGCTGAAATACGTAACTCTTTCTTGGCATTTCAGAAGTGCACATTAAAGTTTGGATTACCAAGGACGGCATGATCCATACGTCAATGGTGGTTGAGTTGGACTGGGAATGTTTCTGAGTAGATTACCTTGAAGGGGGCTATATAAAACTCCATAATATAATAATAATGTTGCCGCTGTTTCTGGTGATCCCAGGGAGTAGCCAGACTCTCCTAGAGAGTATCAATCTGCACACAGCATCTCAACGCCGTTTCTTTTAGAGGTACCTTTGCACCACTCCCCGGGGGTCGAGAATCACGCACACTTCTGCTTTTGGTTAGTTTTTAACATAAGGAAAATAATAAATGTTGAAGAAAAAATAAATAAAATAATAATAATAATGAATCCAGTATAGTGATCAATGGGTCCTCTTATCGAGCAACCACCATTGACCCAAGTTCCTGAGTAAAATCAGACATAACACCATTTGAACCAGTACTTGGTAATAACGTAAACATAGAATTTCTTCTTTCGATGAATACTGAAACCCTACAGTCATGAACCGATTTTAAAAAATCAACTGTTGGTCCGTATACCGTAAATGGAAAGTGGAACAACAGAAATATGTTGCAGTAGTCTAGAGTACATACTCCACAAATTTTGTCATATATCCACTCAGCTCACTGCAGGTCTTCAGAGATATCAGCTGGTTGCGTAGCTCCTTGCTACACTTGTTCAGCGCCATAGTGGATAAGAAACTTGATACATGGACAACTCTGAAAAAGAAATGAACAAATAGTGCATAATGTTATATTATGTATACTGCACTTGATTATGATAAACAACCAATGGTCTCGTTAAGAAAAATAACGAGGGTTTCCCTTTCGAATCGTTTTCCATATTGGGGTAAGGGTTACCCATTGGCCATGGTGTGGCAGATAAAGGAACAGTATTGTTTTTGTGGCAATTATTTATTACAGGGTTTTGAACATGCATAACTATTAACTTTGGAACATGTTGATAGAATTCAATGAAATTCCAAACAAACATTGATGATAATTAAATTGTCCCCCTTTCGATCTGTCAAATTTTATTGGATTACTCTTAAAACTGACAGATTAATTCTCAAAACAAAAAAGGGCATCACTTAGACTGGAAGACAGTGTACGTACATCCATGCATGCATTGCATACATAAACATATACCTGGCATGTGATCTCAGAAGGGGAAACAAGGCTTCTGAGACATTTAACGTGCCCCAGTAGTTTGTCCTGAGGGTCACTTCTGCCTGTTCGCTGAATGGAGCCGTAGAATTGGTCTAAAATAACAAATATCGGAATATTGTATAAGATATGATGATTGTCTTATGACAATCAAGTAACAATATATAAAAAAGGAAACAGATTAGTAACCGATATATAATCAGGCATTTCGAGTTTCTTAAAAAGGTTGCATCAGGGTTGTGGGAAATCTTGCACCTGGAGGAATTACTACTTTACTATAACAAACCCACAGGCAACACATGATAACAATACAGCAGGCAAACAGCCTGTTACAGTAGGCAGCAACCCATAATAGGAAAACAGGTAGCAATCCCACAGGAGGATAAATGATAGCAATTCTACAATTCTACATTTGATAGCATTCCCACAGGAACAGTCCGTACAGACTGTAGGTAACAACATCGTAAATAGCAATGGAACAACTAGTAGCAATCCAACAGGTGGAAGAGATCATGATTAAGTAAGTAAGCAGGTATAAACTTTATTACTTCATTTGCAAACGCACAATGGGACATCAACAAATAATACAATATAACACATAGAAGTCATAATAGTAAATCATGGAGGTAAGTGACAAGAACAAAAAATAATTTAAAAAAAACAAAAAGCTGGCTGCCAACAACGGCCCCCATCCCAATGTGATAGCATGATAAATGATAGCAAGTAGACAACTGAAATTTGGCATTCTACCTTAGCAGTTCAGTCCAATAGGTAGCATTGAACATAAAAACTAATCACAGTTGTTTTTAGATCAACTAGTTAAGTCATGTCAGAAAAAGACGTTAACCTTGTATGCTATTGCAGCATTGTTCACCAACACATCCAGCCCACCGTAATTGTCTGAAAGAAATCTCCTCAAATCCTCAATGCTCCCTTGATCTTCTATGTCCAGCTGGTAATACTTGGGATGAAGTCCTTCCTTTTCCAGCTCAGCAACAGCTGCTCTTCCCCTACCTTCATCACGAGCTAAATAAACCAAATTGAAAACTTAAATTGCAGTTTCTTCATTGCTTATGTGTACTCAGCTAACCCAACAAAAATTATGATCAAGACTGCATGAATTTAACAGCTCAGTTAAAATCCCTATTGAGCTTTTTTGCAAAATTTGCCATATTTCATATTCGTATTCTTTATTATTTCAAACTGACAAATGCATTGTGATTACAATCGGTAATGAACGGATGATCACAAGCTATTGCAGGAGATGAATTTAACTGAATATGGCAGCCATGCAAGGCGCTTAAGTTTTTTTATCACATCCTACCCACTCAATTCGCTATCGTCATTGATCCGGCTAGGTACTAGAATTGGTCCTGCTTCCTACTTGATGCTCTGCCCTTCACGCTAGTGATGTTACCATTCCTCTTTGGGCCCACACCCTTGATCACCGGCAAAACAAGATATGAAAAGTACTCACATATGACGCAATGCAACCTTATGCCGGTATCTCAGAGCCAATGATTACTATATTGTAAAAATATTAAAATTAATTTATAGAATATAGTGCATGATAACTAAATAAATGATTAAAGAACAATTGGGAAAATATGTTCAGTTGATAGAGCTATGTAACTGTGAAACTCTATAGAGTTTCCAGCATATAGACATTAAATGAAGGAATTAATAAACAATGTCAGGACAACGCATTAGCAATAATACCGTACATGTGGCTTATGCATGAATTAAATATCACCACTAAGTATGTTTCTGTCACCAAAAACATTTTAAAAAACATAACTAAGCATTACTGTTAGAATACTCGTCAACAGCAACATATTTAACTTTACGGCGATCATGTACTATCAGGGGACGAAAATTACACAGTGTCTTTTGCAGTGCAGTCAGCGTGCATATACCCGAATCCCAAGCCGTATAGCACTTCAGAGATATTTTATTTCCGTAAACTGGAAGTTGGATAAAAGATGAAGACATGATATTATCGCTGAAGTATTGCAGTATCATTAGAAGCTGGATGAGCATATTAATTAAGAGAAGTAGAAGTTGGATGAGCGACAAAACCATGGTTTTATGCTAAATTGTAACCTTAAAACTAGGAGCAGGATGAACGATCAACATATTTTAGTTGAAGTAGAAGTTGGATGAATAACGGAACTGTGATATAGTAGAATTAGAAGTTGGATGAGCGATTAAAAAATGAATAAAACATGTTTTAAATAATTTTACGTTGATAGGCTATACGGCTTGGGATTCGGGTATATGCAGTCAGCGTTGTCATTGCACGTCTTTTTCGTGAGGGTCGGTTAGGGCTCAGGTTAGGCATCGTGAGGGTCGGTTAGGGTTAGTGTTAGTTTAGCCATTAGAAACTCTGGTGGATTGATAGTAAAAGACACTGTGTATTTTTCGTCCCCTTATAGTACATGATCGCCAACTTTACTAATAAATCTAATAAATGTCACCATTTATATGAATTACCAAAAATCTCTGGATACTTACAAGCCAAGTACACATCGCCCTTAAACTGTTTACAAAGGCCACGTACTATTGCAAAGCCTACTCCCTTATTAGCTCCTGTCACCTACAAAACACAGTGGAAAAATAACTCAACATTTGTATTAAACAGCCCACAACTATCACAATCATGGGTGCCTGCAAGAGGGTACTTGCAAACCGCCCCTCCCCCCGAAAATTTACCCCCCGCAAACTGGATTTTTTTAATTATATTTAAAAACCTCTATTAAAAATACTCATGTTTTCAATTTCTTGCTTTATATTATTTTCATGCTCTTGGCTCTTGCAAATTTCAGCTGTACGTGACCTATTGTGTTTGCCCCCTCCGGAAAAAATATCTCCCAAAAACTGCCCATGTCATGACCCTCTGAATTTGCACCTGGTTTCTCTTATAACCGCTCTTGCAGTTGCTCCAACTATTTTACGGTATGTCTACCTTGTATAGGCCTAACATCAACTAAGTAGCCATTTAAACAATTCGGACGTGGATTTCATTATAATTATAATTGAAAATAATAGTTGCAATTGTTATACAAGCCAAAACAATCCAACGTACTACAGCAACCAAAGTGGAATCCATAACGTCCAACTTAAAACTGCAAACTCTCTCGGGCACGCGTAAACAAGCCCGATCACTCGAACTAAAAAGTAAACACACACCTTGAACTTTGCACTTGTTGCTGTTGAAGGACACTATTTCATATCAGAGATGATCATTAATGTATTATGACAGTTTAAACCATGGTATAAATAATCATGATTCAACCTCTTAGAGCTGCTTTCGGTTTCATATTAGGCCTAATATTTTCAGGCTTATGTAGGGCATTGTAGGCTTGTGTTGTGTATGTTAGTATGTAAGCCTAAGTAAATAAGAACTAATAAGAATTTACTATTTATTATACTAACAGCAAACGCACATTAGTTTACAGAAGAAATAAATAATAGAAACAATTATTTATGCAGTCATACAACATGCTCGTACTAAACTTCTTTTGAATAATTATTACTCTTAGCACAGTATAAATATTTATACTGTGC
Source organism: Lumbricus rubellus (assembly GCA_945859605.1). Lineage (NCBI taxonomy): Eukaryota > Metazoa > Annelida > Clitellata > Crassiclitellata > Lumbricidae > Lumbricus > Lumbricus rubellus. The sequence goes on along the minus strand of OX243811.1, from coordinate 9,552,626 downwards.
TCTTAGTAAGATTCTATGATTCTATGGCGATTTGATTATTAGTCTTTGTGTTTTGAGTATCGGGAAGTCCGATTTTTGACCGTATTAATTTAGCTTCAAATTTAACTGGAGAATGACTACCATTCGACCTTTTACTTGCGACGATTTATTCACTTTTAATAATGTGTTAGTATGTATAGTATTTAGTTACAGGTTTTGGTTTTATAATTAGAACTAAAATGTTATGATTGCTTTGCCATGAAAGTCTCTTATTATCGCTCACTCATGCATTTGTCGTTGGGATGTAGCAACTGCTAGTTGTTTTTGTGTTTGAATTGCGTACGGTGAAACATTTAGGCTGTGACTAGCGGACCGCCAAGCGGCCGTCGAATCTCAAATACTAGCGGACTGCCAGTCACGTGTAACCTGTCACATGACTGGCGGCCGTCCAATACGGAATACTAGCAAGCCGCCAGGCTTTCTATTTACACCAATCCACAAGAGTTTCTAATGGCTAAACAAACCCTAAAACTAACCCTAACCGACCCTCACGACGCCTAACCTGAACCTAACCAACACTGACGAAAAAATTGGTTGCTTACTCTGTTTCTAGTAATTTTCTAAGTCATTAAAACAAGAAAACTTTTGTCCGACATAAAACCAACTATCGGTAACTGCCGCCATTGTAACAATATTCAAGACTCAAGACTCGTCATGTGACAGGTTACACGTGACTGGCGGTCCGCTAGTATTTGAGATTCGACGGCCGCTTGGCGGTCCGCTAGTCACTTCGAAACATTTTATCTTGCCACTGTGCTGTACTGGTATTAACTTTGTTGCCGCTGCAAATGGCATTTGAAGCCACGTTTGAATCCTGATTAACTTCCTAAACTGAGGTTGGCAGTGTTTATAAGCAAGACCAAAATTCCAATCTTACCTTCATTTGCATGTAAAGTGAGCATTTAAGAAAAACTAAATATGTTTATAAAGAATATTAACAATTTTGCATTTGGTTATAGAAATGTGTATTTTCTGTTTTAGAAATCTAGATCCACTCACGGAAACTGTATCCTTGACTAAAAGTGTTTTGTATCATCAGCGACATACATTACTAAAAAAACATAAGTATACAGAAATTTATTCAGTTTTGGGGAAATTTTCATACCTGTATAATAGTAAAAACAAAACACCTGATGAGGAATAAGCATGTCTATGAACTATTGTATGCTGTTGGTGCGCGGTTGGTGGGATGCAAACAGAAAGCCTGCACTATTCATGAAGAATATCTTGTAATTTTTTTTAGGATTTGATAATTAATTGAAAATATGTGTTTTTTATTTCATAGTTTTGAATTTATTAAGCTCAGTTCCTTAACGGCTTTTAATGCAGTATGGCCTGCCGTTCTATCTCCAGTACATGGCTCACTGGCCAGAATATTTCCAGGTTGCGGAGTCACCATCTGGAGATATCATGGGATACAGTAGGTCAAGGTTTTCTGATCACAACATGTGCAGTGGACCTTGTGATATTTATGACGTAGTTGAGAATTGAGAACTGTACTGCCGTGAAAAGCCAAAACACAGTAACTCCCTTACTATAAGAGTCATAGTTACTGCGTTTTGGCTTTTCACGGCAGTGTAGTGTATAGCCTTTCTTTATGTTGTAGCACCTAAGTTTTGAAATTATCATTTAATTCCCTACATCTTATCCTGCAACTTTCTTTTTCCAAATTTCAAAGATTGTCTGTCTGTCTTTTCAGAGTGTTGACTTGATTTTGGTGAACTACAAGAGACTTTATTTGATGTCTCAAGGATTTGATGAACACTGAAAATAATTTAGTAGAAAAATAATAATAATAATAACAAGACCCTCGCCCGATATGAATGAATTATAGCCATTCCAGATACATTGCTTGGGGAGTGAAGTACTTAAGTGCAAAAAATAATTATAGTAATAATAATAATAATATGTAGTAAGATATCTCGCTGCTAATGATACAATGCTATAACGCTGTTGCCTTTGGTGGCACTTTCGCCAACCATTCATATGGATGAAATGGGAAAGCTAAATTCCATACTTTGTAGTTTTCGCAGTTAGGGTTACAACTTTTTGTCAATCGTAACTGGAATTTCTATTCATCCATACGAATGTTAATGGGTTTGCCATAAAGAAATCTCCAATAGGTTTTATCTTGAAGGGTCTTTTGTGATTTTTATTTTCATATAGATATTTGTGTTGTACCTCAGAACATAGCTGTACCATTTATTGAATGTGTGCACAAAAATTAAAAGTGCAGTTATTTATCTTGGTAATTTTTTTATTATTGAGAGCTCTTATCTTTTGAACTATTTGTCATTTTCAGAGCTTTTGTGTATTATTTACTCTTGTTTCTCTATCATCAGCTTTGCTGGCAAACTCTGATAGTATTGATGTTTGAGTGCTATTTTGTGTTTGTTGTAAGTAATGGGAAAGGCTGAGGGGCCTGCCGAGAACTGGCACGGACACGTCACTGCATTGACCGTAGGCCCTGAATATCGACGACTTGGTCTGGCAGCAAAGCTCATGAACATTCTAGAAGACATATCGGAAAAGTAAGCAGCAAACCACATGCTGGTTGTTAAATGGCCATATGCTTTATTTATACACCTTTGTATTGATAGCAAAGAAGAGTGATATCCTAACTAACGACAGTTTGTAAGCCTTGGCTGCATTGGTTGTTAACACGCTTGTAGTAGTACACTCTCAATGTTAAAGTACTATTAAGCTGACCTTGAGAATTAACGATGAGTATGAAGTGCTGACAACTTCATTTAGCCTTGACAAATGTCGGTGGTTGTCCAGTCTTCACCCTCGCCATCTGCACTTTCCATGGTCAGTATTCAGTTTTTATCACAGCCAAGTTGGGTTAAGAGTGCAAAAAATAGCAGGGATTTGAACTCGCAACCCTGTCGACTGAATGATAGTCTAGCGCACTGATCACTAGACTACTATCACCTATCCCTTATTAACATAACCATCTGTTTGGAATTTTGCAGGAAGAAGTGCTACTTTGTTGATCTGTTTGTGAGAGTGTCGAACCACGTGGCAGTGGACATGTACAAGCGTCTTGGTTACATCATCTATCGCAAAGTATTAGAATACTACTCTGGAGACGTTGACGAAGATGCCTACGGTTGGTTTATTGGATTGTTTATTGGTAACGCTTGCAATATGTTCCGTCCAAATAAGATGGACGACATGTATTGTAATATAATGTTGCAGAGCATTTACTGAGTTTATTTGAAGCATCCTATGTTAACCAGGATTGGATATCTAGTTCTTGGTATTTACTGTGAAACACGTTCATTATTTTGTGAAGTTACTGGCTGTGGAATATGATTACTTTGTAACATCAAGACACCAGTGTGTTGATACCCTGTGACTACATTGTTTAAAGGCTGGAAGCTATCTCGTGTGATGGTCAATCCTTAACAAAATAAAGCTCAGAAAGCATTAGCAGTGTTAACATAACTGGTCAAGGACTGCTCTGAACACAACCAAGGGTTCTTTGGGGAATTGTTAGTGAAATGGTACTGGTGGGGTTGAAAAGTATTGTAAGACCTGAACTTGAAGCTTGCTACAAAATTAAGCAAACCTTGGCATTAAAAAATTAAATTAACGATAATGGAAACAGTTTTACCGTTTTTGAAGTGTGACCTCTCGTTGTATGTTTCAGATATGCGCAAGGCACTTTCACATGACATTGAAAAGAAATCGATTGTCCCTTTTACGAGGGACGTGCGACCAGAGGAATTAGAATGACAATGAGACTGGTGAACTACTTTGACCGCCACATTGCAGAATACTTTGGCGACGCAACCCCTCTCTTAATCTTCCTCGCTTTCATGTTTGCGGTTGTCACGGAAATTATCAACTCCTACTGGCTTCAATCTGTGAATTATTCCGATCACTTTCCGGAGTGAACTGATTGAATATGGTCTTAACCCGTTGATGCTGGAGGATATAGTATTTCCCATACCATTTACTACCATCTCGGCATTAAACGGTTAAACAATTCTCCTGTATTATTTCAAATTTATTTGTCCAACTGCTCGGACATTTCGTCTCAGTTTATTGATCAAAAGAGTTTTGTAAATCTTTACTGACACGGTGGCACTAACAGCTACTATGAAAACAATGTTCTTGTCGTCAAAGGATTAAGTACTTGAACCTGACCTGCTTTATTATTTTCTAAAGACATTGTATTTTGGGGGTGAATTTACAGCTATGGAAACTTCAAACTTCTTTTCTGATTGAATTTAATGGTATTACTGACCAGGAGTTTTCACCTTGGGGATTATTTTTTGGCAGTAACAAATAGATTTCGGCAGTAAGGATTTGGTGATTTGTCTTTCACGAGTATTCTGCTGTCAGAGTTTCTGCTCCTCTGTCTGCTGTTTGATCCTGCTAATGTGGCCTTCAAAGCAGTTCACCATAGGACTCCCATGCATGTGAAACTCCCATCATGAACAGTTTTTAGATTTTTACTCTTGTACAAAGTACGATTTAGAAGTAACTGTGAACAACGTAATCAGGAGTTAATTATTTTAGGCATCAGCTGATTTGTTAGCTGTGTACAGATTATGTTAAGCCTGGATTGTTCGGTAGGCGTGTTTGGATTCAAGTTTTGTGCAGCTTGCCTTCAAGCTCGTGACAGTGCCCGCTGATTTTTTTTTTACTGGCAGTTCTTGCAGACAATGGTACAAAACCAGGGGCGGATACAGAAACTTTGGACGGGGGGGGAGCAAAAAATTCTTGGCCTTTTGTCTGGAAAATTTTTCTTTCGTGTCCGCCAAAAAAGTTAATGACGTTTTTTTTAGTCGTCTGGTCGAAATTTTGGGAAAAGGATACCATCTTCCGCCATAAAAGCTGATGACCTTTTTTCTTTTTTGTCGTCCAATCCATCCAAATACGTTCTTCGACAGCTTGTTGAAACCAAATGGGGGGGGCACGATACATGGGCATTTCTAAATGGGGGCCATGGCCGGATTCCCCCCCCCCTGGATCCGCCTCTTTACGCAAATATTGCTATTTGAGGTACACTTTGCAATTATTCCTGTTCTGTCCACTTCCTGAGAGCTGCTGTTTTAGTAACTCTCATCAGACTTGAAATACAATTTTTTTCCCAAGTCTAATGTTTGTGAGGTTATGCTCTATAGGAAACTATACTGACGTAGTTGCATTGGCCATCGTGTATTTCTGGACATTTGTGATAAGGTGCATGTAATAGACCTCCTGTAGGTTCCCAACAGTGGCACAAACATACCTGTAGCTTCGTTGACAAAGATGGAGTTTATTTTAATTAAAATTAATGATGCATCAGCTAAACTTAATGATGTATAGTGTGCCTGTGTCAACTGTCAAATCTAAATGACGTGTGATGTAGTTCAATAATATTATTTTCAGTCTAGGCAAACTGAAGATAACAAGTCTAAGGCTTGTTATTGCTTTGAATTAACGGCTAAACGATAATTACCACCTAGTGATGATTTTTTATTTTGTTTTTTAATTTTCTCTTGATGGTTCAGCACCTCCCTGTTTCTATTTTAAAAAGTCTGTCACAATTTAAGGTTTTGCTGTTGAACTTTTTGTCGCGTGCTGTGTATTGCTTTGTATGAGCTGCGATGTGTGACTTTTTAGGAACATTTTTAATGTATTGTGAGAGCTGAAGTTTGCATGCATGACTTTACTTAACTAGCAGTGCGTGTAGCTATGTTTGTGATGGTCCGATTTTCATATGCTGGGAGTTCTACATTGTGGAATGTAAATTGTTCTATGTCTAGATTGTCATTTAGAATGTTTGTTGTCTTTAAGAAAAAGATGCAACATGTCTGTTTGGTCTTATTTATTTCTGGGATATTAGCATTTAATTTTAAGAGCTGTCGATATATTACGCACGCACGAAGTGGGGTCCAAGAAATTAATCAACTGGGGAGGTTCTTGGCAAAATAATACGTACGCAAAATAAATGTCTAATTATGATGTCTATATTTAAGCCTGCCCTATTTATAACTGTTATCCTATTGTTGTCTGATGGCATTTGACTACATTTAAATTATGTTATGTTCAGATCTAAACCGCAAACTATAACAGTTAACGAAATTACTAGCAATAATGATATTTAACAAAAATAAATTGTAGCCTGCGATAATATACATGCCTCATAGATTACTTTGATGTTAAATAGCCGTCCCAGCTATTCTTCGATACCCGGTCTACAACAGTCGACCATCTTCGGACTACTCTTCGTGCCAACCCTTCTGACTTGACACAACGCTCGTGAATAAGCTCGTGCCCTGCACTTGGATTTCGAGTGGCACTCTAGAAATTCAAAGATTATTATGCGAACTAAGTTGGTAAAAAGTTCAGTGTACCGTAACTTGAAAGACATAACATAACAGGGTTTACAGTGGTTCAGGAGACTCGTGATCTGTGTGAGAACCACCACTTTTACGTTGTTTTAAAACCCTATCTGCCCTAGCTTCTCCTTAAAGTTTATGAGTGTATCCACCGACACTGCCTCTTCACTTAGGCTTAGCTCGTTCCAGATCTTCACTGTTTAATCGGTTGATATTAGATAATAAATACGAACGCCCCAGCTATGTGGCAAGTAAATTGCAGCTTTCGTAACAGAACGAGGTCTAGAAATGCGCTACAATATTAATTGTATACTCCGCTCAATGGAGGCAGCTGCGTTCGATTCCCGCGACACGAATTTCGACACGAATGAGTGAACGGTTGCCTAGTAGCAGTTAGGCTATTTATACAGTGCTTGTAAATTTTTACGCTGAGATATTGACAGTTTTATATTGCTATTTTTTAATATTGTAGTTTATAGTTGTCATTTAAAAACGAGTCCAGACTTGTTTTGAGTTTCTCACGTTCTAACGACAGGATCGAAGGACTCGGGGAGTTAGCCTAATTAGGCTCGGCAAAGTTAACGTTACGGGTTATGCACGTGAACTAGCGCATCTATTATTGGATTGAAGGAAGGCCGTTTGATTGCATTGGTAATAGTGCAGTTTATATTTCTATAGTTTAAATAATGACTTCTGTGATGGCACCAGTGTCATGCAATGCTAGGAAATAGAAGCCTCAAGCTTTTACTTTTTACCCGAAACAAAAATGAATAAAGAATAAGTGGCATGCCACATGTGTGACTGTATGTGTACAGTGTGCATGAGTTAAGTAGGACTGTAGTCTATGTATGGGGACCATATAATCATACCTGTAGTCAAGACCTGTCGAATTTTTCTGGGGTAGGGAAATGTTATGTATATTTTTCTGGGGGAAATATTACCTATGTACATGTAAACAACAGCTCTAGATTTTTCCGAAAGTTCCTCCACCCTGGAAAACTCTAGATTAAACACTGATAGTAGATGCAGAAATAACTGGCTTGAAAGATCATATCTACAGTTACCCGCATGTGGCATGAATTTGATTTTATGTTTAGCGCACACTACTGCCATTAATTATTATTTCAATACGTTGAAATGTATAATCATTTTTGCAGATGACAGTTTCAAAGAAATGGCAACCCTGAACCAAACTCTTGATAGCAGAGTAAGACCATTTTCTGAGGGAATATCAAGTCCAGAATATTGGGCGCGTCGAAAACGATGGAGTTATTCAGAAGTTTCTTGCCACCAACAGGATAGACATCCTCGGCCATCGTCAGTCCACAGAACAAATTTCTCCAGCGATGCTTCAAGTGCCTTAAACAAAACATCTGTAGCCCCAAGCACCGGTAACACCGTTCCTTTCAACCAGAATTCAAATGGAAGCTGCTTCAAATTTGCAGATCACCAAGGCATCACCAGTTCAATCTTGGCAGAAAACTGTGATGTCAAGAAGAGCGTGCAGCATGAGTTATCTTTGAGACCGGGTACAGATTGTGACAGATCAAGGGGAATTGTTAGGTTAGGGATTGTTGATAAGAATCTGTTATCTTCAAAGAGCAATGATTTTCATGAAAAAACAACAACTGATTCAAACTGCCAAGGTAGAAACGTTGCTTCTGAAAATTGCTCTGGAAGGTATGAAGGGTTCAATCAGAAGGGTAATAGTGCACAAGAAGTGAAAGGAATGAGTGGAATTCCCAGAAATGATATCAGTGAGCCAAGAGTTGATCAGCATAAAACTTTCTCTGCTTCAATAGTCGTTTCTGGCAGAGATCTTAAATATAATCTTGGAAAAATTCGTTCAAACGATAAAAATTCTTTTGAAATACCTTCTTATCATAGCATTCAATCCAATGAATCATTTAAAGGAAAAATTGGCGAGGAGTTACCACTTTCAAGAAATTTTGCATCGGGAATTTCATATACCCCAATCGACAACGTTGAAATATCACCTTCCAAAGGTCATTCAGAACTCCTGCACGGTAGAAAAACTGACTTGAAACCTCCAACTGGGAAAGCACACTCTGAAAACAAGGTGAATACAACCTACAAGAATAGTTTTTGCAATTTCAGCACCCAAACTTTTGCTCAAAAGAATTCTGTGCATCCGAACAGAGTATCTATTGAAAATCATAACTCTGGATTACCAACAGCTGCCTCTGTGGTCATGTTAACAAATCCTGGACAGGAGACTAGCATGACTGAGCTTCGCACAAAGGTGGAAGCTGCTGGAGAAGATTACAATTTGTCATCAGTAGATTGGTTCGAAGCATCACAAAATAGTGTAAGAAATGTAGGAGCTTCTGCGAATTGTAGGCAATTGACTGTGATTGAGAAGGACAGGAAACACTGCTCAAATACTGGTCTACATGATAAAGAAAATCGTTTAAGGATATTGGAAAATTCTGCAGATATTGAAGTGAGTGGTCTTGAAAACAGATTTGGAAGTGCTTTACAGAACGGTTATCTAAGTTTAATGAATAAAGCACGAACATTTTCTTCCTTTGCCAAAACAACAGACAGTCTAAAGTCTACGAATGGATGGAAATTTTCTGCTATGCGTGATTCAGTCCACGAAAAACAATGTTCTAACTTGTCTTTAGATGCGCATCACAAAACCCATTCAGCAGAAGTTGTACAACACAAAGATGCTGGAGAAATTATTGCTGTGAATAAGTCTGGCAATTCCGCAACGTATGACAAATCGTCTGTCTCTGTTGAAAAATCGTCAAAAACTTCAGCTCCATTTGCGATTTCGCCAAACGTAGTTTCTAAGTATGCCCTAACCTTGTCGGAACATACTCCAACAAGGACTGTTGTGCATGCCAACCTTATGCCAACAGCAGAAGTTAGTTCAAGTATTTTGTATCAGGTACCAATTTCTGCATCTTTGCTATCAGGAAACCCTGGATCAAGTTATCAGGTGCCAACTTCTGCATCTTTGCTATCAGGAAACCCTGGATCAAGTTATCAAGTGCCAACTTCTGCATCTTTGCTATCAGGAAACCCTGGATCAAGTTATCAAGTGCCAATTTCTGCATCTTTGCTATCAGGAAACCCTGGATCAAGTTATCAAGTGCCAATTTCTGCGTCTTTGCTATCAGACAACAATGGATCAAGTTATCAGGTGCCAACTTCTGCATCTTTGCTATCAGGAAACCGGGGATCAAGTTATCAGGTGCCAACTTCTGCATCTTTGCTATCAGGAAACCCTGGATCAAGTTATCAGGTGCCAACTTCTGCATCTTTGCTATCAGGAAACCCTGGATCAAGTTATCAAGTGCCAATTTCTGCATCTTTGTTACCTCATGATGGGGACTCAGGATTTAGAATTCACAGCGCCACTTTAGAGTTGTTGCCCGTAAGACTGGAACAATCTGTGATTCATTCTACCTCTGTGATACCTTGTACCTCTGTGGCTCCTTCTACCTCTGTGATACCTTGTACCTCTGTGGTTTCTTCTACCTCTGTGATACCTTCTCCCTCGGTCACACCATGTGAGTCTGATAAAGTAAGAGCCAGGACTTTACTCCAGTCCAATAAACAAGAGGCAGAGATTGGGAAACAGCTGAGAAGAACTGAGGCTGATATTCAGGTGCTCAATGAAATTATCAGGGATGCCTGTCAAAGGTTGGAAGCAAAATGCCAGCTCAAGAATAAGGTCAGTAGTTTTCAATTAGAACTGAGCCTTTCTGCTACTTGATCTCTCATTTTTCTTCAGCTGATCAGGGTGTGAATTTAGGGGCTGGTAGTAATTTTCTGTGGGCAGGGACGCAAACATTCTTTATCCGTTGACTGACGAACTGATTGAAAAATGACTGACCAACCTACCAACTGACATACCTAGTGACTTCTTTATCATGATTGCACTTTTGTATGGCACCTTTTTAAGGAAACATAGCGAGGTCTCTGGACTTGACAACAGCCACAACACAAAAAAAATAGTCTTCAATTGTTGGTGAAATTTAGGCACAGAAACTTCTTATATAATATGTATATAATATTATTTTATAACTACAAAAATTTTATTCGTTTTTATTAAGAGTCAAGCACGTGGATGACCCATACTCACAATGCGATAAATGACCAACTAGAAAGTAAAAGAATATAATATAAAAATTGTAGTCTTGTGGTCGTATGGCACTGGCAGGTTGCTTAATTGGCAATCTATCCCAGATTCCATGCTGCATATTGAAAGTATGATATGAGGGGAAAAGGAAACCTGGTGTTGCAAAACAGAATTCTGCTGGCACAGCCAAGGATTTATGACACTGATATAAATACAATAGTTCCCAAAGACATAACGGAACGGGCAGTTATTCATATGCAGAACAGGCAGTTGCATTTATGAGTATGCAAATCGATCTTAAATTAACGTTTCTTTGCATGTGCAAATAATGGTGCTACTTCAGTTAATGTAGATTTATTATTATCTGATCCTGTGCTACTAAACTTGCAGATTTCCAAGACATGATTTTTTTCCTTTCAATTGTAGCTGCTTGAGGACAGGAAGAAAATGTTGCTTGAAAGATGTCAGGACGCAGATAGTAAGAAAATACAGTTTGCAGAATTTGCTTAAAACGTTAGAGCACCTAATAAAATCGAGTTTAATAATACAACAGCACCTAGCTGAATTTTAAAATGTTAAATGGCAACACAAATAAGCGGAACAATTTATGACCAAAATATTGGCTTCCTTAGAGTAGGATATAGAACCAATTAAAGCAGCAAAAGGACATAACACACGATGTTTGACAACGAAGCAATTGTTTAATAAATCATCATTATCAGCTGCTGTCAGAAAAAACTAAGATAAAAGCCATGAACATTATTTACACTTGTTCTTGTGAAAATTAAGCATAATTATGGCATTGCAAATATAATTATCAGAGGCAAGAATTCTTTGCCTGTCTTCATAGGAGTTGTGGCTTGAAGAAGAAATTTGTTCATTAAATATATAGGTATTAAACCACATTAATTTGTATTGATGCCAATATAAATTTAACACTAATGTTTTGTGTGTTTTCATTAAAGTATTATATACTGAGATATATATATATTGATATAAATACTGGTACTTATATATATATATATATATATATATATATATACCCACAGTATTTATAACACAATAATTATGTCTTAATGCAAAACTTCTATGCAACTATTTTGTAGATGTTGCGGTCAGAGATCAAGCATCAGAATTTCAAAATCTTTCGGTTCCAAGTTCTATTGTTCAGGCGAAAGATGCAAACATTTCTGCCGTATCTTCTCATCCGGGTGATCATGACATGACCGTGAGAAGGATCATTCCAGGTGGAGGAATTTCACCTGTGAAAACAGTGGAGCTTTCAAACTACAAAGGAGATTCTTCTTTGCCTGAAATGAAAACTATTCGTGCAAACGGCTTAACAACTGCCGAAAGGAGTGAAAACCTTGTGATAAAACCAAATGAAGATATGCAAAATACTCAAATGCCAAATGAATGTAGTCCTGCTGGTTTTTCAGGTCATAGTACATCCAGTATTTCTTTAGGAAATGAACTATTTTCGTCATTTCGTCAGTGCCAATCACCTCCATGTGATTTAATACGTGAATCTCAGACAGATAAGAAACTGGAATCCTTGTTACAAGTACCGAACAGATGTGAAACAGGGTTGCAAGGTGATAAGTATTCTTTGTTGGGGGAAAATGAGCGGTTGATATTGCCTGAACGTGACCTGATAGCATTCAAGAAAGAGGAAGAAGTTATGCTGCCTGAAAGACCAAGATCTGTTTCTGAACATGATAAAACGGGATTGTACTGCAAATCTGCTCAATTGCAGACTCCATTTAGCCTCTTTTCTGCCAGTAAAAATGTTGCTCAGATTGTTTCTATCGGTCCTGGAACTTTCTCACCGGGATTTTCTACGTACTTCAAACAATATTCATTCAATCCACTTGATTTTGAAGGAAAAGACCAGAATATATTCTCTGTGATCGACTCTGTAAAAGGCAGCCTTTGTTACAATAAAGTGCCAACACAAGTCCAAGTTCAATCTCTACAGGGAGCTCAGACCAAAGAGGATAAACTTAGCTCATGCTCAGCTTTAGGCTCACCAATACAAAAGCGAAAAAGCAGAAAAGCTCGTGATAAACGACGTTGCTCAGCTGGCTTATCGATGGTTTCTTCGGAGGATAGCAGTGATTGTGAGGCATGCCAAGCAACAGATGTGCTGAGGGCTTCGTCTCCTGTGCTAAGTAAGAAGCAAAGAAGAAAGCGTAGAAGCCCTGTGGAACAGTTATTGAAGGATTACTTGCATCAGGTGTCAAGTTCTGACATTGATATTGATGGGCTGGAGTTACCAGCAGTTGCAAAATTAAAATCACCTACACCATAAAATGTGTGCACTAATTAAAATAAATACCAATACTGTTTGAAAATCTACAACACTACAAGTTTCAAATGTACAAAATTTAAATATGAAAAACTTTTAAACTTCATTGTAAAACTTCTGCAGAAATTTTAGTCCACTGACAATCTTACTGTTTTAATTGATGCGCAAGAAGCATATTTCAGCAAATCGAACGTTGTGACCGTTTAAACTGGATTTAAGTAAATAATCAGGCATATTGTCAGCTCTTGCCAGAACTTGATGTGGTTGAACACTTCATTTACAATAGGGGTCATCCCTGCAAAATCTAAACTGTTTCAAAGTGATGTGCTAAGTGATGTGATGTATAATGTAGATCTGAAGTTATATTTATTTCTGCATACATTATTTACTATTTACTAATGTTCGAGTTGTGTGTTGCCATTGTATGAACCAATGCATGCAGGCTTGTCAGATCCAAATAAAAAGACTAAAAGTACATGTGCATTATGTTTTAAAGAATTATTACATGCGTATTTGAAGTAGACATTGCAGGAGCAGAGAATAATAATATGTGTAGAAATATGACTTTATATACATCCCGCAAAACTCAATGGCAGTATAATTTTAACTTGCTTGTCCTTGTGAAGACGTGCACATGAGCCGATGAAGCAACTCTAGCTATTGTGTAAAAACAATTATGTATAAATCCAAGGATCGCATTGCACATTAATCAATTTTCACCTTACATTCTTTTCCTTCCTTTTCAGCACCAGCTGATTTATCTGCCATTTCTGTTTACCTTGGGACTAATATCAAAAATTATAATATAATATCAAAAAAAATTATAATATAATATCAAAAATTATAATATAATATCAAAAAAAATTATAATATAATATAAAAAATTAGTCCTAAAAACCGAGGACTGATTAAACACTGCTGCTGACTTTTCGATTGACACTCAGAGTGTTAGGTTTGCCTCTCTTCTTAACCTACCCTACCACCTAGCTTTTCAGTGAACTGATAAAATGCTGGAACAATAGTTTGTAGTTAAGATTTTATTATTATTCTTGACCAGCAGTAGGCCTATATCCCCAGAGCAAAGAAGCCTTATGGTATCTTCCTTTTTGTAATGATGCACATGGTTGTTGGTGTCAAAAGAATTTTAAAAGAATTTTTGGAACTGCACAACCTTTTTCCTTTTTCATCCTTCATGGTAAATTACTTCCAATCGGAGGACAATGACCTTTTGCAAGTTTTGCATGTAACTGTACAAAAGTGCTTCTACAACTGCACAAATACATTTAGAACTGCACATTTTGTGTACAACTGCACGTTAAAAAAGGCCTGGTCAATAATTTTTTGAACACAGAAGTTCAGGCGCGTAGTAATTTATACAAGCACCCAAGCCGCCGACTTATGTAAAAAAACTGAGTGGAACATGATTGTGGGATAGCGTACAACATGATCACCCATGAGCCCTTCGCTCTGCCTCTAGCGGTAAGCTTTTGGTCCCGCGTGCTGAAACATCAACCTGTCATCGTCGTGCTTTCTCAGTTGTAGGTCCTTCTGTCTGGAATAGTCTCCCGTTGCAGATGCGCTTGCTGCCTAGGGTCGACTCGTCAGTGTTCTACAAGCTCCTTAAAACTTTTTGGTTTCACCGTGGTTGGACTGGGAGCGCTTCTGAGTGGATTTCTTGAAGAGGCGCTATACAAATTCTTGAAATGAATGAATGAATGAATGATCACATCGCCGAATTATTTTACTTACTTACTATTTCTTTTTGTGTTTCTATTGATTCTTGTTCCATAATCTCTGCGAGTCGCGGACATTTTCTTGAAGGTAAAAATGTGAATTTTTGCTTATATTTTATCGTTATATTAAAGTATTAGATATATCTTTATGTTTTTATTTGTAGTGCAAATGATGCTTAACTTTGTTGTTTAGTTTTGGGGTTCCGAATTAAACCAGGAATAAAGAATGGCTGGATAACTTTACATTTGCGTTCTTTATGAGTTACCGTGTGTCTACCATAGTTTCAACTGAATTGAGATTTCAATTAACTGCTTAACAATAACTGGGAAAAATGATCAGTGAATTGTTGGCGAGAATTAGCGCATTAATATAAATGAAAAGCATCGAACATGGATCAAATATGATCCTTGGTTAAAACGGATTTTATTGCAGAAGCGAGCAGCCGAATTACTTCCGCTTTCTCTATTCTGTTATTTGAATTTGGAAGGCTATTCGTGCCTGATCACGTAATCCAGGGCTTTGATCAGACCAGATTGACACTACCTCCAGACATTGGGTCGTTACTTTGCCACAGGCATCTGATTTACCCGTCGTTTAGGAGCAGCATTTTTTGAGGAGAGAAGCCAAGTTTTTAATAGATACAGGATACATTTTATGATTTCCTGGAAATCATAAAATCGCAGATTTGCTTTCTTCAAAACGAAGGCCGATTCAGCAGTCATCATTACATAGACTGTTTAGCAGTTTAATATTTGTATTCCGATGTTGTTTGCGTTCATGTATTCAGTCCGATCCAGGCACTCTATAGATCTCAGATGATGCTTACAGCTTTATCTTTATTAATAGTTTACTGTAAATTTGTTTTATATGTTGGAAAATAGTTTTTTGCTAATTGTGTTTCAACATTTTGATTTTGCAGAACCATCCAAAACTAAGATCATCATGGACCCTGGTAGTACTTATGAAGGTTATAGAAAATCCTGTTAATTCTTTTTTTCTTAGAATTCTATCATGGAAGCAATCTTTTAATTTTTACCTTTGCTTTCCTAGTTACAGAATCAAGGAATGCACAAAAGCACATAATTATTATATAGAATGATCACTGAGTGGTTAACTGGTCATAATATAAGGATTGTTCTCAAATGCTATGCTTTGTGTATTTTATTTGACACCTTATAAAGTGCTTCTCGCAGCAAAAACCTTTCAGAATTGAGCCATAGCGACCCTGCCATATCATACTTCTAGAACTGATAATTTGCCTTGTTTTTGGTCTTTTATTGTACAACAAGTGTATGCAATTTACATAGACTGCAGAAAGTGGAGATTAGATTTCAGTGTCTACTGCATATCATTAGACAGAGTGCAGCTCTAATAGTTGTCTGATTTGAAGTTCGTTCGGTAGCGTATCTTCTAATCCAGTTTTGTATTATTTTTTGGTTTAAAGAAGGTTACGTTGTCCGTCTTCGTGGTCTGCCGTGGTCTGTCAGCAATGAAGAAGTGATCAACTTCTTAGAAGGTTTGATTGGGTTTTTCCCCCCATTTGTTTGCTGCCTTCACCAAACTGTTTGCAACCAATTACATTGTTATGTATTACACTTACACTTTTACAGTATTACTAACTTAAGTTGAAAGCACACATCAGTACAGTGTAAAGAGATCGTGCACAGCAATTTTATACTGTTTATTATTTTCACGATGTATATGATGTATTTGTAAGCATCATCATCTAATTACAAAGTGTCAGCAATTGGTGTAAATGAGCAATTGTGAGTGAAGGATTTGCTCAGAGTTCCTGCATGGCTATGAAGATGTTTGATTTGTTTATTTTCAGATAAATTTACTTGTTGGAACTTTCTTGTCTTTCCTTGGTGCAGTTGTTTGTTTTTATTTAAAATGATGTACTGTGCTTTTGTGATACATAGCAGTTGAATTTTGTTTTGTGTGGTAGGTTGCAGTGTGTTGGATATACATTTCACTTTTGTTCGCGATGGTCGACCAAGTGGAGAGGCGTACGTGGAACTTGCTACGGAGACTGATTGCCTGGCTGCACTGGAGAAGAATCAACAGCACATGGGAAAGAGATACATAGAAGGTAGTAATTTCACGCACACACACACAAGTTTTCATCCTCTTCTTAGTGAAAACTTTGCATAATTAGGAACTTTCTTGCCATTGTATGACGCATGTTTGCATTGTAGGTTTGTCTGTCATATGCTGACAAAGAATTCAAGTGAATTTGTTAATGCTTGGCATTTTCCCCATACCATTATCGATAGCAGAGATTCAATTCATGTGAATTTCATGACCAACCCTGAGAAGATTCAGAAAGATGAGAATTAATGAGATAATGATATACAATGTTTGAACAATGTAAATATTTGCTTTTAGTTATGTTATGCACAGTTGTTAAGTTGTAATATTTTGTTTAGTTGATACTTGAAGAATAGCTATCTAAATTAATTATTTATTGCTTAATTAGGTCTGTACTATTTGGACAAATACTGATCTTGTAGATGTAGAGGCATCTATTGAATCAGTTTGTGGTTTGAGTGATGTGCTCTTGTGTTGTTTTAGTATTCAAATCAAAGCGCAGTGAAATGGAGTGGGTTGTTGAGCACAGCGGTCGCAACCACCTGTCTGACAATTCGGATTCTGTCATCCGTCTGCGTGGCTTGCCTTTTGAGTGCACCAAGGAGGACATCAGTAACTTCTTCGAAGGTATTTTTGTTGCTCATGCTGTGTTCTCAGCGAGTGTTATACTGTTCTTTTAGTGCGTTATTTGAACTATCAGTTTTGCGGGAGAATGGATTTCTTGTAATGGTTTTATGTGAGTGGTTGAGGTTTACAATTGATTACACTCTTTAGTATCACAAGTGACTGGGATCTTCTAGACATCAAACCATTTTATTTGCAGTTCTTGCATGAACGGGTGTCTTTGAAATCATAATGTAGACTTTTTACGAAGTATGAACATGCTGGTCAGGGTAAATTCATGTTTAATGTGATTCCATTATTATCAGGCACATAGATTACTTTTTCAGCATGTCGTCTTATAGAGGCATCCTCTGTATAATGACAATGCTTCATGGTTGATATTGCAACAAAGCAATTAGCTATTGCTGTTTTAATATTGCATTAAGGATTTGTTCAGATGATCAGCTCTATTGCTGTATTTATGCTTTCAAAATAGTGCATTTTGTTTTAATAATGTCATTTACTGATCAGAGCAATTCTCATGCGAGTATTGTTTATGCATGAGCAAATGTCTTTTAGTTTATAATTGAACGACAAGTAATTGACTACTGAATGTCACTTCTACGCATGTAGCATTTAATTTTAAAGACCTAAAAGTTTTGTTAAGATCTCACTGCACCTATTTCGTATGTTGTGAGGTTACACCGTTGAATTGAATAACTGTTTATTGATGACGAATCTTGATGTGGGCATGATATTTTGCTTTGGGGTAATTCTTGAGCATGGTTTCAAGAAATATTTGTTGAGGAGGGGCTAATTTATACCAGGGAAATGATGTGTTACCATTTGAAGGTAGACAGGTGACTTGGGACACACTTTTTGACCAGGGAAATTAATCGGAGACTAGTTTGAGGGAAGTAAAGAGCTTGGGGATCTTTTGGGGAAAAGGGTATAGAAACAAATATGGGATAAGAATTCTAAAGTTTTGATAGTCGAATTCTCAAATTTTGCAGCTTTTGAATTTGGCTCTAGAGGTTAACGAAATTGTATTATTTGGAAACAGCAAAATGCGTGGCATGATTTTGTTATGATGTCGAGACTGAATTTATTTTGAGTTTAGCTTAACTGCATTGAGTTTTGCAATGATGATGTCTAACGAGTGTTTTTATGGGATAATTACTGACGTGATTGTTATGGGTTGTGGGTTCACAGGGCTTTCGATTGTACCTAATGGGATTTCCCTGTTGACCGACCAGATGGGGCGAGCCACGGGGGACGCCTATGTTCAGTTTACATCGCAGTCTATAGCCGACAGGGCGCTTCAAAAGCACAAGGAGAAAATAGGGCGCAGGTGGGGTAATACAATGTGCTGTGTCCAGCATTCTGGACAGCCATACACAGATCAAGTCTTAAAATTATCTTGCTTGTATATGTCAGAATGTAAGCCAGTGATATTGCTGGCGCCTGGTAGAGGTATTGTATGTTGTAAATGAAATTGGTAAATTGCATCGATCGGTAAGCGTTAGAAGGAAAGGAAATAGTTTCACATATTTAGTTTAATTTGAACCTGGGCCTGGCAGTTTTCCTACAGTATTGTGGGTCTTGCTGTGGATCACATGGGCTTGCAGGTATAAAGTACCGTAAAGTTATATTGTTTACACGAATTGGGTTTCTGATATCTCAATGGAAGGCCAGATGTGTGATAAGACTATTATTATGGGTCTTGGAAACTGTTTTTAAGGGAAAGTAATTAAGGTTGGTTGGCAGATATTTTTTATAGCACATCAAGCGAAGCGTTAATTGTAGTACTTAATCGTACAAGCAGTTCTAAATAGCAACTTGTAGCATATTTGTAAACCATGCCTTTCTCTTGTTTGCGGCAATCTGACATGCCACTTTGGAGGTGTTTAGCTGCTTAAAAGTAAATGCCTTGATTGGGCAGCATAATCTGCTTGGCAGTTTTAGAATTAATGCAATTTGTTTTTAATAATTCATTGGGAAAGAAATAGTCTCAGTTTTGCGGTAGCCTTATATATATAACGGTATTTTTGGGCGTAATCACTAGTCTAGTAGTCTATTAACCTATATTGTTTTGAATTATTAAATAACCTTTCTATCAGTGCCTATGTAGCTTGAGTCAAGACTGGTGCCTTACTTCTGGAAAGTGATGCCCTGTATAGACAGTGTTAGACATGAAAGCAAGGACAGTCAATTAGGAACATCAATTATTTGTAATTGGTTAATTTCAGAGTCAGCCATCTTTTGATCCAATAATAACAAATGCATTTTGGGATTGATGGAATTGGTACTTTAGTACAATAAATACATGGGTTGCTAAGCACAACTGCTATTCATAGTACTAACTTTTATTTCTAGATGAAGTCTTTACTTGTCGTTGAATGTGCGGTGCCGATGAATGGGGCTAACATGGAGTTATGGCTCGGAGGATAACTATGGGTGATGGTTTTACTCCAACATTCAAGCACAGAAGCAATGTTTTTGTTGCTGAAAAGACTTTAGTCAAAGCATACGAAGCTCTAGTTGTGCAGATCTCTAGCGACTACCGTGCTATTATTTTAAGCCTTATAGAGTCATGCACCACATGGCACTGACCTGCGCTAAGACCGTGATGGCCGTTCCTATTAAGAGGTTAAACGACGATAAGGTCGAGTTGTGATGGCGTAGGAGGAGGAGCTGCGGTGCATTGAAACGGAGACTGACGTTTGAATTTTTCGCCCATTTTAGATACGTCGAGATCTTCAAGAGCACTTTGACGGAGGCTCGAACTGCCATAAACGCGCACAGCCATTGCGTGGCAAGTGGCTTCTCACGACCGGGACCCTATGATCGGATGGATAAGCGAATGGGGTCTGGCATGGGTCTTGGCTACGGCGGTGGCGGCAGAGGGGGTGGCATGGGATACGGAAGAGGCAACATTAAGGGACTGATGAGTAAGTCAAACAATGGAATGGGTGGAGGCAACATTAAAGGACTGATGAGTAAGTGAAGCTATTTGTCTCCGTATATTATACAGATCTATTACAATATAAATGCTACTAGGTATATGCTTTGCAAGTTTGCATGCATGTGTGTACATGATTCATGATGTCAATTTGTTACCTTTTTAAAAATGAAGATTTGATTTTCTGATTAGTAAATTGTACAATCTTGCAGCTCTGTCGGTTTGTACATGTGAAATTTATGTCTGATCCATTAACTATATCTAATGAGTACATGTGCACACTTTGTTGAAATGTAGCTCTAGTTGTAATTATTTTTATTAGTATTTATTTATTATTATTTTGTGGAAGCTATTTTTACCACTTTAACAACGAGGTTGTGCTGAAGACTATGGGAAAATCCACTGCATTGGATGAAAGAAAGTTTTGAAAATTTATTGGCTACTTGGCAATCTGACTTTAATATAAATTCGTGGACTTGAATATCCTACACTGAACTTCACTGATCATATTATGTAATAATTGTGTCTCTTCGGGGTATTTTAAATATTATAGGAGGTATGATGTAGAGATATACCTGGTATACTTGGTGTTTGCATTACGCTTGGGGACTTACTGTGTTGTGGAGGTTTAATATTTGCATTGCAGAAGTGTTAACTGCTTGCTGCACTACACACAGTGCACGGTATGGTTTAACATGTTACATTGCTGTATATTAATGTGTTGTAGCGTGAACTGTGGTTGAAAATTTTTGCGTTAATAATGTTTAAGGATTAGCGTGTTGTGCTACAACTGTACTACTGAGATGTTTATCATGACATTGCTTCTAGGTCATAACGACGATGACTATGATGACTTCAGTTACGGCGGTGGGTCGTCGTACAGGTCTGGTGGCTACGGAGGTGGTGGAGGAATGGGCATGGGAGGAGGATACGGAGGCGGTCGTGGTGGTGGACGCGGTGGCATGGGTCGAGGGGGTCGTGGCCGTGGTGGCATGCGTGGCGGAAGAGGAGGGGGAGGAGGCGGTGGTGGTGACAGTGCATTTATGAGCAAGACTGGGCATTCAGTTCACATGCGAGGCCTGCCTTACTCGGCAACAGAGAATGACATTCAACAGGTATACATAGCAACGTGTTTTGTTTCCTTCAACTGAATTGCCATGTGTGCCGTATGCTTCCTTTACTCATGTCATTTGTTTCAAATACTTTAACCCTTTAATGCCGGAAGGTATAGGATTTCCCATACCATTTACTACCATCTCGACATTAAAGGGTTAAGGTGCGCACACTAAAACATGGACTTTGTATCTATTTTGGATTTTTTTGTGCGGTACGTTGGAATGGTTCTTTGTTGTGGCTAATAGTAGGGCAAATGGGTTATGAATTAGAATTGATCTTGGTGTGTTAAAAGGTGGCCTAACATGTTAACAACGAGCTGCATTGGTTTTAGTGCACGCTCATTGTTAACCCGTTGGAGGTGAGGTGGGGTGTGACACACCCCAGAGGTATTCTACTTTAATTTTTTTGTGGAAAACGTCAAACCAGCTTGGATTATTATTTTCTACCTTTGTGAATATGAAATACGGACACTTTACAAAAATTTCAGAAATTTTGAAGGAACCGTTTTTTAAATTTTAATGTATATTTGATGGAAATTGCGATTTTTCGTATACAAACCGAACTTACACGGGCAAAGTACACAATGGATGGGTTTACCTTCTGGCCATCTACTAAGGATTGAAAACAGATATTTGTTCGTGATAATCGCCTTTTTAGTTGATAATTGATCATAGAAGAATAGTTTAATTCAAATTAATATTTTCCATTTAATATCGCGACTTGAAAATAAAAATATGTGTTGGGGTTTGTCAGACCCCACCTCACCTCTAACGTAACAATGCGTCACCTCACCTCCAACGGGTTAAAGTATTTGAGTAAATGACATGAGTAAAAGAAAAAAATATCGTGAAGGTGTAGATGAGCTGTAGGCTAATGATGTTGTCACTGGTCCAGGAGGTCCTAGGTTCATTTAGGAAGCAATTTTATTTTTGGGTATCACTGACATAGCATCTTAAAATAGAACTTGAGCATTAGTTTATTTTAATAAATATAGCATAATCTACCAAGTAATTGATAAATTTTTTAAGTTTGCAGTTGCAGTGTCAATTTCAAGAAACGTTGGACAGTTACAATTGAAATGGCTTGATTGCATGATTACAATCTGTTTTCTGATGGTACGACGGTTGTTGTTTTGCATTTGTCGTTAGTTCTTCATGCCGATAAATCTTGAGAACGTTGTGATTGGATTCGGTGAGGACGGTCGTCCATCGGGAGAGGCAGACGTCGAGTTTGCAAATCACTCGGACGCGGTGCAGGCGATGAGAATGAACAATGCGCTGATGGGTAAGATATATGTGTTTCCCCTACTCATTGCGTCACTTGCATTGGCTGAGCAGTTGCGCGTTTCTATGTTATGTGGAGTAGGTATCAGTATTCATATGTGATTGCTGAGTGGAGTCAGTGAGTTCTTTGCACGTACTTGCTTTACTCATTCGAGCAACACTTTGTTTTGATTGTGAAACTGTGTGAATACAAAATATTCTTCTTCGTTCATGATTTATTGTATACCAGAAACTCATTATGTTGCTCACTTAGGAGTTATATAATTTTGAGAATTGTCAACTATTGTGTTTTACGAAAATTCATATATTACAATGTAGCAGCTGTAGCTCAATCAATTTTTACAAATGATTGTATAAATGAAGTTATTATGTAACATCGTTTAATAGAAATTTATCTTCAGAATGGTTTGTTATCTTTTAAATCACAATTCATTGATAACTCTTATGTGTACATGTTTATTTGCATATAATATGTTTGTTTTTGATCTGTTCCAGAGCGACGATACATTGAGCTGTTTTTGCATTCCGACGACAATTCAGGGTATTCTGGGAACAGCTACGGAGGAGGTAAGTGCAGATCAATTAATTTTAAATTTAAACATTTCAGACAAGTTCACTCACTGTTTTGTACAAGTTTAGCAAGTAATCTTTTGAAAAGTGTTGATCTCTGTAATGCCACAGAACTTGGCACCGTTCTGATGGGCAAATCCAGCTAGAAATGTTTCAGTGTATCATTCATGCCAGCTTTATTTTTACCACTTTCACTTATGACCAGGGTAGTCTAAAGTCGGTGTTGTCCATTCGATGCAATAATACGACCTTTTAACATGGGCAGTGCAATTTAAGTTATTTGCAGGCAGTGTGTATAAAAAAATTAATTTAAGTTGCAAAGTTTGAAAATTGTAACAAAACTGTAGTCACTTGAGTTGTAAACAGTAATGAGAAATGCAGTACAGTAATTGAATGTAAATGTACTCAGATTATACATATCAACCATATGTGGCCTCGACCCTGCTCATTTTTCAATGAATTGAGCGGGTGAGATCCTTCCCCACCGCTGCCCATTTGAATGGATACCGTGCCAGTTAGGTCCCCATATATGGACCCACTGAACTTTCCAAGCCGTTGATTAACCAAACTTAGTATAATAAAATACAGTAACAGTCAAATTGTTTTTTGCTTTCAGATGCTGCCTACTGCGACAACTACACAACGAGCTCTGGTTACGGCAGCAACTACACGCAGTTCTAATACGTAGGCGCACAAGAACGAGTGTTCTGACACTCAAGACTGAATTCTCATTTCTAATGAGGCAATCGTTGTGTAACTTTTATTCATTTTATGTTGGCAGCGTTAAAACTGGAACTCTTAAATCACATAAATTGGATGATCTTGTTTTAAGCGACGTAATGAACAATATTTAGAGCAGGTGTAATTCTGAACAAATGGATTAAAATAAAAAGACTCGGAAACCCTAAAAATTGATGTTGTGTAAAGTGCTTCACTCGCTTAGAATTTGTCTACACAGTTGATAAATTAGTTTTCACACCCATGTATCAGCTTCAGTAACCAGAGTTCTACAAAATGATTTTTCTTTCACTCTCAACAATGGTCTTAGAGTAAAAGGATCCTTCAACTAAAGGGCAGACCTAGGTTTCAATAAGAAAACTGTCAACATACATGAAATCCATTCTGTTGCTAGTACAATTCGGCACAGGTAGAAACTCATTTGTTTTATATTACAATTATTAATATACTTGATTAAATTGCTGTGCATTGCTTTCTTTACTGATTATTGAAGTCACCCGTTTCTGGTAATAATTATGCGATATTTTTCACGTGCCGTTTTCCTATGACAACCTTGATGCTAAACAACTATCAATTGATAGGAAATAAGAAACTTCACATATAGCAAACACTCGCCATTTTAAAATCTATACGGAAGTGAGCAAGGCAACTTAACGTCAATGTCCAGGCAATGAACTGCTTTGTATTTAACAATAGGAAACATGATATCATCTCTTGTGCAGCATGACCTGCACCGAATTGTCTGGTCACCTCAAGCCGAGTGTGAGGTTGGTGTCTGAATGGTAGTATTCATATGTTACCGCTTCTCCATTGTCAATAAATTACCCTAGAAGTTTTGATAGCCACTTGACATTATTTAACAAAAGATTTTCAATGGCTATATGCCTTCAGTTGAAAATGTACGTGTAGTCATGTACAGTGTTGTGCAGTTGCAGTTCGTTTTGGTTAAGCCAGGCGACAAAAAACGACATCGTCTATCAGTTCGAATTTATCATTCATCTGCTAGTTCTCCATTGATCCCACTTCTCTCCTAGAGTTTTATATATCTTGATTTCCTCTTTCATCAGTTCTATTGTGTCTTTATCTCGATTTGACGTGTCAAAAGCTCCAACGTTGAATGCACGACAGCCCGCCACAAAGCTTAGCACTGAAATCATATAAAAAATTCTATTAGTGGAAATCATTCAGAAATGCAATCAACGACAACTAATGTGTCAGATATCATACAGAAAGAGATGTATATAATTAGCATGTCACACACTAATATGGATGAAGAAAAGCGAATTCAAGCATTTGAAAACAAGTGTATTAGAAAGCTGCTGAGAATTCCATGGACTAAAATGATGACCAATGAGCAGGTGTACGTGTATGTGTCAGCGGGAGCCAGAAGAGAACTATTGGCCCACACCAAAATTCGGAAACTTCGATATTTTGGTCATATCATGAGACAACAAAACGGTAGCATCGAAAGCAGCATCATGACGGGTTTTGTGGAGGGGAAACGAGGCCGAGGATATCCTGGATCGACAACGTCCTGAACTGGACAGGACTTGTAGGCTATGACTTAATGAGCGCGACAAGGAACAGAAGACTCTGGTCATTAAAGGTCCATTCATGTAGCCAACCGTCGCGATGCGACGATGGCGACATGACATGACACACTAATATTACACTTTAATATATGTTGTAACACAGCTACTCAGGTTTGGGTGTTTTGATCGGGTCTTGCGCACAATACCTTATTGATCGCATCCAAAGATTCGGCCATGTCACTGAATGTATGCAGGATAGAATTATATCGAATTTCCAGCCTAGTGACTTACACATATGACATTTGTTAGGGTAGAGATACTGTATTTTATTAAACATGTCTGTATGTGATGATATCAGATGCAATTGCAATAAGCATTGTCACAATGTCGACAATCATGGAAATAAAATAATGGGAAACAAAGTTAACCCTTTAATGCCAAGATGGTAGTAAATCCTATACCTTCCAGCATTAAAGGGTTACAAATTTAAGTTTAGTTCAAGAGTGAAGGAAGCAACGACTCACAAGTTGCAAGAGTAATTCCCTGTCCGTAGGCAGCCACTCGTTTCAGTCCTGTGTACCGCTTAGCATTTTTGAAAGTGAAATGACAGACAAATCCTGTGGCAGTTAGTAATGTCCCAACTCCAATTACTTTGCAAGACAAACAGTCTTCTGTGCTATTCTTGTTTTCATTGTCGTCAATTGGCGAAACAGAACCAGACTCTTGCGAAGTATGGATATTTGTATTGGCTGATGGAGCCTTGCTATTTTCGGCTGGTAATGAGACTCGATCAGACGGTTTCACTCCAAACATTGCCAGTAAGTCATCCGTTAGACGGCCCATTGTTGGAACACCTAAAGAAATTTCAGACAAGGGTGGTAACCGTATCAAAACAATAGCACAAAAATCTAAATCTATGACTACATTGAAATCCGAAAGAAACGGCTGCTTTTTGGCTGCCGTACTTGTAAACAATAAGACTGTCCCATATAGGTTATGAAAGAAATTGCGCACACACAGCCCAACCACTGGAAGTACCAGTCAAGTACAAAATTAACCAGTACGTGGTTCCAATGATGACATGCAAGTACTATAACTACTATCAAAATAATCCATGCCATACCCAATGGATTGAGTAGTGGAGTACTTATTCCAATCTGCAGAACTTAGATGGCATTTTCAGGCAACTTGCTGTTTACATAAGTGAAACTTCCCAATTTCCTAATCTGCTTTCAATCATGGAACATAACGAGGTGATCATGTACTATCAGGGGGCGAAAAATACACAGTCTTTTGCTATCAATACACCAGAGTTTCTAATGGCTAAACTAACCCTAACCGACCCTCACGATGCCTAACCTGAACCTAACCAACACTCACGAAAAAGACGTGCAATGACAACGCTGACGGCACTGCAAAAATAAGCAATAAATTTTCTCCCCCTGATTGTACATGTATACCCATAACGAAAGCAACCCAAAAATCTACGGTGCAAACCAACGACGTATATGGTGCAAACTGGCCCTTAAACTCAGCCTAGAGGTCATGCCGCTACCAACTCTAACGCTACGTACGACAACTTCTAAACCAGAAATGGCAGTCTTCTGAGATTTTCAACACGTTTGCACAGCTAAAATAGCACGCGCTACAGAAGAACTTGTTTAACAAAATACTAAATTTGACATAGCTGACCAACGAAAGTCTAGATGTGAGCGATAATACCATATATTGCCCACTGCCCGATTACAGTCGCAGATCAGAAATAGTGCTAGAATGGTAAATAAACCATTATTTACATCGATGAGCAGTTCACGCAAACTTTTTTATTTGTAGACATTAAGCATGGTTCTTACACCATGACACGCAAGTACTGAATAAGCATACCGATTAATCAACTGAAAATTAGCCAGAGGCTGGCGATGCCACAGGTCGCTATGGAAAAGCTCGTGCATTTTTCGTACTGAACCTCATAGAGTCATAGTGGCATCGTGTCATACCAGTTGGCCCTATAATGCCCTATATTGTTAGGTGTAGGCCTAATGGAAAGATTTCGTCGGCCTGAGGTGTGTGATTCACAGTCAAAAGGTGTTAAGACGACCAACATACGTCATTCAGCCACGCATAAGTTATTGTAAGTTATACTTTAGTCTAGGTCACTACACTATTCTTTTGTGAAGCCACATTGTCACTGACTAACGGTTTTTCACGTATCGAAACACAAAAAAGACTGAAGACAAGAACCTATTATGATAGGCCTGGGCCTACATCGAAGACGTACGTATAGTTGAACCATTTTAGTCAGTGTACCATGGAGCAGCAAAAGATGTCGTGACGCAAATCTTCTATTTTTAGTTACTTCCCCTTTCATAAGCAACATCATTCATCGGCGTTGCGTGTATTAATGTTGCGGATTTCTTACGAAAACCGGTGCTGACGAGTTTTCAGCAGTATATGAACTGTTTTTCTGTTTTCAAATCCGAAGAAAAGAGACGTTTAATAACACGCGACCATCCTGAAATTTTGATATAAGACATTTTTAAACTGGTAAGTTATCTTCGCCATCTCGAAAATGCCATAGCAGCCTAGAATAGATAGGCTAGATACGATGTCGCAGGGACCATCTTATCGTAAGCGCTAGTCAAAATAATAATTATTACGTAGTGTATCCGCTCACGCCCCGAGCGTGAGCGTAAACCATGTGCTGAAATTCACGCCCGTAACATTATTGGTTAGAGCCTCTCACGTGACGCCCCTCTCTAGCGGAGGGCAAAGTGGAAGAGGCCAAGACCGTAGGGGAGGAGGTTGTTCAGTACAGTTTATGACCATCCCTTTTTAAGCTATCAAGAACACGTGTGGGTCGGCAGGCTCTGAAGATTTTAGACGAATTGCAATGTAAAACGTTTAAAATTTCTTACAAATGACCTTACGTATGGAGGAACATTTTGCACAGGTAATTATGTCTCACTTTAGCGCTCTCTATCGTTAAATTGAAGCATGGTTATAACATAGAAGACGTAGGTGTGGTTCGCGTATAGGGTATAAGGTTTCGCGTGAGGGTCGGTTAGGGTTAGTGTTAGGGTTAGTGTCGTCATTAGATTCTTAAGATTTTTGCGTCGTGAGGGTCGGTTAGGGTTAGTGTTAGGGTTAGTGTCGTCATTAGATTCTTAAGATTTTTCCGTTGGTTCTTTAGCAGTTGTTGGCCAAGCTAATAGCCTACAGCTTGACCAATAACTTTTAACATCAACTACCTTTCCCCCTATGGTCTTCGCCTCTTCCACATTGTATTCCCCTAACCGGCGGCTTCCCCTTTCACGTGCGCAACATCACGTGACATACAATGACCAATTGCGAAGCGGGCGTTATTCTAATTCAGTGTATAGCCTCACGTCGGGCGTGAGCGGATCCACGACCTAATTATTATCAGTTGGTGGGGTGGGTGAAATTGGTTTATAATCAAGGTTCAAAGAAGTCTAACAAGGCAGACATTGTCAACGACTTCTTGTTTAGATAACGGACTACGGAGCCCGTATAAACTCTGAAATTATAAAACTTTAATAAAACGAATTTAGACTTTAGACCCCACACTTCGAAAATATATTTTTGTGAATAGCACAGAGCTCTTTTGAGGTGTTTGTTAGTAGTAATAGGCCTGCTTTACTGCAGGCTTGTTAATTCAGTAATCTATCGTTTTAGCATTCTAAATTATTGGCCAAGTGCAACATTATTATTTTGTTGTCATTGGCATGAATCCTTTTCATCAATCCGTCTTTCTTTTAGGCTAAAATTCGTTTCATCAACCCAGCTTCTAGTTGAGCCACAATTATTTTTGTTATAAATCTATAACTTTCATTTGAATGGCGATTGTTTCTCATCGATCCAGCACCAATTTAATCAAGAATCTTTTCATCGATCTCACTATCTATTCAAGTACAATTATTTTCGTCAATCCTGCTTCTACTTCTAAAGCAAGAACTATTTTCGTCAATCCAGCTTTTACTTATTGCAAGAATTCTTTTCATCAATCCAAGCTGTGTGCGACCAATGCTAGAACCCAAGCAACGACGAATAATTTACAACACTGAAACGATGGATCACGGTTAATTCGCTATGAATACTCCGGTGCAGGTTGCTGTTTGATTTGAAAGCGATTTTATCAGATTCATGTCACTCGTGTGGGGGTCATCCAACAGGGTAGTACTACATTATTTGGTTGATTTCAGTGTTGTTGCTTCATGGTTGATTGTGTCGCATGCAGGTAGTTTGCTGTTTTCTTATATTGATCAGTAACTTATTTGAGCTAGAAATGAACTCTGTCGGTCTTTTAGTTTTCTATGGTGGTCAGATCCTGGTGAGAGTAAGGAGAATATGGTGCAATGGGATAGAGGGTTCTGCTGTCAGGTTTTATTCCTTTGTTAATCGCCCATCAAAAGATCTAATGAAAAGTAAATAGAAATGATCAATTAAATTACCAGATTTACCGTTAAAAAATTAAGTTTCTGTGAAGATGTGTGCTGCTATTGTTTTAGTGTTCTGCTTTTGTTTTGTTTTGTAGCATCGTTCTGTTGGAGGAGTTGGCAATGAGTTACAACACGCCATCAAATGGATATCCTCAACAGGCTCCTGCTTTTGGGGGTGCCACGTATGACCCTTACATGGGATCCGCTGGGTACCAATATTCACAGGTAGCAAATGTTTATTTACATGTTGCTCTGTAGTAACCTTATTTATTCTTTCATTCATCTTGAGATTTGTATTGCGCCACTCTAAAGGACTACTCAAAGGAGATCCCAATCTCGCCACGGAAAAATAAAACTGTCTCTTAAGATGAGAGAGGAATGAGAGTTAGAAAATCAACCTATCACTAGGTTGTCTTCACATGCCGGAGCACCACTTGTATATGGATTATAGAGCATGTTGGGTTGGGAGATCTTACAATAAAGGCCAGTCTAGCTCATTGTTGACATGACTGTTTGGAAACTTTTCTGGACAATGGCTGGCCCAGAATTCTAGGTGTTATTTGGCTGAAGTGCAAACACGACTAAATTAGTAATTAAATTAGTAATTAAGCTGCATGAACTATTGTAGCCCATCATTGTGTGTTTATAATTTTACGCTGAATGAGAAAAGGTGGCAAGCAGAGACGGTCCGACGGATCAGAT
This sequence comes from Lumbricus rubellus, assembly GCA_945859605.1. Taxonomy (NCBI): domain Eukaryota; kingdom Metazoa; phylum Annelida; class Clitellata; order Crassiclitellata; family Lumbricidae; genus Lumbricus; species Lumbricus rubellus. Next base: position 9,522,039 of record OX243811.1, on the reverse strand, counting down.
GACCTGTGTTCTGTGGGTCATCACACATTCAAGTATTTACTGTTCACGACACAGATTAACTTAATTCTGCTTGCCATTGTCTTGTCCACAGAAACTGAACATTTATGGGGCTGTCCATAAATGACATCATGCAATTTAGAATGATTTTTGACCCCCTCATTACACGTCAACACATAAGTCATGCGATATCTAATATGGAAATGTCACGCATCGTCACAAATGTGTGACCCCCTTCCCCTCAGTGCATGACGTGATTTATGGATGGTCCCTATGTAGCTCTTTTGGTCCAACTTTCATGGGCAACTCATTTGAACCACTATGGGTCAAGCTTCTGGTTATTGCAAGTCTTGATTACAAAATAATAAGAAATAATTTGCATGTAAAAAGAATTTTCAGTTCCCTTTTTTGTTCTAGTGTATATGTAATGTATTTTTCAACCATACTTTTATCAGTAATCTTATTTTACATAAATTTTATGTCCCGTTTAAACTTGTAAACCTCTTTACATGCAATTGTATAAATTATGTGTTATTTCTAGGGTGGTGTAAGCATGCCAGAACCGTTCAGTGGAGGTCCTAGTCCATCCTACCCTGTGACTGGCTTTAATACATCAGCTCTGCCTTATCCCCCTCAACCATCAGCATCCATGGGCTTTCCGGCAAGTATTTCTGCTGAAATATATAAACAAAGGAAAATTTTGTCATATGGATATAGTTTTAATAATAATGGTGTCAAATGCTAACGACATTTATACACAAGTTTCAATGCCATTATGCTTTGTACATTGCCTGCCAGTGAGGAAAAAGTTACATGTGTATATATATATATAATTATATAATATATATATATATATATATATGTGTGTGTGTGTATAATGTGTGTATATATATATAAGTTTATTTTGTTAGTGTGGGATTGTTAATCTACCAGTTGAACTCAACCTAATGTTGTATGTTATGAGTCTTGTAGTGCCTGTCATAGTAGCAACCAGGGCTGACAAGAGAAATTCCAGACCCCTGGGCAGAGTAGTCACGTTGTCACAGGCCCTTAACTATCTTAGGGCTTTATGATAAAAAAATTTATAAAGAAATTGATATAGTAAAAATGCTTATAAGTTGAATGTTGTTCTCATATTGACAGGCGATTGTTATTGACAGTCAATCAGTTGTTTTGTTGTGGCCATTGATAAGCAAAGCAGAAATAACACTGATTTGCAACAAAGGGGACCCAGAAGGAATAATCCCACTACGTTGGGCCACCTAGGCAATTATAAATAATTTTTATGAGGATGAATCATAACAGAAAGAGAGACTGGGCAACAGTACTTAATTGGCTCTTAATTCTGATCGCATTAAATGCTATTAGTTATGATTGTTTATTGTTTTTGTTTGTTGGTTTATGATTGTATTTTGCTTTACGTTGCTAGGGAAGTCAGCCGTATCCTGGTATGACATCACAACCACCTGTCATGATGCCATCTTACGATTCAGCAGCTTCGGTATTTTGTCTGTGTATATGGGTTATTTAGGGGGGTGAAGTTATGGATTTCACAGAGGCTTTGCCGCAAGCGAGAAACTGCTTTACTTGGCAGCAAAATAGTCAACTACTTTTATGTGATTATTCTGAGCTGTTGAATTTCAAGTGTATCTCATTTTCAATCGGTCATTTCCGAGCTTTAGTATCTGCTGTTGCCAGAGATGATATTTCAGACTGCAAATGCTCTTACATGAATTAAATGTGACTTTGAACTGTAATCGTATGCTAAGGACTAGCTTTCATTTTGTACACTGTAGTTATTAATAGATGATATTCTTTTGATGTAAATTTATGTTTAATCGAAATTTCCTTTATGTCGTTTGTTCCAAGTTTTCCATAATAATAAATTAATTTTTGTAAGAGTTGTCAATTGTCTGTTATCGTAATAAATTTTTCTTTTTGTTGTCAGGGTGCATATCCTTCTTACCCTCCTCAGCCATCTCACCCTCCAGCCTTCTCTGCTTCAGTGCCTTCTTACCCTCCGGCAATGGGACATGGTGCACCCAACTACGCAGCCGCCGCATTCTATCCATCGGTTCCATCTTCGTACCCTGCCGCACCTTCGTACCCTCCTGCCGCTTCTCCCATGCATGGAGTGGCACAGTCATACGCGCCCGTTCAATCTGCCTATCCAACATCGGCTGCTATGCCAGGAAATGTTCATCTGAGTCAGGTAAGGCTCTGTTTTTCTTCACTGTTTACCTAAATAAAGTGAGTAGTAAGTATGGCTTTTATTATTTATTATTATTTGTTTCTCCATTTCTATAGTGCCCCTTCTTCCATATGCAGACATGCATATGGAAGACTTCGAAATATTGGGTTTAGTTTTATTGTGCCATGATCAAAATGTCTGACTCTTCAATTGATGTGAAGTAGCAATCAACACTTGAAAGTTAGTAATGATGTAATCAGATGTATTACTGAATAGTAAAGTAAAGTAACTATACAAATTCAGTATCACAGTTCTAGTGTGTCACTATGTCTTTTTTGATTACAATATGATGGGTGATCTGATCAGAAGTGTCTAAGTACCTTTTGTTTAGCTACTTACGTGTCTAGCTGCATGCCTGCTGTGTGTTGCTGGTTAACAATTATTGGTGCTCTGTTTTAAGGCTGTGTTAAGTATTTATCGTAAATGTGAATTTACATTGATGTTTAACTCATTCAGGTTTCTGTATATCTATGTGAAATGTCTACCTAACTGTTGAGCTATCTATCTACTTACCCATTTAACGACTGAGGGTATAGGATAGCCTATACCAGTGCTGTCCAACGTGTGGCCCGCGGGCCGCATGCGGCCCGCGGAGTCATTTCAAGTGGCCCGCCAGAGCATGCTAAATTCTTGCACTGTGCGCAAAATGAAGTAAGGGACAAAGTCTAGTCGAATTAAAAAGTTTTTTATTTTGGTGTTTGGAAATCCACCAGAAAGCCAATTCGACAGCTAAAATCTTAGGCTATTTATATCTGGGGTTAGGTAAGGTTGCCGTAGTCTGTGAAAATACTGATATTAAAACGACTTCTAGTTTTGAAAACTTTCATCCCCGTAGGCTATACTCAACTAAACTGCCCTCGCATAGGCTACCGTCCAAACCGTTCATTTCTAGTCAGTTTATGAGAAGTGCACAGCGTTTCAGCACGTCTGTAAGTAACCTAGCTGCAACAGTTCTTTTCAAGATATTGTCCATTTGGATTTTGGGGCTGAAGGGAAAAACTAGGCTATATCGATGAGAGTTCACAGAACAGATGAATGGCGATACTCACAGAGTGGAGATGAACCAAAAACTCTAACTAGGCGACGAAAATTAATGAGGAGCTGAGTTTGTCAAACAGTGGCTGAGCGACAAGCCTAAAAATGAGCTGAGCGCACCTAGTAATTTCAAAATTCAATTATAATACGCTTAATTATACAATAGGCTACAATAATTTCATAAAACAGTTATACTCTCTTTATTGCTCCCAAATCAATCATAGTTGATAATTATCAGTAGAATTTTGCCGTTGCTTTTGACCTTATTATTGCGGCCCTCGGCCTCAAAAATAAGGCTTTTGCGGCCCACGGGGTCAAAAAGGTTGGACAGCACTGGCCTATACCATTGATTACACTTTGATCGTTAAAGGGTTAAAGTATTGTATTGTATTAATAAATTTATAAAGTATATATATATATATATATATATTTCTCTAGCTGTGTGCCTGCTATGAGTTGTTTTTGCATTATGCATATTGTTGAACTTTTGTTGTTGTTGTAGGGCCATGGTACTGTCAGATTCAATTCAATGTTTAACGCTGAGGAAGATGCCAAAGTCTTGAGAAAGGCTATGAAGGGATTCGGTAAGAGCATTATAGCTTATGAAAAGTAGTCTCTACCAGGACTTTTCACATATTCAATGACATATTAGTTCTGTGTCTCAGTTGTTGATCCATTTTTTCACAAAATGAAGATCTGTTGTTTCCATGATATGTGACACTGTCTCACCACTGCGATGTTCACTTTCTTTACCTGTGCATGACTTTCTCTTACCTAAAAACTATTCATTCTTGAGCGAAGGAAAATCTAATATAATGATTTGGCACCATCATGACAAAGTCCAAGTCTACAAAGTGTATAAAGGTCATGAGATTGGAGTCATTCTTAATTCTTAAAGGGATTAGGCTTCTGGTTTCTTTATTCTGATCCAATAGATCAGAGAAAAGAGAAGTTAGGATACATACAGTGGTTAAGTTTGCCTCAAAGATGTTACTGCTAATTTCTGTTGTGATTTTCGTGCATACGATGAAATGTCAGCCATTGCATAAATTAGGAAATGATGTATTTATTGGAACTTGTAAAATTTATGATTTTTGTCGATTTTTCTGAAGGAACGGACGAGAAGACGATAATCGATGTTTTGGGTCATCGTTCGAACAGTCAGAGACAACAGATTCGACTCATCTACAAAACGATGTTTGGACGCGTGAGTCTCTCTTTTAGTTGTCTTCAATTCTAGCAATGACTCATAGGCGTACAGGAGATTTCAGCCGTTGGGGGGCAAAGATTGAACTTCTGCCCGAAAAATATATCCGGCAAAAAGTTGACGACCTTTTTTTTGTCGTTCGGGGCTGTGTTTGCCCGAAAAACCAGACTTGCCCGAAAGTTGGGGGCGTTTGCCCCCCCCTCTGGGCTCCTGCCTCGTACGCCTATGGGATGACTTATTGATTTATTATCATCATAGTCTAAGATATTAATTACAACCAAGCTGCAGATGTTGGTGGAACCTTGTTTTTTTTTGTCACGCCATTGTGACGCCAATGGGTCTGTGTTGGAGATGGATATTATCTAATGGATAAAAAACTGGACATTTGGTGCCTTTGAAGAATTTCACTTGACGAGACAATGTACAAACGTGCAATTGCAATTAATCTTTTACGCGTTTGCCCCGAGAATATCTGCTGAAAACGGGCTTAAAATTTAAAAATGAAAGGGTAAAGGGTTAAAAAATTATAAAGATGAATGTTTATGTTTACAAATCTGAACAAGTGTAGTTGATTTGTATTATTGGTGCTACATAAATTTCCATGAAGTTATGCTTTCTTTATTTCTTTAATTGAAACAGGATCTGGTGAGCGATTTGTCGAGTGAGTTGAGCTTCAGATTCAAGCAAGCGGTGCTCGCTGTCATGAAGTCACATGCAGAGTATGATGCTGAAGAGCTCATTAAAGCTATCAGGGTAGGTCAATCAATTACTAACTATTAATCAATTCTTCTTTTTGTCAGTAGCGATGAAGCTAAATTTAGGAAGAGTGACTACTATTGATAGTAGTGAATATTGCTTAATGGTATGTAAAAGCTGTGATCCATAGAATTTTGTAATTGAGACAATTGATCGAGGTTTCTTGGGTTTATTCCACATTGTAAAATGGACTAAATGATGACAATGACTAACATAGAACATTTCCAAGGTTTTCTTAATACCATTACGCTTTATGAATGCGAGATCCTTAAAATCATGACATCATCAAGATGAATTAATTATGTTCATGATGAATTGTGCCAATTTTGTGGTGTATTAACTAAGGACAGTTTGCGTAGCACTTATTGAGTATTGAGGCAACTTGTTCAAGACTTTCACTTCAAGACAGTTTAGAACAAGTTGAGAAATGGTCTCAGCATCATGACTGAGACAAGGCAATAGATTACAAAGACCAAGAATGAGAGTAAGACTTGTGACAAAAATGTGTGCTGGGGCATATTCTTGAGACCAAGTCTCATGTATACAAACCTGCTGTTTTCTAGTACGAGTGTTTCATTGAGCCGCAAATGTTCGTTTTAGGGCCTTGGAACGGATGAAGAAACGCTCGTCGAAATTCTGTGTTCCAGAACAAATCAGCAGATTGTGGAAATAAAGGCGGCCTACAGAAACCGTGAGTCAGAAGCGATGATGCATTCAAAATAAACATTGATTACACCATGGAATGTTGTCTTTAGATGTCTTATTGCAAATTAGGATTACTGGTTTCTAGTGAAGAAAAGAATAAGTATGTGTGTGTGGGGTTTTTGTGGCTAACATGTGTTTTTGCTGTTATGTCTGTGTGGTATCTTTAAAAGTGTGTTCTCTGTACTCCATTCAGAACATTCTTTTTAAAAATGGTGAAAAGTTTAAATATAATGTTCTGTGTTCCTTGTTAGAGGTGTTTTAAGTGGTTTAAAAGTATTATTTTAAAATGTTTCAATATTGCATATGACATGCTATGGAAGTAAGGAAGTAAATATATCCTGTGTTCAGGATATATGTGTTAACCTCACTTTGGAGTACATGAAAGTTTTCAAGAAATCATTTTTACTGTAACATTTCATCTTGATTTTAAAGCTTTTCCAGGCTTATTGTTTTTGAGACATTTTACTGTACTGAAAAAGGGTATATATAGCATAGCCATTAGCCAGTTACTTGAGTACTTGTTTATTGTAGTGTCTTTGTCCAAAAATCCACTGAGAAGAATTGTTGCAATTGCAAAATACTATATTTTTCTTCTAAAAATAAAATGATACATTTACAGATGAATTTTACGTCTTGCATTGATGATTCATGACTCTGAGGAGATTTATTTCAATTGCAGTGTGTCGTAGAGAACTGGAACGTGATCTCGTGGGTGACACGTCGGGACATTTCCGTCGCCTCGTTGTGGCCTTATCTACGGTATGACTGATATAGTAACTAATAAGCGTTTTGGTGACTGATATATAGTCACTAATAAGCATTTTGGCGACCGATATAGTAACTAATAAGCATTTTTTGACTGGTATAGTACTTAACTAATATGCTTTTTTTTACTGATATATAAGTCACTATTAAACAGTTTAACGATTGATACAGTAACTGAGAGACTGTTTAACCCTTTGTGTGCCAGATTTGTCACAATTTAAAGCATTGCTTTCTGTGCTGAAGGTACAGAATTGAGACATTTTAATTGTACTCACTGAAGCAGATGACATTTGGGAACCAGCGTTTGTTCTATGTTAATATGTGCTCCATTATTTGAAGCAATAAATTAGCTAAGAGTTTATAAAGAAATTCGTTAGTTTAATCTTTAACTTAACTATTTATCATTTGATCAAGCTAAATTTGTTTCATTATCAAACTGCTGTAAATTTAAAAAAAATTAAGCTCAGTAGAGTACACTTGCTGCAATTCAGAATAATTGTGCATGACTTTGATTTAATTAATTTTTTTTATAATTTATTGTCCTGATGATGATTGTTTGTGACTGGTTACTCTAGGGTGGTCGACGAGAAGACGGGTACATTGATATCGAAAAGGCTCGCAGGGACGCAATGGTCAGTGAAAGTTTGTGTGTCTTTGTGGTTTTGTGCTGGTTGAACACATTAGCGACAAGTTATATTTGAAGAGAATTAAAGCAAGTTCTGGGAAATCAATGCAGGTCGTTGTTATAGGGTTAACTCATCTTCATGATCTTGAGTTCTAGTTTGGTAGTCTTACTTTTCGATTGTTATATGTGTCTGCATGTATGTGTGCACACATACACACATGCATTTATTAATAGGAATATCTGTGTGTACGACACTGTGCGTGTGTGAATGTATGTCCAATATATATGTGTGCTCATATATGCCTAGACCAGGAATTGGCCGTAACTGAACATTGAAAACTACGCCAGTTGCTGTCTGCTTCTACCTTGACGCTTGCATACATTCATATGCACTTTGGCCTGCCTCGCTGTGGGATTAATCAACGTTCACTTGGTTTGTGATAGACAGCTCGGTTAATAGGCGGAATTCTGAAGTAGGTCATATATCTAGCTATGTACAGGATGAGCATCCTTGGCTGCCTATGTGAAGATGCATTGAGTTTATCCTTATGCCAACAGGTAGCTGACTTGGCCGGTTGTGCTCCGTCATTGTTATATATTTCAGTGGTTGTAAAACTCTTCAATCTTTGGCACTAGGTATTTATCTGTATTATTCCCTGTTGTATACTGCCGCAATGCAACGTGCAAGTTATGCAATGGGGGGTCGGTCCCACATTCTACAACTGGATTCCATGCATTCTGCCACATGAGCTTCTTCTGCTTTCCATGCCTTGTATATCACCAGCAGTTCACGACCATTCTCTTCTATTTTACCATGGTCTTGTCTAATCTAGTCAAAGGCACCTCAGATGTGTTTTCTTGCAAAGATACAACTAATACTATAATACATATGGCCCCTTTTAAGTACTTCAAAAGTTCTACATTTGGTGCTATTGCAGAGTAAAGCAAAGGGTCTACAAATATATGTTGATGCATGTTGATGTTATCATTTCATAGAGAGTAAATTGAAAGTAAATCTGTGGCACAGGAATTGTACCAGGCTGGTGAGAGACGTTGGGGCACTGATGAATCGAAGTTCAACCAGATCTTGTGCTCACAGAGCCACGCTCAACTGCGCTGCGTCTTCGAGGAATACAAGCGAATCGCAAGTCGCAGCCTCGAACAATCGATCCGAAGTGAAATGTCAGGAGATCTGCAAATGGGAATGCTCGCCATCGGTAGGATGAATGGGTTTTTTACTGGAAAGAAAAACTTAATCTAATTTTGTTCATAATTTCAATCATAATTGAAAACAAGAAAGAATCATGCATTCAGTTTAAAGCCTGGCAGAATAAATTCATGTCCTAATTCAAAAATTTCATATTAATGCTACTGTTTATTAACTAATGTCGTAGATAATTGTCTATCCTTTTATTGTATAATTAAAATGTTTCAACAACAGTTAATTTGGATAAATATTTTTACTAGCTGGGCAGCTAAATTAATATAGGAATACTTGTTATACTACACTGCCAAATGAGTAGACTTGATTTATGAGCAGAAATTAGATTGTTTCTATACAACTCAATTCAACAAGTTTTTCATCTGCATGCAGTCAATTTTAGATTTAGGATTGAGGCTAATCATGTATGTCAGATTTAAACTTGTTTGTTAACCCTTGGACAACAAGGCTGTACTAATGTGTATGGAATATCAATGTGCCTCATTGTTAAGGTGTTAAATCTGTCCAATAGATTGCATTTGAATAAGGTGTATGTTTGCCTTTAACCTGATCTACTTAAATATTTGCCTTTAACCTGATGTACTGAAATAAATATATATGAAACTTTTTGATTTATGGTTTTAGTTTCGGTCGTACAAAATCCGCGTCGTTATTTCGCTGAACGACTGTACCGATCAATGAAGGCAAGTTAGAATCATACTTGGCTATGCTTGAAAATATTCACTAGCAAAATCTTGAGCTTCTAACATGTTACTTTCAATTCCTCTGTTGGAGCAAGTTATCCAATTCCAATGTTGCTCATTGAAGTCTTACTACTTTACATATATAATTTATTGTTCCTGTTTTAAGTTAGATAAATTTGCCTGTTCTCCTCAAATTGTTTATATGATGCAACATGACCTTCTAAGCGCTCTTCAGGTTGCTCCTGGCTAGCCCAGATGATGCAAATTATTGAAATGAATGAATGAATGTCCCTCTTATGCATATTGATATAGTTCAGCTTATGTTAGACCCACCAGCTGGAGTTGCCTTTCTGGAGAGCTGAGTCTCCAATGCCTCAGTTTGTCCCTTCCACAGTTTCACAAGCACCTAAGTATGTTGGACTGCCACAGATGAGTTTTTTCAAGGAGTGGTGCTTTATGAATATCAGATTACAATTACCATAGAGGAACCATCTTGCGCTGAACCTTTTGGAATTGATTTGAAGACTTAAACATCGTGTGACATCCTGTATAGACTTGCCCTGGAACACAAACTTAAATGTGACAGACAATTACCATAGAGGAACCATCCTGCACTGAACCTTTTGGAATTGATTTGAAGACTTGAAGAGCATAATTGATTTGCCTAGGAAATTCTTCAAATGACGCACAAATCTGCTGGAAGGAAAAAGCATGCCAGCAAGGCTGCTGTCAAAACCTATTGAAATTCAGAGATCATTATTTGCAATGTAGTAAAAATAATATGTAAATTGAAGTAATAATGGATCACAACATATCCTGTGTTGATCTATGTAGGGAGTTGGTACAAACGATGACATCCTGATTCGAGTTATTGTGTCCCGCTGTGAAGTTGACATGTACGAAATTAAGCAGGAATTTCAGCACATGTACGGACAGACCGTTGAGTCATTCATCGAGGTATATATACTTAACTGTTTAACCTTTAAAATATGCATTTCCTATAATAATAATAACTCACTGTAACAATTTGCCAGTACAACATCAGTACACTCTAGACCAGTGGTTCCCAACCTTTTTTCACTGTAGGGCCACTTTTTAAAAGTTGGAGGACACGAGGGCCACTTTTTCTTAGTTAAAGGACATTAGGGCATTTAGGGGGTCACAATGCTAAAATTTAATTAAGTTAAAGCATATAAAATTGTTATAATTAATTCTAAGTAGAATGTTTGTGTTTATACACTTCAAAATAAAATAATTTATAATAGAAAATGATTATAATTATGTTCTATCCTGTCCAAATTGTCAATTTTTAAAAATATTTTTTTTACTTCTTTGAGAGATGAGTGCCATTGTTGGGACCTGGCGGGCCATTTTTTGAGGCCTCGCGGGCCACTTTTGGCCCGCGGGCCACGGGTTGGGAACCGTTGCTCTAGACACTCATTTCGAAGGTGTTATCAAGGACTTTCATGTACATGTACATTGTACAAGTTGTTTGCTCAGTGTTCATTTTCTGGAGAAAAAAAAGATTCATGACATGCTATATTTATCAGTACATTCATGTTCTGTCAAATGATGTATTATTTGCATGTTTGAAATGAAGCTGCATTCCAGATGCTTGCCAGTTTAATTGCAAATAAACTAATGTTATGATAATTGATTTTTGTAGTACTCTCACATCAACACTGATTTGAAGTGTATAAATAATAAACTATGCATCCAATGATCCTTTTTTTAGAAACAATATGTCATGGAAGCTGAAACATGGATGTTTATAGTCCTAAATAATAATAATTACGACGATTTATATGGCGCAGTAACACAGCCATGCCGTTACAAGGGCGCCTAGAAATGTCCTAACTAATGTTATGATAATTGATTTTTGTAGTACTCTCACATCAACACTGATTTGAAGTGTATAAATAATAAACTATGCATCCAATGATCCTTTTTTAGAAACAATATGCCTAAAATGTCTGACTTAAATAGAGAATGTTTGATGGGCAGTCTGTGGAGTCTTCCCTTCTGATTCCAACCACAGATTTTTCCTGGATAAACTAATTAGGGTGTAGATTGTTTTTAAATTAGTCATTGCGGCATTGTGCTCTTGCATGACATTCTAGTGTTAATCAACTTCTGAATACTTGCAGGTAATAATGTTTGACAATAATGTTTAGCATTTAACATTTACTTTTTAGGGTGATAGTAATGTTTAACATTTACTTTTTAGGATGATAGTAATGTTTATCATTTACTTTTTAGGATGATAGTAATGTTTATCATTTACTTTTTGGGGTGATAGTAATGTTTAACATTTACTTTTGGAGGTGATAGTATTCTTTAACATTTACTTTTTCGGGTGATAATAATGTTTAAATTTACTTTTTAGGGTGACACATCAGGCGACTATCGAAAGATGCTGCAAACCCTTGTTCGGGGTTAACCGTTTCGGTTTTATCATTCCACATGACTTGACTTTTAAGCCGTTTCTGAACAACTGTCACATGTAATTACCTTGCGCAATGTACAACAGTAAAGATTATTTTTAAAGAATTGCAATCAACAGTTTGGTTTTAAATGTTTTACTTTTACAGTAGCTTAGACAAGGTAACAGTGATTACTCCAGATTCTGAACAAACTTTAAACTAAATGAAAATGTGTGAAAACAATAATTATGCTTTGTACTCTGGAAGCATAAATTATTATTATTGTTATTGGCCTGGTTTTGTAAATTATAACTTGTTATTACATGCATAAAGCAGAGACTATAACAATCAGATCTGATGCTTGTTTAAAGACTGTGGGGCAAAGACTGTGGGGCGATTCATTCACCTACATTTTATCTCTACATTTGTTTGGATTGATATGTGAAGTTTGGGCAGCCTAATTATCATGGGTGGGGGTCTCAGTGTAAGCATGGATCTTTTATTTTTTATCTTGGTTGAATTAAATGAAAATTTGTTGAGAAGTTAAGTGAAAGTGTTTATTTCAAATCACATGGCAGTTTTGTTGAACAGAAGAATTTTAGCTGAAGCGCTTTCAACATTTTGATAGCCATACTTTCTGCCTTTGATGACGTCCATAGAAAAAAGAGATGTTAGCAATTAAAACCTTGCACAAATTCTTGAAAAGCAGAAATAGAGCATCGGAATATGAGTAGAAATACGGTACTGTAATATTTGATTTTAAAGCTGATTTTAAAGTCTTAATAAACTTGAAATGTTTATGGTTATAGTACAATTTTTTAATGTGTTAAACATATATGTATGCGGAGTATGCTTTCTACTGAAGTTATGATGACTTGCAAGTACTTGATGGTGTTAAAGGTAATTGTTTTTCATGGCTGCATCCAAAGCTTAAGTTCATGGTGGAATTTGCTGGTAATTGGAGTGTGAAGTTGATATCACTTGCAATAATTTGCTGACTTTCTCTGTCAATCATAATGTTGTTTTTCATGATGCTAAGAAATCTTTTACTGCATAATATTAAAGTGAAAGTTGGTTATTTCATTTGCTATTATACAATTTATCAAGTTTAAAAGAACATTTTTATTAGAGGTGTTATGTTTACCATTTTATTACAGTGTTTTGGCTTAAAGCCTACACTTACAAATTTGCAAATATCAATGCCTCTGTTCAGGGAAGCTGAGGACTAGAAATTGGTTCGGATGCATTATGTATTTATTTTTGTTGGTCTGTATAGAAAATAATGTGTAAGTTTAAGATGTATTGATTTGTGCTATTAGAGAGTAAACCTATGGTACTAGTATTATCTCATGACTTACGTATTGTTATTATGTAAATGAAAATGGCTTTCAACTCTGTTTTATTAGCAGATAAGCATAACTGTAAAAATCTAGGCGAACTGTGCAGGGTGCTGGTGATGGGGAAACTCATAAAACACATTTTCAAGTCAAGATTGCACTGTAAAATGTAAATGCATGTTATGTATCAATTGTCAAGTGGAAGATAATTATACATACAGTACTTAAGTAACTAAGTATGTATCTAACCAGAAATTATAAAAATTTACAAAAACAATTTAGCCCCATTTATGCACTTCTCATAAATGTCAACTTCCGAATTGTGTTGATCATTTGAATTTTTGCAGAAGGGGGGGGGGCGCGCAGGACACAATGGTCACTTTTAGTTTTTTTGGCAAGAGTTTGAAAATACAAACTGGAAATGAAAAACATGGATATTTTTCATAGAGGTTATTCAAATGTAAAATTTGAAAAATGGAAAACAATATCCAAATAAAATCATAAAAGAGGTGCCACTATGCATATCATTATAATTATGGAAAGTGACATAGTCAATTCTCATGGACATGTAAATTTCTACGTTTTGCTTTGTGTATCATTAGTGCTTTAATGCAAATAAAATTGGTAAAAAACCCAGAACATTGTGGTTAAAAACCTGGCGTCAGTTTTCCAGGGCTGATGCCCACCCCTTTTGCCCCTACATGCAGGCGTCCATGATTTGAACCTATAAGTAGCTATCTGAATGATTCTGTCCATGTGCAAATGCTATCAGGAAGCTATTTGAAGGTGCTATATAAATTTTCTTCTGCAATTATTAGTTGGTTATCCTATTACCTGTGCATTTGAATTGAATTTTTTGTTTGTGTGGGTACTTCAGAAAACATCTGTATATTATGAGCGACAAAATGTAATACATGTAAACCAATTATATAAATGTTACAAATATTTCAGAGTAATCTCTATAGATGTGGTGATTTGGTTATCATATGTTGCAGAAATTCTTTGACAATTCATTTGACGTTTAAAACATGTAGTTAGTACAAGCCATTTATTAGACGTTTCTTATTCATACATGTATTTTGTATGTTGTGAGTGTTTCAAAAATGGTTTTGTATAAAAGGAGTCGCAGTTGAGATGAGTCGACGAATCTTTCGTTGAGGTTGACGAAATGTTTCGCATGTTGCACGACACGAATGACTGTACAGCTGCAACTGCTCCTGCAAATTGAAAATGAAAATTGTACAGTTTTATTTGGATGACACACCAATGAATTGGAAACTGGATTTGTTCAATCTGTTCTGATGTTTTTACATAATATGGTAATGGACAAGGACTGTTTACACACAGAACTGGAAACTCGATACATTAAGTTGCGTCCGTAGTTTTTGAACGATAATTAATTGGGGTTTAGGAAAGTTTCACATCTTGTTTGCATAAAAAGGCATTCAATTAATTACATTTATGAAGACAGATTGACGAATAATTATACGTTTGTGAATATAAAAATTGCCTTTGGAGATTCAAAACATAATCTTTAGTGTTAGAAACAGAATTTTAAGTGGGGTGACATCTGTGGTTGAGAGTGAAATTGACGTACACAAAATTTTCACGAGTAACCAGTTCTGTGTTTGAGAGTCCTTCAGTTTTGAGTATAATTATGTTGGACATGTTCTTGTTCATTGCTCACAGTCCCTTGTTACCATAACGAGAGTGCATTCTATCATTTTGAAAGAGTATGGTCATTAAATCTGCTCCCAGGATTCATGGTGACTGGTGAAAATTCACCTATGTGCAGCAGATAGTCTAAACCTCTGCGGGAGTGTTTCCCTGCCCTTTAGAGTCTGATGTATATACTCGTCATATTAATTAATTATATTTTAGTTGTAACGAACACTATTTTCTGATTGTCCACTTGAATCATTTCAGACTTGTGTAAATTGTGTAAGTGCCTTTTGCTTTGATGTTGAATGCTTGTTTTTTCCCGTGGAAAATGGTATAAACACAATATTATTTAGAATGCATGTGTCATTAATGCTGTTTATTAGCATAACATGCTTTTCAAGTGCATGGTCATGGGCGGAGTTTGGTTTCCATTCTTGGAGGGGCTAATGCCTTCTTAGGGGGGCTAAGCCGGGAAAAAGATACCATTTTCATGGTAAAAAAGCTGAATCTGGGCCTTCTTGGGGGGGGGGGGCTTAGCTCCCCCTAGCCCCTGATAAACTCCGCCCATGTGCAGGGTATTCTAGTGTTTGGGTGCCAGTAGTTAAAAGCCCCAAATTCTGAGAGTCGAATCCCAACCCAAGTAGCAATATTGTGTAAAGTTTTCTACTACACTAGCTGATAGTGAATACAGTAATTATAATAAAACGATCCTCTCTTGAGAAGAGCATGAGTCAAAGGACATGGCTGGTCATCCGTACTCATGAGCACTGAAGCTAAGAAAAAATGAGTTGCTATTAGACCATGATTGCAACCTGTGGCAATTCATTCATTACGAGGATTTATATAGTGCCCCTTCAAGGCGACTACTCAGGAGTGCTCCCAACCCAAGTACAGCTAAATATAACAGTTTTTAGATATGCGTATAAAGAGTTTGAGTGGACCCTGGGGAACATGTGCAGCGACAAATGGAGTCCATTCCAAAACAAGAGGTCAACTACTGAGACTGGTGGGTGGCTGCGCAGGCAAAAGGGATGATGAGCACACCCTACTCTGGTTATCCAAGGAGACTGCTTTATTTTTTATGTGTGGGGTTGTGGACTCATGGTCAGGCTATTATTGGTCATGATGAGCTGACCATTTTGAGTGAAACTCACCTCATGAAGCTGTGTTTGCAGCTGTTTATTTTCTGTTACTATGACGACCTCTGCTTCCAAGTCTTTGAACACTGATCGGTAACCTTGGCAACACATAAATATTTGTATAATGATAGTAAGTAACAACAATAGCAACAACACTGTACACATCTGTAGGGCTGGTTTACAATGCAAGGTTATGTCTGATGACGCAGTATTAATCCAAACTGCAATCCTCTGTAATGTACATGTACATGACAGGACTGGCAAATACTGGGAAGATGTAATTGATTCACAGGTTACTTTTAGGACATGGAATATTATTTAAAATTACAAAAACAGGGGAAAATGTAGATGAATTACAAATGAAATTATTTAAATTACGACCATGGTGGTACAGACCCACACCGATCGAGCACATACCGAAATTTGAAGATCCAATGATGGTCATAGCAGGGAGCGAATGCCCGTCATCGTCCACGTAATACCACAGACCTTTGGCGTGGTTTGTCCAGCCATGGCGATGGTATTCGTACAGCAAAATGCGTTCTTGATGTGCTGAGTTCGAAATACAATCGACGAAATTCCTTGCAATGGAAGCGTAGACGTCTGGTATGAAACGCATGAGACCAGAAACACCAGAGAAACAGTTCGTCTGTAAAGAGATTAAAATATAACTGCTATGTAAATCTTTGTCTACCACAAACCAAGAAAGGATAACAAATGTTGGCTATGATTTATGCATGGATGGTGTCTAGAATTTAAGCAGTGTATACCGAGTAGGTATAGCCTATTATAAGAGGATATGATTTGTTGCAAAGCAGTGTTTTTAGTTTCGAGTGAAAGACCTGTGAAGAGATAGCCAGAGGCGATCAGGTTCATATATGATGGAGTCATATGGACCAAACCTTAAGTTGGCATAGGCCTAATTCTAGCTGGATCAAGTTCAACAAGGGGTCTCTAAAATGGATATTAAATATCCATTTTATCCATTATCCAATTCATTTTATCCATTTTTCCATTATCCATTTTATCCATAATTTGCCGAACTAGTACACTGTGAATGTTTTACTTGATAGATCGATCAATTGATTGAATGATTGAGTGATTAATCGATTGATTGATTGAAATGTTTTGCTCAGATTAACTGCCACAACTGGTTCATATTTCAAATGCGTGATCACCTGTGGTGAAGACGTGAGAATTTGGAAGCGCCCTCTGTATGCGTTTAGAATCGAGTTGATGAACTCATTGGTTGGATTGAAATATGGCGACACCAAATGCATAGTGGCATCTGGTGGTGCTTTTTCGAACAACGCCTTCATCACCATTTCTTCCTGTCTTATGCCAAAAGGACCCATCTGAAAGAGCGGGTAGATCAGGGTGTCCGCCTCTGCGCATGCGTCTGGCCTTTGACCTTTAGAATTTGACCCGTGATCGTTGTTCTTTAAATCGGAAAGCAGATGTTTGGTGTTTGTGTGATTGGAAATGACTTCTTCGATGACTTGCTTCATTTCATTCTTGTAAATTGTTCCATTGTCTGACTCTGAAACAATGCAGCCATGCATGAAAAAACCAGCCACTGAAATACCTAACTATAATGTTATGTAGCATATGACGTAGGGGTGTGGTTTGGTGGGATGGGATGGTGTGGAGGTGAGGTTGTGGTGGTTGTCTTTGTTGTTGTTGTTGTTGTTGTTGTTGTTGTTGTGGATGATGATGATGATGACGACGACGATGATATGATGATGATATGATGATGATGATGATGATGAGGATGATGATGATGATGATGATGACGGTGAATTTGAGTGAGTCTAACCACGGAAAGGATGGCAACGACGACGATCGGTGGGTAGGTAAGTATGATCATCCGGTTGAAGTTGGAAAGACAACGACGAAACAACAGAGATGATTTCGTCGAAGAAATCAGACAACGATGGACAACTTTCGATGACAACGTAACGATCCTGACGATTGATGAAATACGGATCACTTACATTCGCTCTACAATTTAGTTTTTATCGTCATTGTCATCATCAGCATCGACGGCGACGGTGGCGACGACAGCGGCGACGACGACGACAGCGACGACGACGTTACAAACCTCCACCATCCGTACCACCACCACTACCAATACGTACTATACTGTTTACTGACACATCAGTGGATCGACTGTGTAGGCCTAGTAAGAAACTCGTGATAGGAGTATTATCAACATGGTCCAATGTGTGTGTGCGTGTGTGTGTGTTTGTGTTTGTAGGTGTGTGCGTGTAGGTGTGTAGGCGTGTAGATGTATGTGTGTGTGTAAATGTGTGTGTGTGTGTGTGTGTGTGTGTGTGTGTGTGTGTGTGTGTGTGTGTGTGTGTGTGTGTGTGTGTGTGTGTGTGTGTGTGTGTGTGTGTGTGTGTGTGTGTGTGTGTGTGTGTAACTATGTCTCTCTAAGAAAAATCAGTGTCGTTGCCAACTAAATAATCTTCGTCCAACTACTCACCCAGTCATAACAAGTGTGTCATCGAAGAGATAGACCTTCATGTGCAGAACCCCGATCGTCTCCTGATACCATCTCGGCAGAAGCAGCCTCGCAATCCCACGGATGTCTGGTGTACGGTAGACAGCGACGTTGACCCTACTTCGGAAATCTCTCAACAGAGGCAGCACCATCGTTCGAGAATTCCTCTTACTTCCTCTGGAACCGCGCAGGAAGTCGAAGAGGAACTTGACCTGCAGATGACCCCCACCATCCTCCGCTGCCTTCAGCGCCTCATAGATGCAGTCTATCTGAATGTGAAATGCAGAGACACGTTTAGGCGCTCGTGAATAAGCTGGCAGCAGCTGGTAGGGTAAGGAGGCCGTTGGGTTCTATCGGAGTAAAATTGGACTTCTTCCGCCCTTAGGTGTCCTTCCAGCACCTGCCTCTTGCGTTGGTCAGCTGTTTCAGGGTTCTTGGTGAGCCTGTCCACCTCGCGTGACGCCCTAGGAGGTCCTTCGGCCGAGGCCTTCTCCCTGGCATAATATAGCCTCACGAAAGCATCCCCCTACTTGGCTCTGAGGTGCAGGTCGGACGTACTTGGGTGGGGGGGGGGGGGTAATTTATATCTATACTTCTATAGCCTATGATAAAAGAATTATGAAACGATGATTAATATTAGGCCTACCAATTCTTTTTCCAATTTCTCAGTTCCCAAGTAGTATGAGCAGATAAGAATTCTTTCTTTGGAATTTCTTGATAGCACCTAAACATGCAGTTTGTATTTATTACATTTTCAATTCTTTTATGGCGCCTTTTAAGTATAAGCATATATTTTCTGTGTATTTTAAATGAATATAATAGCCTAGGCTCAGGGGCGGATCCAGGGGGGGCTTATACGGCCATGGTCCCCCCATTTAGAATTCCCATGTATCGTGGCCCCCCCCCCCCATTTGGATTGAACATGATGCGGAACAATGTACATATTGTACAATTTGGCCCCCCATATTAAGAAATACCCATGCATTGCGGCCCCCCTCCAAAAATTTGGCCGGATGACTAAAAAAATTGCCCGGATGACTACTAAAAAAAAATCATCAACTTTTTTGGCGGACAAAATGGTATTATTTTCCCGAAAATTTGGCCGGATGACTAAAAAAAAAAAAAAAGGTCATCAACTTTTTTGGCGGACAAAATGGTATTATTTTCCCGAAAATTTGGCCGGATGACTATAAAAAAAGATCATCAACTTTTTTGGCGGATACGAGAAAGAAAATTTTTCCCAAGGCCTAAATTTTTTCCCGGACCCAAGACCAAGAATTTTTCGCCCCCCCCCCCCCCGTCCAAAATTTCTGTATCCGCCCTTGCCTAGGCTTACTATAATGGTCGCTAACAATTTAATTAGATCAACATAATAAGCGTATACGTAGCCTACTCCAGTGCTTAAACTGTAAAAAGAAGTGTTGCTCCACTCCCTCGCTTTTTCAGGTTCATCTTCTTATACACGGGCCTGGACCTCTCATAAAGGCTTTATAAATAGGCCTATTAGCTAGCCGACTATAGAGCTACCTGCAACCAACCTTAGACCACCTATAGCTGTTAAAACACATTAAGCTTAGTAGCCTACCAGTGTGCACAACGCGCGTTAATATCCAGTTACTTCAGACAACAGATCTGCAGAGCACCTTTGAATGGCGAATCATTTCTCTAATAGGCTTATACCTCATACCTTGAGAGTTTCGTAAAATTCGCGGGGGTCGGTCAGAACCCTGATCTGATCGCCTGCCACAGGGAAGCAAGGAGCGACATCGCCAATCCACTGGAAAAGTCGAAATATATCAGTTTCCATAAGTCACGGCTATAGTTCCATCAGGATCTAATTAGGCCTACAACCGGATCGATGCAATTAACATGTTGTTTCTTTGACCAACAGCTGGCGACATTGATGCAATAATTATCAATAGGTTACAGACGTGCCATTCAACTGTGCAAGCTGTTTAAAAAATGTTATTACGTGCTCGCTGTCGCGCAAGGGCGTATCCGGCAGAGTTGTTCATTACTGCTATGGCTTCAGAAATGAATAGCCGCAAATGCTGTCTATCATTGCCAGCATGTCCATATTGAGGGCATAAATTAGGCTACAGGTCCCATATTCTCACATGCATGGGCACCTGCACGTCCTGCAGATATTTTGCAAAAGCATTGGTCATGGTTGAATTTTTCAGCAAGTGCTCAAATGCAAATAAAACTTGTTAAAAACCAATAAGTAGCGGTTTAGAAAAGGTGTCGATTTCTAAACTTACCCTACTGCCCCCAATGCCCCCCATATCCTTGTTGTTTCAATTCAATTGTCCGCTAAGGATAGCATTGCATAGGCTTACATCATTCAAAAAATTAACACCACTCATCGACTGCTTGTTCTTTACAAATAAAAGATAACAACATTTATAAAATATTTTGTCACCTCCAAAAACAGCCTAGGAGCAGTTCATAATTCAGAGGACATGAACAAAAGCAGTGTACAAAAGCAATGGGGAGAGGTAGAGGTGGGAGAGGTAGAGGTTATTTGTAGCTTAGTAAGAGGTAAAGCAAATGCCTTGTCCTTATCTAGCACCATCTACTTGAACATAATTAACCAGTCAATGGAATCAACAAAAAAGTCATTGGGGTTAGCAAAAAAGCTATGATTGAAATGTTTGCAACATCTGAATACATCTGGTGCAAGTCAAGCATTTCCATCTGCTAAACTACATGTAAGCATCTGTCATTGATAGGTCTCATCAATTCATCTTGAGGTGGTTTATTGGAGATAACAATCCAGAACCATTTATCTCATCAATCAGCAAATTTCACATGATGAACAATATTCATTTAACTGGTTACAAAATACCGTACATCAATAATAATAAATAATATAAAACCTGATCAGTTACATTACAAGAGGAGTACTAACAATATCAGTAATACGTACTACCTGATGAACACAAAATATACAAAAAACTACCTCCTACTCAACCAAGTCAAGTAACTTCCAGTAGCCTCACTCCATAGAGCGTTCTGCCACGCATATTTTCTCATTCCTATCTAGGACAAGTATTTACTCCGCAAGAGAGGACATCATTTCATGCTGCCTATCGCCATAGGCGTACGGGGGTTTTCAGCAGTGGGGGGGCAAAGACTGAACTTCTGCCCGAAAAATACATCCGTCAAAAAGTTAGTCGTTCGCATCCGTGTTTGCCCGAAAAACCTGACTTGCCCGAAAGTTGACGACCTTTTTTTTTTAGTCGTTCGGGGTTTTTTGCCCGAAAAAACCCACCAATCTTGCCCGAATTTGGGGGGCAATTGCCCCCCCCCCCTGCACCCCGCCTCGTACGCCTATGCCTATCGCTATATCAAATCTGTTAAAAAATAGTTTCATCAACAGATGCATTTTCAGTTATGTTTAGCTATGCAAGGGCGACTTTAAATTCTGCTGTTAATTGTCGTGGCTTACTGTTTTATATGTATGTAATCATTTTATGCAAAGTAATGTATGTGATCGTCAAATGCAAATAACAGCTACTGACTTTAGCTGAAGCAGTGATTTGAGGTTCAAAAGTCAGCAGCCGAAAGTGACGTGGTTTTCACTGGCCCGTCACAACAATCAGTCTTTCCTTATACTATATATAGATTCCACCTGTTACTGAACTATTGCAGATGCAGTCTTATTGATTAAGCGCCTGTGAATAAGCTGGTTCCCGTGACCTTTCTCTTGTGGGTGCTGTAGACATGGACGGAGATCTAGGGGGGGGGGGGGACGGCCCCCCAAAGGTGTTGGGGGAACGGCCCATGTATTGGTCCCCCCCAAAGTTGAGCGTCAAGACTTTCACGGCGGGTGAAAAAACCAATTTTCATGGAAAAATAGAATTTGTTCTTAACTTTTGGACTTTTTGGGGGGCAAAGGACTAAAAAAGTCATCAACTTTTTTGGCGGCAAAAATAGAATTTGTTCTTGACTTTTAGAGGCAAATGATTAAAAAAAAGGTCATCAACTTTTTTGGGCGGCGAAAATAGAATTTGTTCTGGACTTTTTGAGGCAAATGACTAAAAAAAACGATTATTGAACACTACATGATCAAATTCTCAGTCATGGTTCAGACCTATGCTCCCTCCATTACAAGATGAGCAATGAGCATTCTAGCCAATTGGCTACCATGCCCCAAACATTAAATCTTCCCATCAGGACTGGAGCCATTGGTCTCCTGCATGACAGAAGGGAGTAGTCAAAAGTATGCAAATGAGGACTGATCTGTACTATTATCATAATAGTTCTAGCCGAATGCTATTACTAAAACTACTACCAAAAATGAAAATATTGTAAATAACAACATTGCAAGCAGTAAAGCCAAAATAATAATAAATAAGAACATGATATTTCTGCTTCAGGATGACTGGTAATAAATCAAATCGTAATCCAGTTGAGATTAAACTCCTCTTACGCTCGGAGTATATAAACCATCCACTCAATCATAATAATCTCAGTCAATCAAAGAACAGCGGTGGGGGGGGGTTGTTGGGGGTGGGCAACGGATCTCACTCAATAAGTTCAATGAAATGTACTCCAGCACGTTCGAGGTCACACAGTCACCATAGAAAAAAATGCACATTTACATCAAGTATTCCATTCTGCTCAGTGCTTAGTCCGCAGCAAAAATTTCCAGATATGACACGTGTTGACACGTCATCTCAAAAACTCATGATCACAGTCCACTGCAACAGAACAGAACTGTCGCTTGAACGCTTGCTGGAAATTCGATTGTTGAACACCGGAGTTGAACACCGCAGGTGGAAACTTTGGAAGAAGCTGCAAAGTGGAGTTGTTGAATTTCATATGTGTTATAAGCGTCACTCAAAAGAAGTTCCTGATGATGGGAGTGACGTATGTTACCCATCGTGGAATATGCCGCGACGGTTTGTTAAACGTTTCGGCCGTCACACGCTGAGAATGGCTGTACAGCTGCAACTGCTCCTGTAAAAAACAACCAAAGATTTAAGAATCTGACACTGATTTAATAAATTTTGACCCAATCAAAAAGCATAAAAGTCCTTGGGTCTGCAATTCTCTACTCTAGAGTTATGCACAATATGCAGAAAATTGCAGGTGTTACAGAAGTGCACATTTTGCACAAGCCTATCAAGACAGTCTTTCAAGTCTGTCTTTCATCTTAATCACACAAATTATATACAGCATGGACTTAGTTTTTTATACGTTTTCAACTAGATACAGCCAAAGAGCCTTCAGCTAAGTTAGGTCACCAGCCCTGCTTTCAAAGGTTCAGCTGTACATGGAGATCTTTTGCGGTGTTCTGAAAAGTGCACCTTATAAAATCCAGATACAGAAATAAACAACTTTACCACCAACTATGTTAGAACACACTAAACGCAACAAACTTGTGACAAATTCAAGAATCCTTTGCACTGCAAAGCAAAACAAATTTTAACAAATAAACTTGACTGATTTAACTGATCAAGGATTCACTTGTAATTTACTTGAAGTATTATGAGTTGGTTTATAATAAATGTTCTAAAGCTTAGCATACTATTTGCATACGATCCGCATACTATTTGCATACTATATGCATACTATTTTCATACTATTTGCATACTATTTTCATACTGTTCCAACCTCATGAAGTTCTTCCTGTAGATTCTTATTCTGTGTGACAATGACGACCTGCGCTTCCAAGTCTCGGATTACAGATCGATAACCTTGGGGGAAGAAAACCAACAACATTAATGACATGTAAAACCGAGTAAAAAGCAGGAAGCAAAGCAAGATTACTGCTCAAAAGGGCATGTCTTCTGTTGACAGTGTATGATTATATTTCAAGATTGCATGCATGTTTAAATTCTGGGGTTCTAAAGTAGACCTTATTATATTATACACAATTATGCAATATGCACTGAATATTTACTATTTTATAGTTGAGATGTGCACAGATTAAAGTGATGTGAAAATTCCTGCTGAGCACTAAACCCAACTGATCTGCCGAAATAATAAAAATGTAGCAAAGAAAACGCTCTGAAACCTCAATGGCTTATTTATCGCTAACTTCGTTCTTTGTATTTTAACTCAGTTGCGTATATTTGCACACAATTTTTATACAGTAAGAATTAACATCCCAATATATAACATTATACCTTATACGCCGATGATACGACATTATTGGCGGGTAAGAGGGACGACCTAGTTGAGTTAATAAGAAGAGTCAGGAAGGAAAGCGAAAAGGCGGGACTATACTTCAATGTAAAGAAAACAAAGGTTATGACAACTGCAACATACAAAAACTTTGAGGTGGATGGAGAAACGATAGAGGTAGTATCGAGCTTCACATTCCTGGGATCTATGATAGAGAAGGAGGGAAGAAGTGATATGGAAATAAGGAGGAGGGTAATAATGGGGAAAACGACAATGAACGGTCTGGAAAAGATTTGGAAGGATAAATACGTGAGCAGGGAAACAAAGAAAAGACTGGTAAGAGCACTGATCTTCCCAGTGGTCCTATATGGATGTGAGACATGGACAAAGACACGGGATATGGAAAAGAAAATCAACGCGTGTGAGATGTGGATTTGGAGAAAGATGCTAAGGATTTCATGGACGGAGAAGAGAACTAACGAATCGGTGCGCGAGGAGCTTGGAATAGAGAGGGAGGAGACACTGCAGCAAACAGCAACTTGGAGAAAATTGAGCTACTTTGGCCATGTGATGAGATCTAACGGTCTGGAAAAGGAGCTGATGACGGCATGCGGTGAGGGAAGGAGAAGATGCGGAAGACCTAGGAAGAAATGGTTGGATGAGGTACAGGAAAAGTCTGGCATGAGACTGGAGGAGCTACGAGAGGCGACTAGAGAGAGGAGACGTTGGAGAGAATACACCAAGGCTTTCGCCAGAGCTCCAGAAGCTGACGGCACCAGGTGACCAGGTGATACCTCACAATGTTAAAACACCAAAATATACGCAACACATGTAAACATATTCACAATGGCTTACCAAAATTTGGTGATCCGATCATCGTCGCGACAGGAAGTGAGTGACCTGATAGGTAATACCAGAGACCCTTCGCATGGACCGTCCATCTCGGCCGAAAATATTCGTGCAACGAAATGCGGTGGGCTTGCCGTGTCCTCGACACCTCCTGGAAAAACTGCTTTGCTATGTACGTGTAGGCGTCTGGAATCGCTCCCGATACACCAGACGCACCAAAGAAACCGTTCGCCTGTCAGTGAACAGTGAAAACGTTCTTTAACACGTTGGCCGCTGATTTGCTGTGTTAAATGACTCAATTTGGGATGTGTTAACCCGTCCCTCGTGGCCAACGTGTTAAACTGCAATTTCTTACATTAATTAGCACAAAAATATCTATGAGCAGAGCAAAGTAAATATCCATTTATATATTTCCCACATAAACACTGGTAGCAAACTATACCGCTCATCCAGGGCTTCCACATGGGGTTCAATCAGCAGGCTCAAAACTGCAATCATTAGATTACAGATGAAGAGAAATGCGAGAATCAACAAAGCCGCAAGAACCACAATTAATTAATACCACAATCAATTGTTCATAAACAGTTTCAGGTCACAAAAACCAGCTGGAAAATAATTAACCAAGCATTAATATCGATAGAAACATTGTACCATAATTTCCTTTGTACCATAAAAGGCCTATTCCTAGTTTGAAGAAGAGCAGTTCATTAAGCTAGAATGAAAGGCAGCCCTTGGTATGAAATGTTAACCACTTCATTCATCCTTCTTACCCCTTGTCAAGTGAGGGTGGGTGACCAGACCACCTCATTGCTGTCTAATATTTCACCAGCAGTGTACTCATTATAGCCGATTTGTTGAACCCAAACTTCTCAATCGACAGTCCAGCATGCTAACCGTTAAACAATCGCAAATTCAATCGAATACCCAAAAAACCGAATACACGAAAAATGAGGCCTAGACAACTGGAAAAGTCCACACAGGTGAGTTCTCACAGACAAATAGAGCCCAACAACAAGTCCAACCCATTCCAAAAAAATTCCAAACTATAAAATCTCTACCTGTGGAGCCGCTGTGAGAATCTCAAAGTTTGCCGTGCAGTCTTTAACGATTGAATTCATGTATTGATTCGTGAGATTGAAATATCCGGACGCAAGGTAAATAGTGACATCCGGCAGAGCCTTTTCGAACAACGCCTTCGTCACGATTTCGTCGTGTCTAATACCAAACGGTCCCATCTGTACTAACGGGTAGATCAGAGTGTCCACTTCCTGACCTTTGGCCGAGTCTGACCTGTGACCTTTAGCCTCTGACCCATCGCAGAGGTCATCTGAGTGCGACAAGAGTCGACTGTTCGTGTAGTCGTTGAAATTACGATGACTTGCGATCGCTTCTTCTACGATCCGCTTCATTTCGTTCCTGTACAGAGCGCCGTTGTTGGAACCTAAAAAATGTTTGACATCATTTATCATCATCATTAATCGTCATCATTAATCGTCATCATTAATCGTCATCATTAATCGTCATCATCATCATCATCATCATCATCATCATCATCATCATCATCATCATCATCATCATCATCATCATCATCATCGTCATCATCATCATCATCATCATCATCATCATTAATCATCGGTAATCATCATCATCTTCATCATCATCATTAATCATCACTAATCATCATCATCATCATCATCAATCATCTTCATCATCATTAATTATCGTCAATCATTGTTGGAACCTAAAATCAGTTTGACATCATTAATCATCATCACTAATCATCTTCTTCATCAACATTAATCATCATAATCGTCGTCGTCATCATCATCACCTTTTCTCTTCATCCCAAATACAGTTCACATTTACAAACAGCACACAAATGACTTAGGTGCATACTATGGAAGCCTATACAGACCCTGCTTAATTATGGTCACCAATTGGACAGATTGAAATATGAGAGTGAGGCGTACTTCAAATGCAATTGCTTTCAACCGTCCCAAACAATTATAAAAATTATCGTGTTCATTTCTATGATTTAATACAGTACCAATCATCATAAGCAATTAAGCATATATGGTATGCATGTTTGTAAGAATGGTTGTATGTATGTTCATGAGCACAAGATAATGGTTTAATACGAAAGGTCAAAACCAAATTGCTAACCAAGAAAAGGATGACACTGGAGATCGGATGATAAGTTGATGTTGTTATCTGGTTGTAGTTGAAATGACAACGACGAAACCGCTGTGACAACCTCTTCAAAGAAATCGGCCAACGCTGGACAACGATTGATGACAACGTAACGATCTTGTCGCTCAGTAAAGTACAATTCGCTCAGATTGGCGCTACAAAGAAAAGTCAAAGACAATAACTCAATTGAAAAGCAATGCATCACATCAACGCTTTATATAATATCATACTCTGCTTTATACCATACCTAACATAAGGATTGCTTAATCCAGAGGCTTTACCTGCGTAGGTCCCTCTCTATGGAATAGACTTCCACTATCATTTATCTCTGCCTTTCTCCCTGGTTAATTTTCTCACAGGGGTCAAATCCACTGGGAGCACTTCTGAAAAGCTTTTTTCTGGAAGAAGTGCTTTATAAATAGTCAGAGACAATACAATAACAATAACAATAGACCTAACATGACTGTCCCCTATCAGAACATACTCACTCATGAGTCATGATGAGCAAAACACACCCATTACCCATTCATGATGAGGAAAACATACCCACTCATGATGATCAAAACATACCCACTCATGATGATCAAAACATACCCACTCATGATGATCAAAACATACCCACTCATGATGATCAAAACATACCCACTCATGATGATCAAAACATACCCATGATGATCAAAACATACCCACTCATGATGATCAAAACATACCCACTCATGATGATCAAAACATAACCACTCATGATGATCAAAACATACTCATGATGAGCAAAACATACTCATGATGATCAAAACATACCCACTCATGATAAGCGTGTCGTCAAACAGGTAGACCTTCATGTGCGACACTCCAACCGTCTCATTGTACCGCTCTGGAAGGACTCGCTTCATGATGCCACGCAGGTCTGGGGTATGGTAGAGGGCAGCGCTCACCTTCTGACCAAAGTCCCTCAGCAGGGGCAGTAACATCGTTCGAGAATTCTTCTCTCCGCGTGACCCCCGCATGTAGTCGAAAAGAAACTTTACCCTCAGGTCGCCACCCTCATCTTGCGAAACTTTTGCAGCATCATAGACGCAATCAACCTAGACAGCAACAGATATGACAATGTTGAAATTGAGAACTGATAGTTTCACAATGCAAGACCCTACTTTAGATCATATATACATTTTACACCATACCAGACTTTACACAAGTTTGCTTTGTTTTAGATCATGCATGTACCATGAAGACTCTATATAATTGGTGAATTCGATTATAGAGGTAATTGTGGAAGCACGTCTGAACAGTTCACCCTGCTAAAGGTGCTTATAACTGCTTAAATACAATACAACACAATGCAATACAATACAATAAAGTGTAGTAGTGAAGCTGCATTCCAATAACTGCCTTCTCTGTAGAATGTCTTGTAAAATGAACTTTCCTGACTAAACCAGACATAAAGCAAATGAAGTAAGTAAGGCATAAATTCTCTGTTGATGACTAAAGACCAATTTATCTCACTGTATTACCATCCAAACTTCAGGTGATCTGTACATTCAAGCCAGTAATAATAATAATTAAAAATAATAAATAATAATAATGACAATTTCCATGGTGCCGTAACACAACCGTCACAAGGGTGAATCACATACAAGTAACAGCATGACAGACCTAACTAAATAAATAAGTACATTCCTGGCACAGTGAGGTAGAGTTTATTTGTTGTAGTAGTCAAAGGTTTTTAAAATCAGGATCTGCTTTAAAACATTAACCCTTGACTCCCAAGACCTGCATGCTAAAATATCATCACTAAGCATTACCTTGAACAGCACAGGATTCCTGCAAATAAAAGTCTTTTACTTACTAATTCTTGTTCTAGTTTTCCA
This sequence comes from Lumbricus rubellus, assembly GCA_945859605.1. Lineage (NCBI taxonomy): Eukaryota > Metazoa > Annelida > Clitellata > Crassiclitellata > Lumbricidae > Lumbricus > Lumbricus rubellus. The sequence goes on along the minus strand of OX243811.1, from coordinate 9,492,687 downwards.
GTTCCTAAGTAAAGAGATGCGAGCACTATTCGTTTCTTTGAATTTCGAGACAATTTCTAAAACAGCAAAAGAAAACATATTCAATCAGACTTTATCTCAACAAATCCTGTACAATATAAGTCAACTTTCTCTTCAAGAACTCCTTCTAATAACCGCTTGAGGTCAGTGTAATTTTCAGTAAATCAAAACCGTTTCTGTCTCAGAATAATTATCAAGCTAAAAGCCTCTCAATGACTCGATTTTGTCAATTTTTCCAATAGAAATGCATCAAATGAAAATGGCTTTTAATCCAGAGCAAATAAACCTTCGCATAGACTTCATATCAGAAAACAGTTTCTCATAGAATGAATATTTTATTATATGGAATGTTTAAACTTATTTTTCAAGTCAACAGCCTCTGAATGGGATCACCATAGCCATCATGTCCAACCACTCATAGCTCGATGCTGTGTATATTACGCTTACAAGTACACTGATTTTACTTTACAGGTCTATCCTAAATAAAAACACTTTGCTCCTTGCCTTTAGGGCTTCATAAAATTCGTTTGGATCATTGAGAACATGTATCTGGCTGCCATGGATGCTGAAACACGGAGTAATGTTGCCAATCCATTGGAAGTGACGGAACACATTAAGGTTAGCGTGAGTGCTGCCTGGTGGATCGGATCCATTTGAGTGAAGCAAGTTATGCCGTGGATCTCGTTGTTTTGGCATATTTGATACAGGATCCTCCATTGGATGGTTCTTTGTCGTTACGACGCTGTAAGGAGCACAGACATTATCTGCTGAACATGCAACAGATCTCGTCTCTCTACAACGTACATTATTATAGCACCATTCTTCAAACGTACATTGTTATAGCACCATACTTCAAACGTATATTGTTATCGCACTATTCTTCAAATGTACATTGTTATCGCACCATTCTTCACAATTATAATCACACAAACGCTCCCGAGTCAATAGCAGACAATCCAATATGAAAAACTTTTATAATTAGAATGACGAACTCAATTTTATTAAGATGTATGCATGCCAGAATGCGGTTAAGCAACTGGTGTAATAACTTACTTACCGTTCTGCTCATACAGCAATTTCACATTAAAAATATCACCATACTTTAGAACAATCCAATCTCATTCCCTTCTCCCTTTCTTTCATGTTACTGCAATAACACCACCCAACAACAGCTGTCAGACTGTCCCCCTGTTGGGCCAATGCATCTGGACTTTGTGAACCTGAATTTGCCCATTCTAAATAAGTTGAATTAGACATGTAGCAAGTCAGTCAGTAAGATGTCTTAAAATGTCAAAAACCAAAAGGAAAATTTTATCAGCAGGACATTCAAATGCAGGTTTCGATACGAAAAGCAAATTGATGCCTTCAATTAAATAATACATAATGCAGTTAGTATTGTTCACTATCAAATGTAAGCAATATAAATTTTTTATTAATATTATAACATATACCACGGCACATGATCAATTCACAATTCAGTTAAGATATATTTTAGCCATATATTTGAAACGACGTCTGAAGGGAACAAGCATCAATTTTCAATGTTTGTCAAACATGTATTTAAACAAGTAGAAAGAACAAGGTAAAATGTTCATGCAGGCAAAGCAGATATTGGCTCATGTTTTAAGGAAAACAAAATTAAATTAGTAAAAGTGAAATGAGTTAAATGGCAAAATTACAATATGGTTCCATTTCATGTAGAACAAATGATGGATTGGAACTTAGAAGTCAAAGTAAACATTGGCAAAATAATAGTTGATATTAAAGAGATGCGGCCTGATTCGCCAAAGAGAATTTTAATTGGATCCTCCAAAACAATTTTCGTCTTACACAACCCAACGATTTTTAGACACCAAACTGTGTTGTCAACAACATTGACAGGACCATTACACAAAGCATTTAATTTAACTCCAAGTAGTTTTTGGGAGTTCAGCCGCTATAAAACTAATTTCGGGAAATCAGGCTTTTGTGTACCGAGTATTTCCAGAGTTTTCAGGGATATGGGTTTCAAGGATTCGGGTTGAACCCTTCAAAAAATTATCATCACAAACACAGGTTGTTTGAAGGATTCAAAATCATACAAAATCAAGTCACCTTTAGAACGATTAATCAGTTCTTCAGCTATATTAAAGTAAATGACAAAACTCAATTCAATGTAGCACAACACTATATTAACCAGAAAGTTATTCTGTATTCTTATTCAATAAACGACATACTGTAACATTGTACTGCCTGGTAGCATATCAACTAAACATTGCGGCAGGATATTTATTTATTTATTTCAGAAATTTTATATAGCGCCTCTTCAAGGTAGGCTACTCAGAAGCGCTCCTGCCCGACCACAGCTAAACAAGAGTTTTTAGGTTCTTAAGGAAGCCCTGGGAATTAATCACAGTGTAACAGGAGGCCATTCCAGGTTGTAGGACCTGCAAAAGAGAATGAAAGACACTGTCGGATAGCAGTCCACGAGTGGGGAACCAGAAGCTCAGATTGGTCTAGTGCCACAATGCACTGCCTAACCAATGCACAGACCCTGTATGCAATCGGCTGTGGAGAAGGGAGCCTAGATATCCTGCATATGAGACATGACCATATTTTCGGATATGGCCAACAAGTCGCGCCACAAAGCAGACAGCCAATCCGGTCAGCCAGTAGTCCATGATAGAGGTTGCTGCAGTAGTCAAGGTGAGAAACTAAGAAAAAGTGAACAAGAGTAGAGACAGCACTAAAAGACAGAGAGCAAGAGACCACCTCAAGCTGATGCAACTGGTAGTAACAGCTTCGGCACAGCAGGTTTATATGCCCAGTGAAAGTTAGCTCTTGGTCCAAAATAATACCAAGGTCCCTCACAAAAAGGATAAGTGGCAAAAGAGTTTAAACTAAGTAAACTAAACAATTACTCACCAATTCACAGAAAGATAACCAGCACGTCATTAACATCTTTCATTATGATCATTGTATGGTAAGCATGACTTAAGCGCCACAGCTATGAAAAATACTGAACTTTAAGCGACAAGCCTGCATATCCATTTACCAATGTTTCGTAACAAAAATTTAGTCAAAAACAGCTGATTCGGTGTTCGAAACCGTTGAGGCCACGCTGACCAACTGCCCCCAAATAACCCAAAGTGACTTCCATGAGTTATGAAAAACAATCTGCACCGTGAGACACTAAAAGACATAATTAATTAAACTGGTAATTCTAATATATCAGATAATGACGAACAAACCTTAATAAAACGCCGATATTTGGCAAACGCCGTAAAAGCCGACAACAGGTCGACATCGTGCAAGATAATATCAAAATCCAGCGACCATTCTGGAAAGGACTGGAAAGCCGATCCTCATATTTAGGTCTATAACATAATTAATAATTATGCGCAACACTCTGGCGGACAGAAAGTTTCAAACGATTATTATTATTTTATTCGTATAATTGACAACAAAACGGATAGACACACCGCTATCAGTCTCATTTTCTAAATAAACGCAGATTATTGCTATATAATTATATATTCGTTTAATCAGAAATCAGGTTGACAAACCGCAACACGGTTACAAGATGAAGAGAAAATGTTTTGAGAAATAGTTTGTTCATTGTTCACGGGTTACTTTTATTTTGTAATTTTAAATCAATCGTTTATTATATCATTTGTTTTAAACAATTGTAAGATGCCGACGGCATCTAGTGCAAACATCAAGTTCCGCTGCCTCAGAGGCCAAAGAACGAAGGACGTGGTTCTAACAAGAAGAAACACTCGTGAAACAACCGGTGCACTCGGTTTTTTTATTTTCACTTTTTAATTGAGCCTGATATAATACTATTCCCAGATTGAACGTAGTAAATTATTTTATATTTAGAAATTTAGATCGAAATTGATGATGACTCTCTATGCTATTATTGCATAGAGATATAAATGTGTGGTCCTTGGATTTTCTGTTGCCAATGTAAATAAAAATGGAGGACGAATCCGCTGGAGGGAGCGATAATATTGTCACAGAATTCAACACTTACGAAGAATTTCTTGATTCTCAGATAACGCCGCTCGATCTTTACTATTTGGAAGTTAGTTGGACATAACTATTGTATCGGGGGACCTTATTAGTGCGTAAGTTTACTGGCGTCGGGGCCGGTTAGGTCAGGTTAGGCTCTTGAGGGATGTTTAGGATTTGGATTAGTGTCGTCATTATAGGCCCTATGCTTCGGTCCTCGATACTATAGGTTTGCCGTTAGTTGATTAATTAAGTTATTTAACAAAGAGAGTAATCATGGGTAAACGTGTATTTTAGTATCGTAAATTATTCGCTCTCTGCAGCATTGTTATTTTTAATCAATCCAACTTCTAGTTTGGCGAGAATCCTTTTTATCGATCCAGCTTCTGTTTAGGCAAGAATTAGTTGGATAAATCTATTTCGTCAGCAAATGTTTTTCATCAACTTTTATTTAATTTAAAATTATTGTTCATCAATCCAGCTTCAATTTCAACAAGATTGTTTTAATTAATTTAGGCAAGAATTAGTTGGATAAATCCCGCTTCTATTTCGTCAGCAAATGTTTTTCATCAACTTTTATTTAATTAAAAATTATTGTTCATCAATCCAGCTTCAATTTCAGCAAGATTGTTTTAATTAATTCCTCTTCTATCTCAATAGAAATTACTTTCATCAATCCGACTTCTATTTAGAAAGAACTCTTTTCGTCAATCCGACTTGTACTCGACTAATGCTGAAACCCATGCAATGGCGAATAATTTACGATACTAAAATACATGTTCACCTAATCATGTGTATTCAAACCATTTGTTATAATCCTGCTGCAGTACAGTTCTATTGAGATTTTGGCAAAGTAAATATCGTAAGTACGATAATAATAATAAAAATTAAGCGCGCACGGTCACACCGAAAATTAAGCATGAGGTGCAGATTATTAGGTAATGATTGCTTGAATTTTCTCTCAGAACAATACACAAAACAAGCTATTGAATTTACTGTGCAAAACTTCACATAAATGCAATTTTTCTGCATTTATATATACTTAATTCCATGGTGTCACACTCTGTTGATAAGACTATTATTTCTGGCAATTTGGTTTCGATTAACGTAGTTTAATGGTATAGTAAAATACGTCCTGCCCTTAAGTCTGAATATCGCACAAAATGTGTAACACAATAGCGCACATAATTTTTGTTTGTGACTGAGTTCATATCTGTTTGCCTGTCTGTGTGTTTGTGAAGGATGAGGAGTTGGCTCGTCAGTTGGTGGAGCTGGGTTACAGAGGAAGCGGTGAAGTCCTGAAGAGGGAAGAGTTTGAGGCTCGCAAAGCTGCTGCAGAAGCTAGTCGCCTATCCAAGAAAAGTCAGCAGAAGTAAGTCTCACTGAAATTCGTGTCAGTCTCTGTTCATGGGTTCCTGTGTCATCGTGCATCTAATGCTTGTATTGACTACTCTGCATTGAAAACTAAAGTCTCAGCTTTTGAAGAATTCCTACTCCGACTCATCTGATCCTCCTCCTTCACAATTCTCAACCTACTGACACCCACCTTAATAATGGAGCTCTGCGCCTTCTGATCGTCTGGCAGCCGGACTTGAACCTCCTTCTAATTACCCTTTGACAACCCCTCTGACTTGACGCAACGCTTATGAATAAGCTGGTGCCTTGTACTTGGCTTTCGAGTGGCACTTTAGAAGTTTCTAGTTTATGATTACAAATTCAGTACATATGACTCCTGTGTGTGCCTTTTGTTTTACAATTGGCCAATGCTCCAGTGATCCTCCCATTAGCAACTTTCCTCTGAAACTTATAACCGTTCACCATAGGACTTTGGCGGAGAGGGGGGGCAAATGAACAGCTGAAGGACAATTGGCGAGGAGTGAAGCACCAACCGAGGGAGATGATTAAGGAGGGGATGTGCCTCCTCCTCCCCACTGTTTAAAATTTTGTTGAATTTCCACACTGTAATTGCAGCATTTAAAACTGCCATCTTAGTAATAATTATTTCTCATTATGGATAAACAGTGGAAAACTGTAGAAATTCATTATAATATATATGTGAAAAATATCTGAAATATTGGGAAGAGATATATAAGCAGTTCCATCCTCACTGCAAATGTCATGGGACTATCCTGTCCTGCCCCCTTCCAAGTCTTCGCCCGCTACCGGTCAAACACAGACTTGTAATTGGACTGACCAGTGTAACAAGCTGCGTTCTTGACAGTCAGCTTACTCAAATGAATAGACGAGGATTGTTCAATTGATTTTCTTGCAGGATATTATCAAGCGCTGGCAGAGATATCAAGGAGCCGTTGCTCGTTGCGCTCGCTCAGAGGGAAGAAGCAAATCGCAGTGGAAAGATGGTGGTGAGTGGATTAATGCCTGTCCTTCCTTTTAAAAATAAAGCAAAATTATTTCAAAATCTGTTAGATGATTTCTGTTTTTGAACTGTCAACTAACCATTCTGCATAGCCTCGTCACTTTGTGCTGTCAACTCTCTGAGCTCTAGCGACCGACATGATCCATTTTCTCCATTGCTTTCTTTCTGATGTCGCTTCTCTTAGTTCTTCCAAGTTCATTCCTGTTGTTTCGTGAGCCTCATCCATCCATTCTGCATAGCCACTGCAATACTGTGCACCTTCTGTAGCAGAACTGACTGTCATAAGGTTATTTCATTTCTAGATTTAGTTTTATGAATGAAAACTTGTTTGCAGACAATAATTTTCATTCGAGACAAGAACCCGCGTAGTCAGGAGATATCCGGCTTCATAGACTACGCACATCGTCTAAAGGTGGAAGAGTTTGACGTGTATTTCTCTGGAAAGAAAAGACTCGTTCCAAAACCAACTGATCTCAGGTAGACCTATGAAATTTTAGTCTGTAAAATTCAGATGGAAATTTAGCATCCATTATGAAGAAATCTCTGCCAGCGTCTACCTAATGAACTGAAAGCTTATTTAAGAATCCAATTAGACTATCCGAATTATAATCTGATCTGCCTGTTACTGTATTTAGGATAACCATTGAACCCAATATCATTAATTAATTTTCTATAAACTACAGTGTACTTGCTGGTAGTCTAATAAAGAATAATCTAACCCACTTATTTACTTACTTTAATGCATTTTCAAGGCATCGGTTTCAAGGTAGCATTCGACAAATGAAGCACCACTTCAGTTAGTTAGTGTAACCACCATACATACATTCAGCATTGCAGGCGACAAGGTATAAATATGCCTTCATGCGGAGTTTGGTAATTGTTTACTTTAAATTTCTAGGGTGCCACTTAATTTATTTATTAGTGCTGTGTCAAGTCAACAGGATTCTCCAGACTCCAGAGCTATATGAAAGGGAGATCCAAGTCCAGTTGATAGACTTCGTATAACATGATGGATAGTGTACATGGTCTGTAAGTTATGCATCTATGTGTGTAGTATATGATAAGCAAAGCAAAGTTACTATATGGTTCAGAACTTTGGAAATGCAGATGTAAGAGATGAGACTTTGTGAGCAATATTTTAATTGATTTTGTATCTCTTCTCCATTCTGTCTGCAGTAATTTGGATGGCACAAACAGTTGAAAGGTGCTATATAAATTTTCATATACATTACAATGGAAGTGCTTGTTATTCCTGTTATTCAGCTTCTACAACTGGGAAACCCAGACTTCAACGTCCAATGCAACCCCCAACTACCAGGTCATCGCGGAGAATGCGTCAGGTCTACTCTTCAAGAACAAACGGGACCGGAAAATTCTCAACGTTGACCCCAAGGTAAGAAAGCATTCTCAAACTAGGGCAGTCTCCTATGATGTTGACCCCAAAATTAAAGCATTCTCAAACTAGAGGAATCTTCTATAACCAGTGCTGCATAATGTAAATACTTAATTACTTATAATTATTATCAAAAACCCAGTGAAGGAAAAGCAATGTATTAACATCACCTTGATAGAAATTCATTATGCAGAACTCGCTATCTTTTCAAAGAGAGTGCTGCACGGAGATTTTAGCATAATTAATAATCATTTTGAGAGAGAAAAACTTTTTCAGATCCTCGTTTGTGCTTAGCTTTGATGCCTAGTAGAAGATTTCAGTGTTTTTGAGAGATACTGAAAAGTTGCAAGTATCTCAACACACACAGTAATTAGCATACATAGAGATATAAATGTGTGGTCATTGGATTTTCTACCTGGATTAATTTTTTGTCTCAAACGTGTTTCACAGGTGGCAACACCAGGTGACAATTCCACGCGAACAGTCATCGAATCGACCAAGTACGTCCAAGTGGTTCTCTACGATCACATCACGAGAAGAAAAACATAGAATATGATATCGGTGATCTATAATGCTTACGCTAGACACTGAACAACAAATTCTTTAATCATCGTCTCCATCTGCTAATTAACAATGGATCAGAAGAACAAAGATTCTTCCATTGTCTGCTGGATTTTAATTTTTCTAATTTTTAATCACTTTAGATTTGCTTGAAATTTTTTTGTATGTCACATGGTAATGTTTATTGAACATTCGAGTGTTTTCTGCTGTGATCTAAAAACACATGTAATGACAATTTAACAGGTTTGTTAAGATTATAAATGAATAACAATTGTATGTATAATATATATATTGGTAGACCTTTCTAGGTGTGCTTCTTGGCTTATGAAGAAAATATAACATGTTCAGAAAAAAATTAATCAGTGTACAATTAAGAAGGGCTTAGTCAATCTTGTACTTAAGTCTTTACACATACATCTAAGGAGAAGGATGCAAGCACAATCCACATTTCTATATATTGCTATGACAATAGCGTTGATTTAGTTTCCCCCCAAATTTTTAGTTTAAGTTATTATTAGGTTTACATGTGAGAAGTGTTGTTTATTATTATTTTTATTTTTGTATAACACATTTTAGTTATTTATTATTATCACATGTGAGATGTGTTAGTTATCTTTAGTTTTAGTCACTTTGCCAAGGTGTTTCAGTTTTTATTTCAGTTAATGGAAACTGAAACTTTTCATTAGTTTCTTCAGTTGTAGTTCTAGTTTCAGTTATTACTGGGTATACATGTTAGGTGTTTAGGTTATTATTATTATTATTTTTAGTTTCGTATGCCAAGTTTGAGTTATTTATTAGTATCAAATGTTAGACGTGTCAGTTATCTTTAGTTTTAGTCACTTTGCCAAGGTGTTTCAGTTTTTATTTCAGTTAATGGAAACTGAAACTTTTTCATTAGTTTCTTCAGTTGTAGTTCTAGTTTCAGTTATTACTGGGTATACATGTTAGGTGTTTAGGTTATTATTATTATTATTTTTAGTTTCGTATGCCAAGTTTGAGTTATTTATTAGTATCAAATGTTAGACGTGTCAGTTATCTTTAGTTTTAGTCACTTTGCCAAGGTGTTTCAGTTTTTATTTCAGTTAATGGAAACTGAAACTTTTTCATTAGTTTCTTCAGTTGTAGTTCTAGTTTCAGTTATTCATTCACTGATACTTAAGTCATCAGCAGTGTGCTTCAAATTACTAAAAATAGGCAATGTCAGCCATTATTCTTACAGTATGGAAATGTGCTGTGCATCATGCTTGATATTTTTGTAATGATTAATGTTCAGTTTTATGAAGACTTTATAAAGTTCCAATGTTTGCAAGATTACTGAACAAACTGCTGAATATATAACACGAAAAATATCATGAATGTTTAGTTTCGACAGATATGTCCAAAGCACTAAAAATCCTGAGTGCTAGGGTTTCGTTGTTTGGTTTCATTACATGTTTTCGTATTAATTTAGACATTAGCTTCAGTTATCGTTTTTGATCGGTATCACAAGTTCAAGTTTCTATTTTCCCTGTTTGGTGCAGCCTCGCGTGCTGGATCCCGGATTACTTTGTCAGCCGAACAGAATCCCAAAGAGCAACACCTGGATTCAGGATCCTACAGCAAAAATAATCCAGGTGACAATAAGCTAAAGACAATAATCTAGTAATCTTTGCATCACGTTCCCTTCATTTAACATCAGTTTTTCATGCCAAGCCTTGAACAGTGAGGCTAAGCAACTAAAGAACTTCTGGAAGGTTCTGCACCAATAACCACATCTATATCTATTCATGCATCTCTCAAGTGCATCTCAAACACATAAACATATAATTTACTAGGTCAGCACTGACCATCAATTGGCTATGGCAAATCTCTTCACTATTGTTGAACATATTAGAAAATAATTGTCCGCTAAAAAGTACACAAACAAAACAAATTCTCATTTTAAAAAAACAATAAATAGAAAGACTTAAACAAAATGACTACAAAAACATAAAGACCTGTCTTCAGAGTCTAAGCAACTTACCAGTTCATTAGCCAGAAGTTTGAACAACTTGTCACCATAGACATCAGCAAGAATCAAGCACTACAACAATACAAACAATAAGAAATCAACAATAAATTACTTCACAAAGACCAAAGCACGCAGAGAGTGTTACAGCTAAACAACTAATTATCTGTCTCAATTGGTTTTTCATTATAACTCAAATCACACAAGTCCTATCTTTGTCTCTTCTGCAATAGTGTACTACAACAACTAAATGGCAATCTCCACATGCCTTTGAAATGCTCCTATAAAATACTCATAAAAATGTTCAGTTACATACATACATGAATGCATGCATGCATAGCTAAGCCATCACTAGTAAAATCACACATTCTTTCACCTTACTAATGCCAAATAATTAATCACTTGTTGGATGCGCTTAATCTGCAAGGACATGCAAAGACAAAGTAATTATTAAATAGACCAACGAACAACAACAACAACAACAACAACAGTATTCAGACATTAACATTTCCTGAAGAATAATTAGTACTCAGGCAGCTATAAAGGCAACAAAGATCAAATAGCTGCCACTGCAATGCTATGTTCCAAGATTCAGCCGCTAAAAAATATGCCACACTAACAGCAGATAACATCGTTGGATTTTCATCAACCTAAAGGAAATAATTACCACCAAGCTGGTGACATCTAAGAAGTAACACTAAACAGTGATGATCTCTGTCAATAAAAAGTTTAAACTTCTAAGGCCATTGCCCATGATGACAACCACTACAATAATACTGATGTTAATCATGGTAATGAAACAAAATTTTAATGTGGAAAGACGTACAGAGGCTTTCAAATTTCCAAGATGGTCACAAACTTCCTTCCTCAAGAAATCCTTGATCTCCACCTGAAAGTTAATATACAGTAATTAAACTAAAATCCTGACTGATGATCAAATACCTTTAACAAGGCAGGAGGATTCTGAAAGAAGCAAGGCCGTATCTAGGGGGGTGTTTTGGGTGTTTGAACACCCCCCGAAATGGGAAATGGAAAAAATAATATAATGCATTTACCAGCATTTGATGTAAAAACCATGAAATAAAACCATGAAAACACCCCCGAAATAACAAAAATGTACAAAATAATAGAATGCATTCACTAGCACATAATGGAAAAAACAAGAAATTAGGCGAAAACTGGTAAGAAAGCCGTTTCCGATGACTGAAAAAAGGTCGACAGAAATTGTCCGCCGACGAAACACCCCCCAAAATCAAATCCTGGCTACGGCCTTGGAAAGAAGTCAGATAAATAATTAATGTTACAGCAAACCATCCAATGCCTTTACGATCAAATGCTAAACAATACCAGCAGTTGATGCGACATGCGTCAAAATCTAAATTTAAACTAAGGCAAAATAAACTATTTAAATAGCAACTGCAACATATCACAGTGATATTCATTACGAGAACTTGTATAACGCCTCTTCGAGGGGACTACTCAGAAGCGCTCCCAGCTGCAGCATAATCAAGTAGGAAAAATTGAGCTGGTGCTATGTTGGCACCTATACGCCTAGACGCCACCTATATCAGTCACACCAACCAGTCACGCCAGGAAGGTCACATACAGGCCGTCACCCCATCTCCATTTCCATAAAAACGAAGTTGATTTCGGTGCTATACCTGAGTAGCTTGATTCCTGTCAAGATCCTGGATATCCTTCAAGATAGACTTGCAAATGCTGCAACCTTCAGCAGAGCTCTAGTAAAATAGCAACATACTTTATCAAGACAACGCAGATAACGACTGCAACAAATACAGGTCGCAACAAACTTGATGCATTAGGACAGTGGTTCCCAAACTTCAGAATGCCGCGGACCGGCAATAATGTTTGGTGAATCTCGCGGACCGCTAACTTGGGCCATAATGGCGATGATCAACACAAATAAGCTCACGTACTGCAGGACTCATCAATGCAGTGAATTTAGAATAAATTTAAAAAATTGAATTCGCCATCTGGCAAGTTAAAATAGGGCGCGTTGATTTATTTCAAAAATTTAAATATTAAGACAGAAATTTGAAAAAATTTTGGACAACAATTCGAATAATTTCACAATTTCAAACAAATAAACTAATAATTAGGCCTTAGTATAGTTTATTTTTAATTTTTAATTCTTCGCCGCGGACTGGCGATCATACATCCGCGGACCGGCACCGGTCCGCGGACCACCACTTTGGGAACCACTGCATTAGGAGCACAACTTAATGCTAAATAGATTCATTCATTCATTATATGGATTTATACACCCCTTCAAGGAACTTACACAATCCCAGCTCGGCAAAAAAGATGAGTAAAATTTTAAAGAGTTTGATTGGTCATAGGTAATAAGCACAGCTCCAAAGGGAGGTCAATCCAGATGGATGGCCCAACAGCTGAGCAAGACCAATGTTGCTGGCAGCTGGGTGATCCATGGAACCAGAAGTTCCCCTTCATAGCAGAGCGAAGAGCCCGACGCGCTACAACGTTGCACACTGGGCGACAGAGATCACGCAGATGTATGTATACACATGTGCATGCATGTATGTATGTATGTATGTATGTATGTATGTATGCATGCATGTATGTATGCATGTACTGTATGTATACAACAATATACACTTACAATTTACCACCTTTTACATGCTTCATAAAGTGCTGCATACACATTCATTACGAAACAGTATTCTAAAGTACATTGAAACTTAATGTCAAGCATAACTAAAAATTACACTGAGGCAATTTTAACTTCACAATCACAAGTTATCAATTACCTACTGAACCGTACATTTTTACCATTTATAAACAATCAATGCCTATTACTAAATATTAATACATGAGATCGCATATTGGCTCGTGTTGCAAAGCAAATGAAATTATTTAAATAAAATGTTGAGAAACGCAAACATCAGTGGAGGCAATCTTGTAGAAATTAGACTTCTTGAGCTTCAGCTTCAAGGTTTCAGGCATGGTCTTAGCACAGCAGCCCAGTGACTGGCAAACGACAATAGGATCCTACAAACAACAAGGAAGTCAAGGGTTCATTTCCAACTAAAATACAAACGAAAAGAAAGTAATCATTCACATATTTAAAAAAAACAGGAGATCTATGAGCCACCTAAGCAACAGGTCAGCCTGTTTATCAACAGGCTGTTGTTTAGAACCAATGCTCTCCCATGTGATTCCATTCAACGCAATGTCATGTATTCTCTATTTATCTTAAGCTGCACGTATTTCAATCGCCGACTACCTTTATTATAAACAGCAAAACACTTCAGATGAAAACGGACAAGATAGAATAAAATCTTAGACCCTTACAATGTCAAATGCATGTTAACATTAATTATTCAGAAACTGATAAATGGTTACAACGAAATTCTATTTTCGTTTCCTGAACTTCATCTCATCCGATATATGTGCACTGAACGTGATTATTCTCTTCATAGTAGTGTTATAAAAAATGAGTCATGAACAGCATTGGCATTGATAACTTGCTTTAAATAAGATAAGAATATTCTTTAAAAGACCAATTTCTATCCGCACTTTGGTGTACAGACATTGTATAATAAACAAATGCACATCATTTCTATATCCAATCAATGTCAAATGTCTTAAAATAGCACAAATTCCTAAGTCCAAAATCCAACATAAATTGTTTTAAATTATGTTCTTTTAGTGACCAACAGTTTATGCTGCACTATGGTTTATAATTTATGGTACGACATATAAATAAGATAAAACATTCTCGTTAAAAACTATTTTCCCATTGGGTTGTCCGTCCTATGGATAATTTGGTCATGCAAATAAATGCACACATTCACAAACTCACAGAGAACAGCCGCTGTAGGATTTCTGGCAAATACTGTTTGACCAAGTCTCTGCACTAAAAATACAACGACAGATGTGCTTCATAACACACAAGTTTAGTTCTGTTAACTGATGGTAATAATTTTATTTACTGAACTAACTGGAGTATTTCTACATCTGATACCGCTGATTATCTGGCATATTTGACAGCTTTACTTTGTAGACCCGTGCAGTGCTGATAAGCATCATAAGAAAGTTCTTATTAGCATTGATAGCAGTAGGCCTAAAGAACATAGCCCCAAACAGTCTGAACTTATCAATCATTATATAAATTTGCATAACAAAGCATGTTAGAACAATAAAAATTACGTATTTGAAGTTTTCAATGTTTCTACATAAAATAGAAAGCTGCATAAATCTATGTCCACAAAACTTGACAAATATGCCTGCAGAAACCCTTGCTAGTGCAGGACTAACATGGCATGGTACGGAAAGGGTTAATGACACGAAACAAAACATCTCGAGATACAGTTATTTTGAACAACTCTTCGATGAAAATCGTGTCCTACCTTTTGTCCAAAAGATCTACAAAATACCAGATCGACGAGCTCCTCGATTTTTGCCTGTAAACAAAAAAAACAAGGTAAGCAAACTTAAGAAGCTGCTCTCCTACTCTAAGACTGTTATTGTCTCATTTATGAAAAATCTTCAATTTCTCAACAGTGTCATAATCATTTGGATCTTCTTGTCAATACAGCAACATTTCAAGCAAATAATATTAGCATTTTAAGTCCAAAGAAAGATCACTACACATTATCCTATTTTCCCACCAGTCTACAAAAACAACTCTCAGATTAAGAACTGTATAGGCCTATATGTTGGTCTGAGACTCCTTCGAGATGGCTGTCATGTAGGGACTTCACGCCTGTCCATAGCACACAAATTAACTTAGCAGCATCACTTCATATCTTTTACAAATTACTGGCACCACATAAATACAAAAACTGAAGCACAACATGTCTGAAATTACCTCAGTTGCATTGGTCAAGATCAGGTTTTTGATGTCAGTAAAGAACTTCTTGCAGTCAGTGCAGATAGGCTCACTGTGGAATCTGTGGATGGGCAGAGGAGAAAGCTGTAATCAACAAAACCAGCCTGTGAAATGCTAGTTCAGGACTTCAGCATTATATAGCACCTTTTGAAAATCATTAAACAAATGTCCAAGTTACAATTGTTATACTGCATTCATTGCCTTCAAGATCGTGTTAATAACTGTTAAATGTAATTAAAGTTCAAGCCACATCCCTTTCTTGAACCACCCTCCGACCTTCCTTAATATCAGTATTTTCTACTTCTTCTGATCTATGGAGCAAATAAATGCCAGACAAATAATTTTCATGTTTATAATAATAAAATAAAATAATAATAAATAAATAAAATAATAATAAATAATAAAATGTTTATCAGAAGATCTACTGAACATTCTGAAACTGGAAGAACGACCTGTTCTCAAACAGAAGATAAAAAACAGTTTAAGATTGAAGCTGCTTAAAAACAACAACTGAAAAATACCACAAAACAGGAATAGATGATGACAACACCCTTTGAAAGTGACAAACACATAGTACACTGTAAGATTGATGACTCATACACACAGCTGATATTTCTATTCCTTGACATTCCAACTTTATACTCTTCAAAACTCCAGCCTGATCTTTTATACTCTTTTATATTCTTTTACATTGTGGAAAAATATCTAAATAACTAACCAGCTTAAGGATCTCATTTTGCCAAACGGTTGTCTTGCAGTGTTCAAATGCATTACATGTCTTAGCATTCTCCACGCTGTTACACCAGTAAGACTCTCCTAAAGTGCATTCATCAATGCTGGCAGCCAATCCTATGAATAAAGATGACAAAACCCTAATCTAAAATTTGTGGCAATTATATTGTCCAAAACAATTAAAACAAAACATGGTAACTATCAAAATCCTGCAATCACTGTGGAAGTGATAAGGTTGCCTCACCCTTTGAAGGAATAGAGCAGCTCAGCACCTTAACCTTCCAAAATGTAATTTGATTTAAAAAAATGAAAAATCTAACTTTTATTCAGCAAAAGTTATATAAATGCGAGAATTACGCAATATATAATAATTATTTACTACTTAGAGGTGAAAACTGAACTTTCACATGATCTGGGACTCCCAGATTGGGAGAAGATATAAGAACATTCGAAAGCCTTTTCGTGAAAAATAAGTGCTTCACCAGATGAACTCCTGAAGACACGTATGTAAGTCTTATATGTATATATGTGCACTTGTCATAATCTTTAAACAAATTAAGATTACTATGAGTTTTGTTGAATATGGAACTGGAAGCATTTCCGTGTAAGTAGATACCTCTGCGAAGACCACTGGAATCATGGGCGTCCGCAGCGGGGCGCAAGGGGGCGCAAGTGCGCCCCCCTGGATTTTTCGCATAGTTGCACATAAATTTAAATTATTTGTTTGTGATTGTTACAACGCAATTTTCTATGTGATTATCGATTCGTTCTAGAAGTTGAACCTATAAGCTTATATCTTTCTTTTGGCGCATAACGTATAGGTAGGTTATAGGATTCTCTCGTGGTAATATGGAAATTAAAACTGTCACTCATTAAATTTAAGCCATGTGACAATTATTTAAAAGTTTGCGCCCTCCTAAAAAAATTCCTGTGGACGCCCATGACTGGAATTAAACAATTATTAAGTGCCCATTGACACGTGATCACGACACACCCAAAAGGCTAAAACCAAGACTCGCCCTAAATAAACCCCTTGATATAAACCCTATCCCCAATCACCTGATCAGGTGATGAGTTACCTGGATATGAAAGGGCGTCTCGCTATATAATAAAACACAGTGCGTAGGCCTATAATCCCTATCATAATAATAGGCTATTATTATGTCATCTTACCGTAAGTCAGCACAGCAATCAAAGGAACGAAGAACCGTAGCATTCTGTCTTCTGTGAGTTCTGTGAGTTCTGCAAGTCAAGCAAACAATTCCTCTTTGAAACTCCATTTTATGGAATGCAAAAAACTCACGAATTCTTCAAAACTGACAGCGTATAACAGTCAGCGTTGCCACTCTGAAAAAAAAAACCCAAGTTGGTCGGTCGAAAAAACCCAAGAAAACCCAAGTTGCCCAAATCTTCCGAAATTTTTACAATTTTCGTCCAAAAAATTTCTGACGACCTTTTTTTTTTTTTTTTAGTCATCCGCCAAAAAATTTTTCTGAAATTTCAAAAAAAAAAAATTTCCATTTTACCGTCCAAAAAATCTGACACGACCTTTTTTTTTTTTTTTTTTAGTCATTTCGCTAAAATTTTTAGGAAATGTCGAAAATTTTCCGGTTCGCAAGCAAAAAACCCAAGATTTGCCCGAAAAACCCAAGTTTTTCACGGAAAAAACCCCATTTCCCAAGTTCGAAGAAAAAACCCAAGTTTTTTTGCGCCGAAAAAAACCCAAGAAAAAAACCCAAGTTCCTCGCAAAAAAACCCCATTTCCCAAGTTCGGATCAAAAAACCCAAGATCTTGTGAAAAACCCAAGGAGTGGCAACGCTGATAACAGTGAGTCGCACTGTCGCTCTCATAACTCGATCAGAATGACAGATTCTAGCAAGCACTTCAAAAGGTAGCCCAAAAGTCGCGAGATGAACACCAAGGTGAGGTAATTAATCAAATTTGTTGGTGCATTGAATGCCTAGGCCTACATTCTTGGTTTCGGTAGTCACTTCACAAAAAGCGCGTGATGACACCATCGGCGTAAAAACTTAGGTTTCGTGGTTCTTAAGCTCTTAGCCCAATATATATGAGGTCGTACGTTGCTCTTAGCCTACTAGGCTAGGCCGTTATGCCGCATGCCGAACAGGCAGGTAGGCCTACAGCCTGTGTTTCCTATTGAACAAGGTACGGCACACCTGCAGGGCCGTAGCAACAAAGAACGTGGTCCCTCCCAGCATATGACCGGCACGGCAGGGCCCTTACAGTGCAGAAACTAGAATGCAGTATTTACTTTATATAATAGGCCTACACAGGATTCATGTTAGGCCTATGTATGCAAGTGTGTGTGTGCTTTTCGTGTCTTTCTACTTTCCTCAACTAGACCTTCATGCAAGTTCACATGACCGCACGTAGTTAAGATTTTACTTAATTAAGTATAATTTTTATTATAATATTATTTCAATTTGTTTTTTACGTGTTCTTGATAATTTAAACTTCTTTGCAATCTGTCACCATCTGGTTTAAGTGTTTTAATTTTGCATATCTTGGTTAATTCTCCTTATGAATTTTTTTTTTCTATCATGCTTTGTAGCCAATAAATGCTTATTTTCTACATTTGCTGTCATCTTGTGTAGTTTCTTTGCAATAAAACGAATTTAATTTAATTTAGTGTGTGTGTGTGTGTGTGTGTTGTCTTGCTTGACTCGCTCTCTATGCGCATAATTATTTTTATATAATTATATGCCTGAGGTATTGCACGAGCTACCTACAATCCTACATGTATAACTTCACTTATTCACTACACAATTGTCATCCTCTGTCTGGTCTCCAAAGCACAGCTGGGAAATTCCCCTATTTAAGCCTCTCAAGCCATATGCAAAAGCACTCATCTGTATCTTCATCTCACTCAATGCGTTCTGCAGATCGTCTTGATCTTTTTGTCCCCAGGACTAGGACTGCTCTTGCCCATCATCGGGCGTTTTACTATGGTTGGTCCATACATTTGGAATGATCTTCTTCCTGCACTATGCTCTAAAGTCTAAACTATAATGACTCGTTTTTCTTACCAGTCTCCTGTTCTTTGAATACATCTCTTCCCCCCCCCCCTGGAATTTTTCATGCTGAGAGCACCTCTGAATTGTCATTCTGTGAGAGGCACTACATAAATGTATAGATACAATATAAAAAATACAATTATATGAATAAATGTCACTTACCTAGTTCTGTTACACCTTACATTTTTTGCCACTTTCAGGGGCCCAGAGACTTAATGCACTTGAAAGGAGACTATGCCGCAGAACTTGTGCAGTGCTCTTGATTTTGTAACAAAGCAAGAACACAGTTGTAAACAAAGTTTGGAATTGGCATGTAGGCGAACTGTAAAGCCAAGTTGTTGTCTTACTGTATCGAAAGCCTTAGGAAAATCCAAAGACACCAACCTCACAAATGGGTTCACATTTAACAGGACACCCTCCACTTGCTGAAGTAACTGTCACGAACCTAGTAAACTCAAATATGGAAAACCAACTTACTATTGGAAATACCAGAAGTCGACATAATCAAATCTACTAAGTGAGAAAAATGAAATACCCTTTATTTGTTAAATTATATTTTACAAACAAATTTATAAAAAGCCAAAAATCTGCACATTTTACTCGAACCAAGATACTCACAAATATACATAAAATGCTACCCTTATATGCCTACTATCCACAGTCAACCGAAATCTACTGATTTCCACTTTTCCAGGTTAAAAATTTAAATATATTTAATATAGATTTTCTAAACTGTAATGTGGTATGCAATACTTTGCAATCAGTAATAAATTTGTAATAAGGTTCATTTTCTCAGTATGACTGAAAGATTCTGTTTAAGCAGGTATAGTCTCATTAACAGAGTTCGGTCTATGGTCCATTCCAACAGCCACCTTCATTGGAAAATTACATTTCCAACAGTATTTCGTTTTACAACTGCAAAGTAAAGACTCCAAATGAGCTTTACATCTGGTGACTTCCCAAAACACTACTCAGGTTAATTTTTACTCAGTTTAAATTATAATTCAACCAATTATTTAGATAAACCAAGCAATTAGCAGAAAATTTCTGGAGCTATAATCTCCGCAGATCATATTACACAATGTCATTTTTTGAAGAGCTGGATGCAAGTACACGTAGCACACTTAAACTCATAAACTGTCCACACAATAATTTCAATTCTTCTTGATTCAAATAAATTTAAATCTTATATGGCTTGCATTAGTTTAAGTAACTTGCAAGATGCAAAATTAAAACGATTTCTTAATTAAATTGTGGTAAACTCAATTTTTCTTCGCAGAGTTAGAAACATCTGAATGCTCCAGTTTCAATGCATGAGATTGTCACAACTACAGGTTAATATTAACAGTACATCTTGTAATCAGCAATAGAAAACAAAGCTCATAAAGTGCATAAGCATCACAACAGTGCAGAGTTTCCATGTTTACAACCAAAAGCAGACATTCATTCTCTAGAGCTAAACACACTTTTGTGTTCAAAGTGTATCACATAATTTGGCATGAGTGGTCTTTGTAAACAGCTTTATGGGTTTACAATAATTTTACGCAATATGTTTTGGTTTGCAAACCCAACCAATCAACGTGAAAAGGTAGCACTAAACCGGAAAGCATATCTGAAGAACCAATAACTAAACAAAACAGTATCAATTGCTCTAAATCAAACGGCCATCATCAAATGCCTAAATTTGATTTTAAAAAGGAAACATAATCTCTAATTAAAACTAGTTAACTAAAATGGATGCATTTATATTGTATCTTTGCAGACAGCTATTAGTGTTCTATTATTTAAAAAAAAATTAAGCTAATACAAGCAGGCATTTCATTTTTAAAGATAAAACTTAGAAATTCTCATTCACATTAAATTTTGGATATGTCTGCAATTACAGTTCAGTATCACATTTCCAAATTTCTCATCAGAGTCATTATATTCATATGCAGTCTATTTGGGAGATAGGATAATCTCTGAGTAAAACTAAACTGTGAAATATTATAATCAGTCTCCTAAAAAAGATCCAAATGTGACCAAGGTCAACAACATAAAGTAGCTGTGCATGCGATTGAACCAGAAAAGTACCAAATATACATTACATGAATTATATCAACTGTAGCTAAAGTGATCAGTTCTTGTTTTTATAACGAAGCACAAAGTTTGGACACAAAAATCTGTAGCGATGTCTGTAGGAAGATAGTCAACCAAATTCAACCGGCCAGAAATGTTGCGAAGAGCGCAGACATATAGACATATGAAAGTTGGTAATTAATTTCCTCCAGTTTTCTGAATTTCTCATGAACTCCAAATGTTTAGAAATCCCATCCAGTCTGTTCACAGAAATCTGTTGCCTAAAACGCAAAAAAATACACAAATCAATAAACAAAAAACACATTACAATATCTAACTCAATTCAGTCAAGCTAACAAGAATGGACCATGAGCAAGTCCTTCACTCACAGTTGCTCATGCACTTCGGTGTGAAACTCCAATCAGTGAATACACTAAATTGAGAGCGCCTCTGAGTAGCAATCTTGAAAGGGTGCTATAACAAGTGCTCATATAAACAATACCATACATACATACATACATACAACCCAAATCCTATCTTTATGTCAACACAAATACAATATTGGCTTTATTTTCACAACCTTCACACGACAAAAATTTCGTCGATTGCCATTCCTGACCTACTGAGTCTAATTCTACAACGTCTCCCATCATAATGCCATAGCGTATACCGAAAAGTAGTACTCCTACTCTCTTTCTCCTGCTTTATGAATTTTCTCAGTTCTGAAACGCCCTTAATGCAAGTATTGTGTGCATTGCTGCAAATTATGCGTTATCACCCATGTACAAACATCGTCATACATTTCTTAATATTTATGACTCATCATCACCTAAGAGCTTACAGTGTACATATATTTTCATATGACTGAATACTTTCCATACTCAAAAAGCTTATAAGTACTCCTTTCATCCAGCTTCCAGTAATTACATATAGACATATATGTGACACAGCGACTCAAAACCTGTCCTATGTCGCTTTTGACCTTTTGATTTGGTCATATGCTACAATGAACAAGCTCTAAAATGCTTCTAACAGAATGAAAATATCTTTTTTCTAACTGAAGTTATGTGTGTTTGATTCTTTCATTAGTTTATAGCGAGAAAACCAAACAAAACGTTACTGAATATTCGTGTAATCCAAGTCTACTTAACCTACTAAGTTATTATTCTGCAATTATTCCGGTCATTAGAGGCATATATTCTGAATCAGATAACGCAAACGGCATCAAAATCGGTTCACTACTTCGCAAATTAGGGCGAATTCACAGTTATATGCTGAACTGAAGAATAAACTGCATTCTTGACCCCTCTCGCCTATTTCGGCATCTAGCGCAATATCTAGTAAGCGACATCCGACGGGTTTCGAGCCCCGGCGTCACATATACGATCTTAACTAGTGCAGTTAGATAACTTGTTTAACTGTGCAGCTCAGAGGCATGAGAGCTTATCAGATCTTCAAAATAGATACAGAAAAACCAAACAGTTCTCGGCAAACACAAATAAATAGTAGAAATGTAATTGATTTTTATGTGAATCCACAGAAGCAGCCTGCGTGTGACGACGTACCTGGCATTTGGCAGCATTTTCCTTGCTGGTACACCAGAACTTTGGTCCCCACGTACACTCACTCTCTCCAAGCAGCTTCTGAGAGGCCTTCACTTCTTTAGCCTCAGTTATCATCGCCATCTTCACTGTATTTGAGCACGCCCCAACTTTCTGCAAGCAACAGAAAAATGTATTTGGAACCGTTTTTAGAAGCCAATTACAAAATAGTCATTTCGATTTCATTTCTGTGGTCAAACATCAAAGCAACAAATTGGAACGACTATACCCAAAAGTATGAATGTATGAAGAGTGAAGACACTTGAAATAAAGCCTTTAAGTACCTCAGTAAATTGCTAATGTCATACTTTAATGCAGAGGTAAAGCAGAATCACTAGCAGTACCTATAAATTATAGTTTCTATTTAACCCCTTAACATCGAGCTGCATTTGTTTCTCATACATTTTGTACATGCTCATTATTAAAGGGTTAACAATGCTACGTAATCAAATTACGAACAACCTGTGCGATTATGTACGTGGGCAATAACGCTTTTTACCTCACAGATTTCCTTCGGAGTGAACTCGGTGGTGATGTACGTAATCACAAGCGAACCGTACGTTTCAACAATGTAGTCACACTGCAACAGTTGAACACGTACATTAAGGGAACTCAGGATACAGAGAAATATCATGAAAATAACACTCGTTTAAAAGTGGAAAAGCTAACTAAATATTCGCTTATTCTCTTTGATGTACATACAGAGGCATGTGGTAGTCAATTGGCCACATTCTGGGCCGTCACCCAGGAGCTTGACCTAAATCCCTGACTGTCATGTCATGTCACTACGCTGACTGTGTCCCTGACTGGACACAGGAGATCTATAGATTTCTGCTCCACTGGCTTCCTCTTGCTTAAAATATGAGCACAATGACCGTACACTGTCAGTGTGACGATTCGTTAATGATGGAACTTGCCATATGCCTTTGAATGCCGAGGCTAAGAAAATGAAGTCGCCAACACTTCATACCCATTGCATCCTCTCCATATAACTATACTTATGTCCATAACTTTTATATAGCACCTCTATCCAATGGAATATAATCTATGTAACGCAATATAGACAATTACACGGTAATTTACATGGTCAAAAAACAAAATTTCATTTTTACACACCTCTTTCACAATAATACATACCTTGAAACTAAACTAGTAATGGTTGAAAAAAGGTGCTGTAATGTGCCAAACAATTTTGTTTCAAGGGCAATGGCCTCTGTAGTCATAGGCCCTCGTCAAATTTAGATCCATCCATCCAATAAAAAAATATATATTTGAATAAACTACGCCAATGTACCTCTGATTTGTATTTGTCTGGAAGGAAATTGCAGACTTTCTCGAGCGCATTCTCAAGTGCAGACATAGTTGCGTTTTCTGCGACGAGTGCTTCTAAATACTGAACGACCGTCTCACAAACGGTGCATTCTAGCCCACCTACAAAACAATTACTAAGATGAGAAAAGAGAAACAATTAACATCACTTCATTGTACCTTCCTGCATTTGTGACAACCAGTCATTACAATAAAGTAGTAGCACTGTAGTAGAAGTAGAAAAACTTAACTGAACAAAGTGCATTAGTCTCCACAAATGGATAATTCGTGTACATGTCAACATTTCTCTAGCACATCGTTTCACAGAAGTTATTCACCGTAGTTGGTTACAATGGTTTCGACTGTCCACACGTCTGTTGTGATGTACAATGCGTTTATGGAATCATTTGGTTTTTTCTAATTGTTTTTTGACGATGTTCAAACACCTGTTATTGCGGCTCACGCAGTACCAGTGCAATCTCTCTTACTAGTCAGCGTTCAAACACTACTGGGAAATGTAACAAGAATCCGTGGATTGGTGCACCTTGCTCGTCTTCAGTAACGCTCTGTAACCAGTTCCTCACTTCCTGGCAGTGGGGACTGTTGTCTTCCACAAAACCATTGCAAGAGGGGTGTCCTAGGGTGGCGTTCTACCATCCAAGATGGTACATACTCTAGAAGTTGTGTTTTGCAACTTGTGTCATCACTCCTCTTCTCTGCCACTATGCAATCAAATGATCAACTCTGGATATAAATTCGTTGGCTGGCTTCAACGTGTCTCCAGGCCTATCATTGTCGTAATGAAGGCAACGTTAAATAAACGTTACAAACCACATCGACATGTCCGCAGAGCGACACTTATTATTGCTACCTCAGCAATAATCGCTTACCAGGTACTCGTTAACTTTTTCACTTAATGACTTAGCCTCATGTAGGCTGGCACAGCACTTTTGTAGGTGCATAACAGGTGCTACAGATTGTGTTTAACAATACACACATACATTGTTAACACAAACAATGCTGCTGCATTGAGTTCAAATATATAAGAAAAAACTATTGTCAAGCAAGATCGTGTTGAACCCATGACAAAACAGAGAAGAGGGAAGGCAGAGATAATACAGTTTAAGTTATTCACTACCCCGCTAAGCTATTTACTTCATTATTCTGCTAGTCTTGATCAATAGTTTTAAGTGCAGTAAAATCCTAAACCAACCTTCAACTTTGGTTAGAACAACTCTCTTGGTACTTGTACAGAGTCCGAGGGTGGTGCAGATGACTGATGGATCAAGTTCCTGGACCAGCATTTCAATGATTGCCTTTGCGTACTGATCGACGAAAGAGTCGCAGGAATCCCTGATTGTGGCTGGCAATATGCTGCAAACCTTCTTCAGGGCTGCCATGATCTCCTCCTAATTTTTCAAAGAACAATAATCATGTTGGTTATCATTTCCTCCACAAAAACCACCACCAGCACGATGATGATGATGATGATGATGATCACAATACAGGAACATCACATGAATTAAACCAAACTGATATGTGACACAAGGCTCAAAACCCGTCACATCTCGGTTTCTGACCATTTTATTCAGTCATAAACTACTGTGCGTTTGCTGGTGGTCAAATAAAGAATATTCTTACTTACTTACATACAATGGCGGCTCTGCTTTCAAATGCTTTTGCAGAGTCAAAATATCTTTTCTAACTGAAGTTATTCTCAGAAACCACTAATAGATTATTCTACAATTTTTTCAGGGTAATAACAGAATATATTCTGAATCAAATAACGCAATTTAGGCATCAAAATCGGTATACTACTTTTCAAATTATGACAAATTTGCAACCATCTGCCAAATTGAAGAATTTTCTACATTCTTAATCCCTCTCAACTATTTCAGCCTTTAGCGCAATGTCTGGGAAGCGACAAGCAAAATAACCCATTAGTGGTTTTCGCTGTTTTTGATGACGTGAATATTCAGAAACGTTTATTCAATTTTCTCACTTGAAACTAATGAAAGAATCAAATGAGTATAGCTGGATCAAAACAATCGTAAACATTAAACACTAAATGCATGAATTTCTCATATCTGGCAGTTCTAATAATTTCTCTGACAAAATGAAAAATTAATACAATTACTGTTTCGTTGATAATTAATAAGAACTGATAACTGTTCAAGAAAAACAATAACAATTGGAATTCTGATTACCGCTTAAATCCTCAATAGTCCATGATCATGAAATAAACAGAACATCAAAAATGTACCATAATAAGCATTAAAACAGCACTATTCAATGTCAGTTACACATTAAAGGAAATCAATGAACTCTAAGCGTCCAAGAATAAAATATCTGAGTTATACAAGCACACATACACGAATACACTCATAGTTAACCCATCATTTAATGAAGTGGTCTCCATGGTTGGCAAGGAAAAACTAAAAACATTACAAATAAAATGCCACCAAACCCGCTTTAATAATGAAGTAGCAAATACCTCTGTGGCATTCTCGCTGAGTAGGCTCTCAAGCTCCTTCATTACAAATTCGCACAGAATGCATTGTGGACCGGCAGTGACAGCGGGAGTGGAGACTGGTTCCCTGATTGGTGTAGCCTCACGCACTGGATCCCGGATTACGTTGTCAGTTGAACAGAATCCCAAAGAGCGACACCTGGATTCAGGATCCTGCAGCAAATAATCCAGGTGACAATAAGCTAAAGACAATAGTTGGAGACAATAAGCTAGAATTCTTTGCATCAAGCGCTTTCCATTTACACCAGTTTTTCACGACAAGTCAGTGAGGCTATGCAACTGTAGATGGACTCTTTCAAGGTCCCAACCCACTACCACATCTCGTCATGTATTTCTCAAACACACCAGTATTTTCACTAGGCCACTGACCACAACTGGCTATGTTAAATCTTTAAATCTTTTCAATATTGATGAACATATTAGAAAATTTAAGCTTACAAAAAAGGAAAGGCAAAGAAAATGGATTACACATACACTAATAGGCGATTCGTTGCTAAGAATACTGATCGAGGGAAAATGTAGGGAAAAAGAACAAGAGGAGGACCAAGACAGATGATGCTAGACTGGATGACGGATAATGGATACAAAAAAAACTCAAGGAGTAGGCACAACGAAGGATGGAATGGCAACATTTTGCATTCGAACCTGCCTAGGGGAAGAGAAAGGGGCAAAGAACCTGGAGAGGAGCTCACAATAGCACCCAAACAATACAGATTTCTTATTAAAACAAAGCAGACAATAAAGAAGACACAGACAAAATCAATTAAATGACCACTAAATATATTTAAGTATATCATGAGAGTCTTTAAGCGACTTACCAGTTCGTTAGCCAGAAGTTCAAACATCATCTCACCATAGACATCGACGAAACTAATGCACTGCAAGTCAGAAAAGAAAACAAATAATTAAATAATTAATTAAAGAACAAAGCAGTCAGAACTAAAAAGCAAACAACCACTCAGTCTGTTTTTCATTACTCACTAAAATCCACATCATAAACAAATTAAACAATCTTTGGCATCACGCAACTATCTTTGCCTTTTCTGCAACAGCTGAAGCACTATAACTATAATCTTCACAGATATTTGAAAGGTCCGTATAAAATACTTATGACAAATGTTATAACAGGTGATTATCATTATTGACCGAATTATTGCTCGGAGACAAGCATACATACGTAAATGCATGCACACACAGTTCAACCATCACTAGTAAAATACTAAAAATCATACATTCTTGCACTGTAACTACAGTCACATGCATCGTTTGCTGGATGCGATGCAAGGTAATTATTAATTAATGCATACAATACCAATCAGCAACAACAGTCTTTAGACAGTAAAATTCTCCTGATCTTTCCAGAGAAGA
Source organism: Lumbricus rubellus (assembly GCA_945859605.1). Classification (NCBI taxonomy): domain Eukaryota; kingdom Metazoa; phylum Annelida; class Clitellata; order Crassiclitellata; family Lumbricidae; genus Lumbricus; species Lumbricus rubellus. The sequence goes on along the minus strand of OX243811.1, from coordinate 9,464,852 downwards.
ATAATTATTAAACAACCCAAAACATGCCACTGCAATGCTAGGTACTGAGTATCAGTAGCCAAAAATGTTCAATATGTGAAATAATGTAAAAAATGTGAAATAACTCGTTTCTAATATTTAGCAGATAACACCGTTGGATTTTCATCCACCTAAAGGAAACAATAACTGCCAAGCAGGTGATATCTAAAAAGTAAATAGTGATGATCTCTGTCAATAAAAAGTTTTAACTTAGATCAACAATGATGATGATGATGAAGTTGAAAATGACAACCATTAACTATGTTCATGCTAATAATGTTAATCATGAATCACGGGAAGACGTACAGGGGTTTTGAAACTTCCAAGATGGCCGCAAACTTGCGTCTTCAAGAAACCCTCGACCTCTGACTGAAAGTTAACATAAAATAAAAGAATTAAACTTATTCTGATTGACTAACGGATGCCTTTAACAAATCAGTCGGCCTCTAAAAAAAGTCATATAAATTCAACAGTAATCCATTCAACTGCCTTAATTATTTATAAGCAATCTAATATTGCTACACAATTACTGTTTGAATGCTGACAGTCGATACAACATGTAGTATCTACATTTATTGACAATTCTAGAATCACACCACACCCAGGTTACATGAAATATAGCATCGCTCGTTACCATAATTGTAATCAAAAGACAGACCTTAATTTGCTATTTTCTACATAAAACTCTTGCTATATAGTTTTTATCATATTTGGCTGATAGCTTAAAATTATGCAGCCTAGCGCGAAAATTGAGTCTAAAAACCAAAGGTAAAAATGAACTATTAAATACCATTTAAATTTTGAATAGCAATTGTAACATAGCACATTTAAATCAGCAACACCAACCAGTCCTAGGACCATCCTTTGAAGGTCAGATACAGATCACCTCTCCCAATCCCTGCTTTCACAAAGACAAATTTTTTCACTTCATTGGCATGTATACCTGGATGGCTGTGTTCCTGTCAAGATCCTGGATGTCCTTCATGATAGCTTTGCAGATGTTGCAACCTTCAGCAGAGTTCTAACAAAAGAACAACATACTTTATCAAGACAATGCAAGTACGGTCCGCAATAAATACAGGCTTCACATAGTAGAAACAAGATACATATTGGCAGCATAACTGAGTGTCAAAGATATGTACATGTGTACATTGTGTAGGTAAGTAAATACACATTTGTGTATATAAGTATGCATGCATCTATGTATATATGTACATTTCAAGTACCTCACAAAAGTGCTGAGTACACATTCAACACCTAAACAGTATTCCACACACTGATGCTTGACATCAAACAAACTAAAAACCATTCTGAAGTTATTGATTACTACATAATCACAAGTTATTAATAACTAAAATTCAATTTAATTACCAAACTGTACATTTCACTAGCCATATGCAATCATGATCTGTTCACCTGGTCACCTGGTGCCGTCAGCTACTGGAGCTCTGGCGAAAGCCCTGGTGCATCTTCTCCAGTTGATCCTCTCCCTAGTCGCCTCTCTTAGTTCCTCCAGTCTCATGCCAGACTTTTCCTGTACTTCATCCAACCATTTCTTCCTTGGTCTTCCGCATCTTCTCCGTCCCTCACTGCATGCCGTCATCAGCTCCTTTTCCAAACCGTTAGATCTCATCACATGGCCGAAGTAGCTCAATTTCCTCCAAGTTGCTGTTTGCTGCAGTGTCTCCTCCCTCTCTATTCCGAGCTCCTCGCGCACCGATTCGTTAGTTCTCTTCTCCGTCCATGAAATCCTTAGCATCTTTCTCCAAATCCACATCTCACACGCGTTGATTTTCTTTTCCATATCCCGTGTCTTTGTCCATGTCTCGCATCCATATAGGACGACTGGGAAGATCAGTGCTCTTACCAGTCTTTTCTTTGTTTCCCTGCTCACGTATTTGTCCTTCCAAATCTTTTCCAGACCGTTCATTGCCGTTTTCCCCATTGTTACCCTCCTCCTTATTTCCATATCACTTCTTCCCTCCTTCTCTATCATAGATCCCAGGAATGTGAAGCTCGATACTACCTCTATCGTTTCTCCATCCACCTCAAAGTTTTTCCATGTTGCAGTTGTCATAACCTTTGTTTTCTTTACATTGAAGTATAGTCCCGCCTTTTCGCTTTCCTTCCTGACTCTTCTTATTAACTCGACTAGGTCGTCCCTCTTACCCGCCAATAATGTCGTATCATCGGCGTACCTCAGATTATTCAGTATTTTCCCCGCTATCCTTACCCCCTCTGTTGCCTCCTCCAATCCAGCCCTCCTCATAATTCTCTCGGCATACAGATTGAACAGGAAAGGGGACAAAATGCACCCCTGCCTCACTCCTTTCCTTATTTTAAATTTCCCTGTGTCACCATATTCAGTTCTTATTACCGCTTCTTGATCCACATAGAGGCCCTGTAGTAGTTTAATCAAATGCTTCGGAATTCCCATCTCAATTAGCGTCTGCCACAGTAGTGTATGGTCTATGCAATCAAATGCCTTGCTATAGTCTATAAAACACATATGCACCTGTTGCCCGTATTCCCTCTGTCTCTCCATAATCCACCTTATATTGGCGATGTGATCGCGCGTTCCTCGCGCCTTCCTAAATCCCGCTTGGTTGGTTGGTAATTCCCTTTCGATTGTCTTCTCCATTCTTTTGTGGATTATTTTGAGGAGTATTTTGCTCGTGTGCGATATCATCGCTATCGTTCGATAATTTCCACACTCTCTTGCATCTCCTTTCTTGAATATTGGTATGAACACGGACCTTTTCCAATCCTCCGGCCACTGCCCAGTTTTCCAGATTTGATTGCATAGTTTTGTAATAGTTCTCACCACTGCTTCATCTCCCGCTTTTACCAGTTCTATAGGTATTCCATCATGTCCTGGCGCTTTGTTGTCCTTGAGCTGTTTTATCGCCCACTCCACCTCTACCTCCAATATCTCTGGTTCGTTCTCAACTTCCTCTATTTTGATGTTTTCCTTCTCGACACATTCATCTTCCATGTACAGCTCTTCCGTATACTCTCTCCACCTTTCCTTTATCTCCTCCTCATCTCCTATTATCTTCCCATCCTTCGACTTGAGTGAACCCATTCTAGGGCCTGCTGTCTTTGTTATTTCCTTCATCTTTGCGAACAGTTCTTTAGTTCTTCCTTTCTTTCCTTCTTCCTCCAGTTCTCTGCACATTTCGTTGAGATGGTTTTCTTTATCCTCCCTTGCCTTCCTTTGGAAGGTCTTATTCAACGTTTTTACCCTATCCCTGTTCCCTTCCTTCTTTGCTTCTCTCCTTTCTATTGCCACCTCAATGGTCTCTTCGGATAACCATGGGGTAGTTTTCCTTGATGTTTTCTTTGGTACATGTTTCTCCGCAGTCTCCTGGATCGCAGTTTTCATCTTTGTCCATAACGTGTTCGTATCCTGCTCTTCCATTGTATCGTCTGTCTCTAAGATCTCAAACCTATTCTTTATCTCTACTCTGTATTCTGGTGTTATGCCTTTGAAATCAAAACTGGTCAGTCTTTTATCTCTCTTCATCTTCTTCAACTTTAGCTGCAATGTAGCCACTATTATCTCGTGGTCTGTTTCGCAATCCGCCCCCGGTCTTGTTCTTACGTCTTTTATCGTGCTCTTCCATCTTTTGTTCACCACCACGTAGTCGATCTGATTCCGGTGTTTTCCATCCGGTGTCGTCCATGTATAAAGTCTTCTTTTCGGTTGTTCGAACCATGTGTTCATTATTCTTAGCTCATTGGAAGCACAGAACTCCACCATTCTCTCCCCTGCCTCATTCCGTACACCCAGTCCGTACTTACCCACTACTTCATCCTTTCCATTTCTGTCCTCACCAACTTTCGCATTGAAGTCACCCATAATCACCAGTATGTCTCCTCTCGGTGTTGTGTCAATTGTTCCTTGCAGGTCCAAGTAGAAAGCTTCCTGCTCCTCCTCCGTCGCCATCGTTGTAGGGGCATATACTTGTATGATTGTTGTGTTGATCTTTCCACCACGAAATCTTACACTCAGTACTCTGTCACTCACTGTATTATAACCCATTATCGCATCAGCGCTCGTTCTATCGCACATGATTGCTACTCCGTTTCTTCTCCTCTCATCCTGCCCAGACATTACTATCTTAAAACCGTTCCAACTAAAATGTCCTTTTCCCTTCCATTTTGTCTCACATAATCCCAGTATCGCTATATCCATCCTTCCCATCTCTTTTTGGATGATGTCCATCTTCCCACTCTGCATGCTTCTGACGTTCCATGATCCGACTTTCATGGCTTTTTTACAGCTCATGTCAAGTCTTTGCTTCCTGGTCATATCCGCCGCTGGACGTCCTTTCGGCTTTGGTCCTGTGGCTTCATTAGAACCTGAATCTCCCGACTCGACACTATGCTCATCCCCAGTAGCCATTAAGTCACCCTCAGGCCTGAGGGTCTCACCTTTGGTGACTATCGTTGATTCATTCTTTAGATACACCATGACTATTTTCTTGATCTGTTACTAAATAATAATCATAATCTATTACTAAATATTAATCATGATCTAAATTACTAAATATCAATTATGATCTATTACTAAACATTAATCATAATCTATTACTAAATATTAATCATAAGTTGTTATACTAAATACTAGGATTTGCTCAGACGCGTTTTATCGCAGCCTACTAAAACAATACTTTTCAGCCGAGGTTGGGTCGAGAGCGCTCCTGAGTAGTAACCTTGAAGGGTGCTAAATAAATTTAGAAAATGAATGAATGAATGAATTAATGATGATCTATTACTAAATATTAAAACATGAAAGTACATCATATCTCATGTGGCAAAACAAATTAAATTCAATAAATAAATGTTGTAAAACACAAACATCGGCAGAGGCAATCTGGTAGAATTCGGACTTCTTGAGCTTGAGCTTCATGAGGAAAGTTCTGGTCTCAGGCATCGTCTGAGCACAGAAGCCGAACGACTGGCAAACGACATTGGGATCCTACAAACAACAACGTGGTCAAGGGTTCAAATGAAAAGAAAGTAATCATTCACAGATATAAAAACAGGAGGTCTAAGCTTCTCCTAAACAATGAGCAAACCGATTTATGAATTTAAGGTTTAACAATGAGCTGTAGTAAATACAAACATGCAGTTCAAACTCGTCAAAAAAAACGGATAGGACAAAATAAGATTTTAGTCTATTGCGATGTCAAATGCATCTTAACATTAATGATTTTCTTGGGATAAAATCATCAATTCAGTCAAGACAAAGTTTAAATTGCTTTGCTTGTATTGTCACTTATTATTGTAACATATTTCCACACTGGATTTTACTGAAAGTCAAACTTTCGAATACTTAATAATATTTACACTGTACATGTTGAATTAGCTAAAATCGAGAAGTATAAGATTTATTCATCTCAGAATGCATAGACCGGAAGCAAACAAGAAAGCTTAGATCACAATGGAAACTAGGCAGTGAAGAGCTAATTTTATGCAGCACATTTATTAATGTACGCTAAAATTTAGGTCTATGTAGAACTTTACTATTCGTATCAGGTTTTAAAATGCTAGTCTATTCGGAGCTCAATACGGGTCCAAAGCAAATCAAATATGAATGTTCGGTACAGCTAGAGCTGCTAGAAAAGCACACCTCCAAAGAGGGAGACACTTACGAACTCGGAAGACAGCAGTTGCATGATTTCTGGCATGTATTGTTTGACCAAGTCTTTGCACTGAAGAAAACACACAGACAAAAATGTTTTTAACGCTTATATACCATCTGTAATTCACATAAACATAAAATGAAACACATAAATGAACTCAATTAAAATAATAATTACACTAAGTCCTGATTAAAGTAACACATTTACGCTGTTTTCTATAACTAGGAGTGAGTAGAAATCTTGAAGGGGCGCTATACAAATTGTCACAATAAATAAACAAATCATTTAGAGATGACAACTCGTGCTTGTAATGACACAAAAATCCAAGTAATTCATTTGGCGCCGATATCACTATTTTACGTACAGAAACTGATTAATGATGTAAAATAAAGAAAAAACAAGAAATACAACATTTGATTTAATCAAAAGCTAAACTCTTCCATAAAAATTGCGTCCTACCATCTGTTCGTATGTTCCAAGATAAGCACAAAGTGTCTGGTCGATGAGCGCCTCGATTTCTGCCTGGAAACAAAAATTAGACCAACAAACTGAAGAGACTGCTCTCGTTCTGTTAGACTGTTATTGTCTCATTTATGAAAGAACTGTCGGTAGCTTTTTTTTACCCGGCTTTGCCCCAGGTGTTTTTTTTCTCAGGTTACTAGTTAGTTAAGGAGTATGCTGCCATAAAGATGTGTGAATCTTTATTTTGTTGTTGTTAATGTCTGTTACTGTTATATGAATGTTGATGTGACATTGCAAGTCAATAAAATGAACAAAATGAATTATCTTTTTCAATAATCAACTCTTCATCACAATTCCCTCCTCTCATCACTCAGTATCCCCTCTCTCCCCGTCACCCTTCCTCTTTTTCTGCTGGACTGTAATTGCTCGTTTATGAAAGAATCTTCAAATTTTTGAACAGTGTCATAATCAGTTGGATCTTGTCAATACAGCCTTCTCTTAGCTCATCATCCACAAAACAATCTGAGCAAAACACTTTTAGCATTTTCATAGTCAAAGGAAAGAAATCAATGTCGATTCATCATGTTATTTTCCAAAAAGTCTACAAAATCAACTCTCACATAAGAATTGCACACGTTGGTTTAAGTCTCCTTCGAGATGGCTACCATGTTGAATATTCCTGCAGGTCCTTAACCCTTTAATGCCAAGATAGTAGTAAATGGTATGGGAAATCCTATACCCTCCGGCATTAAAGGGTTAACACACAATAGATTAGCAGTGCTGCTTGATTTTTTATTAGTTACTGGCACTACATAAATAGATCTGAAATTACCTCAGTCGCATTGCTCAAGACCATGTTCTTGATGTCAGCAAAGAACTTCTTGCAGTCAGTGCAGATGGGTTCACTGTGGATGGGCAGAGGAGAGAACTGAAATCAAAACAATTTATTAATTCGTTCATTCATTAGATGCATTTATATAGCGCCTCTTCAAGAGGGCTACTCAGAGGCACACTGAGAAATATTATTTTATAACATCAGTATTATATAGCACCCTTCACTAATTATTATATATTCTAATATAATTATAATCAAAGCTGTATTGGTGAACAGCTACTATTAGTATGTATGTTCATTGTTAAAGCATCGATACAGTTCAGTAGCAGCATGACAAGGTTAGAGATCGTTTTCTTCTACATCTGTAACACCTGTACTTTTTAAGACATCTCCTAAAACCTCAAGAGGCAGAGAATCGACAAAAAGAATATTGTCATTGATTGAGGTAAACACTGTACAACATTTTGCTCCAAAATATTTACTTGGAACATATCTTGATGCAATGAATTTTAAGCACTCTGCTACTGTTACCATGGCGAATGACTGTTCTGTTACCTTGGTGATCGGCTGTGGCTTGATGACTTCAGCAACTGGCAGCTGGGGATGAGACACTTTATCTTCAAGACCATCGCACAACTTTATCAGTGAGCAGACAACGCTAGGATCCTGAAATCATAACACATCGCAATCAGACACCGAAATTGCATAAATTAATGCTAACACTGATTATTATGTGGCTGCCAGTTACACAGAGGAGAAATCGCAACACAGAGCAAGGACAAACTGAAGATACTGGAATTATTGGTTCACGACTTTATTACCATACTGTTTATGTAGGTATAAAGACTCATTCATTTAGCGCCTTTAAAAATCAATCAAACGCATACCTCTTATACAACAACAGTATTTTATTTTGCACTAGCTGAACCCGGCCACGCGTTGCTGTGGCAGAAAAGACCGTCCTCTGCCTCCAATCCTCCCCCTCTGTCCCCCTCCCCCTCTCACCCCCGCCCTTCCCCCTCTCTCCTTCCCTCCCCTCCCCCTCTTCCCCGCCCCTCCCCCATCCCCTTCCCCCCTCCCACCCCTCCCCCTCCTCCCCTCCACCTCCACTCCCCCTCCCCTACATCCTCCATCTCTCTCCTCCCTCTTCGTCCCGCTCCTTCCCTTCCTTTTCTCCCTCCCACGGGCCGACAGCGACGCGGAACAGAGCGACGCGGAACATCAAAAAGGCCGGAATCGAATGTGTTGAAATGCGCTACATAAACGGAACACGCGCCCGAAGCAAAGCCTATCGGCGGGCGTAAAACAAAAAGAAATAACTTTCACTTCGATTCGACCGATTGAGAGTTAAAATTCAAACCGTCCATAACAAAAAGAAATAACTTTCACTTCGATTCGACCGATTGTGAGTTCAAATTGAAACCGTCCAAATGCATTGGCCAAAAATAGTTCGCGTTTAAAAATGGCGGTTACGCAAGGTTCATATAGCGCATATTGAACTCGGAATCGGTCGAATGGAAGTGAAAGTGGTTTTTTGTTGTAGAAGATTTTGGGAAAAAAGCATTATACAAACATGCTCCTATATTAACGGAACGTTTTGCTGCAATTTTGAAGAGAATCGGTGCAGGACTTACCATGGTGGAGATGATTTAAATCGGTTGATTTAAATCATTGATTTAAATCACGATTTAAATCGGTAATAAAAATCACGATTTAAATCAAATAGTGAAAATAAATTTCAGTCAATGCTTTTGTGCCACACAACTTGGAATTGAAAAAGCTGGAAAGCTGGTGTTTCTTTTCAATCTTATGAACAAGAAGCCATTAGCAGGAGAAGATGAACACTTGTATTGTGACTAAAATATTTTACATCTGAATGACAACAGTTACTGGTGACTAGCACTAGCAGTGACCTAATAATATAAGTACCGTAGTGTTCTAGTTTGCAAGGTGTCACTGACTCAGTAACTTAACCACTTACATGTACATAGCGATCTTATTTCACAGTTTAACAGAACATTGACTTCTTCATTGGATTTAAGTCATTTAACTGATTGTTCATCGATCGCACTATTAGTATTAAGTATATACCACTTCAAAGGTGTTAATTTGTATTGTATAACTGCAAAACTAAAGAAGGTAATAATTGTTAACGAATACCAAATATCAGTTACAATGATGCATAGTGGCTTGATACCCACAGGGAGGCAGTAAATCCAAACTTAGAACTAGTACAAAGAAATCGGATTTAAATTTTAAAAATTGGATTTTTTTATTTTTAGTTAAAAAATCATGATTTTTATCCACCCTGTATTGTATAGCTGTAGAATTAAACTGTAATAACTAATGAAGCATGTGACTTGATAGGCTACCCAAAAAGGCACTACATACAAAATACGAACTATAAGAAAGAAATCCGATATAAATAAAAAAAATCCGATTTAAATAAAAAAAATCCGATTTAAATCAAAAAAATCCGATTTTTTGATTTTTATTAAAAAAATCACGATTTTTATCCACCCTGGGACTTACCAAGATCCTTTATGAGGAAGATTCGTGCGAACGCCGTTACATTTTTATTTATATAGATTAATAGTCAATATTGACAAAAAGTTTTGCAAATAAAGCGCTAAAACATGTGATCGGCTAAAAATGTTTGGCGGCAGCAGATATTTAAGCATTTAACACATTATATACGTGTAGCATTAATAAACCAGCCGCTTTCAGCACACCCTCACTGTTATGTGCTAATATTGGTTTTCGCAACGTCAAACAATATAAAAAGAGAAGGAGCTAGAACATTGCTGAGCAACAGCATGAACAATTCTCTGCTCACTCTAACTCAACTCTTAATAAAAAAAGACAAGCCATCGTCGATAAATAGAATTTGATCTTATTCATATTTCTCATAATTTTATCAATTTAGAATGGCACAATCTTTGTGTCCTGTGCTCTGACAATTTTCAAAATACTGACTAAGTTTCTTAATAGAATCAATAACTTTGAATTTAACAAAAGATTCAAGAATCAAGGATTTAAAATTGAACGTTGATAAGACTCACCACATCATGCGTAATCAGATCAATGATAAGCAGCAAGTAGGTCTGTACAGTTGACTGACACTGAAATAAATTTTTTTAAATATATGTAATCAGATTAGCTACACAGATTATGACCAAGTCAAAAAATAGCAAAAGACGCTGTAAAATATTGAATAAACATTCTTGTTAATCGTCCATTATTATGAGTGCACTCGATTTTCAATTTGACACAATGAACTTAAAATATCTATAATTACGATAAGAATATTCTTAACTTGACTTGACCAAGTAACTGCTGCACATTGGTGCACAGACATGTTAATAAACATACATACGTCTTGATCAAATTCTATGAATTATAAAAACATTAAATGCGAAACCCAAAATCATATATATCATAATAATGAGGGTTTTTCTCATCATACCATCTGCCTGGAGGGACTATGCAGTTATGGCCATGGGAGCAGGTGCTAGATGGCGTAATTACCCGATATGTGTTCCGTGAAACCCTAGGGTTTCATAAGCACGAGGGAAAGACAATTTCGTGAGAAAATTAGATAATTGTTGTTTGCATGTTTTGAGACATCTTAGATCAGCCTCCAAGGTCAAGACAAAGGCTCAGTGGGAAAATTGTAAATTTGCCAAATATTTACCAATCTAACTGTTACGGATTACAACTGTATACGCTTTGATCACTGTTCATGAACGGCGGTGTAGGTGTAAAAATCTCAAGATTATCAAAATGGTTCTGTAGCGAAAAATTTGAGAATCAGACATCGAAATGTATGTATGTATGTATGTATGTATGTATGTATATGAACATTTATATAGTGCCTTACAATAATCTCACAAAGGCGCTTAAAATAAACAAATCATCATGATAACAATGCCTCACATTACACAAAACTGTTAACTTACTTCGCTTGCCAAGGTCTTCACCGGAATCATCTGACACGCATTTATCAGGAAATTCAAGATTTCTTGCTGTAAATAAATAAATATTATCAATGCCACATAAATACCATATACAATACACATAACCAATAATCATCATATCTCATTTAGCTTACTTTTTACACAAACGCAAATTCTGAACTTGCTATCAACTGACGACGTTACACAGGGACTTTCCCACGTGCAAGAGATATTTTCGTGATCACTTGAGCATCCTTTGGAGCAACTATAAATCGAGAATAAAATTTAACATTGGATAACAATTACAAATTATGCAAGTCCAACTTTTAACGAATTCCAACACCATTGATTTAGTCTAGTAAGAAATGTGCTATCAACCATGCATCAGGACCATAATAAGCTTCCAACAGTTTAATCTCTCCTTTCTGCCTATCTGTGTGTCTGACTGTGAAATTCGTTTATCTGAGTAGACTGACCTCGGTTTTATTTTCCGTGATGTAGACCTCAACGTCAAGTACAATCGTCTTACAGAAATCGCATTGCACATTGTTGTCCTGAAACCGTAAAAGCATTTTCTTTATTCACGTTACTTGATAAAATCTTAAAGAGCATCAGAGACGTACAGCAGTTTAAAAAATCTTACACAAGTTTGTTAGTCACCCACGTAAAGAAAATAATGAATTTATATTTCACTCTTGAAACATATCTGCATTAAGAAAGCAAGCAGCCAATTATTAGTGCAAGACAATAATGCTTCCATTAAAAAGGAGGCCACTATTTTCAAAATGCATTTTTTCACTTGCATTGAGTCAAATCACTGCTAAAAGCTTGCACAGTCACATCCATTATGGCATACATGTTCAACTGCTATTTACTTTGGCATATTTCTGAACGCATTTATCTTCAAGATCTTGGCAAATGTAATAAAAGTTCAAATCACATAATTTCTTGAGTCTCATTTTGACTTTGCTAATGGCAGTATTTGCTAAGTACTTCCTCCAATCTAAGAAGCAAATAAATGCCAGAAAAATCGATAGTTATCAGAAGATCTATTGAAATTCTGAAATTGGAAGAACCACCTCTTCTGAACAGAACATCCCAAAATATCTTTAGGACGAAGCTGCTTAAATGTGACAACTAAAAACCGTGTTAAGGGGCTGTTCATACATTACGTATGTAGGGAAAGGGTCACTGGATTTAGACGATTTGAATACTGGTGCATACGGCAGGGAGCATCTAAAAAAATGTACATGTAGGAAAAATAAATGTCTAATAACATCATCCAAATTACCCCATTTATAATTCTGTATTATAGTACAGACATCCAACGGCATTTGATTAAATTATAATTATATTTTGCTTAGATCTAAACAGTAACACAACAGATAACAAATTTCAGAAAGCAAATATGATGCTTAACTAAAACAAATAGCATCCAAAGAAAAAATATATAATACGTTTTATAGTCAATGACTTTAGCTAATTAACTTTTGCAAGGGGCCAGGTAGAGAAGCTTATTTGTATGTACACATCGCATTCCATAAATTGTACGAGTTACAACAGAGAAGAAGGGTAGAAACATGATTTATTGCATGGATAATATAACACTGGGCCCAAACTGAGAATATTACAAACAAAGAAAAGAATTGATGACAACACTCTTTAAAAGCGCAGAACACATACACTGCACGGCTGATGACTAGTGCACACAGCTGCTATTTATATTCTTTGACATTCCAACTTTATGCTCTTCAAAACTCCAGCCTGCTCTTTTTATATTATTTTGCAACGTGAAAAAAGTATCTAAATCACAAACCGGCTTAAGGATCTCATTCACCCAAACGGTCGACTTGCAGTGTTCAAATGCACCACACGTCTTAGCATTCTCCAGGCTGCTACACCAGTAGGACTCTCCAAAAGCGCATTCATCAACGTTGGCAGCCAACGCTATGAACAAAGACGACAATTTAACCGTAATCTAATATTTCTGGCAATGTTGTCCAACGCAATGAAAACAAAACTCAGAAACTATCAAGAACCAGCAATTCAATGGTGGCCACCTGCTATACAATTTCAGCAGGTCGTGTCAGGGCATGGCAGTTTTTCAGCAAGTTGAAGAATTAAATTTATATATAACATATATAACATTAAAAATTCCAAAGAATTTTTGGCAGGTCACAAGGCAGGTCAAAAGTAAAATAAGCAGGTCCAATGACCTGCCGCAACCTACGGTGGCATCACAAAGAGAATGAACTCCAAATGCTTACCAAAGGATATCAATGACCAAGCTGATACACTCTTTACCAAACCTCGTTTAAGATTATTGAATCAGGCAGGACTGTAAAAATATTTCTTTATTATTACCGTAAAAATATTTCTTTATTATTACCGTCTGCCAGCTTTTAAATTTAAAAATTACATCTTGTCTAAAACCTCTTTAAGCACTACTGTTGCTTCGTCAGTATATGAACTCATAATTATTATCATTATTATTATTATGCAATGCATATTTTCCTGTTAACCATAAACAAAGACTAGTTATTAAACTAATTCATCTGCTGCCAACTTGCGCTATATAAATTCTTCTGATTAAAAGACTAGTCATGCATTCATGGAATAAACTGCGTTCTAAGTTAGAAGCGTATTATAATTCTTAACACTGAAATATATAAAAATTTCATTGTTGCAACACCTGATCAGGTGATGAGCTACCCGGATATCAAAAATTGTCTTAAAAAACACAGAACTTTACAGTGCGTATAATCATATGATGTGGCCTTACCGTAAGTCAGCACAGCAATCAAGGGCACGACGAACCGAAACATCTTGTCGTCTGTCAGACTTTCTAAAAATCAAGCAAAGAATTCCGGTGTGAAGCTTCCTTTTATGGGAAATTAAAAAATGCAAACAACTCACGAGACTAATAATTCTTTCAACCTGTGTAGTGTGACAGTGAGTCGCTGTCATATGACTGACAACTCAGAGATGGGCGAATTATCTTCAGCAATCTACTCGAATCGAATTACTCGTTTAGTGTATTTCTATTCGAAACGAATCGCATTGTATGAAACCGATAGGCCTAAGCCAACAGTTAGCAATAACCTATAGTTATTTTCTTTCAAATTATGCTAAAGTTGTTTGCAGCGACATTTTAACGCAAGGCTGCCGGTTCGAATCCACTTCAACTCCGATTCAGTGTTCGCGCTGTACAGTGGTCGGGAGTTAGTCTAGTCATTGGTCTAATAGCTAGGCAATTATCTTGAAGGGGCGCCCTGACAAGTAGGCCTAGCCTATTCACACATACATTTCGATAATATATAATATCCTTGTTGTCGTTTGTCAATAACCCGTAGCTTAGCCTAGCTAGCCTATTGCCTTGGCATATTATATAGGCTAGCCTACAGCACCAGTAGGACATTAACGTTAATTTCAGGAAAACATTTTGGGGGAAGCTTTGTTGGAAATGGTTGCATTCTTCAGCAGTTTTAGCTTTCAATAACAAAACTGAATTTATTTCGGAGTTGAACAGTTTCCCCTAAATACACCCATGGACCATTAGATCGGATAAAATCATAGTAGGCCTTATAACCTATATTTCAGCTGTGGGTCTATCACTAGGCCTACGTAGTTTAATTATATGGGCCCTAGCGTAACCAGGCCTAATTGTAATTAAGTGACAAGATATACATTGTAGGTCTAGAGCTGACAAAAGTAAAACAATAAGCTATTAAATGGTTGGCAACCTGGATGGAGGACCTAGGCCTATGTGAACGGAAGGACGGACGGCTGAGTAGATGCACGAGAGAATTGTCTGGCTGGCTAGATTGGTGAAATGGTTCCCAGATGGTTGGCTGGCTGTCTGCCTGGATAAATAATGAGTGGTTGGATAGACGTCGGTCCAATGGGTGGATGAAGGGTAGAAGAGATCAAGGCGGGAGAATTCAGACAGGGAGCAGACGGCGGGACGAAAGGGGTTACGAATGGTTGGATAACACAAAAAATTTACATGCACTGTATACATATACATCATAGCCTACATGTGTACATACATGCAAGCACATTGACACACACCTGCACCCAGACACACATGTGGGCTATGCAGAACATCATCTGCACACAAACACAAACACACACACACACACACGCGCGCGCACACACACACACGCACACACACACGCGCACACACATCGGCACTATAGATCCTCATTCCTCACAGTCAAAATCATATGACGAAATTTAATTGGTTGTTTACTTATGGCGACCATGCAGCAAGGTTAACCGAACCGAATCTACTGCAGGCGTCGTGAACCGGTGCCAGTCGGTTGTCGATGGAAGGCCTATTATAGCCTGGAGGGTAATTATACGGCACCCGCTCGGGCCCGCTCTATTGCCTTAATGCGGCCCTGCACTCCTCCCCTTGAGAAACTTCGTCTATCCATCCACGATCTATGATGCCCCATGTAGGCCTGCAGTTCCATCATGCTTGCAATGACTTTTAAGCCCTAGAGAGACCTCTAGATTCTATAAAGTGATGGATGAATGGATTCATGGACGGTCTGTATAGGCACAGGCCTACCCTACACGGTAGGGTACAGTTTCCTGCAGGAACGGCCGATCGAATGAAGACAATATTGAATTCACTCGCAGTTTATTTCAGTGTATTAAACGTAAAATTAATAGCCAGAATTAAGAGACTGTCAGCGACCAATATTGGCTTGATAATAATTATTCTACCTGAGAGATAGCAAAAAGCTACGCCACTGCTCGCCCTTTGGCAGCGCCAGTCCCAGTCTCCCACGACTGGAGAACAGTGGAGATATGAGAGTGACGAAACTGGTCATCCTTGATATGACAGTAATGACACAGTGTCGTTATATAAACAGCGAGAATCAAAATGAGATGAGCAAACAGTAGGCCTAGTACGTGGGCCTCTATGTTGCACTCAGGGGCGCCGTTAGGCGTACGCACGTACGCAAGTGCGTACAGCGCGGAAAGGCTAAAAAAAAATTTTTCTACAAACTGTAAATTAAAGAATTAAAGCGTGAAATATTATATTTTTAGTCCAATAAATGCGATGATTGATGCAAATTAGTTTGCAGGGGGGTAGTGTATAGGAGGGGGTTATAATTTGAAGCCTTTAGAGTTTAGCCCCTACACCGGTTAGGCTCTATACTTTATAAATAGGTAAAATGTAACTGGCTTGCGGATGAATTTTGAAACGCTTTGTTGGTAGTTAGGCCTGTTTAAACTGTGAAAAATTACCTGTATGCGTACAGTGGCGGCGCCAGGGGGTTAAGGGGGGCTAAGCCCCCTAAACGTGGCTCAGCCCCCAAAATAAAAAACTGAAAATGTCTAAAACGGCTTACTTCGTAATAAGGAAACTAGACAATGACCAACGGCAACGAAATCAACTATATTATCCTACCCAGTAGTGTAGATGCTTATGCCATTGGCGGCACCAGATGAGGGGTTAGGGGCTAAGCCCCTAAATGTGACTCAGCCTCATCCCAAAGCAAAAAGCAATGTATCTCCATGTATCGGCTTAAAAGTTATTATTAACTTGTTTTCGGACCTCAACTGCAGCGGACGGTCATACATCGACTCACATGTGAGACATCAATTGCGACTGGGCTTGACTCCCGGAAATTGATTCTCTCTGCGACTCAATATTAACAATTTAGCATGCACACAGTCCTCTTATTTATACCCTAATGGAGCTGCAGGGGACAGAGGGCTGAGGTCCGGGCTGGTCTGAGAACCGGTCTGGCGGGGGGGGGGGGGAGAAGCAGAGATCCGCGATGGCGGATGAAGGGGGCTGAGGTTCGGCCCGGTGTGAGTCCTGGCTGGTGGAGGAAGGGGGCTGAGGTTTGGCCCGGTGTGAGTCCTGGCTGGTGGAGGAAGGGGCTGAAGTTCGGCCGGTGTGAGTCCTGGCTGGCGGAGGAAGGGGACTGAGGTTTGGCCCGGTGTGAGTCCGGGCTGGCGGGAGAAGGGTGTTGAGTCCGGGTTGGCAGAGGAAGGGACTGAGATTCACAAGGACAGCAATTTTGAATTTCGCTACAATAGCGCGTCGATGCTTATGCGAATAGAATGCGCCGCAGACCGTGATGATGTTATGTGCACCATGTCCGGCCGGCCTTCTGAGGGGCTACGCCGGTAGTCCTACACAACTATTCATTGGGAAATGGGTGTTAATTTAGCACCAGCAGTCATGGGCGGAGACTTGGGAGCCAGAGGACGGTCCACAAGACCCCGAAGTTTGTGGTATTTCAATATTTCAAAAATATCTAAAAAATGTCAGTATCAATTTCTAGAGTGTTATCTACTGTTTATCCATCATGAACAATTTTGCTAGGACGACAGCAAAACTGGTATACCCTTGCAGTGTGGCATTCAATAATTTATACAACGTGGAGGACCATTATTGAACTCATAAACCATTTCTGTCAGCAATAAAATAATTATGAGAAATTTGTTGAGATGACAGCTTAAAATGTTACCATTAAAAATTAAAGTGCTGATATCCAAAATTTAAACAATGGCCTACAAGGGGACACTTTTGAAGTCATAATCCACAACCTTCAGCAATGAAATGAGGAGCTAATTAGTAAAAAGATGACAGCCCAAAATGCTATTATTGCTAACAGTTAGCAAACATGAGCCTGAAATGCGCTCCTGTCGATGTCAACAGCGAAAAACGCGCTGGTTTCTGGGGCTCCGCCCCAGACCCCGCTGGAGGAGCTTACAACGCTCCCCAGACCCCCCAGTCGGTATGACCTTCGTGCATTCGGCACTTGCAGCTTCGCGTCTCCAGCGCATGCAAAATTACTGCCCTTAAGAAAAATATTCTACGTGCGTTCCTGGGAGGAAGGGCTTGGGATTTCAGCCCCCAAACCTGAAATCCGGGCGCCGCCACTGATTGTACCCGTAAAACCCCCTACAAACAACATCTTATTTAAGTTTTCATGATTTTATCGTTCATAAATAGCTGGCAAAAAAGAGTCTAAAAAGGGCTCAAGTTGAGGTCAACAGAGCTAAAAATGCTTTGGCGGCTGGGGCGGAGCCCCAGACCCCGCTGGGGGAGCTTACGACGCTCCCCCAGACCCCCTAGTCGGTATGGGCTTCGTGCCTTCGGCACTCGCAGCTTCGCGCCTTCGGCGCGACATAAAAATGTTCCACTTGGGCTTGGGGCTTCAGCCACCCAAACCTGAAATCCTGGCGCCGCCACTGTATGCGTATACCCAAAAGGGAACAAAAAGCTTATGCTGGTCATACCTCATAATCGCCAGTAGGCATATACGGTATATACTATATATATATATATATATATATATATATATATATATATATAAGCTCGTATCGATCGCTGTTCGCTTCATATTATTTTGTGCAAGTTGTGCGTACAGAAAAAAAATCCTGGCGGCGCCGCTGGTTGCACTGTGTCGAAATTCAATACTTGTGTCATGGGCTACAGATCAGACCATGCAGTCATTAGAATCTGATGAAATGTCGATAGGATATCATAGGATAGACCGATAGAGGGAGACTGCAGTTGGGTTATATGATTGCAACTGTTGTCGGTGATGATCATGGGGTGCAGGATCGAATGTCAAAGACGAGTTTCCCAACGTGTTCACGTCGTGAATGCGTCGTGTCCCTCGTGGACACTTGATGTGCTCATTCTTGGAATCTCGACCCTCGATACTAAGACTTTTGACCTATTAACTAGCCTATAGGCCTATTCGTTTTAGCCACCAGCGATCGATGCATAAGCTAAACCGCCAACGGTTTAAGCAATTAAATTAAGTGTCTTTTAATATTTCCATTTAAAATATGAGTAAGCCGGCCACTAGTAGGCCTAGTGGCATTATTGTGGGCGAATGTCCACCATCATTGCAAATCACAAACCTCACGAGGCTTCCCTATCGTCCTCGGGCTTTCCTCTCAAAACTGAAGTCTGCAAGGCCTGCAAGAATTCATACGCCCCACGCGGGCTCGTCTGATTCCCCACCTGCTAGTTGTATATCCTATAGCTTATAATTATAATATTATTGACTTAAACGACACACGACTCAGCCTAATTCAGCAGCCATACTCTGCTTAAGTCATCTGGCAGTCTGACCTTCTAACAAGTCATATAGGCTATAGGGCCTACCGTTACGATAGCGCCTTACAATCAGCATTTTAACTTGCGGGATCCGATAAGCAAGTGCGTTTTTTAAGCACAGATATATAAAATCCCACCGAGCCCACATAATAACTATGCTATAGCCAATTAGACATTATCATTTTTCTTCAATATAATTAGTCCACATAGGCTACACGTAAGTAGGCCTACGTCGCTCATGTCTGTTGAGTGTGGGCAATCGAATGTTCTGTCACATGTTCCCGTATCTAAATTATGTCAGAGGTGATTAAAAGTCGTGACGAACAGCCAAGGTTGGTGTGGGTGCACTGGGTGGGGGAGAGAAAAGCACATCAATTATTATATAGTAGGCCTAGGCAGCTGCTTGGCAAACGTCGATCGATCGTAGGCCTATTTTGGCATCATGCCATGCACGGTTACCAAAGGAGACACGTACAGGCCTAAGGGCGTGCGCATGCACCTAAACGCTGCAGTCAGCTGGTGTGTGCGACTGTGCGTGTGTGTATGATGTTGTGCTTGTGTGTGTGTGTGTGTGTGTGTGTGTTGGTGTGTGTGGCTGTGTGTGACTATGTGCGTGTGTGCGCGTGTGTGACTGTGCGTGTGTGTTGGATGGGGTGTACAGATTTAGAGAGGCGTAGGCCTATTACTATAGGGCAGCTATAGCCAAAATTCTTGTGCGGCACCTTCGCAAACCGAGCTCCAACGATTCTGGAATATATGTCGCCGAAGATAGGGGTGGGGGGAAGGGCAGTGATGGCGCCACAATAGGTCGCGGCTGGTCATTTGACCTGCCTGGCTTGCTCTTGACCTCTGAAGTGACCTGCCTTATGACCTGCCAAAATTTCCTTGGGATTTAATATAGGCTCTCTTCTTTACGTTTTATTTTTAGTTACAGCTATCCCGAACCCGACATGCAGGATCTATGCTGAAATTAGATAGCTGACAACGCCACAAAGGGCCCGGCCTACGGGGAAAACGAATTAAGGTTGTAGGCTATAATGGCCTATTATTATGACGGTTAGCCTGCAGTAACTAACGGCCAATGAGATACTTAGGTTACATAGGTCTTATAGTTTGGAAGGTTTGCAAACAGAACTTGTAAGCCTTTACCTTAATTGGGCCTACATGTACAGTTTGTTTGATATCCATTATAGGCTACTCATTTAATCGTTTTCTAAATGTGCATCATGCATGTTCGGAAATTACGTCTTATTTCTTTTGGGGAGGGGTTGAAATTTCTTAAAGTAATTCTGTGCATATTTATCGAGATAGGCTAATGGCCACCATTGGAATTTGGAAACCCACGAAATGGGAAACTCTCAACTATTTACCCTAGGCAGGGGCGCCGTTAGGCGTACGCACTTACGCAAGTGCGTACAGCGCGGAAAGGCTAAAAAAGCGTCACCACTTTTAACATCCAAAATTACCTCTAAGCGTATACCCAAAATGGAGCAAAAAGCTTATGCTGGTGATACCTCATAATCGCCAATAGGCATATAAGGTACCGTATATACAATTATACATACACACATACATATATATAATATATAAGCTCGTATCGATCGCTGTTCGCTTCATATTATTTTGTGCAAGTTGTGTTGTGCGTACAGAACAAAAATCCTGGCGGCGCCGCTGACCCTAGGTATAGGCTACGCCCCAGCAACTGTTGCGGGTGACAAGAACTGGTTGGGCTTTCTAAAGATGCTTAAAACTGTGAAATTCTATAGGTAGGTAGACCTAATGCATTCACCATAGGGAGTGGGGGATGGCGGCGGGGACTCAATAATAATTTAATCGATGGTGGACATTGGTGGTACACGTCCGCAACAGCCAATAAATGCAATAATCATATTGAACAATGAGCAGCTAGGTGCCTTCGTTACTCATAGGCCTATCGGCCGAAATAGGCCTAAACATTAGCCTAATTGGACGTTTCTAAAACATTATCATATCACTGTATAATATGATAGCCTGCATTTGGGACAGACAGAAATGGAGTTACGGTTAAAGATCCTTGTTTCGGGTGCGATATATGGGACTTCGCGTTTCTTTTTGTAAGGCCAACAGAATTACCAGGCATTCTTCCGAAAATTATATATTAAGGCAGGGAAGAGCCGCTGTCATTTGTGCGTCACAGTATGCACACAGATCTGCACCATGCGCAACCATGCCTACGCCAATTCTAAATGCTGCTGCTCGCCTAATTGCCGGTCTTCCCAAGTTCTCTCATATTTCTGTCTTTATTCGGGACACTCTCCACTGGCTTCCTGTACCACAGCGCATTGAGTTTAAGATTCTGACACTCATGCGCAATTCTCTTCTTGGGGTAGCTCCCTCTTACCTCCGTTCTCTCTGCATCCCGGTCTCCTCTCTCCCCGGCCGCTCTGCCCTTCGCTCGGCAGCCAGCGGCCTCCTTGTCGTGCCTCGCATGCGTGGAGCCACTGCCCAGTCCAGAAGCTTTGCTTATGCTGGCCCATCCTACTGGAACCGTCTTCCTCACAAACTTCGTCTTGAGCTTCTTAGTCTCTCTCTCCCTTTGTTTAGGAAACGCCTGAAGACTATGCTATTCGTTAGCGGCAGTGCTAACTAGGGTCGGGAGCGCTACTGAATCTGTGAGCGGCGCTATATAAATGTTCAATTACAATTACAATTACAATTACAATTACGCCACTAGACACATAATATGAATATGGATATAGGAACGTAGATGTTCACGGTATGCAGAAATTTTACACTGTATTTAAACATAGCGCGTATGCATTACGTGGCGCTCAGAGTTTTCTGCCCTTTGGATCCGTCTAAAAGACCAAGAGGTTTCTGGTTCACCTCAGACGTTTGCTGGCCATGGTTCTCTGTTCCAAATGCGCTGGTTGCTGGTCATCCATACGAGAGGACAGTGTTAGTGTTTTAACTTTTAAGTAGGCCTAACCTAGTCCAAGGCCTAACCTACATTGAAAGACGACAGAAAAGACACACAGTCAAGTCAGACGTGCTCGCTGGGCCCAACACAGGCCAACAATGATAATTGCTGGCCGGGTGGGGAGCCCGACCGTGGAATCTGTATAATTTACAGCCTCATGGTATGACGAGCGCGCCTGACAGACGTGCGCCTATGCTGCGAAAGCGCCTTCTGTTATGTCGCACAAGACAGGTTCGCGGTTTGTGATTGGTCATTATTCTTCTTCATACTTATGTCTGATTTTGACGCGACTCTGCGACATGGCCAGGCCACACTAGCATTCATATGCCGGAGAGTAACGCACTTGCTATAGGGGCTTCTTAGGAACTTGTATTGACGCTGACTTGCAATTTAAGTTGTGTGACTATGTGGAACATTTCTGAGTATTGGCCTGATTATCAATAGTGAATGCTATTGTTTACCTTGCATACATACATACAAACATGGATAAGACCTATATACTTGCATGCATAATTATGACATTGTGCTTGTGTGTATTTATGTAGGTCTATGTGCGTTCATTCGTGCTTGTGTTTGTTTTATGTAGACCTAGCACACCTATCTTTCTGCTAGCAACTCTTACTTCCTTACTCATGATCCTAATCTCGATATTTCTAGAACGGCCAAAAAGCGAAGTAGGTTACCGCGATCAGGCCTATTCATTGGGACACAGAACGATTGAGCTATAAATGTTTAGTCGTAGTTGATGTCTCTTTGTGAAACATAGTAGGCCTAAGCTGCTTAATTAGGCCTACATTACGCTTCAAAATGCATCACCGAAAGAGGTGTCATAAGTAGGCTAGGTCTGCATTTTGCTTATCAAATGACGTCAAATGTTTAAGACAATCATAATGACGTCACCTTTAGGTATGCGATATTCCCAACATAGGATTTCGGCTACAATATTTTGTCAGATTAAACTTACATGTAGATGCAATGACAGTTCGTGCTGTAACAGAAGGAACACCCGGAATTATTGCAATGCGGAAAATAGGATTTTTATAAATTATGGGGAAAAAATTAGGAACATTTCCACCAGTCCATATTAAGTGCGTTGGCTTGCTTGCATTGCTAGGTATGTTCAGGTAAAATTTGGTGCAATTCTGAGCATGGCCAGATTCTATATCCATACCCCCGTTTTATCTGTCTAATATTCGATTGTAAGCCAATGTCCATAGGCCTATATCCTAATGTTTAACTTAATATTCAATTTCGTCTAAAGAACTAGGCCTACTGTTATTGTCATTATTATTATTTGAAGTTTATATTCCTTACACATAGCCTACATGCATTTTATTTATTAAACCTTTGCAGAAAAATAAACTGCAGTTCAAATCAGAGACTTTCTATAAAAATTGATTATCTTTATTAATAATTGGTAATTTAAATGTTTGTTTCTTGCAGTTGCTATATATAATTTATACACCGGTATATATATATACAGAGAGATAGAATTATTGAACAAATTCTGTATTTAGACGAAACGATGTGCATCAAAAATGACACAGAGGTTAAAAGCCTAATCAACGTTGTCGAGATTTGCGTACAAGCATTGACCAATAATATGTGCAAAGCAAGTAAATAAGTAGGCCATCTAGATTAAAGCTGTTCATATGCTGTACATTTCTTATGATTAAACAATGGTCAATCATCTAAAATTCAACCAATGCAACATTGACATAATTGCTGAAAAACCTTATTTATTTATACCATATACATACAAAAGATTATACGAGGGCGCTATATAAATTACAGTCGTGATTACAATTAAAAGACGTCCTCCTAAAATAATTGAGATATGTATATCGTTATCGTGTATAATTATAAACACTGAAAAACAAAACCATTGACCAGTACATATATGCTATGTGCTGAGATGCCATGAAAAGGTGCTGCATAAATGCAATAGTAAGTAGGCCTACATCTTTCTGAAATAATCTTCCCTAGCAAACATGTCTCATTCTGACAAAGACAGCTCAAGGAATATCTGCATGAAAATACGATGCTATTGTTGTTAAGTACAGAAATGGCTGTCAATAGACAACCATATTCAAATGGCTGTCAATAGACAACCATATTCAAATGGCTGTCAATAGACAACCATATTCAGTATTCACATTGCTTTTGAAAGGCTTACAAATGCCCTTTGTAAAAGGTCCGATACATGCATACACACGTTAAATAGAAACATCATCAACTGATTTTTAAAACACTTTTTGGATTTGTTAGAAAGATATAAAACCAATCTCCAAACATTCAAGCACAAACAAATGCTCATAATTATATCTATAGATGTATGTAGGACATTATATGTATAAGCACACACATGTATTACCTATACATCAGCGCTTCTGAGTAGATATTCTTGAAGAGGCGCTATATAAATGCCTGAAATGAATGAATGAATGAATATAAATTATGATGATGACCATATTGTCATGGGATAAGAAGCTTCATCTTTTATCACCCTTTCCAGTTGCGCCTTCAAATTTATTGAGACCAGGCATCATTCTATTAAGAGTGGCGCCTTTGTTTGGAACTGGTTTGATTTCACGAGCAGGAATTGGAGGTGGCGCGTTGCTACCATCTATGCTGCTACCACTGTTTCTCTGGCTGCGCACCTCTTCATCAATGAGCTGTGTAAAAATATTACAGATTATTAGTAAGCAATCAAGAAAAAAAGTGCCAGAAAGTTTAAGTTATACGACATAAACATTATGATGAAGTGCTAATCAACAGCACTGTATTCATGAATAAGCTGGCGCCTTGCTGCCCTTGCACTTAAATTTATAAATTGGAGTATAAATCAGTTGACAATTAACATTATCACTATTACGAAATTTGGAACTTGTGCAAAGTTTGCAGATACGCAAATTTATGGTATCTAAAGCAGGTCTAATTGTCTATTCAGCATATCTGAGTAGGTTTCTTGAAGGTGAGCGATATAAATTTGTGGAATTATTGAATGAATGAATGCCAGGCGTCCAACTGTCCATGCAGTTACACAGTAAGGCGATTGATTGCCAGTGAGAAATATCGAGTTCTGAAATTATTCTTAAAGAACAAAGACTCTTCCAACAAACTCAACAAAAGTAACTGAAATGATAATACGTTTCAGACATAGGGCATGCTGATAAGCAAACTTAACTCATATTCACACATCAGTGAATCAATATAGTTTTTTTATTTCTAAGGGCAGTCACATGGAGTTATGACTAACCTCACTTGCATATACATGGACATTTGTATTA
Source organism: Lumbricus rubellus (assembly GCA_945859605.1). Lineage (NCBI taxonomy): Eukaryota > Metazoa > Annelida > Clitellata > Crassiclitellata > Lumbricidae > Lumbricus > Lumbricus rubellus. Next base: position 9,439,577 of record OX243811.1, on the reverse strand, counting down.
CTTGGCTAAGCTTTCAACCTACTTTCATTGGCATAATTATGTTTAGATCAAATATACAGCCCTACGGGATTAGTGCAGGGTGTTCGCGGTCGCGGTAGACCTAGAATATGCTGGTTTGATAACATCACGCTGTGGACCGGTTTATCAGGAGCGGCGCTATTGCGGACTGTAAAGGATAGATATTGCTGGAGTACTTTGGTCCACTCATGTAGCCAACCGTCGCGCAGCGACGTCGGCGTATTGACATGACAGCCCTAGTTTCACTTCTGCAAAGTTCTGTAAGTGCTATATTCTAAATGTTTTAAAACATACTTAAACAAATGTCATACATACAATACATAGTCACATACAAATGCAATCATGCAAACAGTCATACACACACAGATACATAAAAACACAGATACATTGCTACATAAATGTATAATCATGACTTCAGTTTCCAACATGCTCAGACTGAAGATGCGAAACAAAAGTAAGAAATTTTTTAATCGAAATGATAATTACATACGTCGATATCAATGCCGCTGCTGTGACTGAGCACGGAACTGTGAGCACTTGAATATAAACTGTCAACACCTGAAATGAAAGCAACCGAAATGATAGCACATTGCAGACAAGAAGGGGATTGACGAGCCAACTCATTCATAATTATACATGCAAGATATGCACACTGCACAGTTTGAAGATAAATACAGGTATTCATTCATTCATTCATTTCAAAATTTGCATAGTGCCCCTTCAGGAAAGACAGACAAAGAGACAGACAGACAAAGAGAAAGACAGACAGACAGACAAACAGAAAGACAAAGAGACAGACAGAAAGGCAGACAAGAGAGATGATCAAGTAGACTGAAGAGACCACAAACTGCATATTTAGAAGATGCTTACTGCTGTTGGACGCGGTGCTTGCCGTCTTATCCGACGCGTCTGATCCTCGCTTTCTTCCCAATCGTGGCGGCAGTGGATCAGCGAACGCTGGACCTGACTTCGCATCTTTGGGAATCACTGGCGGCTTCAGGGGAGGGTGCATCTGCATCTGACATAGGGATCACAAACGAGGTGTCAAAATTATTCATATAAAGACATTGTAACTGACTGAAAAATGATACAGCCAAAGTTTCTACCCATCCATTTAAAATTAAATAGGTACCATTAAGTTTAATGATAACAATATGTCTGCTGAAGATCTTGCACATTCTGAGTTAGTCAAAAGTGACTGAAATAAAAATTACTGTAAACATAAAACCGTTACAATTTAAACACGGAATCAATTTTAATGAATCGTAATAAGTTTGTTTATTTATTAATCATCAATCTCTAATTATGAAACCATTAATCAATGGTACTGAACAATTAATTGTTCATGAAGGACTTGCATTATTCATGGAGATTTATATAGCACCCCTTCAAGGTTACTACCCAGGAGCACTCCTGACTCAACCTCAGTTTAAGGCTGGGATAAAAACACATCTGAGCAAACCCTAGGCATAAGACGTATAGACAGTGGGAGTCCATATTGTAAACTTTAAAAGCACAAGACAAGGAGACAAAGTAATCCAGAGGACATTAAGATTTTTGATCATGCAGGAAGCGATTGTCTCAAAATATCAAACCTCTTTTGGAGGCTGTTTGCTTCGTGATGGAAAGTTTGACTGCGATGGTTTCTGCGACTGCAATCATTAACAACGTCAATCAATCAATCAATCACTCAATCAATCAATCAATCAATCAATCACTCAATCAACCAACCAATCAATCAATCAATCAATCAAAAGTTATATAGCGCCCCTTCAAGGTACCTACTCGGTGGCACTCTCATGTATTCATCCTTCATAATTAATACTCAGTGCAATTGCAGCTCTAGTAACTTCTATTACATCAGTGTCCAATGCACAAGTCAGTGCAGTGTCACACAAGACATTTTGAAGATTACACATAAAAAAGAATTACAGACTTAGTTACAGTAGGTTAGCAACGTCACAATATCTGGAATCAACCACTGGCACAATGTCTGAAGGATTAGTCCATAAGCCAAAGAAGCAGTTAATGGCAGATAAGCAATTTGAAAGGTTTTTTTAAAAATGACATAAGCAACTAAGTAGAATGGACAGACACAGGCAGACTTATGAATAGACACATTAGCAAATGTTCATGATATCTCAAGGCTGTCAGAAACGACATACCCTACATTATGCTGCATTGCTGCCTTACACTACAATCATTAAGCAACTGAATGAAACTCAAGCACATCCAGAGCCATGCATCATTGATTAAATAAATCTCTCAAGTTTACAGCAGAAATAATACACACTTCATACCAAAGACTAACTAGTTCTCATCATCAGTAACTTACTGGACCATCATCTTTGCAATGTTGTAAAAAATGAACGTGAATGATGAAGAAAGTTACCAGACAGACCGAGAGCAAGAGAATAAATGAACAATTGAACATACATGTTGTATTTTCCATTCCTCAAAAAGTATGGTCGCCTCTTCCATACTCAATTCACCGCATTTAACTTGCGTCATGATTTCGATCAACTTCTGCTGTCCAGGATCCATTGTTGCTCTGGACTGAACTGCAGGTCTGCTGCCTGAAATTCAAGAATATGAGGAGGACGTGTAAACAATAATACATGCATGAAGAAAAAAGGAGAGAATCTGCAAAATCGCAGCACCCCCCCCCCCCCGTGAAAGCATCCTCCACATCAAGCCGATCTGCCTGAGTAATTTGTCTTGGAAATGTGTGGTACATGATTGCCATTGATTGGTCATGCTAAGCCAGCATCAAGAAGCACCGCAAGGTACCCCACCACCTTGCAGAACTGTCCAATAAGAGATGCTGCTGTAAGGGCATTTTGGCAGGACCATCTGGCAGGCTTTCATACACGGTTACTTGGTCGTCATCATCATCGTCATCATCATCATCATAGTAATAATAATAATCATCATCATCACCATCATCATCGTCGTCATCATCATCATCATCATCGCTAACTTTGAAATGTTGAGAGCAGTGTAAATTGGATGTAGGTGTGTTTGCGAAACACCAACCAAGTGGTGGGTCAGTAAGATAAACTACACAAATGTTCAAAATACACTGATAAGCTTCCAGTTCATGTATAGGACAACAGTTGCTAGATGGATTTTTCTGCTGAAAATCCTACCTTGATAGCTGGGCATTTGAGGAAGAATAGTCTTCTCCTCCTCCTCTTCTTCCTCCTCTGCTATACTCTTTGGTCGGGAATTGCAAAACGCTGCTAAAAAAGCAAAGTCAAGTACCAAATGTTAAGTTTCATATACATTGCCAAGCGCAAAGTTGTGTGAAATGCACAAAATACAGAGAAGCTTTCATTGGCATAAGCTGAGCTATGTATTGTACAGCTGCATAAGCCTAAACGGAGATAAAATACAAATAATAACAGCAGCAGCAGCAGCAGCAGCAGCAGCAGCAGCAGCAGCAGCAGCAGCAGCAACAACAACAACAACAATAATAATAAAACTGCTATTATACTACTACTAATAATAATAAAAATGAAAATAAACTTTTAATAATAATAATAATAGTATTATTAATAATAATAAATAATACTAATGAAAATAAGTCTGAAAGCCATATCCATTCCAGCGATGATGAAAAAATCGAACGTAATCAGACTTTGCCTAGGTCTTTGTTTGACAAAAAGGCAGTGAATTACGCTTGACATATACAATACATGTATATATGGAAGGCGATGAGCAGAGCGAAATTCTCATGCAGAAAGTCACTTGGTCCCGCAAGAGAAGAAGGACAAATGGACTTGGTCACATAGACCACATAGACGGTGTGCATGGCACGCGACGTGACAGTACCAGTAATGTCTCAACTACGTCTCACAAATTGATCAGGGCAGTTGCAGCCACCAATCATGTAGCTTCGTCGTAAAGGGCGAGGTGACAGTTACCATAACTCGTGTGGGCACCAATGAGACTGGAGGTGACAGGAATTTATGGCAGAATTGCAAAGCAGAATAACAGTCGAAACCTATGATACACGAGAGGCTTCTCCCATTTTTTGTTCAAAAGATTCTGGTAGCTGTACAATGCAGAAACATCACTTCCTCTCCATCACACCCTGCCTCCCCCGAGCCCTCTGTTATATGGCGCTCCACACAAGCATAGTACCTGTTATCAGCTTATTTATGACCTTTGCATAATGACAATAAATAATAACAGTAAATGACTATAACCAAAACTACTACTACTACCACCACCACAACTAGGCCTACTACTAAATAAAAATTTAGCAATAGATTTTGTACAGCTCCTACCTGCTTCTAATGGGTCACACTCAATTGCAACTTTCATAAAAATAATAATGTATGTTGCCATAAATTAATCATAATCCCGTTTGTATTGTGCAGCCCACCATAGATGAAAACCTTAAATATATACACTTAAATAATATATTTAAAATATAAACATAACATATACTTAGAGTAATTATCATTATTGCTAGCATCGAATTCCTGAATGGCAGCCACTACCTTCATGCATGGCATTAAAGAATTTTTATTTGTCACTTCCTCGTCAGTGCAGATCTTCCTGTTGCTATGGAATTCCCAAGCCTCTTCCAACCGATGGTAAGAAACCGAATGGACTAATGTAGATTCAGTGGCACTCTGGGTATAGTTTATATACGAGGGTGAATATAAACCGTAACTAAATATAAAAATGCCTCTGTAGGCCTATATATAAAGAAGTGGATCATAAGATGTCCTGAAAATGTTTCAGGAGCTGTGTGCGAAAAAAATAGATCATGTTCTGCCAAATATGTATGTACAATTGTACGAGAAACAATGTACATTGTACAGTACAATTGGATGTAAGAGTACTCAAAATGGTAGATCACATATCAGAGGTTAATGAAAACCTGTTTACTCTCAACTGAACACTTTAGTACACACTACACAATCGTCATTCAGGTGTTCGAATGTGTACAGAAAAATCTGCCAGCATTCAAAAACACGTCTGAGCAGGAAAGAAACACTTACGAATAGTTGTATAGGTGTCTTCAAAAATTTCTCCATAGAGTTGATCATCTCCTGAATTTTTGTATCAGATATTAAAATTAATGTTGCAATCAATGACCTGAAAGCAAGTTATAATTTTTTTTACAAAATTCACCAAATTATCAGTACTTGATTTCTATCAATGTTAAAAACTTTAGCAATGAGCCACTTTGTTTTCAAAGTCGCTTTCAGTACACTCTCGTCATTAGAGTGTTAATTGTGCTAACTTAACCTTATAAATATAGGCCTATATTTTAATTCCTTCAAATATACTCAAATGCACTAATTTAATTTAAACTTGATTTATATAAATTATTTCAAATATATTTAAATGCACCAACTTAATTCACAAGCAACTGACTTATTAACTTAATAACTTACTACATGTTTACTTATTTACTTATAACTTACTACATGTTTAAACTAAAAACAAAAGTCAACATAGATCGAACTCTGAGAAATTTTTCAAAGCTTACCAGTGTATATGCATACATCCTCATCCGAATCTCTTTCTATTGGATCAGAACCTGCAAAAATATTCGAGAAATTATCCGTCATACTTTAAAAACGTTGTTCATTTGCAAGCAGACACAACTGAATTTAGGTGTATTGCATGGAATGAAGAGATTCACTGGTATGGGTGGCCACAATATTTATGCAGTTCTAGGCAATACCATGAGAAATGGGGGGGGGGGGAAATATATAAAATTAAGTTGGCCGGATGCAGGCAGAAAATGCTTATCTGCAAACTAAGCCAAGAGTACAACTAAGCTGATAGATTTCATAAGAGCCTCATAGGAGTAGAAATATTTTTATAAGAAAATATTTATACTAGAAAACTTTTTAATTCAACATAAAATTACACCATTGTATGATGCGATGTGAAATTCAGGAAGCAAGTGCCCATGTTCTCTCAATTTACAGGCACTTAAATGCTGCTCAATAGACTTCTCACTTAAATAAAAAGGTGAAAGCCTTGTTAAATCTAGAATTTAGATACAACATTCAGAATTTTAGATACACAGTCTCCCGTACAAAGACTTACCCATAATTGGAAAATCCTGGGCACTGCTGTCAGATGCGGCTTTCATTTTATTTTCATGTCCTAAACAAACGTTAAAACATGATTGTACTCATCGAACAAAGATGGACAGTTTATGGTCATCATCATCATCATCATCATCATCATCATCATCATCATCATCATCATCATCATCATCATCATCATCATCATCATCATCATCATCATCATCATCTTCATCGATAATTTGCTTAATTTCTTGTAAACACCTTCAACAATTACTTGACCACTTCCTTGTCTCCTAACATTTCCTCCCATTTCCGGAGATCTCTCTTTTTCACAGGTTGAAATCAAGACTTCAAGGTCAAATACAAATCTATCAACAACTACCACCATGAACGCAGTGTGTAAGAGGTGCACTGCAAATTATAGGAAGATTATTTGCATCAATGGTCTATCCAATCATTTTAGCGCATTGGTTAGCACGCTGGAATGGAGATTAGCGGACACGAGTTCGAGGCCAGTAGGGTGGACATACTTTGTAGACCGCTATTAGCACCGTTTATTGTAGGTTGTCTGCTCTGTTAGTAGCAAAGTTCATGTCTTGTGTCATTTGCGCTCTTAGGCATTGTTTTAATTGCATAACTGTACATCGTAACCGGTTGCAGTCTGTCAACCGAATTGTTTCAATAAAGAACATTATTATTATTATTGTTATTATTATTATTATTATTATTTACGTATTCTAGTTGTAGTCTCCATATCCAAATAATACTCCTCCGTATCCTCGAATAGATGATCATCTGCAGCGGGCAGCTCTGAAAACAAATCCAAAAAAAATCCGACATAACATCCATTCTGCGAACCAGGAAATATTCCATGGGAGCAATTGAGGCTACAATAACATCCATTACTTGGACCGTAAAGATGCAATCGTCAGATCTGCATCAGCAATATGCCCTCCCCCATCGTTCACATATTTCCACCCGATTCCCACCTGAGATTCCCCCATAAATTACCATTCATAAATCTGCATGTCTGATGACCGGTTTTTAACTTAAAAGGCATAATTCTAACCATAACCATAACTAAAAACTGTACTGCTTTCAGCATCCCACAAACATAACATTTACAAATGAACTATAATATTGGTCAACAAAAAGTAATGGGAGAAAAAAACCAAAGGGACTACCATTCTGCTGCCAGGGTAACCCATGTACAAGAAAAACAAAGCAACTGGTTATGCAACATAATTGGTAATATCTGAAGAGCTTAACCAGAACTTTGCTTGAAATGCATCCGAATATTTAAATATTAATTGTACTGCACACCCATTTGTTCATGTTTCTATAACCAGAGTTGAACGTGCAATAAAAATAAATAAATAAATGTATAGAACTGCATGAAGTTTTCAGTGTAGCACAAAACAATGCTTAAAACACTGCTACAATTAAATACAATACAGTACAAAACAATACAATCATAATTTTATAATGTCGTCCTTACAATGTTCAGAAGTGCACATTGAAGCTGGGCAACTACGAAGAGCCATAAGTAGACTGGAAGAGATAAGATTTCAGTTTGGAGCGAAAAACAGTCTCGCTAAGGGAGTTGCGAGCATGAAGATATAAGAATGAATGCGAGGAAAAGACAAGACATGTTGCCAGCAGATGCAGATCTTTATCAGAGTTGTAAGGTGTGACCATGGAAGGCAGACAATCTGCATGTGCTCTGTACACGAGGAGTGCCGCCTTGAAACGAATCTGCGCACAGGCAGGAAGCCAGCGCAGAGATTAGAATGACATGTAGCTTTGCATAAAGGATGAATGATAAGCTTAAAGAAAAAATCAGACAATATATATATAATACTAGCTGAACCCGGCCACGCGTTGCTGTGGCTGAAAAGAGCCTCCCCCTCCCCTCCCCCTCCCCCCTCCATAGGCTCTGGTTTCATTTAATGGACCTGACGCTGGTTAACTCATGGTTACTCTACAAGAGAACCTTCACAGAGCAGAACAAAGACGGTACTTCTTCTGCACTTCCCATGCCGCTACTGGACTTCAAGAACGAAGTTGCTCGTTCTCTGCTTAGGAAGGGTAAGCTGAATTTTACTATGGAGCTATTCATGATTGCAGTTCTTGTAGCTTAATAATAACACTTACTATTTTACTTGTAACTTTTTTCAAAACAGTTCACACGTTTTCCTTCAGTGACTCCTTCCCCTCCCCCTCCCCTCCCCTCCCCCTCCCCCTCCCCCTCCCCCTCCCCCTCCCCTCCCCTCCCCTCCCCCTCCCCTCCCCCTCCCCCTCCCCCTCCCCCTCCCTTTGCGATGGCGACGCGGATCACGCCATAAAACGCTTGAGCAAGAAGGCCGTAATGAAATGCGAAGGCCGTAATGAAATGCGCTAAAGAAATTTACGGAACAAACATGCCCGAATTGGTATGCAAGGTTTATTGACGGGCGTAGGCTATGTGTTGAAAACGGTGGAATTTTCAAAGTTGTTTTTTTTGTTGAAAAGATTGCGCTTTTTGCGAAAAATCATTCTGAAAACCCGGCCGTGTTGGAACTAAAGGTTTTGGTGAAGTTCTGAAAGGAATCGGCGCAAAAAGTTCGGAGAACACTTGCAAGGAGCCAAACGCGGTTACATTTTTATATATATAGATAAGTATATATATATATATAATATATGCACATACATGATGTGCGCACACACACACTCATACTCATAATTATGTATTATGTATATTGTATGTTATTATTATATACCATTGTTGCAAAGCATTGTTACTTACTGACTGGAGGCTGAGATGATGCAGAAGACACACTGGCCTGAAAGACAAGTTACATTACAAGAAGTTCATTACAACCCAAACAATACTTCACTACTACAGAAATTATGACAATAATACTGCTTAATATGATACGTTTCTTAGGAAGCACTACTTAGTGGATCTTAGCTGCCATCTGTTGCCCAAATATCCTTACCATAGTAACTGCATACAATAAACTGTTTGAATATATAAAATTATATATATATATTATATATATATATATATATATTATATATATATATATATATATCGCCTCTTGGATCTTGCCTGGCTATGTAAAAAAACAACAAAGAGGGAAGAGGCGCTTTGAAGTGACATCTGATTGATACTTTGGTGTCAACATTTCAGTCTTTGGATTATATAGGCCCCTTCACCAGAAACTCTTTACAAAGCAAAGTTACATTTTGCATCGGGGAAAAACCACTCCAGGCAAACGACTGTGGATCGTATTCTGCTCGAAAACAGAGCATGATTGAGCAAATGGTGACCTTACAGTGTAGTGTTTGGAAGGCATGCCACAAACTACTACAATGAGGTCATATCAAAAAGACGCTATTTAATTAATTTTTTCACATATGTGCCTCTGACTATGTTAAAATCAGAATTTTGTGCTACAAAGAATCACTTTATACCAGGTCTCTACAAGTGTGTTAAGATAACAAATTTTCTGTTGCTTGGGCTGGACTGGTCACATTTTAAATTACCCAGTGCATATATATTTAATTGTAATCATATATATATATATATATACATACATATATATATTAGGGTTGTAAATATCAGATACTCTTACAAACTGGTTTTTGGTTGTAGAAATCTGATTGGAAACCGGTTTTATCTCAGCTTTGATGAAATGTGTGATGATGTTGCACATCAATATCTATAATACCATCGGTCAATGACCTCTTATATATAATGAGCGGGGGTAATGCATTGTCTCAGAATTCGCAGATACCATTTATTTCCTGCAATTAGTTTGTTCCCACAACAATCTTCAAGCTGATAGTCAGATCAAATGCATAACTCATCACTTATAATTTTCGAAATGATTTTTTTGGGGTGAATTCGATTCCCTGCGTGTAAAGAGTAAAAACCGATTTTGACTTTAGAACCGAAAGCCGGATTTCCCGTTTAATTTAATATATCTAATATATAATTATATATATATAATTATATATATAATATAATATTATATATATAAAAAGAAGAGCTATAAAATTTATGCATAATATTGCATCACATATGCCAACTGTCACTGACTGTAATTTTTATCATCCTTAGCCAATCGACATTATTGTACTGTATTGCATTAAAAAAACTTATAGAGTGTATGTTACAGTCATAAGCTATTCATAGGCATTCTCAGCAGGTCAGCCCAAAGGAATAAATTCTTTGAGCAGCGGGTTGAAGGAGAGAAGTTATATGGCGAAAAGAGGGGAAGGTCATTCCAAGAGAAATGTTTTGCATATTCCCTATATTTCTATGTTATTCCAAAGGGCAAAATGTTTTATAACCTACATTCAAAGCTACAGTACAGAAACATCTGTATCACTTTTCTGTTGTTACTGGATATAAACTATCCTGCCTTTTTGGATAAGAATTGAATTACCTGCAGACTTGCATTACTCTGTTGGTTGTGAAAACTCACCTTCGTTTTGAATCTGTTGACCTTCTCTGCTTGCAATCCTTCACAGTTCCGGACGTTTGAAGCAAGTTTGGCATCCGGCAGATTGTCCAGCCATGAGCTAAACTTCTCTAAACCAAATTTGCTGGCAAAATGCAGCAACGTCGGTAGTTCAACCTGGCTCTTTACTGGCAGAAACAAAAATAAGTTGCACAAAGTTTAATCCTGAGCTCAACGTTATCAGCCAATAACATTTATTACTACTGAAATATAATTAATTGAATGTCTGTTTACAGTTTCGTTTCACTCAAAAAGACCAGTGTATACACATGTACAGATAAGGATATCTGGGTAAGGGTCAAGGATATTGTTACAGTAACGACCCCAACACACTTGTTAACTATCACATACAGCAAAAAAAATTTGTACTGAACATTTACCAGGTAGTTGTCTTTGGCTTTTACTGTTAGCAAAACATGATTTTATTTCATTTTTGTGTTTCATCATCACAGCTGAAACTACTGTCAATGTCATTTAACTACATCTTTGAAAGCCTAAACCTCAATTGTAATTTAAGCAATATTAAAAATATTAGATCAATGATTAAATTTCATGCTCGTATAGATGACCAAGAAAAGGCAAATATCACATGAATTTCAGGTTTTATATATAGCATAAAATTTATACCCTATATAAAACCTGAAATACTATGTGGGTCTGTGTGTGTGCTTAAATAAGCCAAATTGAGCTTCACAGGCCACGGTGTTCCAACTTATTATGCTTCCACTTATTTCCTGTCACCCACTTGACTATACATTATAGTTGTTACAGCAGAGTAACTTTGACAAAATCGTACTTCGAATAATGATGCAAAACTACGCAACTCAGGAAATCAGAAAATTGGACGACGATGCTATCTTAGCCATGTCTTTCGCTACACGCGTCCCAATAATATTCAGTAATTTTCTGTGTGATTACATTTACTTCTATCTTGTTCGTGATCTTGCATTGACGATCATTCTCGACCAGCAGAATGCGTTTGAATAAGTGGCTGACAATCTATCATATTATGTCTGATTGTTATGTCTGATTACTGCAGTTTCTTTGTAATCAATTGCTTTTATCAGATCGTCTGTGTACAAAACAAGAAAGCAGTCTTCTACAGAGATTCATTCACTGTCAGCTTAATAATCGATTATTATAATAGCCAACATGCACAGAGTATAAAATATTCTTGACAGTAAAGCATTTGGCTGTACTGATGTTATTTGGCCTCCTATTCAATAACGTATTTGTCACAGAAAAATTAAATACATAATGCCGCTTGTAACACAGAACACAGTTTGCAAAGTTCTGTGAACTGAAGTTGATATTTATTTACTTGTAAACATCATGACTTCAATAGAGTCAATACTTATTTCTCATGCATAAATGAGAATTAAAATCATTTAGGCCTATGCTTAATCTTTTTGCTGTACACATGTATGAGTTATATTAATTGTATTGCTTCGTTTACAAGATTCAACTGTATTGTATTGTTTATATGGGTCAATTTTTATAGCGCTTACATGTGTCATTTGTTGTATATTGCTGTTACACTCACGTATAAACCTGTGATAAAATATTTCCAAGTAATACAGATGACCTGCAACAGCCAGGCATATTATTATCATTATAATTTTTTAATGAGAGGTGGCAATACAATGAGAAGAAAGTATTCAGTAGGAACAGTCTGCATTATGCTTACTTAGCATAAGTTTCACATATAATCATTTCATGCCACAAAATCAATAAATTAGCAAAACATCAGAGGTTGACACTAACTGTCCGGGTTGTATCGGTAGATTCCGAATAATTCCTCGAATGCCATTGGCTGAATTCCTTTTGGTTCGTCTTCACAGAAGATGTTGAACAGAAAGGCATCGAGTTCAGTGTTTGAGATGAGAGACTTTGAAAGAACCAACGAGAAAACGTGGTCCATCGCATGGATATACAGCTGCATCATTTCGGACATCAGCTCGCACGATGACTCGTAGTGCAACTCGCTGGTGCCGGGAATCTCGTTTCCGTTGACAACGACTCGAACCTTAGCTCGTCCTTCCTTCCTTTCTGCAAAGAAATATAATTATTCAAATTCAACAATCATTAACATACTTATTAAACACAATGTTTGTAAGTGAAGTGCTTAGAACTCTCATTGATCATCATCATCAGTGAACATCCTGGTTGACAGTGAACACTGAATGCTATGTAATGTAAGTATTTTACAATACAATACAATACAATGAGTCATTTACGTCGTGCTTTAACGAAAACAAGTCTTGCACAAGAGCGTGCAATTTTCCACATTTTTCTTTATTGCTTCATTTCTTTATTGCTTTATTGCTTCATTTGCAAATGCACAATGGGACATAATTTTTTTTATAATACATCAAAGTAATAATTGGTCATAAAAGGCAGAAGATAATTCAACACAAAGAAACCCTTGTACACTGCTTCAAATGCAGGCATGCTAAGTAAGGACTTTTATGATGTTTAGCAAGGACGATGAAACAAGAGTATAATTATATTCAAGTAGGAACACCCTCAGACTGTCAATTTTTATATACACGAGTTTACGAACGTGTGCTTTTAGCAAGACTGGAGCTTATCCAAGTCAATTATGTGTTATCTTTTAGAATTGAAATGAATAATTTAGTCATTTTAGTGTTGAGAAAAAGCAGACTTAGACGACAGGAAACTGTCACAAGCAAAGGTCTACAGGTGTAAAATTCTTTCACCTCTTTTTTTAAAATGGCAAGCCTTTCAGGGTCACCCACTCACCAAAATAAGAAACACATCTGTTCCGCGAGATCAACATAATTTTTAATTATGAATGATAATGAACAAAATACTAGGATTTTATCACTGCTCTGCTGGCTCATAGCCATTTTTTGCATACAACTGCTTCCCACAATAATGTGGCCCTCAGGCATTGCTAGTAATTACAGCATTCTGTAATGCTAACGATTAATCAACCTATACACTCTGTGGGTGGATTAATTTAACTCAAACACAGCTATCCAAAGGGCAAATATTAAATACAATATACTATACATTCAGAAACTGGGAAGTTCCTGAGAGGAAGTTTATGACAAATTAAGCACACAATTTAAAGTAAACATTGATTGCACAGTTTGATATAGACTATGCCAAGTGTTCCAACTGGTGTACACTGTGTACACCTGTTGAGGTAGTAGTCTATTGTGTGTCAAATGGGGAAGGTTGCACACAAATAATTTCAGTTTTTAATTAAAAATTTTAACTGATGTAGCATAGCATGTGAAGATTTACATAATTATAGAGCTGAACATTGTGAGGGTCAGACTTGCATAAATTTAAGGCAGCAACATTGGTGATTTTTTACTAGTAAGTGGTCCAGTATCAGAACTAAAGGGATCTGGGTTAGGGTTATGGTCTGGAACAGCCATAAAAATTAAGGGGGCTGGGCTGAGACGAATATCAACAGTGACACCACTTTAATGATTTTGTTCTGGTGAAGTGTCATAAGCTCTCCAGTGGTTCTTCTAGTACACCTTGAATATTTAGTTTGAATTCTGAAAACAGTGGGCTTTCACTGGTTTTGTAATTTGTAGCATATTGTTAAAAAGCAGCAGGAGAATATGCCAAGCACCACTTTAAAGTATAATTATGTAGGCCTCACTATTCACTATTACGATTACGATTACGATAGGCCTAATACTCGACCATGGCCACAGAATCTAACCCTTCATATAGTGGGTTCTTTTGCAAGAAAAAGGCTCAACCGCATAATCTGAAGTTCTATTGTCATATTCCTCTTAATATTCTTTATTGAATTCAATTCAACCGCATAATGATTGCAGTACAAGTTAGATTAAATTTCTTTCTTACTTATTTACTCTGTTAAATAGTGCTTACTTTCCCCCCACTTACTTACACCGATAACCGAATAATATAAGCGAATATAGGCGCTATAACACTCCTCAATAATTGTAATGTCTAGGGAGTCCACTTTGGCACTTCCGGACGACGCGAGCATGAGCTTTGGCTGTGCATTGGAATATTTAAAATAAATACTTTAAAAAATCGTAAAAAATAATTGGGGGCTTGTTCGGGTGTCTAAATTGAACTGCCCCGTAGGGGATGATGTGCTCTTGATTGGATTTGGTCCACAGTTTCACCAGGTAATGATTACTACCTTTTTTTTCGCGACCATGGAAATGCATCTGTACCAAACATAACGATCTAAGACTTTTATAAGTACTTGCCAGGAACTTTGAAAAACACGGTTTTATCGTTCAACCACGTGACGTCAACTTTCTCCTCTGGACCGCCATCATCTTTTGAAATATAAAGCGACATCTGGATGTCGGTGGGTTTTGCAGCGATGACCTCATTGAATGATATCGTTACAGTCGAACCATTCTACAAACACAATTTTGCACAAAGATTTTAATTAGGCTACCATCAAAGCAGCCGATTACGATCGTAAATCATCATAATCGTTATCTCCGAAATTTTTAACTTGTTTGTATGTGCACTTGTTATAGCGCCCCTTCAAGCTTTCTACTAAGAGGCGCTCCCGAATGCAGAGCGGACACTGCATCGGAGTTTCACGCCGAAGAGCTAATCAATTGTGAGTGAAGGACTTGCCCAAGGTCCTTACGCGGCGGAGGTGGATTCGAACCTCAAACCTTCCAGTTCCAAGGCAACGGCGCCACCACTAGGCCTACACCATCGCGCCCCACAAATAGGCTAGGCCTACAAACTGAACGACTGAATCGGTATAGGTCGATTATGGCCTATCATTGCCTACTGGCATAGGCCTACTTCCCTTTCTACACGACGATCGTCAGTGATGTGGGAATTGTAGAAAAGACTGGGGACCGGATTTTTAGGGCCTATCCACGTGGAAATGAATGGGATTAGGCAATTTAGGCTATTAATTTTGTTTATTCGGTCAATCACTGGAAACGCTTTAGCCTAGTCAACCCTAGTGTTTTAATTGTGCTGGCCAGCAATAGACCTACCTAGACCCGGCCTATGCTATAGGCTACGTGGAAGCTTTTCGTTGGTGCTGGAGAAAATTGCTAGGAAATTACCCTTGGGGTAGCCTATGCAATAGAGTGGTCCAAAAAGACAAAAGTCTGAAAATTGATTTGGGTCACATGTCTTCTTGTTCCACTCAGTTCAGTGAGTATCTGAACCAATTTTTGTGTCACTTGAGGGATATCTAGAGGCGGCTCAATTTTGAACGATAAATATTGTTTCTTCGAAATTTCGTCATAATGTAAGTATATTCGCATTTATGACCAAAAGGTCTTTTGAAACAAAACCAACAGGAAATCACTATTAAGTGATAACTGTTTTAAGTTCCTAGGTACTGAGAACAACATTAACACAAGTCTTCATTGATATGTTCCTCTACAGAGACTTGTATGGCTCCGTAATGGCTTGGCAAAGGGTATTGTCTTGATTCTTGACTTGCTACAGAAGGATTGAATATCTGTATGGGTATCTTTCTATGCATAGTAGGCCTAATTTATCACTTTAATCTGCCTGGCTTTGTCTTTTAATATGAGTTAAATTGAATGCAACTGCCAAAGTCTGGTGTCGTCGAGAAGAAAGCCTAAGCCATCTCTGCCAGTCACATGCTGGCAATGATCATAGGTCGATGAGTCATGATCTTCGACTTGTCACATAAATTATGATTCCAGTGGATTTCCGAAGTTCATAATTTTGCATTCAATCCTATTTGATGTTATATTCTTTTCAGAACATTTGAAATTCTTATTCAAAGTGGTAGTTGCATTAATTCACATCAATGCGGGGTCAAAGAGACCAGGCTAATCAAATGCTTGAAAAAACACCAGAGGGCGTCTCTTGAAAGCCGTTGTGGCAACTTTCTGCACAATGGCGTTTCAGATATTAAGTTCTGACTAGTTCAACAGTTTTGAGTAATAGTTTGGAGCTCTTTCTCCTTTAAGCAAGCTTCATGACCATATACTCCATAGGCAAGAGAAAAAAAAGGCCGACATTAGATCTTTTAAAACTTTTTCACTCTAAATGCGGAAAGTCATTTCATTTTTGAGGATTTTGCTATTTAGCTAGAAGTTGATGAGCCACCTTGCAAGATGTACTGCCCCAGAAGCTGGAAACGAAATTGCACTTCTTCTCTCAAACACCAGGTCCTATCAAGAAGGATGACACACGATAATTGCAGAAGCTCGCCGTAATCTTCGTGTTAGTGTTGGCTTTTCATAGAAAGCGTTTTGGTCCATTCGTAATTCCGAGGGTTGTGGGAGTAAAAAACCCACTGGATTTCACAGATGCGAGCATACGACGGTGGCTCCTCATTGAGTGTCTGTTAGATAAGAGTACAACTGTACATGTGCAAGTCTTTAAGGCCGTGTGTGAGGCTGCAGTGTCAAATGCAAGGCCGTATTATATTATAGGCCTATCCTCTGCTTCCGCCTCCAATCATTCAACATTTGGAGACCAGCATTAGTTTGATGTTTTAAATTCTCTAATAAACTTGGAAACTACAAGAAACTTTTCTCTCAAGCTCCAGAAACACTTTCAGAATGGTCTGGATAAATTCTAGATAACATTTGCCACCGCAATGCAAAAGGAGAGGTACCTCGGCTGAATAGAATTCCCGCTCAGCTGCAGCCTTAGCCTGCGTGTGGCAGTTCTAATGACAGAAAAAATGTTCAAGTTTGAGTCACCTCTAAATATCATTGAATCCTTTTAATTTTTGGCATGTAAGCTGCCCTGGTGTATAGGAACAAGGACAACTGTGACCCAATTTGATATTTGCAATTTTATTTTTTTACATGGTAAGTTGGACCAGTCTACTATGCAATGAAGACCTAACTGAAGGGGGTCCTAAGAAAGACAAGGGGTTGAACCTCAAACCACCGGCAAATCTCACCCTGACATTCAATTAGCTATTCAATTCAACCCACACTTTTAGGGCCTAACGGTGTTTGCCCGGTAGGCTTCGTCTACTTAAATCTAACTGCAGGACTCAGCGTAAGCATATTATAATAGGCCTATAGCCTAGACCTATAGGCTAGGCTAATTTGAAACCGCTTCGTTAAGTTATAAGTGTGGTTCAGAAATACAGACAGCTAGAAAACAAAAATCAAATCGGAATTCCACATTAAAAGTGAAGCAGACCGACAGACAGACAGACATAGATGCATACAGACAGAGATCAACTGATAGGCTATTCAGACAGACGGACGGACAGACCGACAGACTGACGGAACTGGCTGATGATTGGCGTTGAAGTGACGAGATAGACGAAAGGCGAAGAAACGAAAGTCGATGGATAAGAGAGCCATCGGTCAATTGAAGAGCAAAATAAATAGACACAACAGACTTGTTGAAATTTAATATAAAACTATCAGGTTACTTTTGGCTTTTCCTGTGGCAACCTTGTGACCTCGACCCTGCGATTTATTCACTGAACTGATTCTGTGTGTCCTTCAGCACCGCTGACCGTATGAAAATAATGGTTCACCACAATATTTTAAGGTTCATATCATCGCTTGACATGGATGGGAAGACACACGCCGTTGGCCTTTGACCAAACAGAACGTTCGTATGCTGACAAGATGTTTATTGAATGTTACAG
>OX243811.1:9396386-9418886 GCA_945859605.1 Lumbricus rubellus | reverse complement strand
TTGCGTTGAAGATGACCAGAACAATGTAGGCTACACCCGACAACTGAAAGCGATTCAAAAACCATTGGGAAAACTACGAACATGCAGTCGACCTACATTTCATTAATCCATTATGGAGATTTATATAGCGTCCCTTTAAGGTTACTACTTACAGTATACCCAGGAGCGCTCCCGACTCAACCTCTGCCGAAAAAGGATAGTTTTAAGGTTTCGATAAAGCTCATCTGAGCAAGCTTTACGCATAACGTTGCATAGACATTATAGCCCATTACATGTACATACTATCGCATGGGACCAAAAACAGAGAAAGCACATACATGCATACATGCATACATGCATACATACCATAGTTGTAAAAAACGTTTTTTTCCGTTTTTTATTCTCTCCCAAAAAACGTGGTTTTTTTCGTTTTTTATTTTTCCCATCGTTTTTTATCGTTTTTTATTATTTCTTTAACTCTATTTATTCATTTACTTTCTGTTATTATTTTCCATAATTTAAACTTTTTCTGATATTTCTTATGTTTTCCGCCAACTCTCAAGGATTCAGCTAACAAAAGTCATTATTTCATCGTTTAACATCATCATTTAAGAGATAGCCTGCGTGTAGTAGGTTCCTAATCAAGATTTTCATGGTTAAAATGCGGTTTTAGATGTAGCAAAGTCAAATTATTTTCCGTTTCCGTTTTTTATCGTTTTTTTGTCGTTTTTTATTATTTTGAAAAAAACGTCGTTTTTTACCGTTTTTTATTTCGTTTTCATCGTTTTTTACATCTATGATACATACGATTACGATAGCATAGACATCCCTAATAGTATAGAAATATTGAACATGAATGCTATGCGTACCTCGCACCGCACTCGATCAGGGATCATTTGGTAGACGAGACTTGGAAGAGGTCGAAGCCCATCTAACCAATCCTGTTTAGCCAAGTTGTTAGCATCCTCATGCTGAACTGCAGCCCAGTCCTTGTAGTACGGAAACTTCGTCCGTAAGTCCTTTCCCGCGGGCTCTGTGGCCTCCAGTTCATCTACGCTGGTGCCGCAGAAGAACAGCACTCCCTTCTGACCTCCGCGAACCAGTCCGTTGTACGTGAAGTCCATCTGGTCGCCCAGATACTGGAGGTGCTCAGGGGAGAGGACGGCCACAACGACCTCAGCTGCTTCCATGTCCAGCCGAGCTGATGAGGGGCTGCTCTGGACGACGTCTGTGGCGAGTACGGAACGAACTTCGTACTTGGATGATCGCTGTTTAAGGAAGAGGTTCTTAATGAAGGTCGCCCAGGGCAGAGCGTCCTTCGAGTGAACGACGTAGATGATTCGTGACATGGTAAACGATGTTAATTCCACCCAACTGACACCAACCGATGCCTACAGTTCGCCCTGCATCCGCTGTCGACTATATCCTACAAGCAACACGATTGACACAATTCGTCAACGCAACCGAATACTTCCTACAACAATTCTCCAAAATAAGTTAGTAATACACAACACTGTGTGCTACTGTGCTATATCGTTTCATGGGCTCCTCTGATTTCAGTCCCTGGTCAATGCGTGGACCCTCAGAGGCAGAATGGAAATTAATATTATAACCGACACATTAATAGTTAGGTCCCTTTGAATGGTTGATATGGCAAGGCTCAAATATGGTCCCAGCATCACCCACTCTGTATAATTATTAATTAATAAGATATATGTTATTATATATTCTCCACAACACATTAGTATTACATAATGTATACGAACAATAAGCATTACTAACTCCAAGGCCGTAGCTAGAGGGGTGTTTTGGGTGTTTGAACACCCCCCTCCCCCAAATGAAATAATGATAAAATATCATAATGCATTTAAAAGCACATGATGTAGGAACTACAGTGTGTAATGTATTGGCCATCTAGAACCCGCTCTGAAAGCTTCCAAGTCACGACGCCTCTCCAAACCAATTAGTCAGTTGATGCGATTGCTTGTGGACTTGCAAATGGTCGAGTAAACACCCTCCCCCCAAACAAAATTCTGGCTAGTGGCTACGGTCTTGATACACTCTGTTCTCTGATCATGTATAAAGTGATTGTAAGCGGCTATAATTATGCAAGTCTGCCTGTCTGTCTGTCTCTCTGTCTGTCTGCGTGTTTGTCTGTCTATCTTTGTATCTATGCATCTTTCTCTAATCTGTTTGTCTGTTTATAATTTAGTAAGAAATTTATTTGCCACATTCGTTAAAGTTTCATAATGGTACAAAATTTAATTAACAAATTTGGGCAGGTTGCTGGGAGGGGTAAAATCTCGCGGGACACACATCGTGATACCGGCCGCCAATAGAAACACGGATAGCAAGACAAAGACAGTGAGTGTGTCTATATATTATGTCTGTCTATCATGATCCGCCTATCTGTTTGTCTATCTAGCCTACGCGTATCTGTCTGTAGGCCTATCTCTGTGTCTCTATCTCTCTGCCCCTCTTTCGCAACGTATCTACATGTCTATCTGTAGGCCTATGTCTGTCTGTCTGTTTGTCTGTCTCTCTGTCTCTACTCAATGTTTTTGTTTCTGTACTTCGCTATAATGCCTTGCGTTTCTCAAACCTGTAGCCTACTATATAATAAGATCACATCTTTCAACCTGCATACCTTCTTCCGCTGTGAATATTCTACAACTGTGTTATTTAAAAAAAAACACAACAACGGCGCTTTAGAAGCCGAGGAAAATACGGCCAATAGGCCTACCAAACAAAGCAAAACCACGTAAAATGGTTTTCCCTTTTACGCAAAATCCAAGAACCGAGTGTTTCTAAGAATGAACATTAATCCGAACATTAATCCGTCCAAAGAAAAGTGACTATTTTTTTCAAAACAAACATCTGAGACCTCACTAAAGCAGGAAGAGACGAGTTTATATGTCAGCCGAAGACTAAAGCACGTCTATCTGAGTTATTCAAATCCAGCACAGGCTGATAATCATAAGCCTGCTAGGCCTCTCGACCTACGCTGTATAATGTTGACCATGGGCGTCCGCAGGGGGGCGCAAGGGGGCGCAAGTGCGCCCCCCTAGATTTTTTCCATATTTGCAGATAACTCTAGATTATTTGGCTATGATTATTACAATGCGATTTTCCACGTGATTATCTGTGTGTTCTACAAGTTGGACGTATAATTTATATCTTTCTTTCTATGCATAGCATATAGATAGCCTATAGAATTTCTCGTGGTAATATGGAAATTCATACTGTTACTGTTTATTCCGTTGGAACAAAGCAAAATGTAAGTTCAGGAAAGTCGACTCATACGAGAACGTGACCATTTCAGCCGCGCGGTATCTTTTATATCAGTTGGTGTGTCTCGAATGGGTAAAACTAATATTGTGTTCATTGAACCAGGCGCCAAAGTAAACAGTGAATACTATTGTGGACATGTTCTGAGACAAGGCGATATGTGATCGCCATAACTGGACATTACAGCAGCAAGATGGAGCTCCATCTCATACAGCGAGAAATACAATCAACTTTCTCTGGCAGGAGAATGTTAACTTCATCGAGCCAGACATGTGGTCACCGAACAGTTGTGATTTAAACACAGTAGATTATGCCACATGGGGTGCTTTGCAAGAAAAAGTCTGCCTTCGGCGAAAATTTACCACAGTTGAGCAGCTCAATTTGGCAATAATCGAACTTCGAAGAATGAAGAAATCTGGGACAGCGTTTTATTGACATGCAGTAGCATAAACGAGTGGCGTCGACGCTTAGAAAAACTCGTTGAGAAGCAAGGAGGACACATTGAACATGATTTCTGATTAGCTAAACACTTGGCAAACAAAAATACATGAAAACAATAAAATTAATTGAATTATATTTGTAAATAACTCGTATTCTACAAGGTGTTCTCACTTTTTTTGGCCCACCCTGTATATATATATATAAACTTAATTGGCACTGACTGGAGCGACTGTCTCTGAGCCATGACTGCAGCTTCTTGACTCTATGCCAGCCAACACGCGTTTTGCCACACTTTAACCCGCTAGCTTCGGAACTATACTGCACTCCTAATTTCCTAGGGGTCCTGATGTAGGCTACTATATACTACATATCTGTATATATACTATAGGAAGTGCCGAAGAGGTGTGTTATTCTTATAGGGCTACACGATGCGTTGACTCAGCCTTGGTTGGCTTCAGAGACAGGATGAAAGATGAGGGTGCCAGCGTGAGACAGAGAAGAAGAGGTACATGTATACAAGGGACAGAGAAATAAAGGGGGGAAGAGGGAGAGAAGAGGAAACATCACATCAAAGTTGATATTTGATAGGGTGGCATATATAATATATAATTATATATACATGCATACTGTGCGAGGGGAGAGAGAAGGGAAGGGATGAGTAGTGAGCAGAGGAATCTAGTCACCACCTCTATCGGAGGAAAGTTACGACCTTGCTGACAGATTGAGGTAGGTCCCAACACAAGGGGCCAAAAGTTTCCCGCTCGAGGCAGAGCGAAGGGCAATTTGTTAGGAACGGAACATGAAGTGAAAGGGTGTTCATTTTCGCTTGAAGTTTAGTTCTATAAACGGTCATATTTTTACAACTAAAATGACGGTATAGGCCTACAGCGGGCACCACACAAATTCAGGTCAGTCAATACGGTACGCCTATTATGTGATGGTAGAACATGGATTCATTCGTTCAACAACCAGTGACGACCGTTTATCAGGTTTCTATGCAGACCTATAGAATGAGTGTATGTACAATTGTACATTGTACTTCGTACTTGGGAAACAATATTCTTCATCTTGGTCTTCGTACGTCGGAAACAATTTCAGCCAACAAAAGCGGGTTCAGGAAGTGATAAATCAATTTGGATATAAGACCTCAGACGATTGCAATTGTTACTTCAAGAGTAAGGTCAGATTTCAGTCACATAAAATTTGACTATCATAAATTACTGTTTTGACAATGAATGTCTAAGATGTTTCGCATGCTGGGTTCCGTGACAGCGGATTGACAGGGAACCAGCGCAGAAGGAGCGAGCGACGAATGTGGAGAGATCGGTTGCTTTCGACAAGCTATAAATTTAGCCACTCTAACAATTGGGAAAAAATCTGCACCCCCCTAGAAAAATTCCTGCGGACGCCCATGATGTTGACAACTTTGGAAATCCCTGCGCTTGGGTCTTTTGGTCAAAAAGCCTGGGGAAAGTTTTGCAAATTTATCTCAACATAGCCAGATTTTTTACAGCAACTGCGTGTAGCCTAATAATAATAATATTATGCCAATGCCTAGAGGCCCTAGACAAGCAAATACACAGAGGCCTCACTAAAGCAGGAAGAGACGACAGACACAGACAGACAGACAGACAGACAGACAGACAGACAGACACACAGACAGACACACAGACAGACACAGAGACAGACACAAACACGCAGACATACACGCATACAAACAAATGCAGACAGACGGACGCAGACAGACATATATGTAGACAGACAGACAGACATATAGACAATTAGACATACTTGTACATGTAATGTGTGTGACGAAGTATTTGCAGCCCCTATAATCCCTATATATATGTGGGTGGATCTTATTCAATGTCATGCACGTGCCTTAACCATTATAGGCCTTAGGCTACATATAATATAATTAGGTCATAAGCAAAAGAAACAATATGGAACTTGTAATATAATTAATAAACCCAGTCTAAGTTTAATTACTGTTTAACTAAGCCAGTGCTGTCCAACCTTTTTGACCCCGTGGGCCGCAGAAGCAATACTCTTGAAGCCGAGGGCCTCCATAATATGCTCATAAGCAAATGCCACAAATTTTCTGATAATTTTCAACTGTTTTATGGAATTATTATAATGTATAAATGGACAGTGTATAATACCATGAATAGCCTACACGGTGCTTTATTATAGATCAGCACCAAAATTATTAGGTGCGCTCAGCTGGATTTTAAGTTTGTCACCCAGCCTGGCAGCCACGGTCTTGCAAACTAGAGTTTTTTTGGTTTATCTCATGTGGCTGAGACGAAACCAGAGTCAAGTTGGTCAATAGTTGTCGTCTGAAAATGAGTCAAAGACATCGCCATTCATCTGTCCATGGACTCTTTTTTATCGATAGTTTCTCTTCAACCCTCAGGACTCCAATAATGGAAAGCAGCTCGCCTACTAACAGACGTGCTAAAGCGCTGTTGGCTACACATTATCAGAAACTGACTAGAAGTGAACGATTTGGGCGGTTTATATAGGCCATTCGAGGTCAGTTTAGTTGAGTACAGGGATGAAAATTGTTTGAAACAAGAAGTCTTTTGTCAGTCTTTTGATGGACTATAGCAGCCTAATCACGAGTTAGAGAGAAGATATTAGCTGTCGAATTGACTTTTCCGGTGGCATTTCATACCCTAGAAAACATTATAATATCAATTAAAAATGTTAAATTCGACTAGACTTTGTCCTTTACTTTATTTTATACACTTTCACTGGGGAAGAATTTAGCATGCTCTGGCGGGCCACTTGAAATCACTCCGCGGGCCGCATGCGGCCCGCGGGCCGCACGTTGGACAGCACTGAACTAAGCTAATACTCTAAGTACTATAATAGCCTATTACAGAAATAAACACTTAAGCTTATAAGTGTTCCTTGTCTCCATTGCAGACGGTTCTAATAACTTTATAAAGCACACACGATACGCTAAACAAACACAAACCCGCCATAAGGATATGCAAACATCTAGGATGGACACCCAGAGGCACACAGACAAACACACAGACGGATGAGCGGATTTACAGAGACAGACAGACAGACAGACAGACAGAGAGCCACAGGCAAGCAGATTGACAGTGACAGTCGTTGAAACTGTTGTGATCAGGATTCCGGGAGAAAATCTTCGTTCTTCCTCTTCCCACTGATTTATGGAACATCGATAATAATTATTATTGTGGGTTCTCCTACCCCTTTCCGACAATCACGGTATTCCACCGTTCTGCTGTGTATGGTATAACTATAACCTGCTACATGGAATGGACCCATTAACGCCGCAAAATAGACGCATTTTGTAGCTATCTCATAAGGGTGAGAATTACCGGGGGCTAGATAGTCTCTCTAGTCTTTTTAGAACCCCATGGGGCCATGGGCGGAGTTTATCAGGGGCTAGGGGGGCTAAGACCCCAAGAAGACCCAGATTCAACTTTTTTACCATGAAAATGGAAGCCTTTTCGGGGTTAGCCCCCTCCCCAGAAGGCCCAAGCTCGGGGTTAGCCCCCCAGAAGGCCCAAACTCGGGGTTAGTCCCTCCAAGAACGGAAACCAAACTCCGCCCATGCATGGGGCCCATTTAAGCCTAGTAAGGTTTTCTCTGCATGCCTCAAACTCGACTCTGACCCACTTCAGTAATTTTTCTACAATTTTCATACGCCTATAGGCATATAGGCCTACTTCTATTTAAACTTAAAGCAAAAGCCGTCAGTGACACTTATCTTCCTTAATTCAAGACACGAACCGATATCTCATCCTGTAGTAGATATGAGAGTTCAAGAGGAATACGTATATCATGTGTACTTTAGGCCTATAAGCCGAAACCAGGAAGCACGGCCACGTAACCGCGGCTCTCAAATTGCGTCATGCATTGATTGGATAAAAAATCTTTCAGCACACTCATGAGAACATTGCGTCTTTTACATACAAGTCTACAACCAATTATAGCCTACTGTTTCAACATATTAAGCCAGAAGCAAAAGAAGACAATATGGAACTTATCACGCAATAAGCCCATGCAGTCTAAGTTTAATTACTGTTTAATTAGGCCCTAAGCTTAGCTAGGCCTAATGTTCTAAGTATTACATAAATAAATAATTAAATGTTCCTAAAAGCTTCGGTGTTTCTGGCATAATTTTATATTGGTTGGCTTCCTACTTGGCTCCCAGGAACCAGATGGTTCGCACAGTGGCGGCGCCAGACACTTTTTGCAGCCAGGGCATAGCCAGGGCAGTCACACAAATAACCAGGGCAGAGGTCGAGTCGCGTGCTCGGTAGTACGGGCCTACATAAGCTTATAATTTGGCGCCATCGCCAGAGCCGGATTAAAACATGTTCAACATGTTCGGCCGAACAGGGGCCCCACACTTTAGGGGCCCGCAAATGCGATTTTTTAAGCAAACAATTGGCATATTCTACCAAAATTTCGACCAAACGACTGAAAAAATGTCATAAAATATTTTGGCCGAAGATCCCCCAACAAATTTTCAGAACAGGGTCTCCACATTTCTTAATCCGGCCCTGGCTACCGTGCTCGCCATAAAGTGATGCCACAGCTGGGTTTTTCCACTAGATCTGAATTTTTGGCCTTCGTCTGGGTTTCTGTTTTTTGGGGGGCAAATTCCAGGTTTATTTTAGTTACTGGACCATTGTACACTGTGTCCGGATAAAAAAAGTAGAACACATAAAAAGTGTCATAACTCGGTAAAAACTTTCAGCATTGTCTGAAATTTTAAACACAGCACCATCCAGTGACCATATATGCACGAGACCCTGAAACCAATTATAAATATTCGTGAGTTTGTCAAAGCGTTTAACATGCAGCATACTTTTTTCCGGACACAGTGTAGGCTATTTACAACGCATGAATATTCTGCATGTGCACTGAGCATTGCAATGTGCATTGTATTTAGCCTACAGTGAAATGCAATGTAAAATGGTTCTGCTACATGCCTTTTGTACCACTAATTTTAATGTGAAACTTCACAATCAAGATCTGACGTTGTCAATTCACGAATATAATAATTTATAATCTGCATGGTGACGCAGAGGAATAGCTCTTCGCAGAAATAAGCTGTTTCGACATTTCAATATAGACAAAGCCCTGCGGCCTATGCCAGAACTTTTTCGATGCTAGAATTCTTCCTGCCAGAAGTTTTTCCATGCCAGAATTTTGCCCTACCAGATTGCCCTGCCGGAAATTTTGCCTTCCAGAACTGTTGTCTGCCAGAATTTTGCCCTATTTGAATGTTTGCCTTGACTGAATTTTTCTCTGCAGTCAGAGCTTTAGCCCTGCCAGAAGTTTTTCCTGTCAGAACTTTTGCCTTGCCAGAATATTTGCTCTGACAGGATTTTTCTCTGCTAGAACTATTGCTCTGCCAGAATTTTTCTATCCCAGAACTATTGCCTTCCTGGATGAATTTTTCATTCCAGAGAGCAGACGGACGTGCACAGTAAGAAACAA
Source organism: Lumbricus rubellus (assembly GCA_945859605.1). Lineage (NCBI taxonomy): Eukaryota > Metazoa > Annelida > Clitellata > Crassiclitellata > Lumbricidae > Lumbricus > Lumbricus rubellus. Next base: position 9,409,685 of record OX243811.1, on the reverse strand, counting down.
TATGCCTGAACAAATTCTGGTAGGGCAAAATGTCTGGCAGGGCAACGACCAGGGCAACAGGCAGGGCAAAGGCTTTTTTGGTAGGGCATTTTCCCTGCCATGCCCTGGCAAAGCGCCGCCACTGGGTTCGCATAGGAAGTTCTTAGGAACCACTCTGTCTGAGCCGACTGTTTGCATTTCTGAAGTGTCACACTGATCTATTCTCCATCCGTTATTTACGGTCTTTACTTTCCCAATCAGTCGTAGGCTATAACAGATAATCACTTTGGAGTCCAATAACAGCAGTTACCGTAGGCCTAACGTGGATGATACTGCGTGCCATGATTTTATTACTCTGCCACAAAATTACCAGTGTGGTAAACTGCAGCTTTTGGACTGTCTCTCATCTACAGAATAGTTTATAGGCTTATAATTATGATTGTATGCATGGTTTTTATTTCAATATTTTGGCCATAAACCGAAACAGGTCTGAGGGCTGAGGCAATTTTTGATCGGATCACATAAGTGTCTGCGTTCTTTCTCTTTGCTGTCTATGGTATCGACCACACTCTGGACATTATCAGCTATAATTGTCAAAATACTGGGAGCACCGGTGAACATTAAGCTCACATTACAGCCACATTATTACAAACCAATATAACTCTTGTCCCTACCACGTCAGGGCAATACGTCGCATCGTATCGGCTCTGACTATGAATAGGCCTACGGGAAAAACCACAGCCTTTTCTATTGTGTCCTTTCGCCTAGATTACTTTATTGTTTTTTTTCTCAGATCTTGAGCTCAATAGGCGGCACAGCATCATCCACAACGCCCCCTCAGCTCGCATAGTGTTGCGTGTTCCTTTACGAACAATTTCTCCAGTCCTACTTCCTCAGCTGCATTGGCTTCCTGTTAAATAAGTGGTCTAGTTGACCTACAGACCACCGAGCATCTACACCAAGGTGAGACTGGCCGGGGGCTAGGAATTTCCAACCCCCAGTCTTTCTTAGGGCACCACAGTAATGTTTGTTTTTCGCACCCCAATTCCAAGTGTAGCATGGTCCAACCCCCAGTTATTTTTTCACAATTCCCACACTGGCCTACACACTGTCCGTATACCGTCACTCACTATTACGTAACTCCTTACATTACTCCTCGTTGCCTACAGTGCCTGCGATCAATCAATCAAGAGTAAGTTTCTTTTTAGCTTATAAACAGCCCTGATACAATACTACTAATAATGGGTTCTCAGCCTTCAGTCTCCTCCTGCATAAACTTCTGCAGCTGCTCCTTAGTATTTACCGGTACTCAAGGCCGGATTAAAGTGTGGGCCCCTGTTCGGCCGAACATGTTGAACATGCCTAAATCCGGCCCTGCCGGCACTTCACCAGCACAATATTGGAACTAACACAAAAAGATATCCTCCTCATCCTTACTCGCCTCATTCACCCCTCCCTCCTCCGATTATTCTCTTCTCTGCAGCACACTTCTCACCAAGGCCGGATTAAAGTGTGGGCCCCTGTTCGGCCGAACATGTTGAACATGCCTTAATCCGGCCTTGCCGGTACTTCACCAGCATAATATTGGAACTAACTCACAAAAAGATATCCTCCTCATTCTTACTCGCCTCATTCACCCCTCCCTCTTCCGAGTATTCTCTTCTCTGCCACACTCTTCTCACGACTAAAAACTGAACATTTCAAGATAATATTATATTCCATTCTGATTGATTTTCTTTGCCATAGCACGACCACCGTCATCACCGATTACCACCGTAGTACCATGCTGTCACCGTAGCACCAGATTACCACCGTAGCACCATCATACTACCATGCTGTCACCGTAGCACCAGATTACCACGTAGCACCAGATTACCACCGTAGCACCAGATTACCACCGTAGCACTAGATTACCACCGTAGCACCAGATTACCACCGTAGCACCAGATTACCACCGTAGCACCATGCTGTCTCCCAGACCCACAGATGTCTCGGAATCGGATCAAAACAACCTCACTTATATGGCCGACTTGATTTGATGTAGCGCCACTGTATCGGTGTTTAAGCGGGTCTGCCCCACGTGGCTTTAGTGTGACTCTGATAAATCTGAAGATTTACATTCAGATGACATCTACAAGTTCTTTGCGGAGATAATCTGCCCATTCGGTTCTATTTTGTTTTGTCTATTTGTATGTATATTTGTATGTCTATTTGCATGTCTATTTGTATGTCTATTTGTATGTCTATTTGTATGTCTATTTGTATGTCTATTTGTATGTATGTCTGTCTATTTGTATGTCTATTTGTATGTCTATTTGCATGTCTATTTGCATGTACATGTATGTCTGTCTATTTGTATGTCTTTTTGTATGTCTATTTGTATGTCTATTTGTATGTCTATTGTATGTCTATTTGTATGTGTGTCTGTCTATACGCATGTCATCTGTTTCTATGCCTGTCGGCTGGTATACCTGCAATGTCCTGCATGCGTTTCTGAACGACATCTGTCTTTCGACATGCTCTATGTTAATTCTGTCTTTGCCTATGTCTCTGTCCTTCTCTCTGTAAGCTATCTCTGTATGTCTGTCTCTGTCTGTATGTCCGTCTGTCTCTCTCTGTCTCTCTCTGTGTCTCTCTATCTTAATATCTCCATTTTACGGTAATATTATGTGGGCACCAAATTAATAAAATGTCTTGCTATGCTAATATGCTATATGCAAAAGAGTGATTACGGTAGTGTCATTTCAGGATATCCTAATTGCGCCCACACGGTTTGCAGATTCTAAGAATAGCTTAAAGAATTATGAATTTCGAGAATATTATAAGCACCACTCTTTAATGGGTCACTTCAAGTTCAAATTGTTGCCTGATGTTTTCTCATACTGTAGGCTATAACTAACGCAGTAGAGTGAGTAGGCCTAGACAGTAGACATACGTGTTCATTAGACAAGATTGCCTAGTGTTTTGTGTGTATCATATGGACGAACTAATTATCGTCAATTTTCTATTTGCTGTAGGCCTAATGGTCCAAATAGTTTGAATATATTTCCAACAAGAGTCCAGTCCAGTAAGCTCCTAGATAGCGTATACCCAGTTTAAGAAGCTGTAGAGTAGGCCTACATACTTAGGTCAAGGTTGGAAGATCGACCGCAGTTCATCATTAAGGCTAATCTTGTTTCATTATTAGGCTCACATATACGCGCATGAATATTTCTCTTTTGAAAATTAAGATGGCTTAAGTTAATTAATAACTGACTATTTAGATATCAGTTAGTCTAATAAAATGGCATACCGGAGGTCTTACCCTATATTTAGTGGAACCAGTGTCCCTTTTGAGTCTCCCGTTTATTATATAAAAATTATAGACAATGGACTGAAATGTGTTATATGTCTTGTCATTTGCGATGTGCATTGTGTTTCTTGGGCATAAAAAGTTTGCCGGTTGTCTCTTATCAATCTCTTTCTCCCTTTCTCTCTTACAGTCTTACTCTCTTTTCTCTCTCTCTCTCTCTCTGTTTATCTGTCTGTATAAATGGACTGTCTCTCTCTGTCCATAATTATGACTATATCTTTCTCAATCCATCTCTGTCTCTGTCTCTGTCTCTGTCTCTGTCTCTGTCTCTGTCTCAGTCTCTGTCTGTATGTCTCTATCTCCATCTCTCGCTCGCTCGCTCTTTCTCCGTCTCTCTCTGTCTGCACAAATATATATATATATATTATATATATTATATATATTATATACATTATTATCTCTCTACTTTTGTCTGTCCTTCTGAGGCCGATCTATCACACAAGTGTCACCCATCATACAACTTTAGACCCAGAGGTTCGAACCTTCGGCCATTCCACGATCCATACCCGACGACCACAAAAATTAATGTCGTGCATGGTCTCCCATTCAACCAGGCAGCGATTGTGACGGATCTGACCAGATCAATGTTTCATTGAAAAAATAAATCAAATCGAGGTCATAATATTAAATTTTATGCGGTCGCTATTGATATCAATTGTGAACAATTTTTCATATATCTGTCAGTACGTTTGAAGACATTAATTTTTAGGAATTTACTTCCGTCTTTGCTCATCCCTGGCCATCCTATATAGGCCAGTACAGTAGACCTCTATAGCCTACAGCATGCACATATCATCATGAGCGGAATTTGGTTTCAGTTCTTGGGAGGGGAGGGCTGAAAATAACTTTGGCTTTGGGGGGCGTAGACTTGGTCCAGAACGATCGGCGCCAACAACATTTTCACCGACAAAATTTCTGATGACCGTTTTTTAGTCCTTCGGCTCAGATTTCGTTTCGTGAAAATATATAATTTCCCCGGCAAAAAGCTGATGACTTTTTTAGTCCTTGGCTTAGCCCCCTCCCCCACACCCTAGCCCCTTATAAACTCCGCACATGGGTATTACTCATAGGTTTTGACCTCAGCAGATTGGAACAAGAGCTCCACTCACATAATATATTTCAGGATTTAATTTTTTCGACGATATTCAGGAATCTACTTCCGCCTTTGAATAGGTTCGTTGTGGCAGCTGCTTTATGCGCATGACCATTAAATGTTCGTCACGTGAGCGTCCGTCTCTGTGTGTGTTATTTTCATGATCGGAATTTGACATTGGGAAATTGGGGCGAGAGTGTTATGTTCTCAAATCCTTTCAAGATTGCGTACATACATACATTTGTATATATAATATATTATTTGTATTTATACAGTAGAGAGAGAGAGAGAGAGAGAGAGAGAGAGAGAGAGAGAGAGAGAGAGAGAGAGAGAGAGAGAGAGAGAGAGAGAGAGAGAGAGAGAGAGAGAGAGAGAGAGAGAGAGAGAGAGAGAGAGAGAGAGAGAGAGAGAGAGAGAGAGAGAGAGAGAGAGAGAGAGAGGAGAGAGAGAGAGAGAGAGAGAGAGAGAGAGAGAGAGAGAGAGAGAGAGAGAGGAGAGAGAGAGAGAGAGAGAGAGAGAGAGAGAGAGGCAGACAGACAGACAAACAGACAGAGAATGAAAGAGACATACACAGTCGGAGAAAGAGACAGAGCCAGAGACAAAGACACAGGGACAGAATTGAAAGCAGAAAATGATGGGAAATGAGATAGACAGATACAGATACGGAGACTGAGATACAGAGTCATCGTCAGGAAATGACAGGAAAGGAGAGTAGGGAAAAAAAGAGAGAATAGAAGCGTGGGGACCAGAGGATAGAGAAAAAATAGATACGAGAGAAATAAAGAACGAAAAGAGGCCAGGAGAATATTGGGAAGGCAGAAGTGGGACAGCACAGGAAAAGAGAAGAAAGAACGAAGAGGGAAAAGGAAAAAAGAGAAGAGAAGAAGACGAAGAGAGCAAGAGTTTGTTCATCTGTAAGAGGCAAGGCGATTCACCATTAATACAACCTATCATAACAAAACTAACTTTCTTGATTTCATTATGGTATGAACAGAAATGGTGGATCATGGCACCTTGTAATCGGTGGCATTCATCGTGTTTTTCCATTTCTCCTTCCCGCCGGCGGGAGTTTCACTTTTTCGCCTTTTAAGATGATTGACTCATTTTAACCCTTTAGTTCCCAGTAGACCATCGAGGTTTATATACGGTTCCGAAGCAAGCACGAACTAACATTATTTCACCCAACCTTCATCGTTCATTCAGGTGTGGGAACGTGACGATGTTTCCCTGTGGAGCAGGCCGCCACCTTTGACTTAATTTATATGTTGTTTGTATCATCAGGTGACGTAGTGACTGAATGGTATTGGTTACTGAAGGCTATAGAATATAGAGTATACTCAGTATAGTCATATCTAAAGGCATGGCATAGACATAGGCATAGTCATGGCCATAAATTTTACTGAACCCAGATATCAATAGCGATGACAAACAAGCACAAAAAAACAAAAAGTAATATAGATCAATGGAACTTCGACCAAAAGGGATCCAGTGACTTGTAGGCATACATTGTAAACATACATTGTAAACATACATTGTAAACATACATTGTAAACATACATTGTAAACATACATTTTAAACATACATTGTAAACATACATTGTAAACATACATTTTAAACATACATTGTAAACATACATTGTAAACATACATTGTAAACATACATTGAAAACATACATTGTAAACATGCATTGTAAACATACATTGTAAGCATACATTGTAAGCATACATTGTAAACATACATTGTAAACATACATTGTAAACATACAATGTAAACATACATTGTAAACATACATTGTAAACATACATTGTGAACATACATTGTAAACATACATTGTAAGCATACATTGTAAACATACATTGTAAACATACATTGCAAACATACATTGTAAGCATACATTGTAAACATACATTGAAAACATACATTGTAAACATGCATTGTAAACATGCATTGTAAACATACATTGTAAACATACATTGTAAACAAACATTGAAAACATACATTGTAAACATGCATTGTAAACATACAATGTAAACATACATTGTAAACATACATTGTAAACATACATTGTGAACATACACTATAAACATACATTGTAAACATACATTGAAAACATACATTGTAAACATGCATTGTAAACATACATTGTAAGCATACATTGTAAGCATACATTGTAAACATACATTGTAAACATACATTGTAAACATACATTGTAAACATGCATTGTAAACATACATTGTAAACATACATTGTGAACATACATTGTAAACATACATTGTAAGCATACATTGTAAACATACATTGTAAACATACATTGCAAACATACATTGTAAGCATACATTGTAAACATACATTGAAAACATACATTGTAAACATGCATTGTAAACATGCATTGTAAACATACATTGTAAACATACATTGTAAACATACATTGAAAACATACATTGTAAACATGCATTGTAAACATACAATGTAAACATACATTGTAAACATACATTGTAAACATACATTGTGAACATACACTATAAACATACATTGTAAACATACATTATTAAACATACATTGTAAACATATATTGTAAACATACATTGTAAATATACATTGTAATCATACATTGTAAACATGCATTGTAAACATACATTGTAAACATACATTGTGAACATACACTATAAACATACATTGTAAACATACGTTATTAAACATACATTGTAAACATACGTTATTAAACATACATTGTGAACATACACTATAAACATACATTGTAAACATACATTGTAAACATACATTGTAAACATACATTGTAAGCATACATTGTAAACATACATTGTAAACATACATTGTAAACATGCATTGTAAACATACATTGTAAACATACATTGTGAACATACACTATAAACATACATTGTAAACATACGTTATTAAACATACATTGTAAACATACGTTATTAAACATACATTGTGAACATACACTATAAACATACATTGTAAACATACGTTATTAAACATACATTGTAAACATACATTGTAAGCATACATTGTAAACATACATTGTAAACATACATTGTAAACATACATTGTAAACATACATTGTAAACATACATTGTAAACATACATTGTAAACATACATTGCAAACATACATTGTAAGCATACATTGTAAACATACATTGAAAACATACATTGTAAACATGCATTGTAAACATGCATTGTAAACATATTTGTAAACATACATTGTAAACAAACATTGAAAACATACATTGTAAACATGCATTGTAAACATACAATGTAAACATACATTGTAAACATACATTGTAAACATACATTGTGAACATACACTATAAACATACATTGTAAACATACATTATTAAACATACATTGTAAACATATATTGTAAACATACATTGTAAACATACATTGTAAACATACATTGTAAACATGCATTGTAAACATACATTGTAAACATACATTGTGAACATACACTATAAACATACATTGTAAACATACGTTATTAAACATACATTGTAAACATACGTTATTAAACATACATTGTGAACATACACTATAAACATACATTGTAAACATACGTTATTAAACATACATTGTAAACATACATTGTAAGCATACATTGTAAACATACATTGTAAACATACATTGTAAACATACATTGCAAACATACATTGTAAACATACATTGTAAACATACATTGTGAACATACACTATAAACACACATTGTAAACATACATTATTAAACATACATTGTAAACATATATTGTAAACATACATTGTAAACATACATTGTAAACATACATTTTGGCCAATTTTACCGATAGACTCTTACATAATTCATGCACTTCTGTGTTGTGCAAAATCCGGTTCAGATCGAAGATTCAAGGACATTCAAGGACATTCAAGGTATCTATGCAAAAAGATCGTCTTGACTAAATGCTGAGCTTACGAACACTGCAACACACACACACGCACACGCACACACCCACAGAGAGGCCGTTGACCCGTTCTTATAAATTATGTAGCGCCTTAGCTTTTTCAAGTAAACGACAAAATTAGACTTGTGCTACAGCACCCGTTGCTTAACTGTTTAAGGAATGCGACGACAAACCCCAGATACGCGCATGCAAATGTAGGCTATGCTGGCCAGCTGCATGCTGTGCATAAGCTTAACTGCATCGCGTGGTGGAGTATATCCAAGTATGCAAACTGCATATTATGTAGGCTATGCTGGCCAACTGCATGCTGAGCATATGCATCGTGTGGAGTATATACATGTATATACCACTTCTGACACAGTTGGGTGCATGAGATGGCGCCTGCTCTAAGCGATGTCTACATCCGATTTTCATGAGTCATTATCAGGATTCCCTCTGGGAGACTGATAAAAGATGCAGTGGCATCATACAGCGCACGACTCAATGAATACCGCACACAGTATTACACACACGCAGACTATAGGAATTGAGTGCAAGCTATATATTTATGTACATATTTATTATAATTATATGGACTCGTTCTTGCCTATCATACGCACGTACGTGCGTACATACGTACATACATACATACATAGTACATACATACATACATACATACATACATACATACATACATACATACATACATACATACATACATACATACATACATACATACATACATACATACATACATACATACATACATACATACATGCATACATACATACATACATACATACATACATACATACATACATACATACATGCATACATGTAGGCACACATGTCCGCATGCGTACGTATGTACACATACATATGTACGTACACACATGCACAATAGTTAGATGATAATATAATATTATAATGCAACCCTGTGGCAACCGGAATTTAACCTCTTCTTATTGCACTCTGGACAACCCCTCTGGTGCAACACGCTGCAGCGCTCGGAGATAAATTGGTGCTCGTTGTTTGTCTTTCTATATAATTACAGTCTCGTTTTGAGGATTGGAGATGACGATTATTATTACAGTCTTTTTACAGAACACTATATACATGTGGGTTACATTACATGCCGACATAACATAGCCATGTGCATCATTGCAAAACTATTCTTATAGAGTTTAACCTGTTATTGCAACTTACCCCTGGTTAGAATGCAGTTATCAGTCAGAATGCGTCAGTTCCAGCAGTAGGCTACGTATATAGTTTAAAACTATAGTCTGTAGCCTTTACGTGCATATGTATACGAAAACTATACAGCCTTCAGAAATAGAAAACCTATAGTGTAGGTCAAATGGTCTATGCATACGTCCTTATACAACCACAAAATAACGGCAATAAGGAAGCACAAAGGAAGAAATCACTGAACCATAGGCTGCAGTCCTTTCATATATACAATAGTCCCTGGCGCATATAAATCGTGGGACGTCTGAAAGGCAAAAGGCCTGCATATAGAAGGCAGCTTATAGACCTTATTACACCACGAGATTGCACTTACAAGACCTCCTGAAGAATGGTTCTTTAAAAGTATTTTATTTGCATGCATAATATATATATATATATATATATATATAAGATGACAAGTCACATGGTCGACAGCAGTACTATGAATAATTATATACATCATACATAGCTTAATAATTATAATTATACTTTGTGATTTATGTTACAATGATATATATACCGAGAACAATTTATACGTAGGCCTAGTGACATATATATAATATATATATAATATATATATATATATATATTGGCCTATAATGGCCAGTCTGCTGCAGGGGTCGACAGGCATTTGCTTATGGATTGCGATTTTAGTTTATACATGTAGTGAGGCCTTTATATAGTTAATTATGCCAATATAGACCCACACACATTAGTATGCAGACTTATACATATATAGTAACTTATATATATATATACAAATTATACACACACATATATTATATATATACATATATATATATGATGACAAATAAGGGTCGAGAGACACAGACTTATTGATGACGATGATGATGATGATGATGATGATGATGATGATGATGATGATGATGACGATAATAATAATAATGATAATAATACTAGTTTTTAAACAATAGATAGCAATAAAGTCTTTGAGGATCCTAAATACCTCGGGGCATTAAAAAAATAATAATGCATATCCAGCGGCATAACCAGCGGCACAATTATCGTAATGATACAATTATTATCGGCCTGTACCTAAAGTATGTAAAGTTGTATACTGTATAATGACATACATATACATGCATGATTATAGAATATAGATAGTATGAAAGGGGACGAGAGATTTAGGCATGCCTGTGATTTGAATTGTAGGCCTAATCTCTATTGCTTTCAATACAGCCCACAAAGCCGAGAGTACAACAGCACTTGTTGATCTCGACCCTCAAACAGCAGGTCACTAATGTGTGTGTGGGCCTATATTGACATTTAAATTAAGTATATAATTAAGTATATGGCCTAAGTAATATTAATTGTTTATATCAGAACAATTATGACTTTCGACTTGCGCACTTTTTTCCCATGCATCATGACCCTCATCAGGATTTGTTAGGAATATTTGCAACAATAGAAAAGACAATAATAGAATACTTCCTGTATAAAGCAAACGATGAGTAAACTAAAGCCATAGGCGTAGGAGGTTGGGGTACAGAGGGGGCAAATGCCTCCCCCCCAAATTCGGGCAAGCCTGTTTTTTTCGGGAAAGCAGACCCGGGGAAATAGTAAAAAGCAGTGTTTTTAAAGAGATTTCAAACCCGACGACTAAAAAAGGTCGTCAACTTTTTTGTCTGCGAAAAATAGTAGTTTTTCACGAGATTTCAGTCCGATGACTAAAAAAGTGCAACCTTTTCGGGCAGAAGTAAAATCTTGACCCCCCCCCCCACTGCTGAAATCTCCCGTACGTCTATGACTAAAGCAGACTTGTTGAAATCCGAGAACATTTCCGATGTAGGCTGACTGTTTGCAGCGTCAGCAATACAATTGCAACAGGTCGCGTCAGAGTCAAGCGAATTATTCAGCAGGTTGAAGAAATCAAATGTAGATAAGATCTGAAAAATACAAAGAATATTTGACAGGTCATAACTCATAAGGCAGGTGAAAAGTACAATACATAGGAATGCCAGTGACCTGCCGCGACCTATGTCGGCGCTGCCATTGACTGTTTGCCTCAAGTGCTTTAATTGTAGGCTACTCTGTCAAGTTGCTCACCCATCATTGTCTGTGGGGAAGGCAAGAGAAAAACCACCTCACTCATCTCATGCCCAGGGGCATAAAAGCCAATGAACCTGCCTTCGGGCAGAGAACCATCATCATCACTCTGTCAACACGGACCATCTTCGGACTCCTCTTACGGACAACCATTTAGCGCTCGTGAACAAGCTGTTGCCCCGCGTTCATTACATTTATTGACTACAACGTGAGCAATATTTTGTCGAGAAGTAAAGACATTAACGTTAAAATAGATAAATAAAAAATTATAAAAATTACACAGTGAGTCATTTAACTGACGTGCACATGATGGTGAGTTATGACGTATGCGATCGTAGGCTACTGTAGGGCGAGTCGTTTGCGAAGTTTGTATTCCCTTAGTTTTACCCCTTGTTACTGAATTGTAGGCTACACCTGACACCTGGGCCACACAATTATTGCTGTGCTTCCGCGGAAACAATGAAGTTGGTTGATTGATTGATACATTGATTGAATGGCGAGAAGGCGTCGGTGGCCTTGACAGAGTGGGGGGGGGGGCATTGAAGAAATTGGGTTAGAGGAAAGGAGGCATACATACATACATAAATACATACATACATACATGCATGCATACATACATAAATACATGCATACATACATACACGCATGCATGCATGCATGCGTACATACATACATCGCATGCATACATACATACATACATACATACATACATACATACATACATACATACATACATACATACATACATACATTCAGACATACATGCATGCATGCATGCATACATACATACATACATACATACAAACATACATACATACATACATACATACATACATACATACATACATACATACATACATACATACATACATACATACATACATACATACATACATACATACATTCAGACATACATGCAAGCACACATACATAGAAACGTGTATACATGCACACACAAAAATACACAGTGTCTTTATATATGCAATAATACATATGAATTATGCATACCGGCATGAGTTCATAATTATAGTCTATAAAGTATAAATAATAATATTATGTATAATTCAATACATTCATATGGACATATTATAGGCCCTATAGGGTATTATGCTTAACAGTAACTATTGTATGCGTTGGTCGATTGTGCCACGATGATAATAATAATAGTCTCTGTGCGGTTGCAGTTGATATCAATAGAAATCGGTTCATTATTATTTTGTGGGAAGCGACCTTCATTTGAATTCATTGGATATTTTTTTAGAGCTTTGCTGGAGATCTCCCGAGTTCGGTTAATTCTCCATCAACTGCAGTCTGCAGTTGAAAACGAGTCTGTCTGTCTGTCTGTCTGCCTATACCTGCCTGTATGTCTGTCTGCATGTGTCTTCTTTTTTCTCACTCGGGTCTATCATAGTTCCCTGTATACGTGTATCTAACAGTGCAACTATATCATCTGTTTGTATGCGCTTGTCTATGGGTCTTTTCTGATTATATATATAAAATTACATATATATATATATATATATATATATATATAATATAGACAATCCGTGTATGCACAAATTTGTCTATGTCTCTTCATCTGTGTGTCTCAACCAGTGTGCATGTTACTCTGCGTGTGTCTGCCTGCCTCTATGCCTGTATTAATCAGTCTGTCTATCGATC
>OX243811.1:9371386-9393886 GCA_945859605.1 Lumbricus rubellus | reverse complement strand
AAGTCTACATAACGAAGAGACAACGAGACAATTGGGAGCTCTAAGCGTCTTTAGTGACGCCTATAATGGTCAATGGTACATGTGTCTGTGTCTGTCTCTGTCTCTCTCTGTCTGCATCTCTGTCTCTTGACGTTACCATGGTCAATGGTGCCTTACGTCGACCTCTGGGCAGCCACGTAACTATACGCGTCTTGCACATAACGCTACATTTTCATAATCCGACGCAACCTTTCAGCCACTCCACACCACATGGAAAACGAAAGCCAAATTGTAAGTACATGTACGTGCTTCGACAAGACGGTTTCTTACATAGTCTACATGCAGGTTCACGTAATGGTTCACACATCGTGCTACAACAATTCATCGAAAGAAATAATTATTATTATATACTGCCCAAAAAGTGCCCATATTAACACTTTCAGCATGAAATTATGATTATCGGCAAAATTTTATACCATGTTAACCGAGTCTTTTTGTTGTTTGAAACGTAATATTAATCTCCAAAATATTGCTAAAGCACCACTCGAAAGCTAAGCGCAGAGCACAAGCTTATTCACGAGCGCTGGGCACCAGCTTATTCACGAGCGCTGCAGGTTGCAGCAAGCCAGCAACTCTGACCACTGTGACCAGTCATCAGTCAAAGAAAAGTCTACGAATCGCTTGATGACACTCGACTTGGTAATCCAATGCTGTTCCAACTCTGTCTGTTTGTCCTAATACGTTGTTCTAACAGCCGACTGCAGTCGCTGCCTCGTTGCCTTGTCTGAGGAAGACCACAGATAAATGATTGAACAGTCGGCTGGAATTGGGCTGTAGACTGTTGAGAAGGCCAGTGGCTAAGTAGCCGTATTATCGTTTGGCAGGTGCATAAGACATGGATGGCTGCAGCTGAATGATGGCCACGCGGTCATCGTTTATTGCATGAAAATAATTTATCTGTTCACCGTCCAATTTAGACTGACTGCTAATGAGACAATTACAGAGAGCTGTCCGTTGTTCGATGCGCTTATTTACGTCGTGCGGGCATGGATGGCATGCACTGTTGCAGGGGTCTAGTCATGCTCCTGTTTAGATGGTTGAAGAGAATGAAACTTCATCGTCGTTGTCGTCGTCGTTGTCGTCATCATCGTTGTCGTCGTCATCGTCATCATCGTTGTCATCATCGTCATCGTCATCATCGTCATCGTCGTCGTCATCGTCATCGTCGTCGTCATCGTCGTCATCGTCGTCGTCGTCATCGTCGTCATCGTCGTCGTCGTCGTCGTCATCGTCATCATCGTTATCGTCGTCGTTGTCGTTGTCCTCCTCCTCCTTATTATTATTAGTTGCTATTACTACATAGGTCTACGTATAATGATAACAGAAAACTAATAAACACACCGCTATCACGTACAAAATGCAATTTGGTTTCATCAGCGCATAGACTATGTTTCAGATTGTCTATGTCCAATATTATCCATGTCTATTCAGTTTAACTGAGAATAAGTCCAATTGATTATATACCTTTAATTATATGCTCATATGCAAGATTATATGGGATTAAAATAATTTGTCAACTTTAGTGTGCATAAGATGGGTTTTCTATATGACTTAAGGAGCTTGACTTGAAAAGTTAGTCAACTTGCCCTGACACCTGCCGCCATTTAGCGGCGATCAGTGATATTTTACTTCAGCAAATAATTTTCGTTTCACTTCTATTTCAGTTCAGACGTCCTCAATTTCAGTTCTAGTTCAATTACAGTTCTTAAAAAAAATTCAGTTATACTTCTAATTCAGTTTTTAGAATAATTTCAGTTCTCAATTAAGTTCTTGCATAGAAATAATTTCAGTTTTACTTCTTTACAGGCCTAGAACGTGACTCAAATTAAACCAAGTTGAAGCATTTTCAATATCGATGCGCCTCTTAATTCTAAAAGAACTTCTTATTTTCAGCGACATTAGCAGATCACCAAAAATTTTGCCAACCCTCCTTCGAAATTTCTGCATCCGCCCTGCGCCAATTATAATATTCCACTGAATTGGTCGAACACGTTACATTTCTTTCTTTACACATTATGCAACGCTAGCCTAAATGCTTTCTCTGTGGTGAAGCCGCTGACTCGAATCAGCCACATGAAAGTTTCGCGCCAAACCTGAATATATTTCTTAGCATTCTGTGTGCGCTTATTCACTGAAGAAGACAAAATTAAATTGTTGACAAGTTTACCAGAAACTCCACCTTACTGCACGTTAAAAAGCTCTGACTTATAGGAAAGGCCCAAATGCAATAGGCCATAATAAATTGCACACGGAAGCACGTACTAAGCTAAAAAAAAAGTCAGAAAATATGTGCGCCTTTTAAATTTATGTAAACTCAAATGCACGTAGGAAAGGTTATGAACTAAAAAAATTAAAAATTTCATTAATTTCCGTTCTGAAATTAATTTTCGTTTTTATTCTAATTTCAGTTTGCTGGGCTTAATTTCAGTTCTAATTCAGTTTTCGTTCTCAAAATAATTTCAGTTACAGTTAAAGTTACACTGAACGGAAATCAATATTTTCAGTTCTAATTTTACTTATCGTTAATGACAATATCACTGGCGGCGATTAATGATCTTCAATGTTTTCAGTCATTTTTTAAGTCCTTAAGGTTATCTCAAACAGTACATGCCATTATAAGATATCTGCTTCACATCCTCCAATAAAGAAACTGGTTTTTTTTGTATCTTGTATAGACACACTGCAGTAGTTCCCTTCATCTGTTTTCCAACAAAATTTCAGATGATAGGTCCTAATGGAAAACTGATCGCAAAACTATGGTAGGCCTACTTTGCGCTAATTAAGTTGCCCCGGCAGTTAAGTTTGTAATTCATTTTTGAGTTTTCTATTACTTACTCGTTGTCAAACTAAAGTTGGTGTGTTCCCTTATTTTTTGCTCACTTAGGCCTAAAGCTTCCGTCATCTTCAAGTGTTTACTCCAAAGATAAAATTTAATAGACCCTCTTTCAGCGGGACTTTGTCAATTGTCCCATTAATAGACCTGTTGCTCCCAATAATTACTCATTGCGACACTATCTCCTTTGACTGCCACTTATCTGATAAATTTATTGATTCACAAACCTTAATTTCTTAATTTTTTATAACTGCTTGACCAGAATGACGCATGCACAAACTTATTATTATGCTATGCGGTCTTATCTTATAGGCTACATTGTTGGGAACAATAAATTTGGTTTGATTTGATGACTGGGATCAAAAGTTCCAAGACAAATATAACGAATGCTCTTGCTGCGAGAAGCGTTTTACAAATGCATGGTCAGATACAATACAATACAATACAATACAATACAATACAATACAATACAATACAATACAATACCGCGCTGTCTCCATTTCGGCGCGACCATTTCAAATGGCCTTCCCTTGGAGTTACGTGTTCGCTGCCAAGGACAAATGTCTCTGTCCATTGATTTATCTCTGAAACTGTCCGTTTTCAGCGGCGACTGAGCACTAGTCATTGGACAGTGGTCATTGATGGGCAGTGGTCTGGAATGGGTGCGATACGAAGTCAGCATTGATTGATTGATTCATTAATTCCTCCTCTTCCTCTCTTATCCTCAATCTTGCCATCCTCAGTTTATGCCTCAATTTATTCATTATTCTGTGTCTGGTAATCATCAATTTATTTCTCGATTTCGTCCTCAGCCTCCTCCTCCTCTTCTTACTCTTCTTCCTCTTCTTCTTCCTCTTCTTCCTCTTCTTCCTCTTCTTCATCTTCTTCCTCTTCTTCTTCCTCTTCTTCCTTTTCTTCCTTTTCTTCCTCTTCCTCTTCTTCCACGTCCCATTCCACGTCCTCATTTAACGTCTTATTAGAACCTGGCATCTTGATGTAATGGGCGTAAAAAGAAACAGCAGCAACAAGAACAACAAGAAGAACAATAGGATGAATGCGGGAGACAAAAGAGGATGAATGAGGACAAAAGAGGATCGAGACAATAGAATAACGACCGTTAAGCGTGAAGATAAGAAGGGAGCAGCCAGGCACGAGAACGACGTATCGGGGGTGGGGTTGGGGGGTTGGGGATGGGAGTGGGGTTGAAATCAATTAGTTCGTCTGCTCGACTTGAGACGGCGCCTTCGGAACGGAAATCGAAATTAATCATAGTGATAGCCAGGTTCAAATTCACGGCACAGACAGATAGGTAGATAGACAGACAGACAGACGAACGCACGTAGACAGTACTAGACACACAGACACACACAGACGGACGCATACTGCAGGATACGCACACGCGGAAACAAGCACAGACACACAGACAGGAAGACGGGACCCGTAACAGGTGGAGATGCAGAGACAGTGACAAAGACGCGCACTGCAACAGTTAGAGAGCGAGACAGAGAGAGAGAGAGAGAGAGACAGAAAGACAAACAAACAGACAGGCAGAGAGAGACAGAGAGACACAAAACAGAGAGAGAGAGAAACAAGATGGAGAAAAGGCAGACATGGACACAGACTGGCGAAAATACGAGTAGAGCGACGGACAGAAAAAACAAAGAATTGGAGATGGACAAAGAAACACGTAGGCCTACACAACAACAAATTAATGGTACATTGATGCAGATTTTGGGGAGAAACTAAAGCGAACATCTATATTGTGAGCGTACGTGTGGATATGTACCGTATGTATGTGTGAGCGTTTGTGTGTATGTGTGTGTGTGCATGTGTGCATGCGTGTGTGCATGTGTGTAGGCCATGTGCAGATTTGTCGTTCATCCATTGTAAAAAAATGATTTGTAATCACAGTAATTAGAGATTAAGCTTACATAGGCCTATAAAAATTGCAAAGTATGTTTTACAGATGAAAGGCCTCACCAACAAAAACAGGTGTATACCTATTTCAACCACAGACAGCTGACTCAAGCGGTTGCTTTATGTTCTGCCCTTTTCAATTCGTCCTATTTTTTAATCAATTACTATTGATTAATTAACATAATGTGTCAGGTAGGATTAAAAAACAACCGGACGTCTTTCTCTGGGTGCGATCAAAAATCATGCTCACTCGAGATTTTTCTCCGGACTTTTAACGACGGTGCGCGCAGCACACTCCTACTGCCCAAAAATTATTCGCCATGATTCGTTTTCGTCAAAAGTCAAATTTAGCCAGGGCTTAAAGCCTTAAAGTGTGACTGGACGGTCATGGACGGCGTCCAGGCACTTATTTTCAAATCTTAACGCCGTCTTGCATGCCACATATTTGAACAGCAAAGCCTGGACGAATGACTCAGGCGTCCAGGCACTTCATTTCTACACTTTAAGCATTGAATTAATTCATCATCATCATCATCATCGCTATCCTTGGGTTAACAACCCGTAGGTGTCCGACGCCACTCTCTGTCTGAGTCTGTTTCGCATCATGCTTCCCAACTTCAACCGGTCCGGTCAGCAGGTCCGCTCCATACCATTAACATCTTGGAGCCACTAGACCACCTTGTCCGATTGAAGAGAATATTGGGAGAGAGGTACGAAGGACAACCTGGGTCAATGCCCGTATGTGGCCCACGTATGCTCTCTCCTTCAACTCTCTCCACCGGTCTGTCCTGACCGGCCTGTGCATGTGTGCTCCACATCATGACACCTTGAAGCATCTGGGTGGCTATTTAATTAATTATATTTTATTTATCTCATTGTTATTAAAAGCAGTTGTCATATTCTTAGTCTTGTTGGTTGAGAAGGTCAAAGTTGTCATGACCCATACTGTGAGCTCATTTAGCTTAAAATAAATTATATAAAATAAATTATATTGTAGCGCCTATTCCAAAGACATGCGCTATATGTTTTCTCCCATATGTTACATTGAACACTGCTGGTGTCAAACTCGTCTGGTCCACATAATAATTATTATATACTGCTGTTGATCTCATAGGTAGCACGGTGTAGCCTACGCGCTGTTCATACTCTGAACTGTAGCCTGCATGGGTGATCCGAGCTTCCTGCCTGCTACCTCCACCAACTGATAAAATATCAGATGACATTTATTTTGCAGCCTACTCGTTTTGTTGTGTCTATTCCCTGTTGACCTTTTACCAAACCGAAGTCAAGTGGTCGCTATTATATATAATAATAGCTCTCATTAAAAAACACCCTCTGCCCTTTCCGGGAGGCGCCAGTCCAAAGTATGGATAGGGGAGGGCGACGCATATCATCATATCCATTAGGACACATGCAGCACAGAAATCGCGATACAGAAAAGTTACAAACTTATGCCTTTAGGCTTATACTGTGTTTTACGGTGGAACTACAGGGTGGCTCAAAAAAAATGTACCACCGGGTAAAATGCGATATCTTCTCAACCGATTGACCTTTTTCTGCGAAAATTTCCCAATTTGCAGGGGAATGAATTTCCAACAATCCCTGAAAGTTTCACTTGAAAAGTTTCATGTTTGCAAAAGTTACAGCTGCTTAAACTTTCAATTTCGTTTTTTCGAATTTTCGCAGAAAAATTAACGTCATTTGTTGATTTCCATGTCAAATGATATCACTTTTCACTACGATCTCAGAATTTCGTTTTACAGTTTATTGTAAGGTATGATGGGAGTGTCCAATCTCTGCTTTAACACGAGTTCAAATTCTTTTTGTGAAGCTCAGTATGGCCTTTTTGATCGAGTCCTGCCTGCGGCAACTGATAGGCCTACCACATTAGCAACAAGACTTCCTTCAGCTAGCCAATTTTCTCCAACTTGGGATGAAATGTCTTGAAGCGTTCCAGCGTAGCTCCACAGAGGTGACAGGCAAGATGGCTAAGGTCTGACGAGGTTGTTAGTCACCTTTGCCTATAAATGTACTGCAGTTGATTGCAAAAATAAGGTAGTGTCATCATAATCAGCCTTGCCGTGCAAGTAAGCAGGTGCACCGTTCTGCGGGAAAATAAAACCAGATGTAAGAGCATACCTGGTCTTCAATGAGTCTGGGTAAGAGAGTTGATCGATGAGTTTGACATTAAGCCTACTGAATGGGATTAAATGCAGTCTTTTCTCGCAGCCATAAGGCCCATAACACACGCCAGCATAGCTGATGCTGAAACCATGATGTGCTTTGCAAACTTAACCCTTTCGAATACCAAGCGAATTTCCTGAACATGGCGCTTTTTCCCGTCAGACCAAACGACAACTTCCTGCCTCTCTTCCAACATGTGACCTCCACTACATAAACACGTTTGCAGATAGCCTTCACTGTGCTCAGGATCCACTTTTCACTGGGTCTTTTGCTATGACCGCGCGATGTCCCAGTCTCTGTTCATGCAACGTCCAAGTTCCCATTTTATCATCTGCAGAAACTTTGCGCATGACGTTCAGTAACGGATACACAAACTGAGACCTTAATATACAAAATATGACCAAATACTAAAAGTTTACGTCTTAAACAGCTCCTTTACAGCTCTTAGTAAGGTTGTATGACATCATCATTATTTTGTGAGTTGTAATTTGCAAAAAAATCGCAATGAAATCACATGTATTGTAACATGATTCTCCGGAAATTCAAAAAAACGAAATTGAAAGTTTAAACAGCTATAACTTTTGAAAACATGAAACTTTTAAAGTGAAACTTTCAGGGATTGTTGGAAATTCATTCCCCTACAAATTGGACAATTTTCGGAGAAAAATGTCAATCGGTTGCGAAGTTATCGCATTTGTTCCGGTGGTACATTTTTTTGAGCCACCCTGTAGAATAGGATGGGAATAAGATAGTTTGAATCGTTCTGTTTTCAGTCGTGAACGAAAGCAGTTTTTTCTTGACAATATGCCACAAATCGCACAAATACACACATTCATGCACAGTTTGTACACGAGCATAGCCTACATCTACATGCGTGCACACATAGACGCATACAGGCGCAAATACATGCACGCATGCATAGCCTACTACATACATACATGCATAACATTGCATACATATGCAAGCATACATGCATACGTGCATACATATGCAATGCATAGATGCATGCATACATGCACACAAACATACGTATACGTAGGCTATACATAGGCCCCAAGTCAGTTTTTTTTTTACCAGACTCGACTTCTGTTACGAGGCCACGTTGCTGCGCGATTGCTTATCAGAAATGCATAAGTCGTTTAGCATGCACGCTCGGAACGTCCGAGACTTCTCAAACAAAGCGGCTGCTTAGGAAGAGGTCCCTTGCGAGACTCTTAAGACTTCATGTTCGCACAAGCGACTTCCACAGCGATTCGTCACGCGCCACAGCGTCAGCGGATCGAAGTCTGGCGGAGTCGAGTCGAGTCGATACGGCCATTTGTCGTCGGCGACAGTAGCTTCTTTTAGATGCGACCATGGGGAAAGATATTGCTTATGGAGGCGTGACGGATGCACGAACTGTGACCAGTGGAGCGTAGTTTACTGGCCAGATGCCTGTATCGCCGTTGAAACATCTAGGCAGGGGAAGAGGCCTTTCCGATGTCCTCGCAAATATACATTGTCTGACGCCTGACCAAGCACGGAGGGGAGTTGTGGTCAGTGTGTGTGTTTGTTATCAGTTGATGCTCACAGTCCAATCTTTGACCTATAAGGGTCAACCATGAAAGAACGGGGGGGAGGGGGAAGCGAAGAGTTTTTGTATGCGCACACAAGCACGTACACCCACAAACAAATAGCCTACATGTCGCGTAAAAACACCCATTCACGCAAGCATGAGCACTGACCAGGATATTTAGGGGAAGGATTGTAATATGGGTCCCCTAAGAAACGTTACGGTACTGTTTCACGGTACAGAAACAATAATATTGAGTGTGGAGTTTTGTTTATTCCATGCCTCACTTGGCACGAGTTGTGATCAATAATTATGCGCAAATAAATTTTAAACTATTTTTCTTATGAATAAGGATAGTCGTTCATATCATACACGACCATGTGTGTAATGTGAATCACCAGTGTAGAGGTAAAAGAAGGCTGCTACACATGACAGACAAGTGCTTGATCTTACAGGAAAAGGTGAAATGATAAGGAGGCCTAGGCCTCCTTATTGAAGGAGGCAATAATTTTTTTGCTATTATATTTTTAACCTTGAGACCCTCAATAGAGTTGCATTGGTTCCGTACCGTGGACTAATATTAGCCTAAAACAGTTTAAACCGATTGGGTAAAAAGTTGAAATGACATAAAATAATGTTTCTTCTTTACAATAATCTCCATTTCGTTCCTTTGAACCTTTGAGTTCTTAGAAATTCCTTGATGCTTTCATCTGTGGACAATCGTGCACACAAAACGCGTGTACACACGCACACACGCGCGCGCGAGCACACACACACATACATACACACACATACATACACACACACACACAAATACACACATGCACACTCACATGTATACATGCACACATACACAAACACACATACACACACACACACTCGTACACACCATATACCACATGTACAATTGTACATGCACAATTACACACGCACGCTAAATAAAATAGATCTATGTAGCCTATACGTAGGCTAAACTGCACATAATTTTTTTATAAAGTCTGGCTAGCGTTTTGTGCTGCACACACATAATAAAACGCAAACATTCGATGAAGAAACATAGCCTGACCTCCTCCACCCTCCTCACACCATGCATGAACACATCTGGTCGGCACGAGACTTAACAACCACTTCGTGACAGTTCTTCTTCTGCTTCTGCTTCTGCTGCTGCTGCTGCTGCTGCTGCTGCTGCTGCTGCTGCCAAAGCATCGCCGTACATCAATTACCAACGACAACGAAAGAGGATTACGGACAAATTTCCAGCTCTATTCAGCCGACCCACTTCTCCCACTTCACCTCCATCGGTCAATGGAGCAACTTCAGCTCTTCAGCATCTGCTGGCTGGAGGAATTAGACCATCCGAGTCTTTCCAATTCCGCGTATACATGCAGATCATTGTAAATATGTTTTAGAAATAGCTTCGCTTATACATGTATATCTAAAGCATGTGTAGATCTATACATGAATGAGTTGTCTTTTTTCGGTAATGGAAAGAAACTGAAAACATCAGCGCCTCATATGGCGCGCTTCTGAGTGGATTTGGAGCGCTTCTGAGTAGATTTCTTGAAGGGGCGCTATATAAATTCTTGAAATGAATGAATGAATTAATTAATATTTTATCATTTTTTTATGTAGACAATTCGTCTGAAACATAAATTATCATGCTGGTTAATATGACGCCATGCAGCGTTGAATATCCGTGCTGGTTCTTGGATGACGCCGACATCTTGTACAGATCTCGCACAGATCTCGCATGTTCTCGTTTGCGTCCAAATAACCCATAGAGATCGCGACGAATGGCCAATAGATGTCGCTGGGGCATTGTCGGGAAGGAGAGCGATGCATATCACGGTAACAGCCACAGCAGAGAGGACTAGAAGACAGACACGAATGTGCAGGTCTATTTATGTCCTGTCTGAATGCTTACCCGGGCATTTTTGTGTGGTGCTTTTTTTTATAGAATCACTCGAAAAACGCACACGTGATATGATGATTAACATATATGTATGTAATTGTGTATGAGTGCATGTATATACACACTCATATTCATATTGCGCCTTAACAATAGCCTCACGAAGGCGCTCAACGTAGCTACCTGACAGTTCCAAAAATGTGCCATTTAATTGACTTTTTAAATGCGTCATGAGGTATATATGCAGTGCGGGTAGGCCTAACACGAATTGCTTTTATTTGTTTTGCTTGTATGTGCACTTGCTATAGCGCCCCTTCAAGCAACCTACTCAGAGGCACTCCCGAATGCAGCGCGGACACTGCATCGGAGTTTTACGCCGAAGCGCTGAGCAATTGCGAGTGAAGGACTTGCCCAAGGTTCCTATACGCGGCGACTTGAGATGGAATGAAACCTGAAACCTTCCGGCTGCAAGGTAACGAACATACGACTGTGCCAGCATGAGGACCCAGTACACGAGATGTATATTGTGGGCCCACATCGATGTAGGCCTACAAGAGCGCGGGACTACAATGTCAACACGAGTTATAGAATGCAAGGATCGACGATGTGGTTGGTTGGAGACGGGAACACAGAACTCTTATAACCCGCCCTGAGCAGTCGATAGTCAATCGTAAGATTTTTCCAGGAGCTCGGACCCTAGAAAAGCAAAGTGTTCCCGACGTAGATTTAAAACCGACTTATCGCTAACCATTACCCAGTTTACCGTATACATAGCGCCCTATTCAAGGTACTCCACTGTTTGGGATCGGAGGGAATGCTCCACGAAGTCATCTATGCACAAGCGCGGTCCTTGTCGGGTCAAGGAAGAGAAGAGAGGAGAGCAGGGCTGTATACTCAAAGGTATACGCATGTATACGGCGTATGCACCTCCTGGAAAAAACGGCGTCGTATACTCACCTCCCGAAAAGTAGGGCATACGCGGGTAAAAAGCAGGGTAGCCTACACCGTACACGCTATAGTAAATCAGGGTTATGTGGCTGTTTAAGATGTATTTTTAAGCGAATGACTAAAAATGGTCATCAACTTTTTCGGACGGCGAATTGATGAAATTTTCCCGAGATTTTGACCGGATGACTGAAAAAAGGTCGTCAGAAATTTTGGGGCTCAAAAAAAGTCGGATTTCCTCCAGGCCAGCGTGTAGGCTACCGTACTCACCTCAAAATTTACCAGTGCAGCCCCGGAGCAGAGAGCAATAATCTGTCGTCGTCAGTGGATCTGATGCTTTTGCATTGTCTGGTGGTGGAAACACTGGCTGCAGTTGGATGCAGTTTTTAAATGGTCGACATGATGCCATCGAGGAGAGATCTATTTCATCCATCCATTCTACACTGTGAAGCTGCCAATGCTGCTGCCAATGCTGCTAATGGTGAGGCAAACAGTCCATTACATCTATTCATGCACGTATGCGTCCATCCAGAATTTCAACCGTCCATCCATCAACTCATCAATCCATCCAGCCATTTATACCATTCATATATCTACCCAACCCACCCAATACATTCATAGATCCATGCGTTCATCCATCCAGCCATCCATAAATCCATCCAGTCATCCACCCATCCATTCGTGTGTATGCATGAAAACGAGAAATAAAAAAGAAGCGAGAAGAAGTCAGAGATGACAAGAACAAGAAGAACGAAGAAGAACAGATGATAAAGAACGAGAAGAACAAGATGGCGATGGTGATGAAGAAGAACATGATGAAGCAGTAGAAGAACAGTAGCAAGAACGAGAGCAAGAACGAGAACCAGAGGCTACGGGAGTAGGAAATGGAAAACGAGGATGGTGGAAAGACGGTTGAAAGGAAATGAGCAGTGGGATGGAGGAATGAGAGGAGATGAGGACAGGATGCTGGAAGAGAGCGATCTATAACAATTGAGACCAGCATCAGCAATGCAGAACGGATGTAGAGGAGCTATAGAAATTCAATTAGGGAATAGAGTGGTGAATGAGGAGTGAGAGGAAGAGAAGACAAAATGATGGAAGGATAGAATGAGAAAGAGGAAGAAGAGGAGGAGGATAAAGCGGGGGATAAAAAAGGAAGAAGTGATGAATTAACCAAAAATAGGAAGAGGAGTATGATAGGGAGGGACAATGAGGCGTATGAGTATAGGAGTAGGAGTAGGAGCAGGAGGAGCAGGATGAGTAGTAGTAGCGGGAGGAGTCTTAGGCCTAGGAGTAATGTCGATGCTTAAGGACATGCTGAAGTACAATTGACGACTACGTCGATCACCATAATGACGAAATGATGACGATATTGATTAGACCAGAACGACGATAATAATGACGATGATTACAAGAATAATGACGATTATTAAGTTTAAAGACTTCCCTGTCTCATACTACAATGATACACAGACGTTGCTCTAAGTCTATTCAGTCCAATTCTCAAAGAAACTGAATTCAGCTGAAAATAATCCGTCAAGCAAAGAGTAGGGATGAATATTGAATGATGTGGAGGATTACATTTGAATATAATTATGAGGGATGCACATTACTGGATGAATTCCTGGAAATCGGCGATTTGCAGATGATCATAAAAGGCGCTACATCATCAAGTGGAGCGACGCGTTCAGTTTGAAGCAGAACTGTTCGGACGGTGCATAAAAAATGGACGTCTGCTGGATGGAATTTAAAAAGCAGACGATAAATTGTTTGTGCAAATGAGATGCACACTCTACGAAGTGCAGCAGAATCGGAAAATAAGGTACCGCGTTGAAGGTTAGCGGGATGAGAAACAATGGAATTACAAGACAATGCTGGATAAGAATAATTATAAGAGAGGACAGAACAAGGACTCGATACAAAAAAAAGACAAGAGAAACAACAACGAGCTTGATGATCGACCAAAGCCATCGACCAAAGCCAACGACCAAAGCCATCGACCAAAGCCATCGACCAAAGCCATCGACCAAAGCCATCGACCAAAGCCATCGACCAAAGCCATTGACCGAAGCCATTGACCGAAGCCATCGACCAAAGCCATTGACCGAAGCCATCGACCGAAGCCATCGACCGAAGCCATCGACCAAAGCCATCGACCAAAGCCATCGACCAAAGCCACACGGATGGCTCAAGGGACTGACGTCGACAAAAAGATTTTAATGACCATGGCGACGACGTTGATGATAACGATGATAGTGATGATGATGATGATGAAAATGATGATAATGGTGACTATGACGACGACGACGATGATGATGATGGCGGTAGTGATAACGATGGCGGTTATGACAACGATAATTCTGATGATGAAGCTGATGATGATGACAATGCATGATAACGACGACGATGCTGATGATAACAAAGATGATGATGATGATGATGATGATGATGATGATGATGATGATGATGATGATGATGATGATGATGACGAAGTGGATGATGATGATGATGACGATGATCACTGTAAAATACTTTGTAAACAGCCAACAGTAACGACCGAGCGAGCGAGTGTGTGCATGTCCGTCGGTGTCCACGAACATTGATTGATGTCAAGATGGCCACAGATCCCAACGCAGCAGCAGAAGAGCCACTGGCGCACGCTGTCTCTCTTTAGAGACAATCATAGCGGATGCCATTATAGACTACAGATGCATCCTCTCCATCCCTTAGGATTCTATCAGAAGAAATGCTGGTCAGATGCAGCAGCAAACACAGACCACTAATGAGAGCGGCAAGAGAGCGAGAGAGAGAACAACGTCCTCCTTATTTTTGACCCTCGAGAGAATAATTCTTAGACCTAATCACTCAACGAAAAGGAGGATAATCTAGAAAAAGAGGCGACCGTTTTTTGTGGTCATCACCGTCGCCTCTGGCACTTTCATTTGATGTCTGATGAAGAAGATGCTCAACTCGTCCAATGGATCATATGAGCAAATTGAGCAATTGAGCATGGTTTGGCACTGATGAGCAGATCACAGTGAATGGGTGATGCTGGCTGCCTTCCTACCATAGATTGAATCAAACACAAACAGGCAGACGGACAGACAGACAGAAGAAGAGAGGCTGAGAGAGGAAGACAGACAGAGATATAGATACATACATACATACATACATACATACATACATACATACATACATACATACATACATACATACATACATACATACATACATACATACATACATACATACATACATACATACATACATACATACATACATACATACATACATACATACATACATACATACATACATACATACATACATACATACATACATACATACATACATACATACATACATACATACATACATACATACATACATACATACATACATACATACATACATACATACATACATACATACATACATACATACATACATACATACATACATACATACATACATACATACATACATACATACATACATACATACATACATACATACATACATACATACATACATACATACATACATACATACATACATACATACATACATACATACATACATACATACATACATACATACATACATACATACATGTACATACATACATACGCGCAAACATGCACGCATTGACGCGTGAAAGCAAACCGAAAGACTGTGATGACAAGATAATTTTTATGTTGGACACGAACTGCAGCTGCAGTATTCACATCTATTGTTATGGTCATGCATCTATGCACGTTGTGGTGCATTGCGTGGAAGCAGGCGTTCGACCAAGAGATGCTCACGCAGCTGCGGATGGCTAAGGAGGTTTGCCGATCGGTCGGTCGGTTGGTCGGGTGCATTGTATGGGCGTGCGGCGTGGCTTAGGAACAAGTCTATGACCGTTCCACAATGATCATATCCATCTAAACCGTGGACGAACTATAATGTCCTTCTTCCTGTGTGTTTCCGACCGATTCTGATTAGAGCCGTCGGCGACGTTTTTGCGGCACTCCAAGGAACAAAGAGACGATTGTTATTAGAAGCATGGACTATTAACACTGAGGATTGATTTTCAGATGCAGCGTCTAAAATTATCGTCGACCTACTTCGGATTCAGTTGCGGCAAATACTCGCTTCCGGCGGCTAAATGGAAAGAATTCGTCTTCGTGGGCCATTTTAAATGCTCTACATAAATGGTGCAGGCACACGCGGTTGTGGTGCTTTTATCGTTTAGGCGAATTATTGCACTGACTGCATGCGAGAGTAAGGTGTAAAGGAATTGAGTTATACGGAGAGTAGTAATAATAAATATAGGAAATAGCGTTAGATAAATGTTTATGTTGCGAATAAAGTTTCCTAACGACGACCTCGTTTAGAGTGGAAACAGCTTTCATACGGGGTGTAGGCTATACAGTTCTTTACGAAAGTTCTTTTCTCTACTCCTGGCATAGACTTTTGCGAGACTTTCTTCCTAATTGTGAGGATGACGGCAATATTGATATGCTGATGGAAGCCTAACTCGGTTTCTCAGCCTTCAATCTGACCAGCAAACAATTTGGTAGATCCTTTGGACATCAATTTCTGTGTTTTGATTGCGATCATCCATCATCTCTGGAATAATAATTACTGAGTGTGTGTGATATTATTTTGTCTGCGTTATTAGGTTTTCGTGAAGATGTCATTTAACGTCTACTGCTGTAGAAGAGACTTGTCGAACAAGCTCAAGTCATCGTGAGGATAAGTCAAGAGTTGAGTGGTAGGTTTGAGCATTTTCTAATTAATATTGATTACTGATTACTATTAATAATAATAATAATAATAATAATAATAATAATAGTAATAATTGCTATAGGTTTACTATTATTTTCTGTTTGCACAATCATACAACTGCCATTGACTGAACTCATGCACAGCGTCATTTGCTCTGGCCTCGTCTGAAATAAAGATAAGAATGATAAGATAAGAATATTTTTAATAGACAATAATTATCGTTATCCAAAATTTGGTGTAGGCTACAAGGAACGTTTTATTTTATTTTATAGATCCTCTATTTATTTTCTGTTTTTATCTTGCAGAGTAGACAGTAGCACTGCAGGGTGGTGACCAGTCATGACCCCGATCCAGTGCGGCATGGTCAGCCTTCGAACCCTCACCCACTTGGCTCTCGTCTTCGGTCTCATCGCCACCGGAAGTCTCTTCCTCGCCATCTCAACCGACTTCTGGCTCTATACGACGGAATTCCTCGATCCAGGCAACATCCCAGAAATAGGTGACACCTCCGCATCATCCTCATCCTCTGCCTCAGCATCCTCAGCCTCAGCCGCAGGACCAGCAGCCTCAGCCTCATCAGCCTTTGGACAGGGGCCGAACGAGACCCGCCACATACTTCCTCTACCACCTCCTCCTCCGCCTCCCCCTCCTCCACCGCCACCCGCGAGTGGGGGCACAAAAGGGGAAGGGGCGGCGAGTGATGTCGCACCCACGCTCATTGCCCGGTTCCATTCGGGGCTGTGGAGATCGTGTGCTTTCGACGACTCAGGTAGGACCAGCTGCATGTAACCTGTGACAATAGTAGCAATACAGGTTGTATTGTGCTCCTTTGTCGAATAATTGTTCTGTCGTATTGTGTTGCTTCTTTGTGTCGATTTTTGTCGTTTTGTCGTTTCTTCCTATTGCCATAATAATAACTATCGCTGCTCTGCACGTAATTTAAATGTTATTTTGTTGGTATATTTTCTGCTTTATAGAATTGCATCTTTGCTCTGTCGTATTATAGCCGAATCGTAATGGTAAACTCAAAATTTCTAAAGCGCCACTCGAAAGCCAAACGCGGGGCACCAGCTTATTCACGAGCGCTGCATTCAGTCAGAAGGGTTGTCCAAAAAAGTATACTCCGTATAGGCCTATAACTAGTTCTGTCACTTCGTGTAATTTTTGGTATGTTGAGGGAATCGAAAGGGCTATTTAATTGTGGTCTCATCTGGATTTCTATGGCGCCCCGTCGAGGCTATTACACATAGACGCTCCCGAGTCCCGACCGTGTCCAACCTGAAGAGGACATGTCTTAAGATGGAAATTAAAGCTAACAGTAAAGATCTTATAGACAACGAGCGTGTAGTAAGAAGCAGTGCCATTTGAAGACAACAGCGGAAAAGTCCCAATGCTATTTGGAAGGAGCTTGTAATACACAGGGAACACGAAGCTCACTCTAGATAGGTAGAGGAGCGAAGTAATTGCGTTGCTAACCATCTAACCATCTACATGTACAATTCTACATGCAATTAGATTAGACTATAGTACAATGTGAACCATCGTGCCATTACACGTAAGCAATGAATCCCCGGCTTATTCTGCGAAATTTTAGTTGTAAAAATGTCATAAATCTGTTCGAAATGCTGATGAGATTTTATACTCGGCTTCACGAGCGTATTAGTATCAATATTACCATTTGATTGAGTTCATTATGATGCGCTACTATTTTATGACTGAGCATCAAACGAGCATGGAGTTGAGTAACTGCATGTGAGCAATTGTCTTGCTCAAATTCTCAGCACAATGTCCGTCTTAGAGAAGAATCGATTCTACTTTGCGTCATGTAATCCAATTCATTGTCGTTATCGTCGTCGTCGTCATCCTCACATCATCAGTACCATAACCATAATCATCAAAATCACATTTGTAATCATTATCATTGTCGTCGACATCATCATTATCATACTCATCATTATCAAACATCACACTTGTTCGCTATAGGCCTAGGGCTTATCCGGTGCAGCTGTTTTTGTAAGGCGCCCTTGTAACGGCATGGCTGTGTTACTGCGCCATATAAATCGTGGTAATTATTATTATTATTATTATTATTATTATTATTATTATTATTATTATTATTATTATTATTATTATTATTATTATTATCATACTCATCATTATCAGCAGCAACAACAGCAACAACAATAACAACAACATCATCATCATAATCATCAACTCAATTTCTGTCGCCGACTTCATCAATGTTATTGTTATTGCCGTCGTCATTAATATGATGATGATGATGTTGATGATGATCATAATGTAATCATCATTGTTGCTTATATGTCGACATTGTTGTCATCATCATCATCTTCATTTTCATTTTCTCGTAAGTCCTAATGGTACAGATGATCTTTCTCTTCCTCCGTCTGCGACGTGGGTTCGACTCCCTGCAATACATGTTTAACGACACTACAATAATATCAGAGATGATTAGTGTCGCCCTCCTCTTTGCCAAGGCTTGGGACTGGCACTGGCGAAGTTGGATTCGACTATCGTCTCATCCATGGATATATTGAGTCCATTAATCTCGCAACTCTAACGACATCCAATTATTATTCCTGTCGCCACTGCGCATGCGCAACGGCCCCAGTCGCGAAATCCAATTAAAAGACGGAGGCACGAACACTCCAACAGGGCAGTTATCGATGGAACAGGGTGGTCTGTGAATGGGGACAGTTAAGGAGAAACTGGGTTCGATTCGTCCGCTTCATCTGCTCCATTTCGTCATTGTGCGTTGTAAAACCTTGTCATCATCATCATCGTTATTGTCATCATCATCATCATCATCGTCGTCGTCGTCATCATCATCATCATCGTCATCGTCATCGCCATAAACTGATTAACTTCTTTTTTTTAGTCATCTGGACCTGGTCGAAATTTCGGGTATAGGGTACCATCTTGTGATTCTTGTCCGCCCCAAAATACCCGATGATCTTTTTTTAGTCGTCCAGTTCAAATGTCCTCAAAATATAGGCCTACCATTATACATTGTTCGAAAGCTTGTTGAAACCAAATGGGGGACCACGATACATGGGCATTTCTAAATGGGGTGGGGGCCATGGCCGGATTGGCAACCCCTGGATCCACCCCTGACAATATTTGCTGCCGAATCCTACAGGAACGAAATTGCAGTCATCGCGTCTTCAGTTAAACGCCCTAAAAATCTAATCACATCGAATCGAATCATTTCGAATGGTTCTGATTGATTCCAGCAAATAGATGATTAACGAATAATATCGACGAACTCATTCTTCCTCCATCTGACGTTTCTCTAATCGAAACTAACGACTGAAATCCTCTTTCCACTCTCTCTCTCCATCATCCAAACTCCCATCCATCACCATCCTGCCAATATTCACGACGCCCTTGCAAACATTCACCCTTGCCATCTCCATGCTTCGTCTCCGTCGACTACGACACCCTATTAAAACTACTGCGCCAAACAGTCAGTGGTAATTCCTCTTTGATAGATTTTTGTGGTAATATATCGTTTTTGTGTTCTAAATGATTCTCCCAATGCGGCATTGTTATTTTTCATCAACCAGATTTATACTTTGGCATTAATCCTTTTAATCAATTCAACTTCAATTTAGAATAGAATTCGTTTAGCCAATCAAACTCTATTTGGGCAAAACGTATTTTTTATCAATCCAACTTCTATTTAAATTGCAATTGTTGTTCATCAATCCAGCTCCAATTTAAGCAGGAACCTTTCATCAATCCAACTTCTGTTCGGCAGGAATAGGTTCTACTTAATGTCAATCGAAATTGTATTCCATCAATGCAAACGATTGAATACCGTTTTTGTTTTGACTCGTCCCACGAATGCAGTTTTTGTACAGCTCTGTGTAATTTCGGCGATTTTCATTACATTACGCACACGTAAATAGTTGCCTTGTGTCTTTCTCCGTCTGTCTCTTCTGTCTTTCTCTGTCCTTCTCTGTCTGTCTGTTTCTGTCTTTCTCTGTCTGTCTGTTTCTGTCTTTCTCTGTCTTTCATTGTCTTTCTCTGTCATCTCTCTGCAGTCTCTCTTTATCTCTCATTTTAGTTGTCGTTTCTTGTGTACAATCACCTGAAATCTCACACGAGATTTTAACGAATGCGCTACTGTCTGTACACAAGAAGACGATGAAGAGAAGACATTTCTTAGAGGAATAATTTGTTGGTTGTAGATTCCGAAGAGGAACCGAATCTTTATCCTCGCTGCACCAACATTGTCTACTTCGGTCAAGATACAGAAAGACCCGAAAAAGCCGACACTACCAACTCGATACTACGTAAGTAGAAGTTTGTCTCTCTTCTTATGCAATACAATACAATGATACAATACAATGCAATAATACAATGCAGACTCCTTTAACAGTGCAATAGATTTGCTGGTTGCAGAATAGGATAGGGCTGCAGAAAATTTCTGTGGCTCTCCATGTGGGTTTTTATTGTAAGTTTTTATATGGGCGTTTCCTCTGGGGTTTCCATTTGGTTCAATTGGGATTCCGTTGGTTGTTTCTACTGAGGTTACTATTGGGGTTTCTATTGGGGGTTTATATTGGGGTTTCTATTGGGGTTTCAATTGAAGATTTCTATATGTTGGGGTTTCTAATGGGGTTTCTATTGAGGGTTTCGATAGACATTTTCTCAAAATACACAGAATTAGTTCAACAATTCGGAAATTACATATTTGCGGTTTTGAACCGGGAAAGTCCTCAAAATATGTCCTCATTTTGTTAGCCTACATAATTATTCTCTTAAGTTGACCTGATGCAGCGGGTAAAATTAATGTAGTCCCAACTCCAGATATTATTATTTCCTTGCTTATAATATACAGTTAGATCTATAATACGGTAGTTCTTCTCGTTAAATGACCATTCAACGGTGCCCTGGAATGTTCGCAATGAGTAATATTGATAGTCCATGTTCCTGTAAACGAGTGACCAGTGGAGCGCCATGCTGCTCACTGCATGAACAATTCTTAATTTCGTATTCGCTGTGCACAGTGGGCATTTCAGTGCAATCGGACCCAAATGCGTTGGTTCGTGCATTCGAAACGAGTTCGGTAATTAAGAAGAAAGGTAATTTAACGATATGGATACTCCAGCCGGGGTTCCCAAATGATCAATTCAATGAAGGGAAGGCATTCCACAATGTCTGATGGACTCCGCGAATTCGTTGAATGGCGCTCGACTGTCTTCTTCAGTTTACGACGCAGTTTAAGGGTCTTCCCGAAATATATACTAGGCTATGTTGCACACGAGGGTCGAGAAGTACAGGAAGGTCTACTCCACTGAGAACGATGGACCAAGCAATCTAGGCTTAAATAGTTCATTTATTTGTACCTGATAATGACTGTGCAACACGAGCTATGGCCGTCATAAAACCAAATGACTTGGTAATCCGAAAAGTTTATAGATATGGGAATTCACGAATGCCATACCATCTCCGAAGTAAACTCATCAACACAAGCCAGTGCTAACGGTGTAAAATAAGATATGATTGGACTGCAATGGACTCCCTTACTTTTCCAAGCTCTGCTGGCCTGACAAAGTGGCAGAACGACGTTCAAATTTGAAAATAAGTGACTGGACGCCGTACATGACCGTCCAGTCACAACTTATAAGCCCTGGCACAAGCTAGAACAGACAGCAAGACTTGGAAAGTAAAGTTGCAAAACAGTCATCAGAGTCACAGTTACGAGAAGTTGAAACTTTAATTAAACACGAGCTGATACATTGTGCACTGTTGTGCATGGCGGCGGAAAACGGTAATATTGAAAATGTCTGGTGCATGCAGGCCCGGATCTACAGTTTCGGGGGCCCTGTGCTGATCGAATGACGGGGCCCCTTACAATTTTAAGAAGTCAGGCAGACATACAATAACCCGAGACATAATTTGTTATACTCTGCAGCACATAAGAGGTAGATAGGACAATTGTCACTAGCTCATGACTCACGCACTGACATCACGGGCGGAGTTTGGTGCCGTTCTTGGGGGGGGGGGCTAAAAACTTGGGCTTAGGTTGGGGCGGAAACTTAGTCCAGAGCGAGCGGCGTCGAAATTTTTTTTATCCTCGGCACAAAAAAGTTGATAAACTTTTTAGTCATCAGGTCGAAATCTCATAAAACCATGCTATTTTCTCCGCCCAAAAAGTTGATGACCTTTTTTTAGTCATGAGGTCGAAATCTCATAGAATCATACTATTTTCCCGCCAAAAATGGACCTTTTTTAGTTATGAGATTAAAGTTTCGTTTCGCGAAAAAATAATTTTTCCCCGCATATATTTTTGAGTCTGGGCCTTCTGGAGGGGGGGGG
>OX243811.1:8999254-9371186 GCA_945859605.1 Lumbricus rubellus | reverse complement strand
GATGTCTAACCCATATATTATTTTGGATCTATAGCGCATAAATACGAGAAGCGCTCGATGAAGCCCTGGAGCAAATAGATTCGAAAATATATATATACACATAATATATGTATATCTGTATGGTCTTGCTCAGTATATATATATATATATATATAATTATATATATACATATATATATACATATATATATATAATCTGAACACACGAGAATTCATCAAACAACCCGGCAAATAACAACGAACCGACCAAAAACACACGTAAGAGAGAATACATGTATCTTGGACGAATCGTCGCAAATAGAATGCGTAATATCCGTTTGCAATTGCATTACGCAATTGTTCGCACCGACGGCCTTAGACGCGAAATAAAAGGGTTTTAGGACTTCTATATGTGGAATGAGAGTCTGCAGGAAATCGAAGACATATACAGGGTGGGCCAGCATAAATGAACCAACTTTGCATGCTTATAGCTCCGCCAGTTTTTGGAATTTATTTGTACTTTATGCGTCATATTAAAGGTATTTCACTCTAGTATTTCTCCTGAGAAGGTGGAATCGATACTAGTTCAAGTTTAAATTATATGTTCGGAACAGCGCTAGCTACCATATTTCGTTGTCATTTTTGACGTAAAAAGGCGCCGTTTCGCAGGGATATTCGCAAATGGTTTTTTGCTAACAGGTGCACATACACAATCATTTTATGTGTTTGTATGAATCTCTACCATGAATATCTTCTCATCGCTAAACCATGTCCTTTCAATTTTATCAACAGCCGTGCTCGCTACCACGCGCTGCTTTTTAAGCCAAGAAACAGCTGGTAGCACTCCAGCCGTTTCTTTGCGTCAGTGTTGGAGAGCTGTTGGACTTCACGTCGACGAATAACTTTAGATCAGTTCTTTCCAATACGACGTCGTTACACGGTGTCTCTAGGACTACCTGTTTAGCGAAGAATTTCCCGGGGAGTTTGGTCTGCCCGGGTCATTGTCTTGACTGCAAATTTATTCGGACACACGAGCAATAATAGCGGATGTGCGCGCCGTGCGCACCGATTCCCATAATTTACGAGTGTATAGAAAGTTCTGTTTTATAATTTTTCCGTAGCAGATGATTCAAGG
Source organism: Lumbricus rubellus (assembly GCA_945859605.1). Taxonomy (NCBI): domain Eukaryota; kingdom Metazoa; phylum Annelida; class Clitellata; order Crassiclitellata; family Lumbricidae; genus Lumbricus; species Lumbricus rubellus. Next base: position 9,370,073 of record OX243811.1, on the reverse strand, counting down.
CATTTTTTTTTATTCCATCCTCTGTTCGAAAACTTGTTAATCATTTAAAACGAAATAAATCCCTTGTCAGTTTGCAAAATTAGGATCAAAACGCGATCATCGTCTGATCGACAACGTCGCCATATTACGTCAAAAATGACAACGAAATACGGTAGGTAGCGCTGTTCCGGGCATATATTATTAAAACTTGAACTGGTATCGATTCGACCTTTTCAGAGGAAATACTAGAGTGAGATACCTTTAATTTGACGCATAAAGTACAAATAAATTCCATAAATTGGCGGAGTTATAAGCATGCAAAGTTGGTTCATTTATGCTGGCCCACCCTGTAGAACAGAGGCACAGACAAGCGAGGTGACAGATGGACCCGCATTGACAGACTGCGAAACGAAAATAAGAGGATATAGACTGATAATAATTACATTATACGGTATACTCGCAGACGTAGGCTACATGTATATTGTATAATGTATGTAGCATGGGCAAAGTGATGCAGATATAGACAGTCGGACAGACAGACATGAAAGCATGAATAAACGAATGAGTGACTGACTGACTGACTGACTGACTGTCTGACCGATTGGCTGACTGACTGACTGAATGACTAACTTACTGAATGAATGACTGACGGAACAAACAAGCAAGCAAACAGACAGACATAAAAACTGAAAGGTTTGCAAATACAGAAGCGGAAACGCGGATTCCAATAATAAGAAACATCTGCATTTTGCGGTTTGCTTTGTTAGAGATGAACGCTGGAGAGAGAGAGAGAGAGAGAGAGAGAGAGAGAGAGAGAGAGAGAGAGAGAGAGAGAGAGAGAGAGAGAGAGAGACAGACAGACAGACAGACAGACAGACAGACAGACAGACAGACAGACAGACAGACAGACAGACAGAGACAGAGACAGAGAAACAATATGAAGCTGTGCATTGTAAAGTTATAAAAATGAAGAAAAGAGGGAAGAAAGGAAGGAAAGAAGAAAGGATGAAATGCCTAATCGAAGAAATGAAAGAATGAAGTAAGCCTTAGTATGACATAAATAAAGTTAGGAGCATTTGAATGAAGGCAGGAATAAATCAGAGAGAAAATAACCGACTTAAGGCAGGTTCTAAGGACGAATATTCATCGCTGATGGGGTAGTAATTGTGTAGTAATTGTGTAGTAATTGTGTAGTAATTGTGTAGTAATTGCGTAGTAATTGCGTAGTAATTGCGTAGTAATTGTGTAGTAATTGTGTAGTAATTGCGTAGTAATTGTGTAGTAATTGTGTAGTAATTGTGTAGTAATTGTGTAGTAATTGTGCAGTATTTGTGTGGTAATAATTGTATAGTAATTGTATAGTAATTGTACAGTAATTGTGTAATGATTGTGTAATGATTGTATAATGATTGTGTAGTAATTGTAGAGCATATTGTAGGCCTACTGCATCATTCATCCGTAAAGATGAAGTTCCTGTAAAGATTCGAACCTCAATCGATTTACTGCTGATCGATAGTTTGAAGGACGCGGCTGCGATTGGTCATCTCTCCAATAATTCCAAACCACATTAGACGGCATTTTCTTGCTTCCGTCACATGCGATTTCACTCCAGTGGCAGTGCAATATTTAAGAGCCAAAATGATTTACACCATCTGATCTCCAGGCGAATCTCCGAATAGGTCCAAGCTCACACAAGAACAATGACCAATCGAAAAGCCATTGGCTTCTGAATGTCTATCCAATCGGGTCCTATCGGCAATAAATGTCATAACCTCTGCCTCATAGAAATGCAGTTTTCTCCGCGGAAAATGTTCGGAACGGCTGAGGTCTGGCGCACCACCAGAGGTCGTAACAGGACACAAAGATGGTCTGCTGTGTCCCCTAAAAACTGAGATATAGTCAATTTGTAATCCAAACTGCGTGAATCATTGCGCGTTCGTTTGTTCTTTAGGTCTATAGGCTACTCGACCGTTAGATTTGTCGTTCTTATCTCGCTTCGATTCTGCATGCACAGTCTCGTAATGTTTCATCTGTAATGGTTTCTTTTTTTCCATTTGCACAGCGTTTACAAACTGCCTGCGTTTTGAGTCCTGAGATTTTTGCACCAATCACTCATTGCCAACGCAGTGGGACATTAGGCCCCCCAAGCCTTACTCGAGTTGCAATGGGGCATTAGCCCCCTCTCCCAAGCCTTACTCGAGGCCCAAGTATAACTACATAAAACATTGCAAAAGAGAAGCGAAAACAACAACTGAAAAAGCTAACTAAGAATCAATACTCAACATGGCAGCAGTAAGAAAAGTTTCCCATCTCGCCCTCTTTTCTGCGAATCGTAGGCCTACTGATGGTTTGTCATAGTTCAGCATTCTTGCAGTTTCATTAACAACTGAAATCATTTTTTCCAGTCAGCTCCTGATGAGCATGGCGAGACGATTAAGTGTTTTAATTAACACCAATTTACTGAAACTTCGCTCAACACTGCAGACCAACATGTTAGCCTACTTAATTGGTCAGAAGAATCTTCTGCGTAATTAAAAGATTGACATGCAGAATGCAGCTATGGGTGAAAGTCGTTAAATTCATTAACAACAAGTTGGACTACTCGCACATTTGACAGCTGACTAGGCCTATATATAGCCTATATCTCGGCGAATGACTACATAAAATGTGAAAGATAAGTTTACATTAGAAGTCTCTGTGTTTGCATGCGTCTTCAACAGTGGCGGCACAGCCATATGGAACATGCAATGGAAATGCCCTGGTAAAGAGTCTTTGTAATGGTCGTCGCTCTACCAGAATTTTGCCTTGCCGAATGTTTAGGCCTATGTGGTGCATAATTACCCCGGACAATACCCCGGAGGAGGTTATTGTCCGGGGAGTAATACCGTAATTGTCCTGGTACCGTCTAAAATATAATTATGTCATCATAATTAAAAGAATAACCTTTAGATTATAGTTAGATTATGGAACATAAATCTATTTTATTCGTACATGAAGCCAGATTTCTCAGGTTCACTTCAATTGTGTATCATGATTCATGACTCATGAGTATAATTATAATGGTGCTTTAGTGCGTGCAAAGAAATTAATTACAAACCCAAACGCATTAGTTGCAAAATAGGCGTCAATTTTTCAGACGCAGGGGCGGAAGTGTCCCTCTTGCCCCATGCGTGCAAGTGACGATAGCGCTATCGTGCAGATCCTGTCGACTGCGCCAAAGAAAGACATTATAATATAGTTGTAGATGACTTTGCACCAGTCTGCTTGAACCTACTTTAAGGCGTGCTGCAAGCCTGGGGAACGAGCATCGCCCTGTTATTCATTTAAAGTAATCGTGCTTGTGCGCCACTGGTTCGAACCATTGTCGCACGCCAGAGACCGATAGTCTTTAATCATTAGATTAAGTGCTTTTGCTCGCACTATCGGAATGAATTCCTTAGTCTTTAGCCAGTCATGCTATTCAGAAGCAGCAGGAAACAGTCACAAGGAAGAAGAATGGCCAGCTAAATTTGGGGGACCCTACAAACTTGATGCCCTCCAAATAGTAAGGGTCGAGTCCTAAAACGCCGTATTTGCAATCCCTGTTTCAAATCAAAATGTCTTGATCGAATCATGCCATCTTGATAAAGCGTTGGAGTATTTATTTTATCATTTGCTTGCTAATGGATTATTTTTCTTTGAGTACCAACCAATTGCTATTCAGTTCAAGACACATGAACAGACTGCAAAGAGTCTGCAACTGCAAACACGTTTTCATTTGTCTGAATCATGTTGCTGAAGTTTCAAAAAATGTTTAGGACCTGATCTGACTTTAAATGGTTCGGTTGAAGGATAAAAACGAGGTTGTTTATATTGCGCCGTTTTGTTCGTCTGATAACAGAAAACAAGCATTGTTAAATGCGTACACAAATACATACAGGTACAGGTTTTATGCACCAATCTTAAAATTTTGTAGCATATTGACAAGACAAATACAAAGAACACGAATGCGCGATTCTCAAGACCTGCTATACTAAGACGGCAGTCAACGTTTCCTTATTACAACTAACATTGTCATATACATGTACGAATCTTCCAATTTTAAAGGAGGGCTTATATCTCGAGTTTTTCTCAAAGTGAAAAATTTCCACAAGTTTTCCATCATCCTGGCATAAACAATCTCCACAGTATATCTCCCTGTCTTAGTCGAGATTGAAGGGTCGGATGAGTAGGACCTAAGGTTGAGCATTGGCGTCCATTAATCTTGGTAATTGGGCTACTCTCGGTCCTAGAGACTCCCATTTGACTGAACCTCCCTTCGAATTACACCGATACATCTTATCTTCTCGGAGATCATAAAATATGTAGCCGTCTACATATCGCGTTCGTTTCTTAACGACCGAACAAACGAGAAAATCAGTTAATCACGTGTGACAGATTGAAGAGGGAAGCAAGATAATGGCGCGATCATAGTGGAGATTGGACAATGGATGGACAATAGAGATAGATAATAATTGTTATAAGGGAAGGAGTGAATATACAGATGGAGGAAATATTATAGGAAAGACGAAGATGAATAGATTATGGATAGAAAATGAATGCAAAAATTGTCATTAGGGAAAGGATGCGGTTAAAGATGTAGAGCGGGGGAAAGAAAGACAATATTTTAAAAAAGAAAGCGAATGTAAAGAGAACAAAAAAATTACAAGATAAGAATGCAGGCTAGGCCCTATGGGCCCTATATTTTAAAGGAGACAGACAGAAAATTTGGGGAAAATAAAACAAAGATAAGAAAGAAGGAAGAAAAGATAGATTGAATAGTTTTTACTGCCGGAGGCTCTCTATACAACACAATGCAATACAATACAATATGGCTCAGTCACGATTCCTACATCAATTGTTCCCTCTCTTTGGAATACTCTGTCTCCATCTACTCGGTCTCAGCTTCTAACTGGTAATCCCTCATCCTCATTTTCGTTTCTCAAAACCTATTTCTTCTCTCGTGGCCCTGCACACTGATAGCGCCTCTGAACGGTTCACCCTAGTGGCCTAATAGTATAGAGGCACTTCATAAATGTTTTAATACAATACACAATATAGCATGGTGGAATGAAAAATAATCGAAAGATACAGAGAATGGCGGCGACAATGTAACTCAGAGTGAGAGGCCACGAGAGAGGATATTTGGTGACACGGAGTTATTCAACAGAACTTGGCGCTTCCAATGGGATTTGGCAACTGCCTCACATCCGATGTGATTATGCAGAATATCATGTCATGCCATAAAGTGTAGAAGTCTTCATTACCTGAGAGGGTTCCATGTCCGATTCTCCACAGTGTGTGTATGTGTCTGTCTGGGTGTGTGTTTGTGTGTGTGTGTTTGCGTGTGTGTGTTTGCGTGTGTGTGTTTGCGTGTGTTTGTTTGCGTGTGTGTGTTTGCGTGTGTGTGTTTGCGTGTGTGTGTTTGCGTGTGTCTGTTTGTGTCTGTATGCGTGTACATGCGTGTGTGTGTGTGTGTGTGTGTCGTATACATTCCGAAGGGACATCGTACATCCATTCTGTACATGTATAACGATATGGATTGGCACAGGAACCAAACCTACAGTGTATACCGTCTACACATAAAAATATCTTCGGCAACCATTAGAACACAATTACCGACTCCCAAATCTTTCCATGGAATGACAGATGGGTTTTTAAGTACACCAACTCTTCTTCCCCCGACCAAGACCACCGCAACCAACAGGGTGATTCAATATTCAGAGCAGTCCTCATGACCAGCGCTTTAGGGTGGGGTGGAGGCTGTATTGCTGTCTGTAGTCAACGGGCGATGGCTCTGTGTAAACACGGCTCACCGAGGGTTACGACTCGGCCGGACTTAGACGAGGGGCTTTACGTCCGAGCAACGTATTTGGATCAGACGTTGAAACGTGGAAGCCAGCGCATATCACAGGAGTTAATTAGGTTTGCGGATTAACGCGGATATTGCGGATGATGATCGGACGCTAGTCGACGTGAACTGATGACCTCCTCTTGGACAGTGAACAGTGGACACAGTAGCATTGTTATGAACAGTGGACACAATAGCATTGTTATGAACAGTGGACACTACGGCATTGTTATATAGACGGACATGTTAATGGGGCAATTATTCGTTCCATTGAATTCGCAGATGAAGGACATTGCATATGGGTACATTGTACATGTACATTGTATGTGTACATGTACAATTGTACATTGTACACGCTGCTCTCTTTCATATTTAATCTGTAACCTCTCCGTCGATGACCTCTGTCCCTAATGATGACCTTCTCGGGTAATCACGTACATGTACGTCGACTATTAAAGTTACCTAACAATATAATTGCATTTTATCGCATTATACTTTGCATTACATGTATGTGATGACCGTGCCGTCATTTCCGTTTGCAGTAGATGGGATCCACACGGGTTCAATGTGGAAATATGGGCTCTGTATGGGCTCCGATCCAAGTGGGCATTCTTCTGACAAAGAGCACACTGATTAACGTGACATGTATCGCATTCAGCATAAGTATAAGTTGGTAGGCAGTGAGGCAGTAAGTAAACAGCTGCTGATCTCAAGTCGATTGTTTCTTAGACAATAATATTATTAGTCTGTTACTTTTTGACATGAACATTATAAGAGAGTCTTGTACATATCCTGCCCGACAGAATGTATGCATATGCATGTATAACATTGTATGTATGTATGCATGTTTGTATGCATGTTTGTATGCATGCATGTATGTATGTATGTTTGTATGTATGTATGTATGTATGTATACATGTACGTGTGTAACTGTGTATGTCTACAGACAGTCTTGCTATTGCGCCATTTTGTTGCCTCAAAAGTATGCCTCTTTGTGTCGCTGGATCGATAACCAACGACCCTTACGTTGACCAGAATCCAGCATCTGAACCATTTGTCAAACGTTTCTGTCCTTGCCCTCTGCCCACCCCACCCACCTACCCCACCCCACAAACCCCCACAGTGACGTCAGGAAGTCAGGAAGCGAAGCATGACCACCAGAATTAGACACGCATCGACTGCTCCCATTCTGTCACTCCTTCCCATTCCGTCACTCCTTCCCATTCCGTCACTCCTTCCCATTCCGTCACTCCTTCCCATTCTGTCACTCCTTCCCATTCCGTCACTCCTTTCCATTCCGTCACTCCTTCCCATTCTGTCACTCCTTCCCATTCCGTCACTCCTTCCCATTCCGTCACTCCTTCCCATTCCGTCACTCCTTCCCATTCCGTCACTCCTTCCCATTCTGTCACTCCTTCCCATTCCGTCACTCCTTTCCATTCCGTCACTCCTTCCCATTCTGTCACTCCTTCCCATTCCGTCACTCCTTCCCATTCTGTCACTCCTTCCCATTCCGTCACTCCTTCCCATTCCGTCACTCCTTCCCATTCTGTCACTCCTTCCCATTCTGTCACTTCTTCCCATTCTGTCACTCCTTCCCATTCTGTCACTCCTTCCCATTCTGTCACTCCTTCCCATTCCGTCACTCCTTCCCATTCTGTCACTCCTTCCCATTCCGTCACTCCTTCCCATTCTGTCACTCCTTCCCATTCCGTCACTCCTTCCCATTCCGTCACTCCTTCCCATTCCGTCACTCCTTCCCATTCTGTCACTCCTTCCCATTCTGTCACTCCTTCCCATTCCGTCACTCCTTCCCATTCTGTCACTCCTTCCCATTCTGTCACTCCTTCCCATTCCGTCACTCCTTCCCATTCTGTCACTCCTTCCCATTCCGTCACTCCTTCCCATTCCGTCACTCCTTCCCATTCCGTCACTCCTTCCCATTCTGTCACTCCTTCCCATTCTGTCACTCCTTCCCATTCTGTCACTCCTTCCCATTCTGTCACTTCTTCCCATTCTGTCACTTCTTGGCTGGTGATGAGGTGTAGAAATAGCCAATCAATTATTGGCCTTCGATGTAAGCACAAAAACACGATGAAGCTCCGTTTTGGTGAGCATTGTGTTATTCGTTACTCGTCGGTTGGAACTAATTGGTTGTTGCTAAATCTTGAACATGCAGTTTGTCTGTCTGTTTGTATCTGTGATTCCGTTCGTCATTCCTTTTTTTATTAATTAATTCCTTCATCCATCCATTCATTCATCCATTCATGTGTCTTGCTGTTCATTCTCTTCCTCTGTCTGTCAGTTTCTTCCTCTGTTTCTGTTTCTGTTTCTGTCTTTCCCTATGTCTGTCTGTCTCTTTCTCTATTAGTCTCTCTCTCATTCATCCGTTCTTTCCTTCCTTTCTTCTTCTTTACTTCTTTCCTTTGTGTATGGATGCCCAGCAAAAACGATAACTTGAGGATAATCCGGTTTAACAGAAAGGATTCGGGCGATAAATGCAAATCGAACGCCTTACATGCATTCAATGCAGCCGTGTCTTTTCAATCCCAAATACAACTGCATGCTTGTAATATATATATATATATATATACATATTACATGTATATATACATGTACACTTGACCAGTTGAGACAAAACGCACATCCATCCTTCTGTCTACGCTTGCCTGACAGCTTATATGTTTGCGTATATGTATTGTATATACAGTGCGGTTTGATTTGTGCGTTTATGGGGCCAGTATAGGCTACAAGAATTGCAGAAAAATAACTGGGTGGTCAGACGTTGATTTATTTGGACTTGAGGTGTGCATTGCAATGAGGACTTTACCATGGGGTCCTAAGGAAGACGAAGGGGTTGAAGTTGAACCCTTCAACCCCGCAATGCGCTCACCCATGGGTGTGCCTCACAGTGCCTGTGACTTTACTAAACCCAATTATTTATGAGAAATGTGTAAAAATATCTTGGGGTCAGACGTTGATTTATTTGGACATGAGGTGCATGTGCATTGCAATGAGGACTTTACAACTATGGGAGTCACAAGAAAGATTACAGGGGGTTGAACCTTGACTCCCTCAATCGTCGGTAATTCTCACTCTGACGAGTGTGACTGCGTCTGCAGTCTTTCTTTTTGAACGCGTCGCATTGTGGGTGTATGCATATTATATTCACGTGTGTGGTCAAACATGTTCTTAAGTTTGCCCTTTTGTATGCGTGTGTGTGTAGCCTATGTGTGTGTGTGTGTGTGTGTGTGTGTTTGTCATCTCATGGTTGGATGCAAGCGCATGTTTGGGTAGATCTGTTTAAATTGTACGTGCAAACATGTGTATATAATTATAATTATAAAAACATAATGGTCTTACATAATTTATGTGAAGCGCAAGCTACATGTAGGCCCAATGTTAATTAGCCGTGGATATTATGTTGATGATGGACTGAACCGTCGATATTATGTAAGACGTGGATATAGTGTATACAGCCTACATGACTTGTTTCTTTACCTGCCTAGTATTAATGCTTGTATACATACATAAGCGTATACGTTTGATGCATGTTTGGCCTATAGAAAAATTACACATAGGTAGATCAGCATGATATTTCTACGCATATGTTTGGTAGTATCTTTGCATATACATCAGCGTATGCTTGTATGAATGTGTGCGTTTACACGCTGATAGATAAACGCGTAATGTGCTGATGATGTTGGTCGCCTTCGACGGTTGATAAGCTTCGTCGCTCTGTCCCTGGTCGAACATAAATTGGCGGAGAACCATAGAATTAGACCTGTGTATATATTTATATACACATTATATATATATGTATATATATCCTGGACGCAAGGTGGCGCAACTGCGGCCACTGTGAGCCACTTCCGGAAACAAGGAAACAAATAGGAAAGTCACATTTGACTTCCTTCCGTTTCTCGATCTGTTAATCTACAACGGTGTAATGAAATCATGCGACAAAATTATTTTCATTCACTCGGAATACTGGAATAGAATCGACAAATATGTTAGTCGATGTATGATATATGCTGTTCTATTATAAATTTATAATCATGAAAGTGCACTTATATATATTATATTTAAGTTACATATATATATATTATATAAGTTATATATGTAAAATATTCATTTGTGAAATGGCCTTGAGTAAGTCCTTCGCTCACAATTTATTACTCTGTGCCATCGTGTAATGCTTGGCCATGAAAGTTGTGTTTAATTAAGTATCAATCAATCAGTCAATCAATCAATCAATCGATCAAAAAGTATAGTTGTGTCGAGTATAGTTACATGTCTGATAAAATGTCTACTAATAATAATGATGGCATCATTTTGTCATTGCTTTGACGTGTGTGTAACATCAGGAATTTCTGAGCTACTTCTGAGGCGCAATTGTCAAGCATGGACACGTGGATTGCCGGTACATTATAATGCTTACTTGAATACATTAATTATACACGAAAACATGTATACCCAGAAATGAAAAATCCTATGGGATTGAGAAAATGGTCAGTAGGCAATATAGGCAAGCATGGTGAAGAGCCTGCTCTCAATTTATAATGGACAGAGAAATATCTGGATGGTCAGTCATCGGTCTCACAAGGTTGACAGCGCGACAGTCAGACGCACACACACACAGAGACAGTCAGACACTCACACAGAGACACACACAGAGAGACAGACAGAGAGACAGACAGACAGGCAGACAGACAGTCATATATGTAGTCACACGGGCAAACAGTCAGACACCTGACAGACAGACAGACGGGCAGACAGTCAGACACACAGACAGACAGACAGACAGACAGACAGACAGGCAGTCATATAGACAGGTAGTTAGACGGTCAAACAATCAGACACAGACAGAATGACTTCCTTACTTACCTACTTACTTACTGATTGACCGTTTTACAGATCAATCGATCGATAACTTAAGTGATTGATTAATCGATTGATTTTCTGATTAATTCTCCCAACAACTGATCGATTGGCTTTGCAGAGGGACGCGGGCAGTGTTGTACAGTAACGAAGTAAAAGTAACGCGTTACTGTACTTAAGTAAAAGTTTGAGTACTTTCACATGTAACGAAGTATCGAAAATATTAAATACTTTTACTTTCAACGAAGTAAAATTTTACTCATATTTCAGTACTTTTACTTCGTTACAATTTATGTGACGCTCGTTACAATGTTCGTTACTTCAAAGCGCTAATTAGCCTAACATTTCGTTTCCCTAAGCTAAGACCATCGACGTCGATGGCTAAGACAGCTTATACAAATTTGCATGCCTAAAAATAGATTTTCGATGGGTGGAGCTGCTGGATGCACTGCCATTTCTGTAGCAGAACGACTCTTCTGCTGTGCATTGTGCTAAGTTGCTAACAATGAATCGGAAGCGTGTGCTGCGTGTGCACTAGACTCAACGATAGCCTATAACCATTTCGAGAATTTAGTATTTTTGAAGGCTAATAATCGATTGAGTTAAGCTTATAGAAAGACTCGGTACTTTTACTTTTTACTTAAAAAGTATTATATGAAGGGGCTACTTTTTACTTTTACTTAAGTAAAATTTGTGACGAGTACTTTTACTTTTACTTAAGTAATTAAAATCCAGTTTACTTTTACTTTTACTTAAGTACATTTGCCCGATACTTTCAACAACACTGGACGCGGGGAGAGTCTTAACAATATAATATGTTAGTGGAAAAGGAGGAAGTATATCATCAGCGCATTCGCTCTGTTATTATATATAATGTATATATTTATATATGTATAATTGTATATATGTATATATGTACATATATATACATATATAAATATATAATAGCGATCGTTTGGTTGCAATCTTCGTCGATAGATGGCCACAGGTCGTGCAGCGGAATCTCATGAACGGTTTTTCGCCGCAACACACATCCGCTTGTCATCCCTGTATATACGACTCTAAGCCTCCTTCCTATCAGTCTGTGTGGATGCCTCTTGTTCTCTTCTTTGTCTGTCTTTGTCTGCCTGAGTCCTTTTTTTTGTCTGTCTGGATGTATCTCTGCGTCTGCATGGTTGCCTCTTGTTCTCTTCTTTGTCTGTCTTTGTCTGCCTGAGTCCTTTCTATGTCTGTCTGGATGTATGTCTGCGTTGTATTCTTGTCTGACTGGCAGTGCTTTTTTAGTATGCAGTTGTACACAAAAGGGCAGTTTAAACTGAATTTGCTCAGCTGTGAAAGCATTTTGTGGAGTTGCAAAAAATAGTTTAAATTATTCATTTAATCCGATTGAGAATAATTCACCACATGTGGAGAACTGCAGAAGGGAGAGAATGAGTTGTCCAGCTAAAAAATTCCTTAAAAACAGGTCTGCTGTCTGATGTTTTTTCTAGCTGTATAACCTCCTCTCATCTGCCTGTTTCTGTACGTGTCGGTGTCTCTGGATGTCGCATTGAGTCCGTCTGTCTGTCCTTCTAAGGTCCTTAGAAAACCGGCGAGACTCGAGAGAGACTCGAGACCCATTGAGATGAGGTCGTTTGAGCGAAGATCAGAGGAGGTCAATAATTGACTTGACCAGAAAAGGCGAGACTTCGACTTTGAGACTTTGCTACAGGAAGTCTCCGCTTCGGAAGATTTTTCCATCGAGATAGACTGACAAACAGCGTTTTATCCGCAGCGCCTTTAAGATGCTTAAAATATGAGATAAGCACTAACGAGTGTCTGGATAACACACCGACAGGCAGACAGACAGATAGACAGACAAACAGGCAGACAGAAGGAAAGCAGAAAGGCAGGCAGTCAGGCGGAAGGCAGGCAGACAGACATACATGTACATGCAAACAAGCAGACTGCTGACCATAGCTGATAGACAGACAGACGCAACTCATTTGTGAGTTGCTTTTAAGCTGCCCTACATCATACATGGACACACACAAAATGTTCTCATGCATACATACGAAGCTTACATTTGTGATCGCGACGTGTTTTATTATTTTGTGTTTATGGTGCGCTCTTTGATTGTTCTTTTTCGATGTTCCCGCAGCGCATTTTCAGGTGGTTCAATAAGAAACAATACATACTTACTTACTTTGTTTTATATTGCTTTAAATTACAACGTTCGTATAATTATTAGTGAACAGAACTTCACTGGCACTGAATGAGTTTCTGTGAAAGACTTGCTCAACGGCCTTGATTCAAGATCCTTACAGTTACAGTTACCGCTCGAGTGAAAGCTCGTACCCACTACCCTCCCTTTACATGTCGAACACTCTAATTATTCGGATATCGTGCCCCCGTATAATTTAAGACTCGAAACCTAAGACTAATCAGATTTTACCGACTATTATAAGCATGTCTTGCTTTGTTATAAGCCGTGACAATGCCTCTGCTAATTTAGCAAAGTCGTGCTGTAGGAATCCTCGCTCATTAAAACTCTGCTCAGCTTTCCCATAATTATGCCTTCCAGACTCCAGTGTCGTTATATTGAATAGCGTCCATGTATTGCGTGTAGTTATGGTTATGTTTAGCTGAGTTCATGGGTGGAGACTTGGGCGTAGACTTGGGGGGGGGGGGGGTTGAACGAGTGGCGCCGAAGGAAGGACGCGAGATTTTGTGCTGACGAATGGCTGAGTCGCCGACGAAATTTTCCACTTTTGCCGACCAAAAATTCTGACGACCTATTTTTAAAAAACTCATCCGGCCGAAATCTCCAGGAAACTAATACCCATTTTCCCGTCAAAAAGTTGATGACTTTTTAAAGTAATTTATTCGCCAGTGTATGCAGTGTGTCTTCGTGAAGTGTCCATGCCCTAGCACTCAACAATTGGGGGGAGGGGAGACAAATGCATGGGCCGTCTCCCCAACACATTCACTGAGGGGGACCGTCCCCCTGTACCCCATAAGTCTCCGCCCATGGCTGAGTTACATCTCCATCCGTCGCGCTGCAGAGACGTGCAATTATTACACTGCAGCGATGAAGGAATCGACGCTCGCTGGACTCGGATGAGCTGAAAGATTACAGACCGCTTCCATGTCGGTCGTTCGTGACAAAAGTGTATTGTGCAATGACCTGGGTCTAATCAGAGGACAATATTTCAGCTGAGACACTCTAATTATGAGACGATTTGTATAGCGCCGTAGCTCGGCCGAGGTCGAAGGAAAGGACACTGCGCGTTAGTTAAAAAGGTTACTGGCAGTCATAAGAAGATAGATCACAGGCAAAAGGAACACATTAAATTTTATTCAAGAGAATTATGCAGGTTTTTTTTAACGTGCAGTTGTACACAAAATGTGCAGTTCCAAATAGATTTGTGCAGTTGTAGAAGCACTTATGTACAGTTAAAATTAGCAAAAAGGTCATTGTCCTCCAATTGGAAGTAGGCTAATTTATCATGGAGAGGATGGGAACGGAAAGAAGGGGTTGTGCAGTTCTAAAAATTTCTTTAAAACAGCCCTGAGAGAACAATAGAGATAAATGGGAACAATGTTTTACCAAAAGAGGCAAGTTCCACTAGATCATCGTAATTAGGATGATTTGCAAACAAAATATAACTGCCAAGCGATGCGGATCAGACAAATTTTTTGAACAGCCTAAACAAGATTTTAAAAGCTCTGAAGGGAAATCAGACAATTATCCAAGAAAAAATCCGAACTACTGAGGTTACTAGCTTATGCCCAGTATTATAGGCTCAGAAAGTAGAATTCTTCAATACCTCTGTTGCACCTCTGATCCTTTGATAACCGGATTACAACTTCCTTTGAACTACAATTATTGAACAACCCCTCTGACTAGACACAGCGCTCGTGAAAATGTCTGGTACCCTGCGCTTGGCTTTTGAATGGCACTTTAGAAGTTTGGAGATCACGATTACGACTAGGCCCAATGCTTTTCCTGCTGTTCACTCCTGAACGGTTCATCATAACTGAAGACCAGTTGACTAAATAACTATGCATATAACATATATAATTATATAACATATATATTATATATCATATATATTATATATGTATTATGTATATAGAGTCTAATATATAATATATAACAGCACATTCACACGCTGACCGATTGATTGCGAGATTCCCTTGCAGCAATTTTCATTTTGCACTTTCGTAATGCGATTCCTGGAAGGTCTCGTCTGAGCTGTGTTCTGCAATCAAGTATATAGGATGCAACCTAATGGGGCGGACGGAGAATTACAGCGAGCATATAATATATATATTATAAATATACATATATTACAGACAATATGTAATATTATATATAATAATATCTATATAGAGAGAGACAGAGACAGAGAGACGGAGACAGACAGAGAGAGAAGGAGAGATAGCCAGACAGAGACAGAGAGCGCAATGACATTTGCCGTTCAGACTCGTTCACGGACCAACAGTGTGGAATGCTCTGCTGCCTGTTGCGATTCACGACCCTGAAATGTGGCTGGATGGTGGGACGTAATCGTTCATTTATTGATGTATTCTTATTGGCAGTTGCGTACACGTATTACTCGTATAGCTATAGAATACATGTGTGTGGCACATTTGTTGCTTTATCTTGCAATCTACAAATCCACTTAGGCCTATATCAATAAAAATGGTAGTTATTATCATAGCAATAACTATTAGTCAACAGTTATTTTTAATATTGATGATGACTGTAATAATAATATTAATTATTATTATAATTAAACTGCTATTACTGATATGCTATTATTATTAAGCTTATTATTATCGTTATTTGCTTTATCCTTATTATAAAAATCGCACCCTGTATATATTTTATATACT
The DNA here is from genome assembly GCA_945859605.1 of Lumbricus rubellus. Lineage (NCBI taxonomy): Eukaryota > Metazoa > Annelida > Clitellata > Crassiclitellata > Lumbricidae > Lumbricus > Lumbricus rubellus. The sequence continues at coordinate 9,354,463 of OX243811.1, read as the reverse complement.
ATAGCTCTATCATCATCGTCATCGTCTTCGAGGTCAGCAGTTTTTTTAGCAGTATTTCATCTGCAGTTGGTTAGATCGGTGTGGTGGTTGGGTGGAGAAAAGAAGGCGACCCTGAATGACCTCTGCTCGTGTTTTACTGTCCCTGTCCTGCGCCGCTTCCCTTTGTTGTCAACGGTCCTTTCTCATCTAACTCATCCTTCTCCTCTTCGCTCTCCTTTCTTCATGCTCCACTTCGCCATTATTCTTCCTATTCTTCCTCCTCTTTTTTCTTGTCCTCCTCTTCCTTCCCTCCTTATCCCATTCCTACCCTCCTTCTCCGCTTCCTTTCCTACTTCTCCTTCTCTTCATTATCTTCCGTCAGGGCCTCCTACTCCTCCTCCTCTTCCTCCTCCTCTTCCGCTTCATTCTGCTCCTCCTCTTCCTCTTCACTGGCTATAATTTTGCTTTACTGCTATAATGCAACGACGCTCTTTCTCGTCGGCTCAACTTTTCTGGACCTTGAACCTGTTGCTCCTCGCCTGGTGCCTAGAGGCAGTGTTTAATCTAGACGTCTCTGGGGGGAAAGTTCCCCCCCCCAGGATTGACATTTCCCCCCCCCCCCCAGAAAAATCTGACAAAATGATATTGTTTTTTTACTGTTTTCATCATTGTTTTACATGAAGTGTTATAATATACGGTGATATTATTTACTCTTACAATTATGATTATAAATAATGACATTATTAATTTTACTAACATAATATATGATACTATCATGTTGCAAGGAGTATAACTTACTAAAAATTTGGCAAAATGATAATAGTTTTAGCTGCTGCTTACATCATCACATTACATTAACTGTTATAATATAATATACCGTAATATTATAAATTATATGGCTATAGTAAATATTTAATATTATAATATGTGACACAATCCTGCTAAAATGAGTGTTAAGATGACACCTTAAAATGCTGCCATTGCAATGTGGAAATTCAAAAGATTTCTCATGAGGCTCTGAACAAGCACAGGTTTTTGTTAAGATGACACCTTAAAATGCTTCCATTGCAATGTGGAAATTCCAAAAGTTTCTGGTGAGGCTCTCAAAAAGTACAGGTTTTTGTTAAGAAGACACCATAAAATGCTGCTATTGCAATGTGGAAATTCCAAAAGTTTCTCATGAGGCTCTGAACAAGTACAGGTTTTTTGTTAAGATGACACCTTAAAATGCTTCCATTGCAATGTGGAAATTCCAAAAGTTTCTGGTGAGGCTCTCAAAAAGTACAGGTTTTTGTTAAGAAGACGCCATAAAATGCTGCCATTGCAATGTTGAAATTCAAAAAATTTCTGATGGCAATGTGGAAATTCCAAAAGTTTCTGGTGAGGTTCTCAAAAAGTACAGGTTTTTGTTAAGAAGACACCAAAAAATGCTGCCATTGCAATGTAGAAATTCAAAACATTTCTGATGTGGAGGGGGATTTCCCCTCCCCATACCCCTCCCCCTCCCGGTCTCGGCGCTACGCGCCTCACGAGCGTCCTTCGGACGCTCAATTGTCTCCCCCCCCCAGAAACCTGAATTCCCCCCCCCCAGAGTAACGGGGACTAGATTAAACACTGCCTAGAGGTCACTCCACAATATTCTATTCAAACTTAAAAACGGCCTTATTTACTATATTTAGCCGTGGTTGAACTGGGAACGCTTCTAAGTAGATTGCTTGAAGGTGTGCACTGTGCATGCAGACAATAAACGAACCTTTGTTTGGAGTATGAATGGGACGCAGAAACAATGGATTTATAGATCAGAAAAATGAGTAGACTAGAAAAGGTCATCTTCACCATAATGACTTTTTAGAACTAACAGTATTTCTATCAATGAACGTTGGAGCAAGATGGACAATTGGACATACAAGTACTCCTGCTGTTGTTTAATGACATCGACAGCTGCCAATGAGTCTAAATAATTAAAGAGGATACGAGCAGTGTCTAGCCTTGCTTTTCCATGTTGCATTGTGATATCCCTCCACACACTTTAGAGCTATAAGTGGGCTGATCGGATGAGGAAAGTTAGTCTAAAGTCGAACACTGAACAATGTGAACATGTCGTCGTTTCCTGCGTTGGTTCGTGAGTTTTGATGATGATGTATAGGCAATTATTTCAACGTTCAAGAATTAATGTTGACAGAGAAGGAGGATAAAAAGCATAAATCAGCAGAAAATATGAAGCAATATTTCAGTCAACTTTTCCAGATGTGGAGGGATGGATGGATGGATGGATGGATGGATAGATACATGGATGGATGGATAGATGGTTGGATGGATGGATGCAGAAACAATGGATTAACAGATCAAAGAACCTGGATAGATGAATAGATGGATAGATGTATGGATGTATGTATGTGTGAATGGATGGATGGATGAATGGAGGGATGGAGTAGTGAATGGATGAATAGATTGATAGGTATATGGATGGTGGGTTCAAGCCTGTACGGGTTAAAGAATGGATGAATGGATGAATGGATGAATGGATGGATGAATGGATGGATGGATGAATGGATGGATGGATGAATGGATGGATACGTTAATGGATGGATTAATAGATATATGAATGGATGGTGAGTGTATGGATTAGTGAATGGATGCATGGAAGGATAGATTGATGGACGGATGGGTAGTTGAATGAATGAATGAATGAATGAATGGATGGATGGATGAATGAATGAATGGATGGATGGTCGGAAAACAGACGTTGCAAAGATTGAGTGACAAAAAATGGAGACGGAGAGGGAGGAGGAAGAGGAAGGAGAGAAAGCGGAGGAGCAGACGATGGTGAACTGGCGGAAGCGACGAAAAAAGAGACTGTGGATTCAATCCACTGGGATCTGTATTGGAATGGCAAACCAGAACCAATGGCTGACACAATACGCTGAAGAATAATAATTAATGTATTCTAGCCCTACGACGCATTCTTAATGCCTGTCTGCGTGTTATATAAAATATATAGAAGTGTTAGGGCAAGGACACCTATACATAGACATAATATTATATAAATATACAATATCATACACATTATATGTAAGCACATAAAACATACATGTACGAATACATTACGTAATGAATGCAAAAATATATATTATTTGCATAACGCTGTGTTGCATTCGTGTTCTGCAAAATATATCGATAGGACGGGAGTGGCGGTATAGACGCATGCTACATAAGCCCCTGGACATAAACCTCCGGGCAAAGCCCCCCGGATAGAAGCCCCGGGCTAACGGCAGAAGTCTCCAGGATAGGGCAAAAGCCCCTCCAGGCTAGAACATAAATATTCATACGGATATTACGGTATACAATTTCACGAACCACGTCTTCGTTGGATTTCATGCCATATACGGTATCTCCGATCTTGACAAAGCTGACGCAACAAACGTTCCTGTAGTTGCTTGGTAGCCTACTGCACTTCACCAGCATTATTTCTCCTCTGTTGTGTTTAATATCCATGACACACCAGGGCTTTTCTAACGTGCAGTTGTTCACAAAATGTGCAGTTCTAAATAGATTTGTGCAGTTGTAGAAGCACTTATGTACAGTGAAAACTAACACTTTTGTACAGTTAAAATTAACAAAAAAGGTCTATGTCCTCCGATTGGAAGCAATTTACCACGGATGATGGGAAAGGAAAGAAGGGGTTGTGCAGTTCTAAAAATTTCTTTACAACAGCCCTGTGGCACTGTACTTAACTTAAACACGTAGGCCTAGTTAGCACGGTTTAAATGGGTTTTTTCTGGTGGGGTAAATAAAATAATGCTTAAAGGCGACGAATTTCTAATAAGTTTTCGTTTCATATTACGTCAATCGTTGACGACGTCACGCAACCTTTTCGAAGGGGAGGGATTTTGTCCGGGGGAGGGGTTTATGTCCGAGGAAACGGGGGAGGCGAGCTTTTGTCTAGGGAAGATTTTTCTAGGCACACAGTGGGGGCCTTTTGTCCGGGGGCCTTTGTCAGGAGGACTTGTGTCCGGAGACTGGGTCGTATACTCTTGGGAAGGACTGCGGATTGGGGGGGGGATGAACCGAGTGGGGGAAAATAATAATCATATGGATCGTATTCGTGGAATTAGATTTTCTGCAGAAATTTTCCATTGGAGATGTGCCGTTGCTTTCAATGTCGACATCTTTATTGCATTCTCCACAACGAGATCGAATGCCACGACATACTTTGCATACATTGATGTACTTTGTGGCCCCTACGTCCGCTTGGTTGTCTGTGTGGTTGGACCTGTGTCTCTGTCTGTCTGTCTGTCTGTCTGTCTGTCTGTCTGTCTGTCTGTCTGTCTGTCTGTCTGTCTGTCTGTCTGTCTGTCTGTCTGTCTGTCTGTCTGTCTGTCTGTCTGTCTGTCTGTCTGTCTGTCTGTCTCCCAGTGTGTCTATAAGTCTGATTTTCTGCATCCCTCTTTATATACATAATATAGCTGATTATGTGTCTATTGCTGTGTTGCTGGATGCGTCTTCGTGTCTTGGTGGGTCTTCCTGGTCTGCATATTATTGTCTGTCTGTCTGTCTGTCTGTCTGTGTATATCATTGCATGTGTCTATGTGTCTATGGTTAACACGGTTTGCCTAACTGATTGTCTTTGTCTACGAAGGTATATTTACATTTCCTGGTCTGCATATTATTTGTCGAGGTGTTTCAGTATATATATATATAAAATTTATATATGTATATGTAATTTATGTATATATAATTATATATACAATATATGCACATATATGTGTATATATACAGTATATAATATATGTATATAATACATAGTACTATAATAGACTCTATTCTATGTTCCTCTGTGTACTTGGCATAATGCATCAAACCTATAGATGTTCTAAACATGCGGTGCCTCTCTCGTCACCCACTCACCCTAAGTTTCCCACTTTCCCTCCATGCCGTCGTACAACGGCTGATAGGATTATGTCAAGATAATTAATTCTCCACTACGTCTATCAGCATGAAAGATAAAAAATATAATTATACTAACGAGTGTTTACTGCGTTTGGTGCAAGGAATGAGAACCACGCAAGAATGCAATATTAAAGAAAAATGAGAAATGAAGTGGATCGGTCTCGAATGTATACTTCGTGGAATTCTTTCTTTCTCGAGGGAGATCGAAAAAGGAGGTCACTTGAAGGTCAAGGGCGATGACGTCAGACTGGTAAAGGATAACGGAAGAAAACGGAGATAAATGTACTTCTCCTCCTCCTCCTCCTCCTCCTCCTCCTCCTCATCATCATCATCATCATCTTCTTGTTCTTGTTCTTGTTCTTGTTCTTGTTTTTGTTCTTCTTGTTCTTCTTCTTCTTCTTCTTCTTCTTCTTCTTCTTCTTATTCATCATCTTCTTCTTCTTCTTATTCATCATCATCTTCTTCATCATCATCATCATCATTAATTCATTATCATCATCATCATCATCATCATCATCATCATCATCATCTTCTTCTTCTGCTTCTTTTTCTTCTTCTTGTATTCCTCCATATTTTTCTCTTTCTGTCCTCCTCCTACTCCTCTTCCTCCTTCACCTTCTTCTCTTCATCTATACTGCCTCGACTCTGTATAATTATTATTTAAATTTGCCTTAATAACCTTTCTAACACATTCCAGACAGTCTTCGTTATAATATCTCACACCATTATCAGCCCAACCGAATCCAGATAAACCATATACCGTATACTATAATACGGTCAAGATCTGCAGTCTGCACTCAGCGTCTATTCGGTAACCTCGAACCTGCAATCGTCGGATATCAAAGCAGGCAGTCCATCGTCAGCACCGCATCATCCATTTCGTGCAATACCAATTAGAATGTATCATGTAGATGGTGATGAAGACGACATTGCAAGATCCCTAATGGCGTAATTCAGCTGCAGCAGCTAATTTACGGGTTCTGGGATTACTTTGGACGACTGCAGCAGCAACGACCACATTTCGTTTGCAAATTAGAATGATTACAACGACGACGAAGTTTTTTTTTAGAGTAGATCTAAATTAGGAAATAATCGGTGAGACAAAGAGAGAGACAGGTAGAGGAACAGACAGATACATAAGGAAGGACACGTTGAGGCAGAGACAGAGAGACACAGAGAGAGACACAGACAGACAAGTAGAAGAACAGACAGATATACATGGAAGGACACATGGACTAAGTGAGAGACAAATGGACAGACGGCGCATGATGGACAGATGTGCAGAATTATATTTAAACAGACATAAAGACACGCGGAGACAGGCAGACAGATAGACTATGCAGATAGAGACACAGGACAAGGAGACAGACAACATACAGACAGACAGACAGACAGACAGTTAGTTAGTTAGAATCAAAACAGTTCGTCCGACATCGAGTCAGAAAAATAGCCAGGGAAACGCAAAGACAGACATACAATCAGACATACAGAAAGACATACATACATGCAGACATGCAGACATACAGACAGGCATGCAGACTACAGATGTATGCATGCAGGTAGACATACATGCACGCAAACATGCGGACATACAGACACACAGACCCACACATAGACAGACATATAGACAGACACGCAGACATACATACAGACAGACATATAGGCATACAAACATACATACAGACTGACGGATGAATGGACTGGTAAATATAGTGGCTAAATAATAAATATAGTGGCCAAGATACAATGGGGATTGAATTAGACGCCTACTTGCTAGAGAGAGTGCTCTTTGTTCAGCCATTTCTACGTCATTTCTACGTCATTTCTACGTCATGTTCTAGTGCTTCTTCTCATAGGCGGAGACCTGGTCCGAACTTTGGGGGGGACGGACGAGCGGCCGAAGGACGATCGCTTAATTAAGCGCGAAGCCTAAAAAAGGTGTTTTTGACGACTAAAAAAAGTGTCCAGAAATTTTGACGACTAAATAGAGGCGCTTTATAACAGGGTTGCCAGATTTCGAAAAAAATTGTCGCGAGATTACGAGAAAAAGTCGCGTAAATCTCGAATTTAATTCTTGTAGAATGATTATATCTTTAACAGAGGTGTGCAAGCACTATGAACAGTATTGACATGAAAGTTAATTTTTAAAGTAGGCCTAATTGTAATTGTTCGAGACGCTTTTCTTGTAGGATGAATGCCTCATAAAAGAATTATGAAAATACTGTGGATAGTAATCACAAAAAGTCATGAATATTAATTTCTAAAGTAATTGTATTTGCTCGAGGATGTTATTCCTGTATGACGAGTATCTCTTAAAAGAGGTGTGCAAATATCGTGGACTGTAATCACAAAAAGACATAAGACATGAATACAAATTTTTTAAGTAATTATAATTTCTCGAAGGTGTTATTCCTGTATGATGCGTATCTCTTAAAAGAGGTGTGCAAAATACTAAGAACAGTAATCTCAAAAAGATATAAAAGTTGACTTTTTAAAGTAATTGTAATTGTTCCAGAGGTTATTCCTGTAAGATGGGTATCTCTTAAAAAAGGTGTAGAAATACTATGAACAGTATGACAAAAAATAATATGAATGTAATTTTTTAAAGTATTTGTAATTGCTCAAGAGGTTATTCCTGTAGGATGAGTATCTTCTAAAAGAGGTGTGCAAATACTATGAACAGTAATAACCAAAAAAACATGAATATTAATTTTTAAAGTAATTATAATAATTATTGCTCTAGGATGTTATTCCTGTGTGATGAGTATCTCTTAAAAGAGGTGTTCAAATATTTTGGACAGTAATCACAAATAATTGTACGAATGTTAAATTTAAAAGTAATTGTAATTGTTCCTATTGTTATGCCTGTTGGATGGGTAACTCTTAAAAGAGGTGTGAAAATACTATGAACAGTTTTCACAAAAATGCAATGAATGTAAATTTTTAAAGTAATTGTAATTGCTCGAGACGCTATTTTTGTAGGATGAGTATCTCTTAAAAGAGGTGTGCAAATATCATGAACAGTAATCACAAAAAGTTATATGAATGTTTATTTCTAAAGTAATTGTAATTGATTCAGGTGTTATTCCATGTAGAATGAGTATCTCTTAAAAGAGGTGTGCAAATACTATGAACAGTATTCAAAACTCACTTATTCAAACAATCGTTTATTTATTGACAGTAACATGTTATCCTGTGTACAGCGCCCTTTCTTTCGGCCTCGGCCGAGCTACGGCGCTATATAAATCGTCTTATTATTATTATTATTAGTAGTAGTATTCACAAAAAATTACATGAATGTTAATTTTTAAAGTAATTGTAATTGCTCGAGACGCTATTCTTGTAGGATGAATATCTCTTAAAAGAGGTGTGCAAATATTTTAGACAGTAATCACAGAAATAATATGAATGTTAATTTTTAAAGTAATTAAAGTTCGCCTAATGGTAAATCTTCTCTTTGTCAACCTTCTCATTGAGACTGATTCGTTTGCGCGAGAGCAAGATTTGAACTGCGATATGTACTTACAAGATTTCAAAATGTCGCCGTCGCGACCGCGAGACAAGTCAAAAGTCGCCCAAAAAGCGCGAGGTCGTGAGAACGAAATTTTATGTCGCGAGCACTTTAAAAAGTCGCCCACTTCGCGCTTTTCGCGACGACCTGGTAACCTTGGTTGATGGGTAAAATCAAATTATTTGAATTCTTTTTTTTATTATTCAACTGTTTAACGACATCTTATCGCAACAAAGGCTGTTGACGTCTTTAAAGTTACAGTATCAATGTATTTCAGATAACTGTTGTTTAAATGTTCCGCAGTTTCTGTGTATAATGTCTATCTTTTTTTCTTTTCATTGTTCTTCTTCTGGAATTTGTATTTCCATGTCGACAGTGTTCATAAAGTGGTTGCTGTAGGTCCTCTTTGATACATTTGTCATTATTTAGTGTCACCATTTAACATACATGCACAAACATACATAGCCTATATTTAAATATACATTCATTTCTGATTTTAATTTTTATTTATTTTTAATTAATACATATATAAGCAAATAGATTAGATATTCAACATTAATACGAAAATCAAATCATTCAGCTATCATCTATAAGCTCAAACAATAATAGCAAAAATCGTTTGATTCAATGCCTATTTAATCTATTACAGAATTAGTTAACACACACACACACACGCCCACATACACACACACAAACCACACTAAAAAAGCAAACAAATACAACTAAAATTATAATTCACATGCAATACTTTTTACATAAATTTTCTATTAGTTATGGTCATAAGTATATTTTAAGCTTCAAGATAATTATAATTATACAATTATAAAACTTTTATGAAGAAAGAATTTAAGGGTGTCCAAGTAAGGTGTTTTCAAAAAAGCACGATGTATCCCGGTTCTGTTATGGCATCGCTCTTACGCGTTGAACAGATTTTTTTAGTAATTTGTTCGGAAATCTCTTTATAACATTGTAAAGTCGTCAGTCGCCTGCAGTGTGTTCATCAAGTGTCCATGTTCTGACACTTAACGATTGGGGGGAAAAATACATGGACCGTCCCCCCCCACCACATTCTTTGGGGGGGACCGTCCCCCTCTGTCCCCCCCTATGTCTCCGCCCATGCTTCTTCTTATTATAATTATCGTCATCTCACAGACGTCATCAAAATGGACTTATCACGTGTTCATTGCTTTTCGTTAAAGTATGCTCTCTCAGTCAGCCAGAGAAGAAACAGCGACATAGACAGACAGATGAAGGGACAGACAGGCGGACGGACTGCTAAGTATAGACAGATATTAAAGGAAGATAATAGACAGACAGGCAAACGCGTAGGCAATCTGGTAGACATGTACCATATCAGGCAGAGAGAGTAAGAAACAGACATACATACATATAGACATGCATACATACAGACAGACAGACACGCAGGCAGACGGTAGGCTAACGAGGCTAAATATAGAGGCCAAGTGACAATGAAGATTGAATAAGACGCTATTCGTCCTCTGCCATTTCGACTTCATCTTGTCAGTGCTTCTTATTATCATCAACGCTGCAGAGTCGTTGTTAAAACGGACAAATCGCATGCTGTGCTCTCTTAAATCGCTCTTCGCTATGTATATATATATATATATATATATATATATATATATATATATATATATATATATATATATATATATATATATATATATATATATATATATATATATATATATATATGCGTGTGCGTGTGTGTGGGTGTGTGCGTGTGTGTGCGTGCGTGTGTGTGTGCGTGTGTGTGGGTGTGTAGGCCAGCATGTATGTCAGGCTTCCACATCGGGCAACGCATCTCCTCCTCCTCTCGTCTCTGGAGCAAAAGAGTTTCTTGATGTGCAGCTCTGAGCGGGAAGGACAAGATATCGACTACACTATAATATATATATATATATGAAAACTTATCTATGCATATTTTAAAATATTTATGTGCGGTATATATAAAAATATCTGTGTTGCGTCTTCCGCTGTCATTAAATCTAAAGGAGTGAAGAAGGAGGTTGACTACAGATCGATTTGATTCATTTCCAGTTTCCGGAGTTCCATAGCACTGATAAGCAACCACCCTCTTTCTTCTACTCTTACTCCTCCTCTTCTTCTTCTTCGTCTTCTTCTTCCTCTTCAATCTCCTCCTTCACTTCTTCCCATTTATCCTCCTTTTCCACCACCTACTCCTTCTTTTTTCTTTTCCACTTCCTTCCCCCTCTCCATATCCTCTTTCTCTTCCTCCTTCTCGTCCTTCTCCGCCTCGTCCTCTGCAACAGCAACAGCAGCATCAGCATCATTACCCAGATGTCAATAACATGATATAGTTTATACCCCTATATATAACCTACTGCTCTCTGATGCTACGCTGGTTCCCTGTCCAGTATCGATCCGTTCCTCAGACAATGCATGTCTTCAACATGTCGAAGACAATGGTTTTATGGCATCTCTTATCCCATTCATCCGTTCACTACCAGGATTTATTTGGCGCCTGACCCCAGCGCGGCTAGTGAGGACAGTTTTTAGATGCGCATAGAAAGAGTCAGAGTGGACCCTGCATGAAAGACAAGCGTGGCGCCAGAGGGAAGACCATTCCAAAGCAAGGGGTCAGCCACCGAGAACGCTCGATTCTGCTTGGTGTATGTGCGGGCAAAATGAGTGAATAGAGAAAGAAACAGAAAAACACAGACGGTCAAACAGCAAGACGGAAAGATAGCCAGGCAGACGCACGGACAGATATAGCCAGGCATACAGGCCTATTTAAAGACTTGCTCTGTATAGCCTAATACATGTTTTTATTGGCTGTCTTTTTGCTTTCTTGTTAGCTTAGTGTGTAAAATGATGATTCGTTTGAATTACTATGACACTTTAAAGCAATAATTAAAAAAAACTGTAGTTACCGGTATGTGGCAAGTAAGTTTGCATTTGTTTGTTTATTTTTGTGTCTGTACACGTGCAATGCTTAAGAGCGTAGTTGTTCCTGCATGCTTATCTAATCTAATCTAATACCGGTATAACATTTATAAAGCGCCTCTCACAGCAAAGCTATTCAGAAGCGCTCTCAGCGTGACAGGCCCATGAAAAGAGAAATGTCTTCAAGCAGCGAAAAGACGCAGGCAAATTTCTCACCAGAATCCTGCTACGAATTGCAGAGGGAAGGGAAGGTTATTCCACATTGCGGGACCCACAATAGCAAAAGCCGATGCTGTGTTAATAATTAGGTTCGCGACCGAGGCACAAATAGATCAAGACGGTTAGCAGAACGAAGAGGGCGTGAAGATCTTACAGAAAGAGGCTTTACTTGGACATCAAGTAACTGAGGTCTTTTGTACGCTAAGCCCTGCGTCGACTTAGTAACAGTTACTATAGAATTATTATAGGAGTAAGGCCTTGTATCTGATTCGGACTTCGCCAATGGTTCTTCTCTGCATGCAAGTGCCAGTCCCAAGCCTGAATAAAGAAGGAGGGCGACACTAATCATCTTTGATTATGGCAGTGTCGTTAAACACGCAATAAGCTGTATTTGATTCGCGCAGATTTCGTGAGCTATTTTGAAGGTCATGAATCGTATAGGCCTACATGTAAGCTTATGTGAAGATGTGTGCACATCGAATAAGTCGTGCCGCCTGCGGCTAAGTCTATAGCAAGAGAATTTAGGGCGGATTGTACAGCCTTTGTACAGTTGACACGCGAACCGTAGGAAACCTAATTAGTAGGGAGTCACAAAAGTCCATTCGTGTAGAGATAAAAGCATGTACCGTGGTCACCTATCTTCTAATTGCTTGTCCATGCGTGTGTGAACGTGTAGTCCACGTTTAGCTGTTAGTTGCCAAATTCCAATTACAGACTCACGCTAATTTTTTTATATTGATCGAACCAACTTGGTCAAGTTAGGATTCGTTTGGGTTGTTGTTGTTATCTGATGTCACAGAGAAAAGCCTTCAAGTAATTAATTAGCCAAATGTCACCGTTGGATCTATATAGGCCTAATACTATTCGTATTCTGCCAATCTGATGTTTTGAGGGGAAAAACGAAAATCGATTGATTAATTATTTTGCTCGATTTCACAATCATGTTATGTATTATTATATTAATACATGTATCTACTGCAGAAAGTCATGTATATGTTTGTTTGTATGTGCACTTGTATGGTGCCCCTTCAAGCCCCACTACTCAGAGGCGCTCCCGACTACAACGCGGACACTGCAGTGGAGTTTCACGCCGAAGCGCTGAGCAATTGCGAGTGAAGGACTTGCCAAGGGTCTTTGCGCGGCGACTTGAGGTGTATTCGAACCTGCAGCCCTCCGGCCGCAAAGCAACGAACATACCCACTACACCACCGCGCCCAACAATTCCCCACATATGCAGACTATATGTTAATGAGTGTGTATGTGTATTTGCATTCGTGTGTGAGGTTCCGGTGTTTATCGAGCATACCGTGTAAGTGACTCCGGTCTGCTTGTGGGTGTTACTGCACTGTTCCGCATGTAATCTTGTATACATACTTTTATGCCTAGAGTTCTAGACCTATATGAATATGTTTTTGGTTTTGCTCGGTGTAATAGATTTCCACACAAACGGGCATATACAGTATACATAATATATATATACAAACACAGACAGGCACTCATAAAGAGACGAGCACATAATGTCAAATGTCATACAGACAACAAGGGAGACAATTATACAACAGCAGCAGAAGCAGCTAGAGCGTGGTGATGTATTTCGAGACAATGGCGGCCTTCTTCGTGTACAACAATGGAGGCGATGTCAGCAGCAGCAGCAGCAGCAGCAGCAGCAGAGCATCTCATCGTCCGAATAATATGCGACCTGGGACCAGCAGGCGCTATATAAATCCAGATGTTTCGAATCTCGTCGAGTGCTGAATGGCTCAGTGACCCCAGCCATGACCTCAGCAGCAGCAGCCTCACTGCGCATGCTCACAAAATACCGCAGTGCAACCAAAAAAATAGAGTGTCATAATGTTACGAGGACAAGGACGACGTTATATATTATAATTTATTGTGTGGTTGAAGATACAAAAAACTGTATGGCATTGCGGAAAACCATCTTTCTCTGTCTCTGTCTGTCTGTCTGTCTGTGAATGTCTCTCTGCCTTTCTGTCTCTCTGTTTCTCTGCCTCTGTCTTCTGTGCGTGTATGTCTCTCTCTATACATACCGGACGAAGGGTACTGTCGCCGTCCGCCCGAACAGCTGTTTGTCCGATCCACCCCCAGAAACCTGAATCTCCCTTCGCAAGTAGTGGGACTAGATTAAACATTGTTTGTACATGTTTGTGTAACTGTGTATTATTTTATGTGTGTATAATTATGTGCGTATAATTATGTGTGTATGCATTATATGTGTGTATAATTATGTGCGTATAATTATGTGTGTATGCATTATATGTGTGTATAATTATGTGCGTATAATTATGTGTGTATGCATTATATGTGTGTATAATTATGTGCGTATAATTATGTGTGTATGCATTATATGTGTGTATAATTATGTGCGTATAATTATGTGTGTATGCATTATATGTGTGTATAATTATGTGCGTATAATTATGTGTGTATGCATTATATGTGTGTATAATTATGTGCGTATAATTATGTGTGTATACATTTATATGTGTGTATAATTATGTGCGTATAATTATGTGTGTATGCATTATATGTGTGTATAATTATGTGCGTATAATTATGTGTGTATGCATTATATGTGTGTATAATTATGTGCGTATAATTATGTGTGTATGCATTTATATGTGTGTATAATTATGTGCGTATAATTATGTGTGTATGCATTTATATGTGTGTATAATTATGTGCGTATAATTATGTGTGTATGCATTATATGTGTGTATAATTATGTGCGTATAATTATGTGTGTATAATTATGTGCGTGTGTCTCTCATTTGATGTTTTTTGTTGTCTGCTTAATTATACACAGGCGCCATTCGGAAGTCGTCACCGGTCATCGTCAGCAGCCTCGTTATCATGACGACGGCTCTCGGGCTGAGCATGCTGGGTAACGGAAGTCGAGACAGCGACATCCGGTCGCTTCTAGCGGCTGTTCTCTACATCAGTTCCGGTAAATATTAACCGGAAGTTGCGTTGAATGAATGTCGCGCTGACCTTTGACATAATTAATATGATGTTGTGACCTTTGACATAATTAATATGATGTTGTGACCTTTGACATAATTAACATGATGTTGTGACCTTTGACATAATTAATATGATGTTGTGACCTTTGACATAATTGAGACGCAAATTTGAAGATCTTTTAGAATCGTAATACAGTCAATCTGCGAGGTTTACACATACGTACATTACATACATACACACATAGTACATACATACATACATACATATATGCACATTGCATACATACATACATACATGCATACGTACATAAATACATACATACAAACATACATACATACATACATACATACATACATAGACTACATTCATGCATGCATACATACATGCATGCATGCATACATACATACATACATACATACATACATACATACATACATACATACATACATACATACATACATACATACATACATACATACATACATACATACATACATACATACATACATTCGTACATACGTACATACATACATACATACATACATACATACATACATACATACATACATACATACATACATACATACATACATACATACATACATACATACATACATACATACATACATACATACATACATACATACATACATACATTCATACATTCGTACATACATACATACATACATACATACATACATACATACATACATACATACATACATACATACATACATACATACATACATACACTCATACATTCGTACATGCATTCATACGCATATATATATATACACACGTGCTTGCATCTTCAAGCAGAAAGAACCGAAATAACTTCAGGTATTTGTGCTAACATGATGGACTCAGTTTTTCATCTACTTTTTAAAGGCGCTATATAAATCGTGACGAATGAGTCACGACTGCCATCTGTCGGTGATTAATTTACAGCGAAATAAAGACATGAAATGGTTTCAATATTAGAGATGAACTCTGAGGATTATGTTCGTAATAACTAAATAAAAAAAGAACGATGGATGGATGGATTGATGGATGGATGGATTATATGGATGGATGAATGCAGAGAAGGATGGATGGATGGATGAATGCAGAGAAGGATGGATGGATGAATGCATGCAGAGAAGGATGGATGGATGGATGGAAGGGAGAATGAAGAGAGAAAGGAGGAAAAGAAGAAGGACGTATAGTATGTATAGTATAGTGTATCCTCGTCTTTCTCTCCTCTAAAAACTTGCCTTTTTTCTCGGGGTTGAACGCACTGGGAGCGCTTCTGAAAGGCTCTTGCTACAAGAAGCGCTTTATAAATGATCAGATAAGATAAGATTAGAAGAAGGAAAGAGCGAATGTTAGATCAATATTATTTCTTGATAAACCGATCGACTTTATGAACGCACATGTGTACAATGTACATGTATGTATGTATGTATGTATGTATGTATGTATGTATGTATGTATGTATGTATGTATGTATGTATGTATGTATGTATGTATGTATGTATGTATGTATGTATGTATGTATGTATGTATGTATGCATGCATGTATGTATGTATGTATGTATGTATGTATGTATGTATGTATGTATGTATGTATGTATGTATGTATGTATGTATGTATGTATGTATGGATGTATGTATGTATGTTTGTATGTATGTATGTATGACATTGTATGTATATAATTATGTATGTATGTATGTATGTATGTATGTATGTATGTATGTATGTATGTATGTATGTATGTATGTATGAATGTATAATTGTATAATTGTATATGTATAAGATCAAATTAATGTTAGGTCAATATTATTTCTTGATAAACAGATCGACTGAATGAACGCACATGTGTACAATGTACATGTATGTATGTATGATTGTATGTATGATTGTATGTATGTACATGTATATATATGTACTATGTATGTATGTATATTTCACACACACACAGCGTTGTCTCTGGCGATCGGCGTCATCTTCTACATCTCTGCGGTGAACGATGAGGTTTCGCACCGAAAGAAGTCGATGACGTCATCGTCGTCGTCATCGGAGGTCGAAGGTTTCTCGTATCGCTACGGTTGGGCTTTCTACTTCATCGCAATGTCCTTCATCGCCTCAATGGTCGCCTCAGTCAACAACATCTCTCTCTACCTGCGACGGATGCCACGACGGAGGAGGATCGACCCCACGACGGTCAAGGGTGAGAGCATCCTCCAAAACCAGCAGCAGCAGCAGCTATCCTCCTCCCAGGAACACCAGCAGACTAATCAGCAGATGCAGCATCAGGCTGACCACAGGCTCATACCTGCAGAGGGGAGCATCCAACCGTTACAAGATATTAGGCATTCGAAGATCACCACACCTGTCTAGCTGCTACGGATAGATCTTTAGCTATATAAAGATGATTTCGTACATGTGATTATAAATAGGCCTATGCCTATGCTGTGCTGTATATATTGGTCCATGCTCGTGTGAATACAAAATATACCTATAGACTATAATAGTAGGAAAAGCGGGTCTAACCATCTGAAGTCCCTAGACCAAGATTTCTTACCGTCCGTAATAATAATCAATTTCCAGAGAGTTTTGGTCTATAACGTTAACTATTATTATGGTTACATGTTTATAATTTTATTTATTATTTTATTTATTTTAATTTTATTTCTGTCGAATGGTGACAGTTTAAAAAATTAGATTGAATGTTCAATCTTTAACGTTTAAATTTGGTCCAACTACAATTGTACAAATATACATTGTACAATTATTGTACATAGATCATTATTATAGGGTTGGTCGTTCCTATAGATACGCCAGCGAGAAAAACAGACACTCGAAAAATCTTTCATCTTTCTAGACTCTGCTACGCTTCAAGTTACAACCCGCTGACTTATAATTGTGCACCGGTTTTTCCGCGTATGTGTGTGTGTACGTGTGTGTGTGTGTGTGTGTGTGTGTGTGTGTGTGTGTGTGTGTGTGTGTGTGTGTGTGTGTGCTGACCAAGATGCCTATAATGAATATGTCTGCGTTGTGTATTGGATTCAGGACCAAGGATCGGAAGAACATTCCATTCCGCACATACCGGTATAATAGTCAATGTCTGTTGCACTTTAATGAACGTAGATTATTCCTGCTGAACTTTCAATTTCATGCATCATATGAGGCGTGGATCTAGTATCTATGCTTAGTACAATTATTGTCAGTCTATGATGATATTGGCCTTTGTCTAAAATAAACAAAGTTTCAACGATTGACAGCACGCGTTCATTTTCAAACAATGCCACAGGAATACAATAATACATCACCCATTGTATTAATTTCATGAACAAGAGCCTCCCCTAAACGGGTCAGACATACGGCTGGTCAGTGGTCCTGCACCTGCATAGACGTAGCCTATTGTAGTGTACCGGGCTTCTCGCCAGTGATATTTCAGTTCTAAACAATCACTATAATAAATTTATCAATTTTAACTCAAATACCCTTCTTAGGATTAATTGGACTTTCATTTATATTTCCATTCTTTCAGCTCTAAGTTCTGAAATAATTTCAGTTCTAATTCAAGTTCTGAAGACGAACAATTTTCTTTCGGCTTGTTATGTAGCCAAAAACTTTAAAATGTTTAGTCATGTTTAAGAAAAACTCTGATTAATACAGACTTGCGCATTCGATTTCTTCGACCGGCAATCCGCACACGGAATAAATCGCTTATAGATACGGATAGCAAAAATGAATGCACGAATCACGTGGACGTTGTCCTTATTCCTCTGCCATTAGGCACTTCCTTTTTCACACTTTAAGCACTGTTTTTATTGTTTATTTATTTCAGAAATTTTATATAGGCTAGGACCTCTTCAAGGCAGGTTACTCATACGCGCTCCCAGTCATGGGCGCCCGCAGAAATTTTTGCAGGAGGGGGCAAAACACGACGGTCAACGTTAAAAAAAAATTTGGCAGAAGGACAAAAAAGCAAAGCGGGAAGTTAAGAACATGCATGGGTATTTTTCACAGAGGTTTCTTGATGTAAAATTTTCAGTTTCACTTTAAAAATTTTTTAATATGAATTGCTTCTTTTGCAAGGAAATTTGTTTAAAAAATCGAAAAGTATTAGTTAAAAGTAGGCTTTTAATTCTCTAATATGAAGAAATTTGTTATGAGAAAAATAGGTTTCAATTTTCCAGGGGGGGGGGCAAGTGCCCCCCTTGCCCTATGTGCGGGCGCCCATGCTCCCAGTACAACCATGGCTAAATAAGACAGTTTTTAGGTTCTTTAGGTTCAAAAAGCAATGTCTATAGCTTAATATGGTGTGTAACCAAAATTTGATTTGCAATTGGATAACAAGAGATTTTTCCATGCAACTTCAATTCCATCTAATAAGCAACGAAGGAAACAAAGAAATCAAGAATGTAAGAGCGAATGTAATTCAATGAACCCTTCTGTTAATACATCTTTGTCTCGGCAACACTTTAGGCTATCTTCTCTGGTTCATTCGCACAGTTGGTGATGTCTCTGATCAGTGTGCACGGCAAGGTAGCGGTACGCTATGTGAACATAATTATACACTGTGTCCGGAAAAAAACATCCAATTTTGTAAATATGAAAATAAATAGTAAATATTCACCGATTTTTACAATTCAAACACCATTTTAATCCTGACATATTTCTCTAACAATTGTGAAAATATAAAAGTTCCAGTCCAAATAATGACGTCATAATGACGTCATTTGCACAAAAAGTCAAATTTAAGAGATAAATGCGCAAAATCATCCACAATTTCAATATTTTATCATGTAATTTATCAATAATAAATGTAAGTTTAATTTTATTTTTATATCTGAATTATGTCAGACTGCAATTTGTGGTCAAAGAGTACACCTTTGGCTTCAACATAAGCGTCAAAAGGGTCGCGCTAATACCCAACAGCAGCATCGATAACCAGCTTATCAAAACCTCCGAGGCGTTAACAATTCGCTTACGGAGTTCTTCAATGTCTCTTATCCTTGTCTTGTAGCCTGCACCTTCTCCTCCATCAATCTCCAACTCTTATTATCAGTGGGATTTAAGCGGGCGGCCGTTTTGCGGCCAAAGATTAAGATGAATGAATTCCGAGTCTTTTTAGTCAACAGATCAACAGATTCACGAACTCAGTGAGCTGAAGCGCTATTTTGTTGAAATGTTTAGGCTATTGTTCCGAATATTCTCGGATATCAGGCACCACTTTTTTTATAGAGCAGACAATCCCTCTAATAAGCTGCATTTATTTTCACTTCTGGTTCTATTAAATGGATTTCCGTTTTACCAAAAGCCAATAATACCAACCGAACCATGCATGAATGGCCGGCTATATGCATTTTGATGCAACTGACGTCATCATGACGTCATTATTTGGACTGGAACTTTTATATTTTCACAATTGTTAGAGAAATATGTCAGGATTAAAATGGTGTTTGAATTGTAAAAATCGGTGAATATTTACTATTTATTTTCATATTTACAAAATTGGATGTTTTTTTCCGGACACAGTGTAGATACAATAATGTATCCAACAACTCCGCCACTGGTTGCACTCTGCCCGTGCCAGTCTCAAGCGTAGATAAAGCAGGAGGGCGACACAAATCATCATTGTTATAACAGTGTCGTCAAACAATGACAAGCTATTATAGGCTACGTATACAACGTGGGCAAATTCTGCACTCAGACACTAGTTTATATGGATTGGCTATACATGACATTCCTTCAAAGTAATTAGTCTATCCTGACTTTAAAGATAATCTACCACTTCGGTTGGTTCTTGAAAATAGTGTGCTTAAACCTGCGAATTTTTTTTATGGATATTGACTTTTCCGGATGACAACATGAGCTCAACGTTTTTCTGGATGTGACTATTAATAAGGGGCGCCGTGGTGTAGTGGTGGCGTCGTTGCCTTAAAGACAGAAAGTTCGAGGTTCGAATCCACCTCAAGTCGCCGCGTGGGGACCTTGGGCAAGTCCTTCACTCGCAATTGCTCAGCGCTTCGGCGTGAAACTCCGATGCAGTGCCCGCTCTGCATTCGGAGCGCCTCTGAGTAGATAGAATTAGCTTGAAGGGACAACCTCAAAAAGACTCGGTTTACGAGTTTTAGAGAGGCTATAATTATAATGAAAGTGTGCTTACCTTTAGGCCTCTACTCTTCCTATTGAGGCTTCTGAACGACGTTTGCCTTACCGCTCTTGTCTTCCAGAAGTCTTTTACGCGTGGCTATAATTTTATTTTACCTTTATGAAGTTAGGTGCTTGTGTCGACACCATGCGGTCGAATGCTTCTACTCATCTGCACCTCCATTTTCGCGCGCTTTCCTTTTCGGTGGGCGGGTCAACCACGGGGTATACCGTTATAGTATCCATGCAAACTACCTATTCTTTTGGCCATCATGGACTTTGTATGCACTCTCACAAACATCTGAAACTGTTCTTGGGTTGGGAGCGTCTCTGGGTAGGTTGACGGGCCAATATAGCTGATTCATCTGAATGAAGGAATGAATCTGGAGTCAAGCAGCAGATTTTAAGCACAGATTTGACGAAGGCTCAGATCATAGTATAGTCCATCTGTCACTTACTCTGGTTCGTCCACGAGACAAACTCACTTTTTTGTAAGCAGATGAGAATAGATTATTTTGCCTTTTTAAGACCGGGCAGCGTTTCTGAAATTCAAAAAGAACTCGGCTCCTCCTCCCCAAATTTTATACAGCTGCGACCTCATATTTATCTTTTCTGGCTGTCGCTTCTTCAAGCAACCACCCGAAGTAACAGAAGGCAATTTCTGATCACCTCCGCGTGTGTCATTAAAGCTATGGTGTAAGTTTTACCGTTGCGTTCATCGGCCCGGTGTAAAGGTTTCAAATTACCCCGTCCTAAACATTACCCCCCGGTAACTTGAAACCGGTTTCAGATTACCCCCCGGAAACTAGATTTGCATCAATCTTCGCATTTATTGCACTAAAAAAATTAGAAAAATCATCCCGCTTCTTGTTTTGTTGTGAAGCTTTTCATCTGTCATCCCACTTCGTGGTTTGTTATCTATACTTTAATCAGGGAAAAATAATAGCCTCGAAGACATTTCTCCATGTAACTTCAGCGGCGATTTAGTAATTTAGTAGGGCCTAACAGGTGAAAATATTGATAACAAACCACGAAGTGGGATGACGGATGAAAATCTTCGGACCAAAACAAGAAGCGGGATGATTTTTCTGATATTTCTAGTGCAATAAATGCGATGACTGATGCAAATTACAGTTTTCAGGGGGTAATGTTTAGGAGGGGGTAATCTGAAACCTTTACACTGGTGTATGCGCAGATGGGCACGTTTTAGCGCCGGTGAGTAAGCTGCAGCCGGTGTCCCTGACGTGGCTTCTGTCACAGTTCTGTGGGCGCTGAGAAATTCTCGAAGATTTACATTTACATTACATTACATGTTAACTTTAGTGTCGCATGTGGGTCTATACCTATGAGTAGATGCCTTGAATGAGCGATTTTTATGCTCTGACTGAATCAATGAGAAAATGAATTAACTAAATAAACACGATCATCATTAACTAACTAGGCTATACCAGTAGTAGGCCTACGTTCGCTACACAGGAACACTCGGTTCAGTTAATTTGGTCGTACAAGGAACAACTGTTGCATCTGTACACACATCCCCGACCTTTCGTTTATACAATACGCAATGAAACGGATTTGACGTAGGTCGACCGAGTGACATCGGTGGCGGTTGGTGCGACTCCAAGTGGAGCCGACTATGTGTTGGCCTTGTAGATGTGTGCGTGTTTGTGTCTGTGTGTGTGTCTGAATGTGTGCGGCTCGAAGTGGAGCATATGGAGTTGGGACGTGTGTTTGTAGGCGTGTTGGTGCGGCTCCATGCAAGTGCAGTTGCAAGTGCACTTGCATGGAACCGACTTGGGGTGGACGTGTTCGTGTGCATGTGTGTGCGGCTCGAAGTGGAGCCGACTGATGGTCTGGTGGGAAAAAGTGTGTGTAGACGGACGTGTGTGTGTCTGTTTATCTGTGTGCCTGTGTGACTGTGTATGTGTGTCTGTGTCTGTGTCTGTGTGTGTGCATGCTTGACTGTGCGGCTCGAAGTGGAGCCTATGGAAGTGGGAGGTGTGTTTGTAGGCGTGTTGTTGCGGCTCCATGCAAGTGCATGCAAGTGCATGCAAGTGCATGGAACCGACTTGGGGTGGACGTGTTCGTGTGCATGTGTGTGCGGCTCGAAGTGGAGCCGACTGATGGCCTGGGGTGAAAAAGTGTTCTGTGGACGTGTTTTGTAAGTTGTGTGTGTCGGTGTCGGTGTGTGTGTGTATATGTGTGCGTGTCGCTATGGTGGTGTGTTTGTAGGTGGATGTTGTTGCGACCCCACCTGGAGTCGACCCTGGCGGCGGCATCTCCCTGCAGCGGAGGGCGGTCGGCGACACTCCGTCTGCAGGTCCGGAATCAAGTAGGACGGCAGAGTCCGGAGAAGAGGATTGCAGAGACCGGAGTGGCAGAACCTAACAAAAACAAGAGCCAGCAAATACTTGTACATAATTATGAAAGTATAACATATGCATAATGTTATATAAAAAAGCAAAGTTCACCCCGATCCATTTGGAACACAGGGAGGCCATGGACACGGGGCCAGTGTATCGCAGGACTTGACATTTACTTCCCAGCTCATGCCGGTTCCAAATTATACTGCTTTGTGACAGAGGCACGTGTGCGTAAATAACTTGTCCAAGGTCGTTACCCGAAGTCGAACCCTCAACCGCCCGCTCCGTGAGCAAGCGCGTAACCGATCATAATATTATAATGTTATATAATTAACCTGCTATATCAACGCCATGTAAAGAAATAGCCTGCCACTAGCAATACACTGCAGCTGTTTAATATCACAATAGCAAACATTATAATTTAGTTACAAATAATTAATTAAAATTATTACAGTCACAGATGTTCAGACTCCGAGAGGTTCAGATGCCACGTGACCAGAACAGAAGGCGGACATGCAATGGAAAACAGTAGAGGAAAAACTATACATAGCAAGTCCGACCATTTCTACATACATGTACCTCTCGACTTATCATCAGGTCCTTCTAGGTGGTCGGTGGAAGAGGAAACTCCAGCAGCAGCAGCAGCTGACATCTGCATTCGATTCCGCTTCTGGGTCGACCTTCTGAGCGCCTGCTGCTTCTTCTTCTTTTTCCGGTTCGAGATGTGGAAGTGGTTCCGGTTGTGAGACGGGAATGTGCGGAAGAGAGCGAACTGTTCGCGAACGCAGGATCGGGGGACTCGGAATGAGGTATTTGTCACCGCGAGCAGGAATGAGAAGGACGTCGTCCATCTTCGAGAAACGGATGCTGACTCGTGACGACGATTTATGGAACTGACCCTCGTCTCCGTAGCGTCGATGGATCGGTTTCACGATCAGTGGAAGTCGCTCCTCCTCCTCCTCCTCCGCCTCCTCTACCTCCTCTCTCCTCTGTGCCATATCCTCGGCGCCTCCTCTCCTCGCAGCAGCACCAGCTGTTAGCGCCGCGGTCGGTGACTTGTCGCTCTTGCCTCGCTCACCTCGGGCGTCTGTCTCTGCTTCGGCTGCTGACAGTGCTGGATCCTGGGGCTGTTTCGTAAGGTCGGTAGTGGCGGGTATCGGTCGGACCGAAATGCGGAGGATCGACGTTGGATCGAGTGACGACGGTTCATCTTTTCGCGCCAGCGAAGACGGAAGATCATCATCTGCTGGTGAGGGCAAGACACGACGACCAGTCATTCGTTTCCTCGTGAACAGTCGTCGCTTCCAAGCACACACGCCGTCTTCCGCCGACGCATAGAGGTCGGATGTCTGGCCATTCTTGGCAACCGGTTGCCGAGCGGTGACACCGGTCGAGGAAGAGGAAGCAGCGGTGGCAGAGGAGGCAGCGGTGGCAGAGGTGGCAGAGGTGGCAGAGGTGGGGACGACCGCGTTGCTTTTCTTTACATCTGAAGAAGATGACGATGGCTCGATTTGCGAATTTCGACGAACGAAACGAAGTAATCCCATGTTTTCAGGATTAGACTTTCAGTTCTTACTGAGCCGAACTCAATAACTTCAGAATTGTGAATTGCAATTACCGTTCAGTCCAAACCGTTAGCAAAACTAACCAAGCGAAGCGCTAATTACACTACATAACTGTTTTAAACTTCGGGATAGAAATTGAAATTATTGAACATGAGAAAACCAGTCGCGTGTATTGTCAATTGCTCGCCGACACGCTATCGGAAACTAAAATATACTATAAGACTATAAGTCGACCACTAAATGGTTTTTCAGCGCAGTCTTTCACAAACAAAACTCGATATAGATCTAATCCATCGAAGACATTTGAGAATAATAGCCCGTGGAATGATTCGCCATGGCAACGTGACGTCATTAACAATATTGACTTGGAAGCGGAAGTGCCATCAAAGACATAATAATTATATGTAAATATTGCTGTTGTTTAGAATTTTATCTAATTAATTTAGTCACGGTATGATATAATAAAATTAAATAACTTTGATGGTACGTAGGCCTACTGATGACCGCGAAGAACGCCAGAGAAGAATAAATGGATAATCATGAGATAATAATGTTTAATAATAATAATTTTAATTGGGCGCCACGCTTCTAAATGATTTAACAAGATGTGGTCCTAAAACTAATTATTTATTGACAATAAGAAGATGATGGTGGCAGCAGTATTAATATTATTATAACTATTATTATCATCATCATTATTATAATCATTATTATCATTATTATTATTATTATTAATTATTATTATTATTATTATTATTATTATTATTATTATTATTATTATTATTCTTATTATTATTTTTATTATTATTATTATTATTATTATTATTATTATCATTATCATTTTTATTATTATTATTATTATTATTATTATTATTATTATTATATTATCATTTTTCTTGGGAATGTCACATGTATTGTTATTATTATTATTATTCATATTATTATAATTTTAATGTGTTCACTGTTATTCAACAAAATCTGGTTCGACAAAAGAACCGCGGATGGCCACGGCATTAAAGCGCTGGATTGAAATCGACAAGCGCTGGAAGAGAAAAGAAGTTTCTCTAGAGTCTCCAGAAAATTGGGCAAGA
This sequence comes from Lumbricus rubellus, assembly GCA_945859605.1. Taxonomy (NCBI): domain Eukaryota; kingdom Metazoa; phylum Annelida; class Clitellata; order Crassiclitellata; family Lumbricidae; genus Lumbricus; species Lumbricus rubellus. The sequence goes on along the minus strand of OX243811.1, from coordinate 9,328,733 downwards.
CGTCTTCCGAGATCTTTAATAAAATCAAGGCCGCTTTCGTTGATTGGACCCAAGGTCTCGAAGGCCAGCGGCACAAATAAATAGGTTGAGGATAGTTCACTGTACTTCGCGTTCTTTCTGGTGGCTGCCAGCTCAGCCGCCGCTCCAGCTGCGCCCGACGTTGAATTTAAATAAGATGGAGCCACAGTATCCGTCACTGTGACATCCCACAGTAGACTGCGGCCTCCACGCCATGGAATTAGAGTCATTCCGTCGGGTCGCTTTCCGTCTGACCTCAGTAATCCGGTTGGCTCTTTGATGTTAGGGACGCCCGCACGAGTCAGGCTGCGGCTGACCAGGTCGTTCAGAACGGCGTGTCTGGCAATCCTACCAGGACCGAGACCACAAGAGAGACCATGTGAGCCATCCGCCGTAACTACCATTCCACATGGACATGCGTGTGGCTCGCATATGCCCAACCCAAGTCGCAGGCTGATCGCAATTCTCACTGCTTCGTCGTCCAGCCGCAAACCACATGATGTTATTGGGAGAGCAAACAGCCAATCACCGCTGTGAGGCGCAGCGACAGCTTTAAGGCGTGCTTGGTGGAAAGGATCAGTATAGGTGGTGAACAGCGATTCTACAACCTTGATGACGAGCGGTCTGTCCCAGTGCGATTGTTTGTGGGCCCCACTCTCGTCTGGCGGTGTGATGCCGCTCGCTTCGCACCAACGTCGCGTCATCTCTTCCACACATACGTCGATGTCAGTCTGATTTAGACCAAGCATGGAGGATTGGAGGTCGCGGGTGCCTGCAGCAGAAGCCAGAAAGGCAGGGAGTGCAAGCGAAGCCACCCGACGAATTCCAAGTCCACCTAACTTCACTGGCAAAGTGGCCTGGAGCCATTGATCGTTCGATAAGGCGATGTTGAAGACTGTGCTTAATCCGTTTCGAAGGATTGCGTCGAATCTGTCCAGCAAAACGTGTCCTGTACACGGGCTGCATCTTAATGTGTACACAAGTCTCTGAGAGCTGAGTGAGAATCTGAGGAGGGTCAAGGCGTCATGTTTGGCAATGAACTCTAATCTGCTTATTGCCAACTCCAGCTCCGTGCATCTGTCTTCCAGACATTTTGTCAATGCTTCACTGGTGGACAATGGCGCACCTAGCAAACAGGCTTTCTCTGGTGTCGTTACGGTGAAATCACAGAAGACACTGTCAATGTACTCTATGTCATGATGATAGATGATTTCACACTTTTCTGGGTTGAGTTGTCGTCCAAGTTGGTCACATCGTTCTTTCAGTAATTTCACATCCTCCGCCACAGTGACTGCATTTCCTCCGAGAGTAACGTCATCCATGTAGCCCAGTACTAGCGGTGATGACAGATCCTGCAGAATTGGTTGTAGCGGAAGGCAGAAAAGTAACGGACCCAGTGGGTCTCCCTGTTGGGGACCGACTTGTGAAGATATATTATAGTGACCAAACAGTAGATCTGAAGGTTCAGCGTAAGCCAGGTGACAGAATGGAGCAAGTTCCGGGAGGACGTCGTCAATAGAAGAGAGCATTCTGTCTCTGTACAAACTGTTGAAGGCGTTCTTAAAGTCTAGCTTTATTAGGATAGATCCTGCAGGCATTGATTCCAGAAAACGTCTCGCTGCGTGGACCGCAGCCTCTGCACCACCCGGCACACCAACACCAACCTGCCTCGGTGAGAGGTATGCAGTGGCATTCGTTCTGCATTCGGAGGCTCGAATTATTATTATTATTATTGTCATTGAAATAATTATTATCATTAAGATTATAAATTTATCATTATAATTATTATCATCATCATCATCATCATCATCATCATCATCATCATCATCATCATCATCATCATCATCATCGAATCCACCTCAAGTCGCCGCGTAGGGACGTTGGGCAAGTCCTTCACTCGCCATTGCTCAGCGCTTCGGCGTGAAACTTCGATGCAGTGTCCGCTCTGCATTCGGAGGCTCGATTGGAGCGCCTCTGAGTAGGTAAAGAGAGCTAGCTTGCAGGGGCGTTATATAACAAGTGCACATACAAACATACAAACATTATTAGACCTTCGTCTTAATGTGACTTGATATCATAAAACGCTGGAAAGTTCGCTTGTTTGCTCCGGTCATGTAAGCGCTGTTGCCGTAGAATTATGTTCGCTCGACCTCAGAAAGACTCGGTTTAAGAGTTTTAGAGAAGCTACTATCATAATGAAAGTGTGCTTACCTTTAGGCCTAGAGGCGTACTCTTCCTATTGAGGCTTCTGAACGAAGTCTTGCCTTGTATGTATGTATGTATGTATGTATGTATGTATGTATGTATGTATGTATATGAACATTTATATAGCGCCTTACAATAACCTCACGAAGGCGCCTTACCGCTCTTGCCTTCCTGCAGAAGTCTTTTACGCGTGGCTATAATTTTAATTTACCTTTATGAAGTTAGGTGCTTGTGTCGACACCTTGCGGTCCAATGCTTCCACTCGTCTGCTCTTCCATTTTCGCGCGCTTTCCTTTTCAGTGGGTGGGTCGACCACGGGGTATACCGTTATAGCATCCATGCAAACTACATGTACCTATTCTTTTAGCCATCATGGACTTTGTATGCACTTTCACAGCCATCGGACACTGTTCTTGGGCTGGGAGCGCCTCTGGGTAGGTTGGCGGGGCAATATAGACGATTCCTCTGAATGAAGGATTGAATCGGAAGTCAAGCAGCAGTTATAAGCACAGATTTGACGAAGGCTCAGGTCATAGTAGTCTATCTGCCACTTACTCTGCATGGGTCGTCCACGAGACAAACTCACTTTTTTGTAAGCAGATGAGAAAAGATTTGCCCCTATAAGACTGGGTAGCGTTTCTGAAATTCGAAAAGAACTCGGCTCCTATTCCCCCAAATTTTATACAGCTGCGACCCCATATTTATCTTTTCTGGCTGTTGATTCTTAGAGTAAACACCCGAAGTAACAGAAGGCAATTTCTGATCACATCCTCGTGTGTCATTATACATGTAGCTACATGTATGATGTAAGTTTTATCGTTGCGTTCATCGGCCCAGTGCCATGCGCAGATGGGCATGTATTAGCGCCGGTGAATAAGCTGCCGGTGTCCCTGACGTGGCTTTTGTGGGCGCTAGAAATTCTCGAAGATTTACATTTACATTACATTACATGTTAACTTTAGTGTCGCATGTAGGTCTATACCTGTGAGTAGATGCCTTGAATGAGCGATTTTTATGCTCTGACTGAATCAATGAGAAAATGAATTAACTAAATAAACACGATCATCATTAACTAACTATACCAGTAGTAGGCCTACGTTCGCTACACAGGAACACTCGGTTAAGTTAATTTGGTCGTACAAGAACAACTGTTGCATCTGTACACACATCCCCGACCTTTCGTTTATACAATACGCAATGAAACGGATTTGACGTAGGTCGACCGAGTGACATCGGTGGCGGTTGGTGCGACTCCAAGTGGAGCCGACTATGTGTGGGCCTTGTAGATGTGTGCGTGTTTGTGTCTGTGTGAGTGTATGAATGTGTGCGGCTCGAAGTGGAGCATATGGAGTTGGGACGTGTGTTTGTAGGCGTGTTGGTGCGGCTCCATGCAAGTGCAGTTGCAAGTGCACTTGCATGGAACCGACTTGGGGTGGACGTGTTCGTGTGCATGTGTGTGCGGCTCGAAGTGGAGCCGACTGATGGCCTGGTGGGAAAAAGTGTGTGTAGACGGACGTGTGTGTGTCTGTTTATCTGTGTGTCTGTGTGACTGTGTATGTGTGTCTGTGTCTGTGTGTGTGCATGCTTGACTGTGCGGCTCGAAGTGGAGCCTATGGAAGTGGGAGGTGTGTTTGTAGGCGTGTTGTTGCGGCTCCATGCAAGTGCATGCAAGTGCATGGAACCGACTTGGGGTGGACGTGTTCGTGTGCATGTGTGTGCGGCTCGAAGTGGAGCCGACTGATGGCCTGGGGTGAAAAAGTGTTCTGTGGACGTGTTTTGTAAGTTGTGTGTGTCGGTGTCGGTGTGTGTGTATATATGTGCGTGTCGCTATGGTGGTGTGTTTGTAGGTGGATGTTGTTGCGACCCCACCTGGAGTCGACCCTGGCGGCTGCATCCTCCTGCAGCGGAAGGCGGTCGGCGACACTCCGTCTGCAGGTCCGGAGTCAAGGAGGACGACAGAGTCCGGAGAAGAAGACTGCAGACACCGGAGTGGCAGAACCTAACAAAAACAAGAACCAGCAAATATTTATACATAATTATGAAAGTCTAACATATGCATAATGTTATAAAAAAAAGCAAAGTTCACCCCGATCCATTTTGAACACAGGGAGGCGTTCATCTCCTTTTAAATGGCCTTGAGCCAGCAATGGACGAATCCCATGGCCCTGGACACGGGGCCAGTGTATCGCTTGACTTGACGTTTACTTCTCAGCTCATGCCGGTTCCAAATTATACTGCTTGGTGACAGAGGCACGTGTGCGTAAACAACTTGTCCAAGGTCGTTAGCCGGAGTCGAACCCTCAACCGCCCGCTCCGTGAGCAAGCGCGTAACCAATCATAATATTATAATGTTAAATAATTAACCTGCTATATCAATGCCTTGTGAAGAAATAGCCTGCCACTAGCAATACACTGCAGCTGTTTAATATCACAATAGCAAACATTATAATTTAGTTACAAATTAATTAAAATTATTACAGTCACAGATGTTCAGACTCCGAGAGGCTCAGATGCCACGTGACCAGAGCAGAAGGCGGACATGCAACGGAAAACAGTAGAATAAACTATACATAGCAAGTCCGACCATTTCTACATACATGTACCTCTCGACTTATCGTCAGGTCCTTCTAGGTGGTCGGTGGAAGAGGAAACTCCAGCAGCAGCAGCAGCTGACGTCTGCATCCGATTCGGCTTCTGGGTCGACCTTCTGACCTTCTTCTTCTTTTTCCGGTTCGAGATGCGGAAGTGGTTCCGGTTGTGAGACTGGAATGTGCGGCAGAGATCGAACGGTTCGCGTACGCAGGATCGGGGGACTCGGAATGAGGTATTTGTCACCGCGAGCAGGAATGAGAAGGACGTCGTCCATCTTCGAGAAACGGATGCTGACTCGTGACGACGATTTATGGAACTGACCCTCGTCTCCGTAGCGTCGATGGATCGGTTTCACGATCAGTGGAAGTCGCTCCTCCTCCTCCTCCTCCGCCTCCTCTACCTCCTCTCTCCTCTGTGCCATATCCTCGGCGCCTCCTCTCCTCGCAGCAGCACCAGCTGTTAGCGCCGCGGTCGGTGACTTGTCGCTCTTGCCTCGCTCACCTCGGGCGTCTGTCTCTGCTTCGGCTGCTGACAGTGCTGGATCCTGGGGCTGTTTGGTGAGGTCGGTAGTGGCGGGGATCGGTCTGACTGAAATGCGGAGGATCGACGTTGGATCGAGTGACGACGGTTCATCTTTTCGCGCCAGCGAAGACGGAAGATCATCGTTTGCTGGGGATGGCAAGACACGACGACCGGTCCTCCGTTTCCTCGTGAACAGTCGTTTCTTCCAAGCGCACACGCCGCCTTTCGCCGACGCAGTGAGTACGGATGGCAGCCCGTTATTCGCCACCAGTTCCCCTGCAGTGGTGCCAACGGACGATGAGGAGGTGGCAGCGGTGGCAGCGGTGGCAGCGGTGGCAGCGGTGGCAGAGGTGGCAGAGGTGGCAGCGGTGGCAGAGGTGGCAGAGGTGGCAGAGGTGGCAGCGGTGGCAGAGGCAGAGGCGATGGGGGCGACGGTGTTGCTTTTCTTTACCTCTGAAGAAGATGACGATGGCTCGATTTGCGAATTTCGACGAACGAAACGAAGTAATCCCATGTTTTCACGATTCGAGGTTTCAGTTCTGTCCGAGCCGATCGCAATAACTCCCAGTTGTGAGTTTAAAACGTGCAACCGTTTATTCAGTCCAAAGAAATAAATCCAGTTGAAAGTTTCAACCGTTCAGTCTACAGTGTGTAGTTGTAAACACCGTTCGCAAACAACTACACCTTGACTCTAATAAATAACTTTTATACTACGGTATACGGAAATCGATGAAAAATGGATATAAATCGCGTATATTGTCATTAATTGTACACGCAATATGGGAAACTAGTATTATTCAACGACTCTCAACGATACAAGACATTTGAGAATAATAATTGAGCCCGTGGAATGATTCGCCATGGCAACGTGACGTCATTAACAATGTTGACTTGGAAGCGGAAGTGCCAACAAAGACATATATAATTATGTAAACATTGCTTTTGTTTAGAACTTTATCTAATAATAGTTTGGTCACTGTAGGATATATTAAAATTAAATAACGTTGATGGTATACTGATGACTATATATACGAAGAACGCCAGAGAAGAATAAATGGATAATCATGAGATAATAATTATAATTGGGCGCCGCGCTTCTAAATGATTTAACGGGATTTGGGTTCTAAAGCGGCTTCCTAAGACAACGAGTGAGGCTATGGCGCTCTATCTTTCACTACTACCGTCGTCGTCATCATCATCATGATAATTATCATCATCATCATCATCATCTGTCAATATACAGTTGTTTCCCTATATAAAACATGCAGTTGTTGTTGTTGTTGTATTGTATTTGATTCACAGAAAATAGGAAAATTGACGATTAGAAATCTATTCGGTCACACCTGAAAGCGGAATGCTGTCCCATCACACGTGAAGTATTTCGATCTTCAGCAGATAATTATTTGCATGGAGAAGTATAATAGGCCTATAATTAATTAATCTTTAAGTCCTGGTAAAGAGGTTTGGCATTTATTTACATTGGCATAATTACGATGCCGGTCTTACGAAAGCGATAACGGTGAAGTAAAACGACGAAACAAGCAACAAGAAACGAAAATAAAAACACACACATACACACACACGCATACTGTAGCCATTAGATGTCTACGGCCCCTATTCTATTCCGTACTCTATCTGACTTGGGACACGTGGGTGTGGAAGGATGGGCGGTGCCTATTTAAGGGTCTGCTTTCGTGGGTAAAGCCCCTTCGGTTGTGGTGTGTGAGGAGTGTGGTTGATGTCTCTTGTTGAGTGTGGTCGTGGTGTGCTGGTTCTGCTTCTACGTCGCCGTCTTCACCTTGTTGGTGCTCTGGCCGCTTATCCGTCTTCCTTGGCTCCGTTAGCCGTTGTCTGCTGTGCTGTCGTCCGTACGGCGGCGTCTGGTCTGTTCTACTTCGTGTCTACTAGACGGTAACGCTGTTTATTTTGCTGTACCTAATTGCTCTTGAATAAACCGAAGTTATTTTTTATCAAATTGGGACCTTATCTTTGATAGTCATCCTTGTAGACGGCCCGTGAACTTTACAATACACACACGCATACACACACGCATACACACACTCACATACACACACACACACACACACACGCATACACACACGCATACACACACTCACATACACACATACACACACACACACACGCACACACACACACACACACACACACTTGCACATCATATTGAGATAAAGTGTGAATGTTCTTCTGTATCTACAGCAACAATTATTAGGCGTGCTAATAGTAAAGTATATGAGAAGCAAGTTCTATGAAACGAGTCCAAGAATCGTTGCGATCTTTCGAAGCAGAGGATAGGATCCTTGACCGCAGAGATCACCGTTGAAGTCGTCAAGGTCAAGGCTCCAGACCATCGCTCCACCCAACTGCTTGTCTCGTATGTACTCGGCCTGAGCAGAAGAAAAAACAATCGACTTCACTTCATCAACACTGCCTTTCAATTCTATCAACGGATTTGATCGACTCTTATGTAACAGTATACATGAACAATAATTATGAAGGACACACGAGAAAGGAAAGACTTAAGACAACGAGCAGAAACAGTAGCGCCCCCAGATAAGATCCGAGCACGAGCGATAGCCTACTATTATAGCAGGGAAGACCATTCCACATTTTCACAGCATAATATGGCCAACACTGTCACATTTAGTGCGCTGACTTCAAACACCTGTACTGTAGGCTACACCGAACTGTTGTTCACGTTAGTCGAATAGCTCTGTTTAGACACCATGTCATTGTTGTGTTGTTGTGTTCTACATTGTTGTAGAATCGTGGGCGATAAAATCAAGCATTTACAGGCGTTAAATTTCTTTTGCGACAAACAGACAAACGACATACTTTGACTTGAATGCTTTTGAGATCATCGAATCCGACCCACTGGTTGCCTTGAAAGGCGTAGGCGCCCTTCTGTACAGGCTGGAAAACGGTCTGCCAACCACTCAGAACATTCTGGCAGATCTGCAATTTATATAAAACTTACTTTACAGCCTCTCCAACATCATAACTAAAGGGTAACCGTAACATTCATCAATCAATCAATCAATCAATCAATCAATCATTCAAACATTCATTCAATTAATCAATCATTCATTCATTCAATCAATCAATCATTCAATCACACACTCAATCATGATAGGGACTTAGGCTACATAGCGTTTCTTCAAGAAACCCTGCCACCTGGAATGGGACTGGCCTGTGACACTTCGCCTATAACGCCCAAGGATCACTACACCATGTTATTCTCGGACCTTAAGACTGTCCTATTTAACCGAGTTTGGGTCAGGAGTACTTCTGAGTGGATAATTTTGAAAAGGTGTTATTTTTATACGTACTCCTAATAAATAAATAAATACATAAATAAATAGGATTAGGTGATGTCACGTTACCTCGTAGTAGGAGAGGAATCCCGCCTCTCTCGTGCATAGACCGGCTTGACCAGGTCCAGTGGCCGGTGCACCAACGTCATGACTGTTGGGGTCGGACAGGGTGAACGATCGGCCATAGAGACCCAGACCGAGCACCAACTTATTTAACGGGGCTCCCTTCGATCTCCAGTAGCTGACCGCCCAGTCCTAAAAATAATACCATCACATTCAAGGAACTCACTTTATAGCATAAGATAACATAGCATAATAATTTGCAACGCTAATACAAGAAACACGCAGCAATTCTCAATGAATGAACGATGGGGCCTACGATAAATGCATATCTCAACCAATCAACCAACCAACCAATCAATCACTCAATCATGATTTTATGTTACTGAGGTAACGGGGTGGACAGACAGGATTAGGCAAGATAAGTCAGGATAAGATAACAATAGATGAGGCAAACTAAATTTGAAGATAAAGATATATGAGGTGAGAGATTACAAAACAATGATGTGTATTTCAAGACAGGTAGTTTTAAACCCTAGATAAGGTTAGATAGAGTGAAGTGGAACCTTAGGGCCTGTGACCAGGGATAACTCATCGTGTAGCGGCCGTGTAAGAGATGGAAGGAGTGGTCTATTTTAATACCTGGTTGAGTGTGGCATTGGCTCCAGTTTCGGAAGGCAGAGGGTAGAGAGGGCTATTCAATCCAGTCCACGTCTCCCAGCTGCCGTGAAGATCGTATCCCATCACAGTGAGAAAGTCAATGGCACTGCAATGGAGCACTCAATGTAAAAAAACAAAAACATTGATAGCTACGTATGGATTTATCATTTAATATTTGCGCTTTAGATATAACATATTATACACCCACTTATTCGAGCAATCATTTGCTTGGTTGTTTATTTATTTATCAAGACTTTATCGATCGAGAGTATAACATTTCCCATTCCATTTAGTAGGCTTTGGACGGTAAAGAGTTAAATCTGACTCTCAGTTCAGATACAAGCCTCCCAAAATGATTTTCTTAAGATTTCTAAGACTTAGTCACTTGAACCTGCAGCCGTTGGTTTATTATGACAGTGTAGATATCAGGTGGAGATGGAAAGGGTTAATGACACGCCCTCATATGCCGAGTTCAAGAAACTGAAGTCAGTGTCCGCCAAGAGAATTAGGTAGCTACACAGATAGTCAAAATAGACAATGAGAAAAACAGACAGACGTACAAGTCGTACATATAATTATTATGTCACGTGGTGTAGTTTCAAACGGACCTTGCAACAGCTGGAACGTCGTATCCAACATCGATTTTGTCTTTTCCAGCTGCAACAGCGGCAGTCAGAAGAAGTCGTGGTTTTCCAGTGGATGATGATTCAACTTCAAAGGCTTTCCGAAGTTCCTGATTGAGAAACACTAACAGAGTGACAATCTACTGATCCATCTATTAATGTATCTATTAATCAATCTATTGATCTATCTATTAATCTATCTATTAATCTATCTATTAATCTATCTATTAATCTATCTATCTATTAATCTATCTATTAATCTATCTATTAATCTATCTATAGTAATCTAGCTATTAATCTATCTATTGATCTATCTAGTAATATATCTATTTATCTATCTATTGGTCCATCTATTAATCTATTTATTAATTTACATATCAATCTATCTATTGCAGCCGCTGTCTATTAACTGACACATTCGTTGATACAACTGTTCCAACCACGTATCTATCTGTCCGTCCGTTAATAATTTATCCATCCATGTATCCATTCAATCATCCATCTATCCGCCCATCCATCCCTTCATCCATCCAACCCTCTATTCATTCATTCATTTCATTCATTCATGGGTTGACCTCATAAATCACCCCCTAAATCTACCCATGTTGACTGGTACCTGCAGAAAGAGAACGAATCTTTCCTTGTCCTCTGGGGGACTGCCCCTCTGTCCCGGATATTCCCAATCGACGTCGAGACCGTCGAAACTACGGTTCCGCAGATAAGGAATCGCGTGATCTATGAAAACCTTTCTCGATACTGTCGATGCAACAACCTGAGTGAAAGACTCCGATCCGAGGTTCCAGCCCCCGACGGCCAGCAGGGTCTTCAGTGAGGGTTTCTTCTTCTTTAGGTCGTTGAACCTTTCATACATACCTAGAACATAAAGGAAACACCATAACATATCAAGTCGTTCTTATAAGCATGGGCTGACACAATGCCGCAAAGACAGAGACATACGAACAGATAGACATACATACAGACATACAGACACATAGAGTAAAATGAGCAAAGACTATAATTATAGACACACATGTGAGTAAACGATTATTTTGGGCTGATGCGAATCCACTTTTGTCTAAGCTTACAATACGTGAACGTCTCCCACATAAAACGACATTACATATTCTTCATCAGTTACACTGAAATACCTTCTGCCTAAAATAAACTGTATGTAGAACGAAACGGCAAACCGTTACTGGGAGATAAGGAGGTATATTTAACAGGTCAACTCAAAGGTCTGTTTGGAAAGTTTACCAGACTGGAAAGACTACATGTAAGTCTTATGGAGCCAACTTGAAAAACCATCTATTATTTTGGAGAATTTGCCAGGAATGACTATTGTTGGAATTTTACATGGAAAGCCTATTTCGAAAGTTTACCAGACAATATGGAAAGTAAACCTGGAGAAGACTATTAATTGGAAGTGTTAATTTGAAGAATCTACTTGCGAGATTCAGTGGCGTAACTACGAAGGGCAAGGGGGCAGCCGCCCCCCCCCCCAAATGAAAGGGCTGCCCCCCAGCTGCCCCCAATCCTTGCGTTTGTTTTACTTTTTACTTTTACGAGTGATAATGAATGTTATATAATTTCTGACTTATTTTTATTTTTTATACAACTTCCTGTACAACTTCTTATAGGGTGGGTGATGGGAAAGTGGGACAGGCCACTATATTGTACTGTGGGACAGACAAGCTAGTGAGGCTTGCATGCGTATTATGTCCAATACTGTAATGCATCCAAAATCTAAAAATACATAGTCTATGGCTTCACTAAAAGTGGTATAACTTTTGTTGTGTTTGAATATTTTGATGAAATCTGGCCATCATGTGTAAATATGAATTGTCTTTAAACCTGTAAAGAATCATTTTGAAATTCTTACTTCTGGCCATGATATTAGTAAAAAACCTTAAAAAATTGCGTTTAGTTTTTGAATCGTCTGAAAAAATGGTGGGTGGACTCACTAAAAGTGGTATGACTTTTGCTCTGTTTGAAATATTTTGTTGAAATTTGAACCATTGTGTGTAATTATGAATTGCCTTTAAGACTGTGAAGTTTCATTTAAAAATTCGTATGTTTGGCCAAGATATGGGCTAAAAACCGTAGAGGATTACTTTTTCTTGCGCACCCTGTATGTAGGTAGGCCTACGTATGTAGGCCTATGTAATATTTAGTATTTTCAGGCCTATTAGCATCATCCACCCTATAGCCACCCCTTCATTTTAAACTGCCACCCCGCTGCCCCCCCCCCCATGAAAAAATAACTGGCTACGCCACTGGCGAGATTTACATGGAAACTCATTTGGAGAGTTTACTCATGAACCATGTTTGAAAAGTGTTCTGAAAGAAATAATTATGTAATTATGCTAAGCTTAGAATCTACCTGGAAATAATATTTTAAAGTGACCTCCTAGCCTACTCCAGGGAACAACACATTTTTAATTTTGTATGACGCGATCGATTGCCAGACTATTGGCTGACAGCAATCAGCATCGAAACGGTGTAAGCTTATACGAGACTGCAATTTATGTATGTACACTGTACACTTGTCGTAGCATCCCTTCAACATTGCTACTCAGAAGCGCTCCCGACTACAACGCGGACACTGAATCGGAGTTTCACGCCGAAGCGCTGAGCAATTGCGAGCGAAGGACTTGCCCAGGGTCCCTGCGCAGCGGCTTAAGATGGATTCGAACCTCAAGCCACCGCGTATGCACCTTAGGCAATTAGTTTTTTAAATATAGCCTACAACAACCTATATTGTAGCCTACTTTTGTATTGGGCGTAGTCATCTGAATTGCCCATGCGTCACCAACATTGTGGGTGACGCAAAGGCCAAACGATAATAATTATCTTTGAGTTTCACACCCTTATTATAAATAGCTTAATTATTAAGCTATTTATAATAAGGGTGTGAAAACTGAAGTCGATGACGTAATCAATGACCCTGACCTTTGCTCCAAGGGGTCGAATCGTCATTCCATTCAAATGGCGCCAGAACCCCTTCGCTGATCTTTGCGAAAGCGTAGATCAGATGCGTGCAGAGAGTGACATCTATGTTTTCGGGGAAGAATTTGGCTTTGTCTGGCCGATACTGACTCCAATTTGTGTAGTAGCACACGACCCGCCTCTCGACATTATCTGAAATTGTCAGAAACAGTTATTGTCTCCAAGTCACGTACGTATAAGGTTTGAACAGCGTGAGCAGGACTTTAGGGAGAAATGCTGGAAAGAAGAACTGTGTGGACCAGATGAAGGAAGGTCATAAATAGAATGGTGCTAGAATGAAAGAGGATTCAGTTAAGCGATACATGCGGTTTTAAAAGATTTATATACATGGTAGATGTCCAGGCACTTATTTTCCTACACTTAAAGCACTGCACAGTGTCTACTGAATAGAGTTTGCTAAGTTTCCACCTAATAATAGAAGTGAATAATCAGAGATGTTACTGTTAGTAAGTAGGCCTAAGGTGCCGTGCACTAACCTCTGCGCTGCTGCTGCTTCATGATAGCCTGTAACTTTGATGCCTCAGCCGCTTTAGCTTTGCCAATTCTGCATGCATCTGCAGTCAATGCTATTGCCAGACAATGCAGAAGAACAATTCGCCCGATAAGTGCCAACGATCCGGTGACCATTGTTCTGCCTCACTCGTTCAGTCTTCTAAGTTGCAGCAAGAACGAATCCTTTTTCTCAAACTGATAAATTAATTATTCTTGTATCGCCAATCTATGGCTTTGTCCTAACCATGCATTTTATTATTAGTTACAGCCGGTGTGTACGATTCGTATTGCTGCAAAAGAACTATGGCATTGGGTCAGGCACTTCCTGATATCATAGTCTAAGTGCATTGGGCCAAGCTGGCTTTTATGGACCCAGTCCATGTGACTAGCGCAAACTGACGAAAATAGACTCGGCTACAGTCGCGATTGGCCTAAATTCAGGTCTAAATAATGAAATTATGGCCTATGAATAGACTCATGTAGCTTGTAGGCCTATTTGCTTGTGTCAAGCAATTATATACAGCAGCGGCAATTAGGTAGTTTATTACTGTTGATGAGAATACAGTAGTGATTTATACGTACCCATCTCGGTGTATAGTTTCACCAGCAGAATGCTCTACGGTTTGAAGAGAGACTAGCCAGGCTACCACATCAGTGAGACATAGGCTTAAACCACTGGCCTATATGTATAGACTGATAGACATATTAATTAACTAATTGGCCAATGGGCTAATGTCAACATACCCAGCCACATACAATGCAGGTCCAGTCTAAATGCATTTAGGCCTAACATATTTATCTTTTATGTCACAATGTTCAAGTGTCGACATAAAGTGCAGCACAAAAATAATATCCCTGACGCATGTGGTATGGACCAAAGACTTAGATTATAATTATTATCGTAAGCTATAATTATCCTGCACAGGCTAAAATTAGCATCGCTGTCGCTTAGGCTACATCATGATGTAATAAGAGGGTTAGGTCTACATAACAGGTGCTCTTTACACAAACATCGAGAGTGTGCAAGTTCTTGTACGGTACGAACCTATCAACACAGAGCTTGCGGAATCAAATAATTATTCAGGGTCATGCCATAATGGTCATACCGATACCAATGCTTGCTTGTACATGTATGTACATTGTACGTGCACTTGTTATAGCGCCCCTTCAAGCTTACTACTCATAGGTGCTCCGGACTTCATCGCGGACACTGCATCGGAGTTTCACGCCGAAGCGCTGATTAAGATTTGAACCTGCAACCCTCCGGCTGCAAAGCAACGACCATACCCACTACACTATACGCTGTATAAACGCGTATACCCTAGGTCGTGTACAGCCCTGGTATGGACTTTAGCAGGCTTGCAGCGAATCTCAGCCTTTCTCAGGGATCTCTCGGAGCGTTGCTAACTTGGTTGGCTAAGTCCACCGTGCGGAGTAATAGAAATTCATGTAACGCTTTAAAATTAAAGTGTTTAGCCTGCTGTCACTGTCAGCAAGTATCATGCGCAATGGTGCATTGATGGATAGACAACGTTAATTTAATTGAACTTCATTATAAGCGTTCAGTGCTTGTTTAAGTAGACCTACTTAGTTGTTTTGATTATGCAATCGTATCGAGAGCGTTCTGGTTAGTTTCTTATTACGTGGCATTCTGTGGATTTACAATTACATTAATAATTAATGGTCTGGTCTTTGATAGGTTGGTTTCAAACGTCGAAGACGTAAAAGATCTAGAGGGCCGCTATACAAATTTATGGGATTGATTGATCTAATAGAACCTAACAAACCTGGTGGGTGAATTATTATAAAATCAGTGGATTTTTTGGGTGTGAGTGACGAATGTTTTTCATCGTTTTAAATCTATGCATATGATATTATGTCTAGTAGACATCAAAGATTTAGTAATAACAAGGCACGTGTAGATCGTGATGTCATGTGCTATAATTAAAGATTGTAGGATGTTAATAGGTCTACACCGTGTTG
Source organism: Lumbricus rubellus (assembly GCA_945859605.1). Taxonomy (NCBI): domain Eukaryota; kingdom Metazoa; phylum Annelida; class Clitellata; order Crassiclitellata; family Lumbricidae; genus Lumbricus; species Lumbricus rubellus. The sequence goes on along the minus strand of OX243811.1, from coordinate 9,313,240 downwards.
TGAGTGAATAAAAGCTTTGGATCACGCTGTGTTGTCGTGCTCAAGTTGCGTGACAGATCCTTCATGATGTTAATTTTGCGCAGGCTTATGATGCTAAGCTAAAGCACGACTGTATGCTTATTGACCTTCATGAGTCCTTGCAATTCATCATCATGGAGCATGCCCTCCTGGGGCGTTGCATGATGCAGCAACAAATTCCCTCCAGAGACCGCGATCTTCCGCCAGATAATTGCCATAGCGTCCGCCTTGCAATTGCAGGCCTATAATTATACGCCACAGCACTTGTGACTGCAACTCGACCACTACTTCCCTCTGACAGCGCCAGTCCCAAGCCTGGGCAAAGGAGGAGGGCGACTCTGACTTTTTGGCATCACAGTGTCGTTAAACTGAAGCTACTGATAGACTATTTCATATCCATGGACCGTTAAAGAGGCAAGCAAAGCACTTCTGTAAGGACGCGATAGCAATTGAAGCTATTAGAAGTCCAGTTATTATGGTTTGTGGGTTGTATATCGTGATAAAGTATTTATACAAAGCTGACGTGTTCGATCCAACAATAATGAAAAAGTGGAAACAAGGAAAGACCTTTAAAATTCGATTTAAAAAAAAATAACACACAATCACTGGAAGCGAAAATTTGGTAGTCTACTCGAGTGAGTACCGAAAAGTACGACACGGTCTCACTCAGATGTTATCGCTGTTTTGCTTTGAGTAATCATAATTACCGTATAGAAAGGAGGAATATGAAATAATACGCAATGAATATTATAGGCCTACTGGTGACTATACAATATACACCGTGATTCAAAAAAAAACTAAGCCAAATTGTTTTTCTTAAATCTCTAATGCCTGATAACATATCACGCTAAAATTTTCCATTTATTTAAAGAATTGGACCAAAAATAAGATTTCAAAATTTCATGTGATAAAGTTAAACGGATAAAAAGATACGAATATTTAAACTTCATATGCCGAAATTGCTGTTTACAAGCAATTTTCTGTCAGATTCAATAAAAAGTAAGCCAAAACTGTTTTTCTTATATCTCTAATGCCTGATAAATAATCATGCTGAAATTTTTCAGATATTTAGACAATTGAACCAAGAATAGGATTCCCAAATATCATGTCATAAAGTTGAACGGATAGAAAGATATGAATATTTAAGCTTCATCTCCATAAATGTCAGTTTTCAGCATGTCTGTTATGGTGTTCGTTGAGGTTTCGATGCTTGATAGTTCCCAATGTTGGTCTTCAGGGATCCTGGAGTAAAATTAACGGAGTATATTATCGCAATGTTCTGCTGTCACAACATCCTCCACCTGTTATCAGAAATCTATAGCCCCAGAAGGCTGTTTTCTTTTTCAACAGAACAACGCCAGCCCACAGAGGCAAGGAAACCATCGAAATGCTGACAAGAGAGACGCCAGCCTTCATTTCTCCCACATTATGGCCTCCGAACAACCCAGATTTGAATCATGTCGACTATAAAGTGTGGAGCACGCATGATGCAAGACCTAGTCTAGCAGACAACTATCCATGATATAAACGAACTGAAGCAACGCTTGTTGGATGTGTGGGATGGCCTGGACAAGGATAATCGACGATGCTGTTGCCCAATGCATGGCGCCAGCGCTTCCAGGTTTGCGTGCACGCAGGAGGAGGACATTTTGAGCATTTTGTTTAATTAAAAAATCAAACCATACTGTTGGGTCATATTGTTAGTTCAATTCTCTACATATCTGGAAAATTTTAGAATAATTAATCATTAGGCATTAGAGATAATAAGGAAACATTTTATTGAATCTGACAGAAAATTGCTTGTAAACTGCAATTTCGGCATATGAAGTTTAAATATTCATATCTTTTTATCCGTTCAACTTTATCTCATGAAATTTTGGAATTATATTCTTGGTCCACTTCTCTAAATATTTGGAAAATATTAGCTTGATATGTCACCAGGTATTAGAGATATATGCAAAACAATTTGGCTTAGTTTTTTTTGAATCACGGTGTACATGTAGGGCCTTGTAGGCCTATGCCTACACAGTGACATTTAGGAATGTGACACTCACCCACATACCAAAGAATTCCATCCATCCATCTATCATGTATAGATAGTTAGATACCTATCATCTATCTATCATGCTATGTACAAGGCGGCTCTCAGTGCGTTCGCGGACAACTTATTTTGATATTAACGACGCTGTAGAATGAACTAATTGCCGTTATCAAATTTCCTATAATAATTGTATCATAATCATACTGGTTGACATCTCGATCGACTGCAATATTATAGCTAAGAAAATTAAGACAAGCTGACGAGAAAAGACAAGAGCAATTATTATAATAGCCTATATTGCGCCTAAGCATAATTAAGTAAGTAAGCCAGTCTCTTGCAGTCGTCCAACGGTGGAGCAGCACGAAAATCTGAAGAAGCTGAGCAATGGTTGATTGCAAAGATGGAGGAAACGCAGAGATATAACGATCTGTAGGAGAACCTCTGAATGTTGCTAGAGGATGGTGTCAACCACTGAGACTGCTTGGACTGGATGCTGACTCAGATCCAGCGCCGAATCCAGCTCGGACAGTTCAAGGTCAGACAGAGGTCGGTTGTGGTGAACTTCCGCCCAGATGTCACCTGCAAAGTTAGTTAATTGCTTTGTTTAATTACACAAATAAATACTGAACAGAAAATGGAAGAGATAATAGTTAGTTAATTGCTTTATTTAAATAAATAAAAAATACTTGACAGAAAATGAAAGAGATAATTTATTTAGAAAATATTTGGAGCTAAAACTAATACGAGATAAATGAGTTGTAGATGTGTGGGTCACGGTAGCCGGTTGGTTGTAAATTGTAGAGTAGTTGTAACAATGGCATACGCTGATTCGGTTAATGCGTGTGCTGTGCAGGAACGTTATGCAATTAATAAACCAACAGTTGCCCAACGCCGTCAATGATCATTGATGCTTTGGTCATTGTTATAATATTGAGGCGCCTAATAAATGCAGTTGTTTGTCTATAAGAAGATTTGAAAGAGGCGAAAGACAACGAGAAATAGAATGACGATGACGATGACCATGACGATGATGATGATGATGATGATGATGATGATGATGATGATGATGATGAAGATGATGATGATGATGATGACGATGATGATGATGATGATGATGATGACGACGACGATGATGATAACGACGATGACGACGACGACGACGATGATGATGATGACGACGATGACGATGATTAAGGTAGGAAGTGGAGGAGATGGCTGAATGTTGTGTGATGGAGACCGTTTTTGAGTGATGATCCAACGTCAATGTGTAGAAGTAGTCCGGCTGAATGATCAATGGCGTCGTTTGGTCGCTGTCTTCCTGCGCCAAGGTTACGAGTGAAGCATCCGCAGATGAAAGCATCGATCGAAGACACGAAACCTATGACATAATAATGATGCATTTTACAATTATAATTATTATTCAGGGCGTTTTGTAGCGTGCAGTTCTACACAAAATGTGCAGTTCTGAATGAATTTGTGCAGCTGTCTCTGGTTTCATAACTTCTGAAATCAGAAGACGAGCAAAAATCGCATCCTGAGATCTGGTTACCAAGGAAACGTATTGTGTTCGGCGCTGCGCTATGATTGGTTAAAGGCCGGTTACCATGGTAGCGTATGGTGCTCAACGGTGCGCTATGATTGGCTACTAGCGGTTCGCTTTCGGCCTGAAAGTGATAAAAATGGAGCAATGCCTAGGGGCACTCAGTCCCTCCTACGCTGGAAGAAGATCGGAAGAACAACAAGAGGATGGAAGACTACGAAGATCTCGAACTGGTAAGTTTGACTATAACTTATGCTGGTCGAAGGGAAGCGGTCCTCGGACCGCTTCTCTTCGGCCGGCATAAGAGTCAAACTTACGAGAGAACCGGGCCATAGTAGGCCTTAGATAGGAGTAATGATAGTTTATTATTAAGTGTAAGGTTAATTAGATTGAAATTTTGTATTTATCTATATTTAGATTTGTCTATATTTAGATTTATCTATATTTAGATTTATCTAGTTTAGATTATTTTCTTATTATTATAGTCCTGTATACGGACCGATGTCTAAGCAATTAAGCTTAGACACTGGCCTGGCTTAATATAGCTTAGATTCAGGCGATTGTTGCCCTATAAGGCGTTCTCTTAGGGCAGGGTGTTGTTGTTCTTGATTGCGCAGGAAGAAGACCTGGGAGAGGAAGTCGAAGCGAGACGGAGGGCGAGGTCTCGCAGCGCTCGGCGGGGAGCGTCGGCAGCAGCAGCGGCCAAGGACGACGATGACGAGGGAGCGACTCCTTCGCGACGGAGACGGAGACGCCGCCGACGGGGAGGCCGCCGTCGCCGACGACGAAGCCACGGACGCCGCCGACGACGTCGCCGACGCCACTACTAGACGACGCTGCTACGATCGGGAGGGCGTCTGCCTCCTCCTTCTACGCTGAAGACGGGAAAGACTCGAGCGACAGCAACAGATGAACTGTCGTCTGCGAACTAATTTAAAATACCAGCTCGATGAAGTCTATTGTTCGATCAATAAAAGTTGAAAAGAAATAACTTGTCTTATTCCTCTAGCTAGGGTTAGGCCTATAGGCTTAGCGTAGGATTTAGAATCATTGTAGGCTGCCCTGTCGGTTAGGTTCTCCGGGAGATTGGAGGTTTCAGCTTCGAAAGTTGTAGGCTATTGAGCTTCCCCGTTTGAAAGAACTAGGCCTTCCAGAATCTTAAGTCTGAAGTGCTCATGAAAATATAGAGAAGCAGAAGAGAGCAGTCCCTCGAACTTTAGTCTGGAAGGCGGCCATGGGTATGAAGTGTTAGCGATTTCATTTTCCCAGCCTCGGCATATAACGGTGGCGTGTGATTGCCTGTCCTCTCTCTCGCCGTCTCCCCTTCCCAACGAGAAAGTGTGCAGTCAGTGTACTCGTTAAAGCTGAGTAGGTTACCGGTAGGTGAGGGGGTGCAAGCCGAGCAGACATCTCTGCCTTTATATAAGCAGTCGCTGGGTGGATACATCATACTTCATGAGGGTGGTCTGTTTTGAGAACAGGGTTCATTCCTTATATACCAGAAATAGTTGTTTTCACGCGTCTCACGTTACATCAGGGCTTTTTAACGTGCAGTTGTACACAAAATGTGCAGTTGTAGGTCTACGTGTAGTTGAAACTAGCAAAAAGGCCATTGTCCTCCGATCGGAAGTAATTTATCATGAAGGATGGGAAAGAAAAGAAGGAGTTGTGCAGTTCTAAAAATTCCTTAAAAACAGCCCTGACTGTTTGCGTGAATAATAATTCACGCAAACAGTCAGTCTTCGATGAGCGGATCCGGTTAAGGAGGTTGCACTAAATGTCTGTGAAATGCGCTACATAAAATACGTAGATAGAATAGAATATTATACATGCTACGCAGTATATGTAGAGAACTAAGGGAAGGACAGAGACTGGGAGGCAGAATGAGACAGAGACACCGGAAAAGACAGAGACCAGAGCAGAAAGAACTAAGGAAGAAGATATAATTATGAGAAGGAGGAAGGTAAAAATGGAACACGTGGAGAAAGACAGATAGCCGTGATGCGAAAATTACGACCATCTGAGTATAGATAATAATATTTGAGTACCTACCCAGTATCTACATTGCATTGCATAATGAACAACTAAAAAACCGATTCGTTAACAAATTATTTGATTGATTTGCTGACTGATTGATTTACTGATTGACTTACTGATTGACTTACTGATTGACTTACTGATTGACTGGTTACAAATTGTAGTCGATGTACTCATTTCATACCTGTTCGTTTTGACAAGATTGGCGTCACGTGTTTGGCTTTCGGCAAGACATCTGAATCCTCTGCTGAAGAGGCAAGCGGATGATTGCCATTGGTGGTTGAGGCAACGAGTCTCTTAGCATCCACCTCGTCCACTCCGTGAGCCACTAACATCTGCAGAAACTTATCGACTGCTGTTCCGTTCTTCAGGGAGGAAGCGATGCGGTGGTAGCCAGCTTCCGGAGTTTCCTCTCTCTTCAACTGCCACAACAGGTAGCCACCTATGGACAAAAACGTACGGTTACTACGCGAATTCGTAACAATTTGTAACGAATTATTGGTTAATTATCGATGCTAGATATCATGGACAGTTAAAGAAATTTATTAGAACAAACTATGAATGAATTGATTGATGAATGATTGATTGGAATAATTCTAGATGTCTTAAAAGTAAAAAAAAATGAAGGGAGCGATGAAATAATTATATATCCTATAAGTAGCAGGGTCTAATAGTAGACTGCAATATAATATTGTTTGTTTGTATGTATGTGCACTTGCTATAGCGCCCCTTCAAGCTCTCTACACTCAGGGGCGCTACCGAATGCAGAGCGGACACTGCATCGGAGTTTCACGCCGAGCGCTGAGCAACTGTGAGTGAAGGACTTTCCCATGGTCCTTATGCGGCGAGGTGGATTCGAACCTCGAACCTTTCGACTTCAAGGCAACGACACCACCACTACACCACAGCACCCCATAATATGTTGCAATGCAATGGCTGTGTAACGTGATGTGTGAGTGCGTGAGTGAGTGACTGACTGACTAACTACTACAAATAGTAACTGTTGTCTGACCAAGAGTGCATGTGATATCGATGACGTCCTTCGGCGCCTTTTCATCTCCGTTCAGAATCTGAATGGCTTCGATGACCTCTAGCGAATTTCCCACTGACCTTCCAAGGACATTGTCCATCTTGGTCAGTACAGATGTCGTCCGGATGCCCAGCTCCTCTCCTATTGTGTTCTTCAAAGGACAGTTCAATTGTAGTATGGTCAAAAGTAATGCATTGTTATTTGAAATTGTGAAGCAGTTCAAATAAATTGCAATGTAAATTTAATCTATACTCTACCCTGTCCGGATCTTGAAGCATCTTGAATCACAATAAATATTGTCATTGGATCTGCTTTCAATCTTAAGTAGACAATGTGTCTCCCAGGCTTGAATCCATTATGCTGAACAGCTAAAATAACCTTTCGCAGAATTGACTGACACACATCCACTAGTGACGCTGACATACAGTATAAGATATTTAGCACCTTCGCTACGACAGAGTATACACTTACATTAAATTTTATTAAAATTTACAACAGTGGCTGGGAAACCAGTGCAGCTCATGGTTAAAGTGTAAAATCTAAATATGATTTCAGACTTATGAATCAAGAGATTCCATACGGGCCTACGTGATACATTATTTTCAAATGATGTGATGAAGTGAGCTCTCACCATTAGCCGTGCGAGTCTTTGCGCTTCATCGCGTGTTTTAATGAGCGCCGCTTTTCCGTAAGTCACTTCTAGGCTGAGTGCATCGAGACTCTCAGCCGCTTTCTTTGACATAACGGAACCTTATACATTGTACAATTAAATGCAACGTAATCGTATCTGCGCATTTACAAAGCGCCTCTTGAGCGCAAGCTATTCACATATTCACATGTTATTCATACATACACAAATAAGGATACATTTATACAATATATAGGCTACTCATGCATGCATATATGCAAACATTTATATATATATATATCTATCTATATATATACATACATACATAATCCCACATGAACACAAACACGTATAGCCTACATAAACATTGCATGTATCCTAGATTCCTAGATGATTGCATATAAATTACATACTCGCACTTACTGAACACTGATATATACAATTTCTATTTAAGTACATCAAACAATGCCATACATACATGTACAATTGTACATTATAACAAATTTTTATGTGCAGACATTTTATAGATAAGCAATTAAATTTTAGGATGCACTTGTAAGCCATTATACCCGCGATTAGTGGCAAACTTTCAGTCGTTGCGGTTGTGTCTCGGATGGCGTAGAGGACCTTGTCTGCTGGGGCGAGCTCTCCCGTTTGTCCCACAATGCAACACCCAACTTTGTCGACAACGTCCACAATTTCATCGATCGTCAGCTGAGCTCTGTAGCCACGAATTGATTCAAGTTTGTCGATTGTACCTCCTGTGTGACCGAGGCCTCGACCAGCCATCTTTGGCACCTGAAGAAATAATGTGTTCATTGTTCAATCAGATTATTTTCATATCATTCGTTCATTCATGCATTCATTCATTCCTTCGTTCGCTCGTTCGTTCGTTCATTCATTTGTTCGTTTGTTCACTCATTCCTTCATTCATTCATTCATTCATTTGTTCATTCATTCATTCATTTGTTCGTTTGTTCATTCATTCATTCATTCATTCATTTGTTCTTTCGTTCGCTCGTTCATTAATTAATTAATTCATTCATTTATTCGTTCGTTCATGGGTTGAAAGACAGGACTGTCAGGGAGCCAGCGTACGGTACCATCTATGTAGGCTACATGCATGTTTCTATGTATACATATAAGATGCCCTTCCATCATCTCATCACTAGCATTCGCAAATCGCTCTATAGCCATAGCTGTTCCACCACCTCTTTGGAACAAACTTCCGCCAGTAAACCTCGATAAATAATTATCTGAACCATCATAATTATTATCTCTCGCTATCTCTCCACAGGTCTTCCCCTCAAAACTAAAAGCATCCCATCCTGATTCCTCCACTTCCCTCTATCTCCATCGTCGTTTCAACTCAAGTCCCCATCCACACTAGCCGCCGTCTGACCATCCACCTGCCTGACTTTCCGGATACTGATTCTCTGGCTGCCATTTTGTCTTGAATGAGCGCCTGTGCAGAAGATACGTTCCGAGACTTCGCTTTTGTAGCTCTGTAGGCGTTCTGAGTTCATCTCGATTACTATTACGACACCTAGGCCTATAGGTGCATGCACATGCCCATTTAACACCTTTTCATAAGCATTATTGCATGCGGCGTAGACCCTATAGCTACGCTTGACGTCTGTGCATTCAACTTTCGGAGGAGGGTTTGCATTCACCGTCGTGTATGAAAAAATTGTTATTCGAAACCGAACGGGTTCAATTAAACGCGTTATTGTAGATAAAAAAAGAGCTATGGGAGTCGGGGCAAAATAGCTTGTTGAAGCAATAACATATCAAATAATTTTTATCCATAGAAAGAAAACCAGACGATAAAGCTTTGTGTTGTCAATCACTTGTATATAATTCACGTCAACTGTTTCAATCGACAGAATAATGTGACAGTATTATAGTGACAGCTTTAGGTAAACATAAATGAACAGTCACGAGCCATGGATACCGTGGTCATGAAGTGCTTGGAACATAATATTATTTTTATGCTATCATATATCATGCAGTCACACCATCATAAGAATTTCGGAAGTTTTATCGATAGGCCTACATTTAAATTATTATCTCAATTGTCATCTTACAATTTATACAACGCCGAAATATAATATAATTATTATAATCACTGTAACCCTATTATCGACAGGAAAATAGTCGAAACAGTGATAGGCCAACAGCAATCTTACATACTTCTGATTCCCTTTAAACCAGTCTTGGATCCCTCTCACTGCCCTTCGACTAGACGCAGCGCTCGTGAATAAGCTGGTGCTCTACGCTTTGCTATCGAGTGGCGCTTTAGACGTTTGGAGTTTACGACTACGTTCGGTAACAGGCTGGTGAAGATGCAATGGTTTGATAAGTAGACAATCAGATGGCTATGGTGGGTGGTGTCGAGATTTGAAGAGCGGCGAGAGATGATATGCGCAGAATTCAGAGGGTATCATGGTAGACTTTTTAAAGAGGCACAGCGTGACACTGAGAGAGTTTATGTTGACAGGGTTATGATAATGGAACTTTCATCTGGTATCAGGATGCCATTACTGTAGGCCAGGCTGTCGCATAGATATCCGTTATGCACTGTTTGACCCAGGGCTGTTTTTAAAGAATTTTTAGAACTGCACAACTCCTGCTTTCCTTTCCCATCATCCATGGCAAATTACATTCAGTCGGAAGACAATCACCCTTTTTGCTAGTTTTAACTGCACAGAAATGCTTCTACAACAGCACATTTTTTTGTACAATTGCAAGTTAAAAAGCCCTGGCTTGACCTACGTTGCGTCCAAGTTGCATCTGGCATCCGCTCAACTCGGCTTAAATCGACCTTATACCCCCAAACAGGCCAACAGCAAAAGCAATCACAGATGTGGTTCGTACAAATGATGAAATTTCCTCCAGCTATTTGGCATTTATTTGTGCATTTTCCTAGCTATTCGGTTGAACGAAACTACGTGTAGCTGGGGCGCATTAGCAAAAAAAGTCCTCAGTAGGTCGGTGATTGGAGTAGGTTGGGAAAATATGTGTGGCTAACATATAGGGATAATAATAAAAACGAACTGATGATGAATAGTCTGTATACATCTGTTCGTCACAGTGAAACCGGATTTGCTTTTACCGTTTTATGTTCATGTAAACAGATGATCATATTGAAAGCATTACCTTTAAAGAAAACCGGCAGCTGTTCGCTGTTCCAATTAAGCAGACTTGGCCTGGTCTTCTTATACAAAGACAGGTCACAGGTCTCAACACTGAATAAATTGAACTTGTGCTGAATGAACTCATCATAGCTTTTCAGGCAGCTTCATTTTTGCTAGACGTTCACCCTCCAACTCTAAGTTGTAATTGGGTTAAATACATTTTTAATTCGTCAACCAACCACCTCACATTCCTCGTGATTTTTATATTCAGTTAAATAATGCATGAAAGTTCAAAGTGCTCAACGCTTAGGAATTCGAAATATTGTAAAAAAAATAGGTCCAACTAAGTTTTAAACTCTATGCTTAGGCAGTTTAGGCTACTTACTTATTTGTATGATGAACTTGTTTTATGAACTTCATCATGCCCTAGATTATGTTAATGACGCAGCTGTTGGTATAGCTGTCTGATAATAGCGTCAAAAACACTATACATGAAAGCATTACCTTCATGCCACATGCGGCTAGTGCAGGCACGAGGACTAGGCTGACTTTGTCTCCCACTCCTCCAGTGCTGTGCTTGCCCACGATGCTTCCCCTCCACGAAGGAGGGTAGGAGAGTCGACGACCAGACCGAATCATGGCCACTGTCAAATGGGTGGCCTCCTCGTCGCTCATTCCGTTTATGCAAATCGCCATCAACATTGAACCTGCGAACATTGCGAAAAACGCGTTCAAAAGGAGTCTACAAAGTCATTGACCTATCTGCAAAGCACAGTTGTAAAAACAGTTTTTTGCATTTTTAAAATTCTTTTAAGAAAAATTTAGTTTCTATTTTTTTTGTCTCGGTTTACCCCCCCCCCCCCCCCGTTTTCTGTCTTTGTATGGCTGTCCGCAATTATTTTCCTTAATTTTACTTTAGTCTGATATCACGTTACTTTCGCTGTCAATGATTCCTCTAATTTCGGTCACTAATTTACTTAGTGTTTACTTATTACCAACAAAAAGTGGTGGTAGCCTATTTGCTTGCAGATTAAAATTAAATTGCGCAAACAAGGTTTCTAATTTTTAACTTTAGTAGGCTTAACCCACCAAGCTCACTTATTTTTCGTTTTCCGTTTACCTCCGTTTTTGGTTTTTATTTTGATACCGGCGTTTTGTTCCGTTCTTTATATGGTTTTATCGTTTCAAACATCTATGCTGCGAAATGAAGTCAAATATTCTGTTGACAGAATATATCAATAATGGCAGGTCACATACATGCGCGCAAGATGTTAAGGACGCATCTGATTTTAAATAAGCTTAATGTTATGTCAGGCCCTCTTGCTGTCGGATCTAGCTAGGCCTACAAGATGTTGATAATTGATTAGTTTCATATGTACATAATTATTATGCTCAAGGATATTTCTTCAGTCTCTATAGGTCAGGGTTAATTTATTGTCTACAAGGTGTTGATTAGTTTCATGTGTACATCTGCTCAAGGATATTAATTTTTTCAGTCTCTAGGTCAGGGTTTCTTTTTTGTCGTCAACGCTCTTGCTCATACCTAAACCAAAAACTGCTCATGGCGAACGAGCTTCTACGGTTGCAGCACCTAGGTTTGTGACTATCTGTCTCTGTCTGTCTCGCTATCTCTCTCTTTGTCTGTCTGTCTCTGTCTGTCAGTCTGTCTGTCTGCCTGTCAGTCTGTCTGTCTGTCTGTCTGTCTGTCTGTCTGTCTGTCTGTCTGTCTCTCTCTCTTTCTCTCTTTCTCGCTATCTCCGTCTCTGTTTTTCCACAGTTAATGACACAGCGTTTTACGTAGTGGTCCATCTGAGGCACTTTTTACTGCCAATACATTATTTTATTCACTACAATCTACAATCTAGACAGCATTCGAGCCTGTGAGTGATTGATTGGTGTATACATGAAAAACATGAAAAATATTAATATATATCAAGCAGTGGAAATAATCATCATCGTCTTGATGGCCATGATGTTGATAATGATGATGACGAGCATAACGGTGATCATGATAATGATGATTGTGATGATGATGATTGTGATGATGATGATGATGATGATGATGATGATGATGATGATGATGATGATGATGATGATGATGATGATGATGATGATGATGATGATGATGATGATGATGATGATGATGTTGAGGATAAGGAGAATGATGATGATGAGGAGGAGAAGAAGAATGACGACGATGACGACGACGATGATGATGATGATGACGACGACGGCGATGATGGTGACGATGATGATGATGATGATGATGATGATGATAACAATGACGACGACGACGATGATGATAACAACGACGACGACAATGATGATAATGATTACGACGACGATGATGATGATAACAACGATGACGACGACGATACCAGCGGATGATCGTCGTAGCACACTTGCCGATCTGTGCTTCCGTGATGCGAGACTGAGTGGCTCCCTCTACGAACCAATCGATCTCATCTTTGTCCAGTTCTTGCTTGTCTCGCTTCTTCCGGATGGCGTTGACGATCGAAGGTCGGCTGACGTCATTACCACGTGCTTCCTCTTTCCCAATAATTGCTCCTGCCACTCCTACTTTCTTTTCCATCTCCAATCCTGGTTTACCGTTCACTAATAATGAGTTCAATCGTGGTGGCACAGCTGATGCTTTAGAATCCAGTGCAGCTGCGTCTTGTTTGAGGTTGGTAGAACCGGTCAGAAGCATTCTTGCAACGCTACAAATTCACGTTACAACATTCGTGGTATTTTTCATGACTGTAGACTATATTTGATTGATTGATTGATTGATAGTTTAGATAGAGGTTCAAATCAACGCAGCCTGGATCTACGGATGTTCCAAGATATCTGTTTCGTCAGCGCAACATTTGCATTCATCTGTAAACTGTACAATGACTGTGCACTGTCCCAGGAAAGAACAGACTGCGAAAAGGAATGGGCAGTGGGCAGTTGGGCACTCATCCTAAAATGCTGAGGCTAAGCATGAAGTGGTGCTAGCTGATTCGTACCATTGGTGGGTTCTTTAGAATTTATATTAACTTGAAGGGTTCTAAAATATGGCAAAAAATGATGCTTTTACAAGATATTCTTATAAGCAGAAAATATGTCTGTCATCTTAAGATATCGCTAGACTCTATTATTCCACATTTCCAATATGTTGCAATGTCATGGAAAGGTAAAGCATTTGCAGGCCTACGCACAGTTGAAACTTGAAAGTAAGTTTTAAAACGTGAATGTGACGCATATGAGTGCAAAAATCGATAATTATGTTTGCATTAGATGATTAGAGGATTTAACTGCGAGTGAAGCTCGCAAATTACTCGAAAGATTACACTGCGACTGCCTAATAAATGTTTACTTTTCAATGTAGACCCGTCATCAGAATAATTATGTTTACAGAATTCATCTAACTGAATAAGAAGAAATAGTTCGGCATACCTATCCCTCACTGCAAGCGATTAAGGTGACATTCGACGAATCAACTCCAAATGAAGATGACATATGCCTACGCGAGTTCTTTTCTGGACTCCTGACCGAGACTAAGAGGCGGTAATACAAAGGAATATAAGCAGACATGAGAACGAATGATATAGGCCTACGTGCACGGACACGTCAATGAACGGGAGCTGCAGACTGCAGTAAGGGTGTGAACATTTGGAACTAAAGCCTGCAGTAGGCCTTTGTGAATCCGCTCTGCGCAGCGCCGTGTAGGCCAATCATATTCTCTATTGATATGATATGAATATGATAATGTATGGACGAGGGTGGGGAGAATAGACCCTGAAAAAATCAAGTGACAAGGATGTCTCACCTATGCTAGAGCAGTGGTGACAATGAGACGGCCCTGTCTAATAGACTGAAATATCCTTGAGCAGAAGAAGTCTTTGAGTACCGATCGACCCCAATTGCCAAAGCCCTGCGTGTGTCTATAGCTGACTGAGCTTTAAGGTATTTCGACTTGTAACCTGGCGTTGAACCAGACCATAGCTGTCTGTTCAATTTCGCTGATATGATCGCGCATCTGGATTGATGCGATAGAAAAATGAGGAAAGACACTGATGGCGGAAGTTCATTCCAAAGAGCGAAGCATCTGGATTGAACCATAGAGGTTCTGACGTAGGGAACAGAGAGATCAAGTAGATCAGAGGATCTAAGAGGACGTAGCGAACTGGCAGAGAGTGGGGAGGCTTTATATCACAAGGATATTTCTGAGCAAGACCAAATTGAGACCTGAGAATAAAAACAAGAACTTTGAACTGTATACGTGCAGAGAGGAGGAGAGCTAGTGAAGTTGTTCAGTCATGATTGTAAATATGATTTATATTAAACTACCGGACGACAGTGTTGCCTGCGGTCCCTCTCTTTGGAATGGACTTCACCATCATTCAGCTCTGTCATCCTCTCCGGTAGTCTTTTGTAGGGCACGGTGGTGTAGTGGATATGTTCGTTGCCTTGCAAGTTCGAATCCACCTCAAGCCGCCGTGTAGGGACCTTGGGCAAGTCCTTCGCTCGCAATAGCTCATGCGCTTCGGTGTGAAACTCCGATTCAATGTTCGCGCTGTAGTCGGGAGCGCTTCTGAATAGTAAATCGTGAAGGGGCGCTATAGCAAGTGCACATACACGTACATGTACATGTGGGAGAATCGAGGAAGACGCACTATCAGTCTAGTACAAACTTACTTGCTTACGATAGCTTTCAGTACTGTTTCTCAATTCGCTCATTGAATAGATATAATGCAGCCTACAATAGCCTACCCGAATCCCATCTATTAGCCACGGTCTGTTTACAGTGCTCAGATCGTGTTTTCGCTGGATTTTATCGTCGTCTCTTATAGTCTAGTCTGGTTCATTGACCTGAATCTGGTTCAAAAACTATGTACACTGTAGTCTTGGTTTCGTTCAATCTGCTGGTCTCAGTGAATCTTAAGGTTCTCTAATTTAAATATATATGAAAGACGCCACCGTGGGCAGGCAGGAGAAATGCGGTATACGCACTCACCCGGCACACAAAGCCACACGGGACCAATGCATAAGCTTATATAATTAAAATATATTCGTTTAATATAAATCAGGCAGCAAAGCCTATATATAGGCCCTATATTCGTTTAATTATAATTTCTATATATAAATCAGGTTGCATATTATATATATATAATATATATGCTCCTGTATTCGATTAATAGGCCTAAATCACTGAAATCAGGTTAACAAGCCGAAACACGGTTGCAGAATGAAGTGAAATATAGTTAGTAAAGAACTGTACAGATTTATTATTGTTCACGGGTAAATTTTTAAGCGAGCTCCTGTAGGCTAACCTATGTATGAAATTCTTATAACATCCTTTGTTGGCAATTCAAAATTGTGAGTTCTCATGCAAAGGCTGTACAGCACCACTTGATGACAGGCGCAAAAAACCATGGCATCTATAGAATTCATTCCTGCTGAGCATTCCGACAGTCTGTTATCGGCTTCGCAAAACATGTCCTCCGAAACGTCGGGCGCATTGTAGACCTACTAGCTAACTTGGCAGGCAATATATAAGAAAATTAGATATAAATAATGTAAGCTGACGCTTCAGGTGTATATTTTATATGCATACAATTTATGCAACAAAGTTATGTAGGGGCCTATGAATAATTGCGTAGGTCTGATGTACAGTTTGGTGTAGCCTAAACGTAATAACTATGTTTGCTAACGAAAGAATAACAATAATCATCATTAATTAAAGCATCATTTTATTGCGACAATATTCGAAAATAAACACGAAATATGAAGACATTTGCACATAGTCCAGCTTACGAGTTTAGGTCAGGTAATGAAGTATGTACATAATATTATATATAGACCTATACTATCTTAAATACAATTTATTTCTAAAAGACGTGGAGCGAATTGACAGCATTCGACGTTGGATACATAGATCTCCTAAAAGCATGATGCTACATGTACCTGGCTGAAAAACCGTTCATTTTAGACGCAGACAATAATATTATCTCTGTGGTCTACACCATGTGTCAGTGACAACAGTGGGACCGCCATGAAATGGTTGAACTGGTTCAGTCATAACAAGTCGTGGATGTTTTGAGAAATTCCATCATCCTCATATTAAGTGAAGTGATCTGTGACGTTTACTGTTTTGACAGGAGCACAGTTCATTCAAGATAATATGAGTAAACGTCAACTAATTAGTAGAGTCACTTTGATCAAACATTCAAATCAAGTGAATTGACTATATTGAGATTCGTCCTGATATATCTTGACATCGCAATTGTTGTGCTACATGCGCTTAGGCAAGAGAGAGAGCAACTGTCATGGTCCAAGTTGCTTGAAAAAATCTTGGCTATGGTCTCACTGCACTGTACGACTACTATGCGTGTCGATCTGCAAGTAGAACCAGCTTCCTCACCGAGCGAACTTCCAAAATCTCTTTTAGACTGATTCACTCACAGACATTCTGACACCGACCACAACATTTCCAGCACTGAACATAAGACGACAGTGGCATCTAGAAACGCGTGGGACAGCCACAGGCGTTTGGGGGTAGGGGGGTGGAGTGGGGGTAGGGCCAACCACATCCTATGCCACTGTTCAGTGCACTGGCTTCCCATCTCGAATGATGACTACCGACACTGACAACTCAACCGATCGATTCGTGCTGGGAATGAATCTGTTCGGTGGGGTTGACTTTGGGTTCGGAGACACTCTCAGACAACGCCGACAGCGATGCGGCTTTGTAGGCCTGGCCGTTCGGTCGGGACTCGGAGGGAAGACCGGGCGTATCGGTGGCAGAGGCGGCCGACGACGGTGAGGGCTGCGGGTCAGGGGAACCGGGCGAGGAGGACTGTGTCTGCTGGGGTTCGAGTCGTTGAAGGCAGGGAACGATGAAGAGCATGCTGCCAGACATCCAGATGATCGCTCCAGCCATGTAGAACGTGGCTGCGTAGGAACCGGTGGCGTCGTACAGCATCCCTGAGAGAAGAAACATCCAGTGAGAGACAGTTGAGACAGATATTATATTGCTTGAATATTACACGCCTAAAGCCGCCGGGTTAGGGACCTTGAGCAAGTCCTTCACTCGCAATTGCTCGAACGCTTCGGAGTGAAACTCTGATGCAGTGTCCGCGCTGTAGTCGGGAGCGCCTCTAGTAGGGGTCTTTAAGGGGCGCTATAGAAATGGATAAATAAATTTAAAAAATATTATTGCATCTAATCGAATGCCTTCGCCCTACCTTATTGCATAATTATTGCATTGTGCATGACCATTAATTAATTATAAAGCCCTTCTCTCAGCAAAAGCCTGTCAGACACGCTTACAGTGCAATAGACCCCAAGAGAAAAGGCAAGTTTACATTACGCTAATTAAAGTAACAATACCAAACCACCAATCAACAATTATTGTTAAGTGAAATCTTGTCACAGTTTTAGAGTTGGTCAAGTTTGGCAAACAATGCATCTGCATTCTGCAGGGTCGTTGTGTTTATTAGGCGATTTCAGCTCAGCCGTAGGTCTATGATTTGCCGTTACCGATCAGTTTAAACTTTAAACAGACTTCCTTGCTTTTAACTGCACTATTGCTAATTTACACAGCTGCTGTTCGGAGGATATCAACAAGGAGCCTTGCTGTATTTTCTGTTGTACCAACCTAAATCTCTTTGTAAACAACCTACCTGGAATTCATACGTATAGGCTACCCACAGAGAATATTACAGCATAAAGAAAACGATTCAGCCATGCGGAACATGTCTTTAACTTTTTATGCGCCAGTGCTCACAAGAAAGAGCGCTTCGAAGTCGGTATAATAATAAAACTGCCGATGGTACAATTCACCCAAATGCCAGGACGTTATAACTTTTTGTCAATATGACTAAATATTGAGACAGCGTACAAATCTGAACTTGAATGGGTGAGGATCATCTCGTTTCGACTAGAGGCTTACGCTTAAGTTGTGACTTTTAAGCATTAAAGACTTTTTAAAGTCCTTGTTTGTGCTAAGCAAACATACATGTAGTTGTCGCCCGCCGTGTCTGTTCAGGGGGTGAGTAGGCCCTATTTGCAAGGCGGTAGCCAGGATTTGATGTCGGGGGAAGGGGGTAAGAACTTTTTCGGCCAAATTTTATGACGACTTTTTATAATCATCCACATTTCTGACGACCTTTTTAACATGGTCATGCGTTGCAAGGCGCCTTAAAAAGCAGCCAAAAGGCGGGATAGGCCATAGAGAGCAAGTGCGTTTAATAAAATAACAATAAAATATAATTTATAATCACGTTCACACAACACACCGAGGACGAGGACCACTAACTAGGGGAGACCGGGGCTACAAGTAACATTTTACACATTTCATCGACTTGCGGCAGAACTGCTCCTTCAAGTACGACATATAATATATCAGTGAAAACCTTCATAAGAGCTTTATATTTAGGCCAAATTTCAAATGTCTAACTAAATTACTTTAGGAGATAAATGAGGTCAAAAAAATATTTTTTTGTGTTACAAGTTGCCCCGGCTTGGGGTTGGTTGTAACAAGACATGGGGTCAATTGTAACAATACTTTTAGCATTGGGATGGATAGATCCGATTTGACCAGGGTCTATGACAACAGAGGCCGTTACCCTGGACAGAAATTTGCTCGGCATATTACACCACTTATGAGCAAGGTACTTTAGACCAGTACATTTTTTTAGCATTGGGGTTGGTTCATGGTTGTAACGCAACACATGTAGTCTATAGGCACTACTGTTAATCCAAGTCGTCTGAAACACACTTATGACAGAAATAATTCACAGCGCTATCAGTGCAATCCATTTGAGATCATTTCGTACAAGCCACACATTGGATACAGTTGTTCTTTTTTTCTGACAGCACAAAAAGGCTTTAAAAACTATTCTGCCGCTTCTTTCATTCAACCAGTGTGGTTTCTTCATTAAAAAACTATTTTTAAAAAAAATTCCTCATGAATTATCTAAAGCTAAAAATATTTCGGTAGGATAAAAGTAAAAATAAATCTTTTCTAACATTGAAGGTGGTTTGGTGCAGGTTGTAATACCGTTACAACAAGCCCCTTGAAAATTGTTACAACTTGCCCCGATCACGCGTCTAAGATGATCACATAAAATTTTCAAACACCACGTTAGCTGACGAAATATTTCATCCTGCCATGTAATCTAGCATAAACAAGCTTCGCATTGACCAACACTAAGTAAGAATATCGTGCGCCAGACGAAAACAATGAGAAAAACCATGCGGATTGAAAAACTTACTTTTAGTGGCAAAAATCACACTTTTGGAAAAACGATTCTATTATGGTGCAACGCAAGAAAAGCCGAAAGGAACACAAAACGGAAACTATATGACGCATGCTATGACGTGCATACGTTGGTTTCCTGAGTTTCAGTTTTCCTTATTTTTACAAAGTTACAACCTGCCCCTGTTACTTTTAGCCCCGGTCTCCCCTACATAGGATAGATTCTTAGAACCTGACAGGGCTTTTCTAACGTGCAGCTGTACACAAAATGTGCAGTTGTAGAAGCACTTCTATGCAGTTAAAACTAGCAAAAAGGTCATTGTCCTCCGATTGGAAGTAATTTACCATGGAGGATGGGAATGGAAAGAAAAAGTTATGCAGTTCTAAGAAATCCTTAAAAACAGCCCTGGAACCTGAGTAATATTCTAACCTAATATTCTATATGATTTGGGCAAAAATAATAATAATAGTAATATACCTGCGAATGGTGGACCAATGAGGTTGGCCAGTCCTTCAAAAAGCGACACGAACCCAAAGGCATTGGTCAGCCTCTCCATTCCGAGTAGATCGACTAGAATGATGGTAGTGAGGACATAGTTGGCACTGATGAAGAAGCCGTATGCGGCGCAGTAGACGGCCAGCAACGAGAATGACGTCAGTACCGGCACGATCAAGGTAACAATACCAGCCACGGACGTCATCGCATTGTAGAAATGCAGGGTGTTGATCTCTGGCCGGTCACCGAGGAAGCCCATGGCCAGCTGGCCGACGGTGCTCGATATACCGATGATGGCAATGAGAAAGGACGCTTCCGTTTCCGTTGTGGCTTTCGAGCTGGTCGCTTTGTCGGGTACGTAGATGTACGGTACATCGTATGTGAGGTAGAGGAAGAAGCAGTGGAGACAGAAGAAGTTGAAGATGACGCTACGGAAGATGGATAGATCCATCATTCGTCGGATACCCTCCCAGAAATCGCGTCGTGTCGAGCTCTTGTCTCCGCCACCGGTGTCTCTCCGCTTGGCGGCGCTCAGGTAAAGGTCCGGACAGCTGGCCGAGTACTCGCTGTTCACCATGAACCCGGTCCGCATGAGGCTGCCCTTGTAGAAGACGTCCTTCCGGTACAACAGACGGAACCTGTCCTGTCGAGAGTCCTTCGAACGAGGACTTGGTAGGCTGGTGATGTGTCGCATGTAACGCGGGTCGCGAATGAAGCCGCTCTCCGAGGCAGGTGCAACAAACGGTGTGGACGCTGGATGTGCGATCTCCTTATGCGGCAATGGTGGAGATGGGGGACAGCTGGCGGATTGGGGAACCGGTACCACACAAATTCCCATTCCACTGCTAACGACCTCCAGTTTAGAGGCGTGTTCCTCACGATTCAACTCGGTAACTGCTACCGTCTCCCTGGTCGGGATAGTTCCATCGGAAAGCTGGAACTTATGGAGAAGGTTGCGCTCGGCCAGAGCCTCCCTGAGTGTTTTACCACCATGTTGTAGTTCCGCAATTAGCTGGACAACGATCGAGTCAAACTCGCTCTGCAGGTACGTGGGAAACTCGATTACAGAGTTGGTGGCCGTTTCGTAATAAAGACAGTTTCCGTTGTCCAGGTAAGCCTTGAAGATGAACTGAGGCTGGCGAACCAGATGCGTCCGATCTAGGTTGGATATCGATACATTGGAATCGGGTTGTTGCTTGTTACTGATGGTAGATTTAGATTTTGGAAATCGATTTGTGGAATTCTTCTGCCAGACGAGAGGCCGGAAGAACGCTCCACACACGACGGTGTTGAGCATGATGCCGGACAGAACGATGAACGCACCCTGCCACGAGTATTTCTCCATGAGGAAGTCGGTCAGCGGAGCAAATATGAAGGTACCGATGCCAGATCCAGCGACGGAAATTCCTGGAATAGACTGTCAAAATTAGAAACACTAAGCAAAATTTTCACTTGAAATATATTTCAATCAATTACGTACTTGACCATTGAATAAGGTAAGTAGTCAAACCATGCTAGCCAAATCAACACGAAATCTAATCTAATCTAATCTAATGTGAACATTTGAAAAGTACTTTTCGCAGCAGAAAGGGCTAAGGACCTATTCAGAAGTGCTCTTAGCGTGACAGGCCCATGAGAAGAGAAAGGTCTTCAAGCAGCGAAGCAAATCATCATCACTTTTCAGCTGTTCGTTTATTTCTTAATTCATTTAAGACAAAATTCCGTTAGTCTGTTATGCCCAAACCTCGGCCTAAAGTCAATCACGACGTTTAATCAATCAAAATCAGTCGTTTAGGTTATGTGACTTATGTCATAATATATTCAGTGTATTAAGTAAATTTTTATGACTAATTGGCATTGCACACTCACTAGGCTTTCTTAGGTCCTTTCTGATTAATTCATTAGCAAGAGTTTAGTCCAAGTGTCCATCTTCAAGTTGTTAGAATCAATTTTTGGGTTGTTGTATTCCTGTAGGTTAAGAGTGGGTACCATTATAATTTATTCAAGCATTGTTTGAAGACATATTGTAGTATGTTACATAGACAGTATTAGACACTGTTGGAAAATTGGATTAATAGCTGATGAATCTAGGGTGACCCTGCTTAGCGGAACCTTAATATGTTCCTTTGGGTTTACCCATTGACGCCAATGGACATGAATGTCTAATCTGTTGATTGCATGTATCATGGTCATCAATAAAGTATTGACTGAGATTGAGATCGAAAATCATTGTGTGATAATTGAAAAACTCTTGCCTGTTGCAAATGCTCTTTGCTTCTCGAAGTAGAAAGCAACAACGACGATTGAAGGAACGAAAACCAGCGCCAGACCAAAACCAGAGACCAGACCGAACGTCAAACACAGCATTTCGATGCTGTCCACGAAAGCACTGGCAAAAAATCCCACGGCCGCTATGACACCGCCGACCATAGTCGTCTTTCTACAGCCGAACCGGTTCGTAAAAGAACTAGCAATTGGGCCACAAATCATTGGCATGGACACAAACAGCGAGCCAACCCAGGCGGTCTTACTGCGACTCTGGTTAAAATACTCCAGAAGTTCGGTAAAGACAACACCAAAAGAGAAACAACACCCGTCTCCAATCATATGAGCAACGAATGAAGCTCCTACCACGACCCAACCGTATCGATCGTCCGGTGGGGAGAGCTGAATATCGACAGACTGCTTGACACTTCTTTTTGTCTGATCGGGGGTCACCCGTTCGCTACCGCTGTTCGAAAGACTACCATTGGTAGCATCCTCCATAGCTACGTGCACATACTAAACCGTCTGGCGTAATTTTGCCTACTTTAAACATTCGTTGAACGCATTTATAATTGTTTACTGAAACTACATTATTTGTTAGCATTTGCAAAATAAATAAGTGCGACGAATACGAAAAAGACGCCGTCTGATGACATAGATTACATATTTCTAATGATTTACATTTTGTGACGTAATAGGTAAATTGCAAGCGACTTCACGCGATGGCCGAATAGGTTTGCCTATCATATCATTAATTTTATAAATTCATTAATTCATTTCAAGAATTTGTATATAAAAATTTAAAAAAATATTTTATTCATACTGTTTATACATAAGAATTTTTTAATTTTATTTTTTATATAAGAATTTTTATATACTTAGCCGTCTTCGATCCGAGGGCTGGCGGCGTCTCCAAATGCATCTTTCCTCTGTCGTCAATCGAGGTCAAAACTGTAGGCCTACAAGACATTAAGCTTTGGTTCTCAATCCAATTGTTCGTGGTCTTCCACATGCTCTCGAATCTCGATCCAGCAGAGCAATCACGGCCTCTAAATTACTATTTTACGGCTTTATGCCAAAAAACCTGTTTTAGACAAAATTTTAAAAATAAAAATAAAAGAATAGCCTAATGATTTTACATCCCTGTTTAGGCCTATAGGCCTGCTCAATATGAATTTAATCAGTTGCTAATTTTGAAGTTTAAACTGATTGAAGTCAATCTATTATCTGTGATGTTTTATTTAAGAAGGCATAATTCAGAAACTTTGTAAGTAAAGCTTATCATTGGCATGGATAAACTTTGTAACTTTTGATCGAGCGGTAACTAAAAGTCGCCATTCTCTGGGCATTTTATTTCCCCCTCTGCCCCTCTCGGCGACCCTGGCCATGAGCCTATACTATAGGCTTTTCCCCATATTCCACCCCACAGACAATGATTCTTGCTTGAACGAAATTTCCATTGAGTACAATTTTTCTGGATTCTGGATTGATAAAAGTAATCATGGACATTGGTAGGCTACATAGGCTAATTTTTATGCCTACAATACATAGGCCTACACTTCTGTCTTACTTACAAGCTTACGACATTGAAGACATCAAAAATAATTCAGCAATGTTAGGCACGGGATGACTAAATAATTTGCCTTGCATCGGTCGCATTATCTAAAGATTCAATCGGTGACTGATGATGATGATGATGATGATGATGATGATGATGATGATGATGATGATGATGATGATGATGACGATGACGATGACGATGACGATGACGATGACGATGACGATGACGATGACGGTGACGACGACGACGACGATGACGATGACGACGACGATGATGATGATGATGATGATGATGATGATGATGATGATGATGATGATGATGATGGTTCTCTGCCCGAAGGCAGGTTCATTGGCTTAACGCCCCTGGGGATGAGATGAGTGAGGTGGTTTCCCGTTGCCTTCCCCACAGACAATGATGGGTAAGCAACTTGCCCAAGGTCGCTCCGCAGCAGCTTGCGCCCCTGCGTCCCACACGTGCTAGCCCGAGATATCTAAATCTCTGAGTGTCAACTCCCAGCCCGGGGCTTGAACCGCAGTCCGTTGCAACCAACAGACGTATGCCGCTCTCGCTTACCGGTGTAGCTAACTATGCCAACGTGACTAAACTTGATTAAATTATAACCGGACCTAAAAACGATGGAGTTCATAACTCGTCAACAGATCTGATTTATGCAGGAGCTATAAAAAGCTTGCGATCAATAGAACTTGCACGGTCAACATTCGATTGAACGAGTGGTTGCCAAACACTTGACGTTGGCAATAAGCAACACTTCAGAGACTGACTCCATACAATGAACAACTACACAGGAAAATCTTTCTGGCAAACACGCGATTCACGTGTGTAGGGACGCCACACTGTCTAACTAGCCATATGTCTATTTGAGAAACGTGTAGTTTTCGACGACATGCCGATAAGCTAATTCTGCTAGCACTTCAGTCCAGATAATAGGGCCTATATATATATATATCTTATATTATAAGCTAAAGGCACTACATGCACTAGTACTACCTCGAAAACTGTTGTCTGGTACTGTAGCCTAGTGCAACTACATGTACTGTGACCAACAACCACACTAACACACGCACATACATACACAGGCGCGCGCGCGCACACACACACACACACACACACACACACACACACACACACACACACACACACACACACACACACACACACACACACACACACACACACACACACACACACACACACACATGTAGGCCTACTTCCATCTGGCATATCTGTGAACACGGCGCTCGTGATACGACTAACCTAACTGGTGCCTCGCTCCTTGCATTGCAGCAGCTCTTTCGAAATTTTGAGATTACGTGCAGGCCTAAGCACAAAATCGTTTAATTGAGGCCAACTGATATGACTAGAAATGTTTGCGTTCTAACAACACCAAAGACTCTACTGTTATCAGACATTATTTTGCACGCAGCCACGATACTTGTCTACATACGAGTGCATGCGTTTGTTAGTCTGCAGTATAATATTATATGTAGGCCCCTATACAACCAAAGGATTTGAATCTGTCGTTTTAAAGCTATTCATACAAAAGGTTTCTTTTCGTGTAGCGTAGTTGATTTTCTGTGCAGATATTCGTTCTCAGAGAGGACTCGAAAAGAAAGACGTTGAGTAAAGGATGGATGCTGTACATGTTGAGCTGATGGAAAAGCCACCAACGCCACAGCAGGAGGCGGCAACCATTGTGCACAGGTAAGAAAACGTTCACCGACTGTAGGGCCTATATATTATATATAATCACCCCACGATGATCACGGCCTTCTAACCCTGTCAGCATACCAATATGAAGCCCTCATGGAATTTATATAGAGCCTTATTGGAAATCTTGCCCCCCCCCCATACTGCTGAAATCTCCCGTATACGCCTATGTGCGTAGGCCTATACAGCACAAGCCTGTTGGTCTACATTGTTGATTTCATTGCTACCTATGGATGACGTTATTGTTGAGATCCACTGCTTGATATGTCTGAACTGTCGACACCGTTTTGTAGGAAGCTTGGAACAAGCAAACATTTCTCGCAGTCGGACAAGCGAGACACGGCGGAGATCATCGTTTCCGGTTTGGAGTCCCTGCGTCAGGAGTGGCACGAGGAGACGGAGAGACTCAAGGACCGACTGGAGGCAGCGATCCTCGAAAACGAGTACAAGGATGCGCTTCAGTCAACCATATCCGCTCAGGTGGTTGACTTCGTGAGGTGTCAAGGTCGGCGTCTCGAGACGCATGCGCACGACATGACGACGACGACGGAACTTCTACTCCAGTTGAACGACCTTCCGGAGAAGGAGCCGACGTTGGACTACATAGAAAAGCTGCTGGTGAAAACGTCGAAGCTGCTGAAGAACATGGAATCCATCACATACGAGAAGGAGAAGTGCATGCGGTTGCTGCAACTGGGCGATGCCAGCGACATCCCGCTCGCCAAAGCGCTGCAGGCGAGAGGATGTCACGTGCTGGCTGCAGAGAAGAATGGAAGCTTGGAGAACTCTGAGGAGAACCTGGACGAGACGATCGACGACCTCGCGAATGATTCTCGAGAACTGCAGGAAGTGGTGAAGGAGTGTCGAGAAGATGTCGCCACCATCAGACGTAAAACGGAAGTGGCAGACAAGGAAATCGTTAGGCTGCGTCAGCTGCTTAAGCACTGACAACTTCTAGATAGGCCTAAAAATATTATGCTGACTCAACCTTTCATTTGGCAGATGGCGTTGGTAAAATGAGAAGTGGGACGTATCTATAGCGGACTCATTGCATAGCTGTCAAACAGTTACTTTCGGCTCCTGTAATAATAATAATTAATTACCTCTTCGAACGCTTTGTAATAATCATTCTGTGGTGAGTCGGTTATAAATTAAACGGAGAGTTTTCTTCCATGTGTCATTCTGGAGTTTAGCTCTTATCGTCACCGATCGATTGTGCAGAAGTGCATTGAAATGCAACAATAGAGCATTGTCTACAAACAGAAGGACGATGAAAGGGGCGTGCTGTCTCCTGCGGGACCTCCGAAGTCTTTGTCAATCGCCCCCTATAGGCCTATATAGTTCTGATAAGAACTCGCGCCCTGTGCGTTGATGGATACCAGGGTGTAAAGTACCACTGGAATGAAATTGTGTGTATACTGAGATTTCTCCATACTTAGCTATCTTCCTTGTGGCTGTCAATTCATCTGCTGCTCCAGGTGTTAAGAAAGTAATTAAGATCCTTATACACAAAATAAAACATAAAAAACAAGTACACGAGAGTTAAATATTAGATTATTCAGTCAATCTTTGGCGCCAGTTTAGTATCCCAAGAGGGGTTGAAGTTGTGAGGAGCGAGCGGCGCAATGTCAACTCAAGCAAGGCCCAATTAAGTATGGGGATAACGCGGGGAAAATCTCATAATAAATCTCAATGATGGATCAAAACTTAAAAGATTAGGCTAAGTGTTTTGTACAATGCAAACCAACAAATTTATTAAGAATTTATTAAGTGAATTAAATTCGACCAAATTCTTGCCTCAACCGCCCACAACAGGTTCAGCGCTCAAACATTTAAATAAATTGTCTACAAAACGTATACGATTCACAATTTATAATCACACATCAAACTTGAGACGTTCAATCTACGTATAATACTATAATCTGCCAAAGTCAAACCGACGTCATTACCATCATGCGATTCTGAAACGACGATAATTAGTCTACAACCGTCAAGATAACTTCGATAAGCTCTTGCCACTTAGAACGTACTTATGTGGTGTTAAATCGAAGCTCTTGCTGTCCCGCTCGATCCATTTGAGTATCGTATCCCATGAACTGGTGCGGCTGATCGGCAGGTACTCTGTTGAGTCGTCGTCCGATTCGAGGTTTGATTCATCGGAGCAGGTGATGAAGACAGGGTGAGGCAGGATGGGATTGTTGCCGTGCCATTCCTGTAGAAAGATGAGGATCCCGGTGACTTCGTGGATGTCCGTGAAGTTGATCACGGAAAGATGAAATACCGGAATGATCTGAAGACATAACAGGAGAATCGAAGTCTTATAAGAAGATGTCTGCATTTCATCGATGCGTGTGTTTGATTGTACGCGTCATAATGCTTGTCTGTCTGTCTGTCTGTCTGTCTGTCTGTATGTCTGTCCTTCTGTCTGTCTTTGAGTGAGTTATATGGAAACTTATTGACGGATGGATCGGTGGATAAAAATATGGATGTATGCATGCATAGTTATGTATGCATGTATGGCATTGTATGCATATAATTTTATATAATATTTATATGCTATATTTATGGATGGATGGATGGATGTATGGATGGATGGATGGATGGATTGATGGATAAATGGATGGTTGGATGAATGGATGGATAGATGAATGAATGAATGAATGAATGAATGGATGAATGTATAGCTGGATGGATCGATGGATGGATGAATGAATGAATGGATGGATGAATGAATGAATGAATGAATGAATGAATGAATGGATGGATGGATGGATGAATGAAAGGATGAATGGATAGATGGATGGACGGACGGATGAATGGATATATGGATTGATGAATGGATGAATGAATGGATAGATGAACGGATGAATTAACCCATTAGTGCCTAGCGTCCCCAAAAATGGGACACCACTTCAAAAATTCACAGAAAATTAAATATGCATTGCAGATGCAATTTAATGTAATAGCCGTCATGCCAACATGTTGATTAAGTGATGCTGGCAAAAAATTCGCACCAAAAATATTTTTTTCGACCGAAAATTTTTTTTAATCAGGCCATTAACCTATTTTAGAAAATGTAAACATTGCGGACATTCCCGCTTCTTATTTAAAATTTTGTGTGTGCATTTCTACAAATCTGTCTTTGGTTTCACAAACGTTGGTATATACTAATACATAGATAATTATATAAAATTAATTTTAATAAAATATAACATATGCATTTTATCACTGAAGTGCTGTCCCATTTTTGAGGACGCAAGGCACGAATGGGTACGTGAAGTTCAGTACACGCAGTTTTGCATCTTGTAAGACATTTTATTCAAATATTGTTTGAAAAGAAGTATACACAGCGGTTTGTAGGCAGAAGTATCACTCTCAGTGAGAGTTAGCATTGTATAATGTTATTTGACTCAAAAATTTATTGACAACTTCAACTATAGGCTACATCAGGCCTATGCATATATGTATAACCTACATGAATATTTCACATGGATAGAAATCGTCCAGAATCTACTAGACCTTTGCAATTTAGTGCAAAATAATAGTCAAAATGCACTCATTCTCTTGTATGCAATTGCTAGAAAATTAAATTTAGTAATTTAATTTATTATAATTTATTTCAAATATATAAGAAAAAATCATTCGCGATGTAATTTGTCATTCTTTTGTAAGGTGTCAGCCAAACTCAAGAAATGCTATTGTGCATTGTGCTCAATATAACATTCCTGTAACATTTCCAGTTAGGCCTACTACAATTCAGGTAGGCCTAATGACTAGTCAATGGCATGGTACTATGTTGAATACACAACTCGGCTTTTATTTTGATTCACATACATGTCACCACATGGATGAGTTGGTACATGGATCCAAAGCCTGGATTAGTCAGGAGGCATATTGGTTGTCAATTCAGTTGATTCCTCACCATTTCTTTACCACTCTCAGACTGCAACTAAGCCTTGTTGGCTACACAGACTGTTCGTTGAATACACCACATGGTTACTTTACTCAGTCAGACCTATAATGGAGTTGGGGTCATGAGTCCTCAACTTGGTGTGGGTGGTCATTGCAACAACTATGTTGTGTAGGCTACTATGACTACTTCCTTACCACTCTGAGACTGCTACAGCAGATTAGCAAAATATACCACTATTGAGACGATACAGGCCAACAAATGTGGAGATTTTCACTTCCTTTTATTGAGCTGTTCAATATAGAAAAGTGAGGGCCAGTTCATGGATCTATATACATACTATGTCTATTAGGAAAATGAAAGCTGACTGTATGAACCAGAAAGTATGAAGTTCACTTAGTACTTTAGTACTAGATTCCATCTGTTGTAACTCAGATGCATTGTGCGAATGAAAGTGTGCGAAAAGTTTGAGAAAAATGATAGCTTGGTCCACATAAAGAGGGATAGGCCAACAATCTACTACACAAAACCAGTCAAAAGCACTTTAGCACTTGAAACAGCTTCATGTAACTGTCTTACAATCTCTCTGTAACAGTATTGGTTGCTATTGCTACAGGATGTTGATCTGAGACATGAACAGCATTATTACGATATGCTGTGTGTAAGCAATTCATTTCAAAATGTGAACAATTAGGCATAAAAATGTATTCAGGCATACCATTTTTGCTGAAATTTTGCTTATAAATTTGATTTCCAATTATTCTGAGTACAAATTATATATCTGTTCTCTTAACTAGACTGTATCAACAGTCTTGAGTGATACAACCTGTACATATCACCATGTAAATCTTCACGTACCCTTTCGTGCCTAGCGTCCCCAAAAATGGGACGCTTCAAAAACTTGCTCCTGAAGCATCAAAAGCAAAAATTTTGCAGAATTTTTATTTTTTATTGTCCAAACTCGTCATTTGCAACAAAGTTTTTATGTTTTAAGATGATTTTGAAAAATCAGGCACTAATGGGTTAATAGATTTACCCGAGGTTCAGTGCTTCCTGGTTCCGTGAGTGCGGTCCATCGTTTCCGAGCATCATTCGAATGCTGAAGATAGACAGCGATCGAGACAACGGTGTCGACGGTTGTCTGCAAAGCAGAACATTTTCATTATGCAATCATTAATACAACGTAGCAAAATATGATGCAACACAATAATTTGATGCAAAACAAATGAAACAATACATCTGGCAAGTACACAAATGCACTGAATGCGTAAAATGAGATGAATTCATCATCATCATCATCATCATCATCATCATCATCATCATCATCATCATCGTCATCGTCATCATCATCATCATCATCATCATCATCATCATCATCATCATCATCATCGTCGTCGTCGTCGTCGTCGTCGTCACCACCACCACCACCACCGTGGTGGTGGAGGTGGTGGTGGTGACACCATCACCTAAATATATAGACTACAAGCGACCCACGACTTTCAGAGGTTCACCATGGCAAGCAGCGGGAAAAGCAGTCCTTTAAGCCAGGCTCGTCATGCTTAATTAAGCAAGTTAAACTTATACCTCAACGACAGTCCTGCTCCTAAGCAATGTAAGCATCTAAGATTCTAAGCAATATATGCATACAAAGACAGACGAACACGATGACAAGCAGAGTGCACCCACCGGAGTTTCAACGAAGCGCAAACCCCAGAGACGGAACGGAAGTGCGAAAGTGAAGAGCACACCCCAAACTCTGTTCCTCTTCGGTGGCTCAGCCGGGGCTTTGAACCCCGTTCCGATGCCACCCCAGATGTAACCCCCGTAGTCGTGTATGACATCGATGGGAATGGTGTCCATCGACACCCTACCACGGTAGACGTTGAAAGCGGATGGGTAGGTCGGCATGTAGGTCAGCTCTTCACACCGCGGATCGGTGATACGACCGGTGAAGATGTCGACCGGTGGTAACGTCATATCACTGCACTCAACATGGCCTGAAAAGAATCAGTAGAAAAGAATAATATCAAGATCGTGCAATTGAAGCTGCAGTATAATAGGCCTATACGAGAATTATATAGAAATGACTGGTGGAGGTCAGACAATGATCCATGTGGAGTTTGGTTGTGTACTGTATAGACTTGACTATGGGGCCGTTAGAATGACTGGGTTTGAAACTCCGCAACCTTCCGGTAATTCTCTCCCAGAATAAAGGAACACGATTCTGGGAATCTGGGTGAAAGAAAGCAAGGAAGAAGAGAATTCAGAAAGGTTGGATCGAAGAAAGTATGAATGGATGGAAGCCAGCAAGCAAGCAAGCAAACAAGGAAAGAATGAATGAAGGAATTAAGGAAAAAAGGAATGAATGAAGGAATAAAGGAAGGAAGGATGGAAGGAAGAAAAGAAGAAAGGAAGGAAGAAAGGAAGGAAGGAGTACATTATGTAGAAGCAAACGTCGCTGTTTGATGAGTGGATAATAATATAATATCTTACCGTTTATTACTTCACACGGAATCGGACCGGGTGTTGGGAATCGAAAGAACGCCCTCCTCTTCCACCTCCTTCGTCGTATGCGGTAGGGAGCCGGGTATTTGAAGCAGGTGTGATTCGACACGAGATTCTCGTATGAATCTTTCGAGAGTTTGTCCTGCTCGACGAGACGACTGATGATTCGACAGAAGATGGCCGATTCCACGCCGTCGAACACCCGCTGACCCGCCGGAGATTTGGCGGCAGATGAAGAGAAATCGTCGTCAACGGATCGGACGAATTTGCCTGCATGACGTCAAAAGCAATCTATGTAAGGCCAAGTTGTGTGGTTAGATCTATATTTAATTTCTACAGCCTACAGGCGAGTGATATTATGTAGGGTAACGTACGGTATTTAATCTATAGATAGGCATCTCCAATGGGGGGGGGGGGGTGCCGCGGAATTTCTCCACAGGAATTACATTTCCAGATAATTTTGAGAGCTTTTTACATCTATATTGCATTATATGAAAGGTATTATGCCTATATTATCATGAAATTGTTATCCACTAACAAAATAAAAAATCTAAACGATTCACTAAACAAATTTAGGTCTATCAGAAATATGACCCAAAAGGGTGTCGCCGCTGTCTGCCCCCCACCCCACCCGACCAAGAAACCTGAAGCACAATGCCCTGATACTTTAGAATTAGATCTTACATCGGAAGTTTGTTTCTGGAGCCCAGCACCAACGTCATGTTAGCAGAAATAACCACGAGCATCCCCACCCCAGTTGAGACCTTTAAAGGCGACATAAAAAGGTTGACTAATTGATTGATTGATCGATTGATTGATGGTGCAATTATTGACTGATTGATTGATTGACTGACTTACTGATTGATTGATTGATGGTGCACTTATTGACTGATTGATTGACTGACTGACTGATTGATTGATTGACTGACTGATTGGTTGATTTATTGGTTGATTAATTTATTTATTGATTGATCGATCGATGATTCATTGATTGATTAGTCAATTAATATAATAATATACCTTGTTCGGCCAATCTATGTCGTCGTTGTCTTCGTCGTCGTGGTAGTGACCCGTTGTTGTCAACAGATTGCGATTGAAGATCATCACCACCAGATGGCGGATGAGTCATTCGTTGGAATCTGAAACCATCTGCGAAATATTCCTCCGACGAATTCAACAGACCGTTCTCTATGTCCGTTTTAGGAATCGAATCCACATCCCAGAAGAAGGAGGGAGTCGTCTCTGGTGGGGTGTGGACCAGAATCGAAGGCGGGGGCGGAACCTGAGCACCCTCCCCCAGAACAAGTGGATTGTGGTCGGCCTGGTCCATTGCGCTTGGCAACTGCCTCGCTGAACTATCAACTGAGGCGAGGTTTCTGAGTTGTCTGACTGCGTGTTCAATGACGATAGCTACGATCTGTTTGGTCATGTCAAGGTCATCTGCCTTTTCATCATCATCGTCTTCGTCGGAACTCGATCTCTTGCTCAGCTCAACCATCGCATCTCTTATCCTTCTCTCCGACTCCATTTTCTCGAAGCCATCTTCCAGTTGACCTGACCTTCGCCGTAGCTCGTGGAAAGAAGAGATACGTCGCTTCTTTCTCCACTTTCCACCGCCTGCGGGTGCGGACGAGATTTTCCCGCTGTCGACAACGGAAGCGGAGTCGTTCTGTGCTTTAGGAGTCACCGCTGGACTCTCCTCCGTCTTGACGTCGCTCACCTGTTGTCTGGACACACTGGAAGGTCTTCGCACCTGGAGATCCGGGTTTCCAGGCTTGCCATGAAGTCTGTCCTCGATCTCTTTGATCATGATCTCGACCAGTTCCTTGGAAAGAAGCACGCGTTCGTCCGCTGACGATGATGATGGTGGAGGAGGAGAAAGAGAAGGAGGAGGAAGAGAAGAAGGAGAAGGTGGAGGAGGAGGAGGAGGCGGAGGAAGAGAAGGAGACGGAGGAAGAGAAGGAGACGGAGGAAGAGAAGGAGGAGGTGGTGGTGGAGGAGGAGGAGGAAGAGGAGGGGAAGGATCATCGCGCAGTGACCTTTCCACGTCCTCCTCTTTCAACAACTCGTCATCGTGTTTCTCATTCCTCTCCTGTCCGGCTTCTCTCTTCACCAGGTTGCTCTCATCTTCCAAGTAGTAGAAGTCCTCTTCCTGGATGTATTTACCCGGTCTCGGGTCATCGTAGGCCGCTCGACTACGTTTCCTGTAGTGACCGACCTCATCGTCTGCCCCAACTCTGTCGTCACCGATGACGTAGTTATGACGTCTGACGTTGTAACTGACGTCATCCGAAACATCGTTTGCGTTGTTGCTTTCATCGCGCTGTGCTCGATGTTGTACAACATCCTCAAGATCATCGCTGTCGTTGTCTACACTTCGGCCTGTTTCGTCTTCGATGTTTCGCAGACCTCGTTCTTTCCTTTTGTCGTTTCTTGCTAGTTCCTCCTCTTCTTGTGAGGCGTAGACGCGACGTCTACCCGTTCTGTCACCATGGTAACTACTACTCGTGTCTCTCTTGTCGATCTTGCCAGTCATTCGGTCGATGAAATACTCGAGGATCTGTCGCTTCCTTCTTTCGCCACGCTTCGATTCTCTTGCCAGGTAACTCGCAACCGTTTCTTTTTCCATGATCGACTTGACGATACGTCGGCGCAGCGACGAACTGTTTCCCAAGTTCCACGACAGATTCCTTCCTCTTCCTCCTCTGTTGGGAATGTCCCCACGCTCTGCGTTCTGCTGCCTAGCGTGTCCTGATTCCTTGTATCCTTCAAGGAGTAACTCCGCCTCCTCTTCCTCCACTGCACCTGGGACGTCATTGATGGAGCTGATGACGTCGTGATGACGTCTACTTTGACGGCTGGGATTCAGCGGCGATGATTCGGTGTCCGCTCCTCGTTCTGACCTTGCCGCCAGGAACAGGTTCAGCGCTTCTCTGTTCTGACCGACCTTCGCCTCGCTGAAGAATACGTCCTCCGCTTCTCCACTGTCGTCGTTGACCACCAGGGGGCGATAGAGGGCGACGTTTAGCGTCGCTCCAGCATCGTCGCTTCCCTCGTCGTCCACGGGGGCCTCTGCGGAGGAGGCGGACCCCCCGTTGAGAGCGACGTGGTACTGTCCCTTCCTGGTCTGACGTCTTTCGATTACACCGTCTGTTCCATCGACGTAATACTCAACCATCTGACGTCTTCTTCTTCTTCTTATCACCGGAACTGTTCGGACTCTCGTTGTGTCTCGCGGACTTATAACATGCAGACGAGGTCCTTGCGGCGGCAGTGTTTCTGTCGGGGTATCTTTGTTTGGATTGGATCCAGCGCTGCCAGAAGGTCCGCCGCCTCCGCCGCCGACTCTTCCATGTCCGCTGCGTCGTCGTTTTTGTGAGTCCACAGCGAGAATTGCGTCTCTGTCTCCGCCAACGAAATCTCCATCCGGGTTCCTCGATGATTCTGGTTGCCTTGGTAACCACCTGTCGTCGCTCTGTCTCCCATGTTCTCGTTCGCCGTAGTCTCCATCGCTGCTCGTCACTCTGCTGATTTAACAACATCCGACAAAACATTCCTCTTACAAAAACAGCTCAAGCTTCAACTGTGGCATAGTTAAACTTAATGGCATAGCAATCATAGCAGAATAGAGATTTTTCCGTGGCGGGCACAATTTTTTATTTATTTAATTTGCTATAACACCCCTTCAAGTACACTATACAGAGGCGCTCCCGAATAGAGCGCGGACACTGAATCCGAGTGTCACGCCGACGCGCTGAGCAATTACGAGTGAAGGACTTGCTTAAGGTCCTTACGCGGTATCTCTGGGCGTAGGTAAAAATAAGTTTCATAAAGCCGGTAGGCCTATAACGTAGATGAATGTAATGTAGTTAGTAATTTCTATAGCGCCGCTTAGGAAGGAAGGAAGGAGGGTGTTGAAGAAGAGAGCGAAATGGAGGGTGTGGAGGAAGAGAGCGAAATGGAGGGTGTGGAGGAAGAGAGCGAAATGGAGGGTGTGGAGGAAGAGGGCGAAATGGAGGGTGTGGAGGAAGAGAGCGAAATGGAGGGTGTGGAGGAAGAGAGCGAAATGGAGGGTGTGGAGGAAGAGAGCGAAACGGAGGGTGTGGAGGAAGAGAGCGAAATGGAGGGTGTGGAGGAAGAGAGCGAAATGGAGGGTGTGGAGGAAGAGAGCGAAATAGAGGGTGTGGAGGGTCTGCAGGTCATTTTCCCAGTAGGCCTATGCTATAAGCAGAAAATAATACTTATTTGTGAGGACTACACGCGTAGGACCAAACGCTATACTGTTTCAGCTCCTAGTCTTTCTTCATTATATACGCCATAGAAATCAAAGTCTGACTCCAAAATTATTTTTCTACAATTCTCATTATGTCAACTGATTGTTACTACTCTACTATACAGAGAGAAATCTGCGACAGTAGGGTTCCTGCTAGCTTTGTAGACGTTGAAGAATCAGGGACGTAACTAGGATTTTTCGTTTAGGGGGGGCTTAAGCCTTAAGTATGACCAATGCTTAAAGTGTAAAGAAGAAGTGGCAGGACGCTGTATTGTAATTGGTCGTGAAGTTGCGAGTGCCGAAGGCACGAAGCCCGTCCCGACTAGGGGGTCTGGGGGAGCGTCGTAAGCTAGCTCCACCAGCTGGGTCTGGGGCGGAGCCCCAGCGACCAGCGCATTTTTGGCTGTGCACATGTCGACCTCAAATGGAGCCATTTTAAGGCTCTTGTTTGCCAGCTATTTGTGAACGAAAAAGTTTCGAAAATTGTAAGAATAAGTCGTTTTTCAATGTCGCAAGGCTCAAGCTACCAAGATAACACTAAAGTTTTCTCTTTACCGTAAGCTTCCCAGCGGGGTCTGGGGCGGAGCCCCAGCGACCAGCGCATTTTTGGCTGTGCACATGTCGACCTCAAATGGAGCCATTTTAAGGCTCTTGTTTGCCAGCTATTTGTGAACGAAAAAGTTTTGAAAATTGTAAGAATAGGCTAAGTCGTTTTTCAGTGTCGCAAGGCTCAAGCTACCAGGATAACAATAAAGTTTTCTCTTTACCGTAAGCTCCCCAGCGGGGTCTGGGGCGGAGCCCCAGCGACCAGCGCATTTTTGGCTGTGTCGACCTCAAATGGAGCCATTTTAAGGCAGTCATGGCCGGTTGTCCGTAACTGCATGTACGCCGTCCATGCGGTAGTCTATTTAAATTAGCCGTAAGCATACAACGGCTTGATTTCATTTGGGGGGGCTTCAGCTTCGTTTGGGGGGGCTTAAGGCCCTCCAAGCCCAACGCTAGTTACGTCACTGTGAAGAATAGACCTACCCTCTACACTGGCCTCCTATCACGATCAAAACTACTACGCGTATGAAACGCTGCTTAAAACAGTTTCGAAACATCTTCCTGTCTAATTTAAAGTCTCCTCTTCAATTCGTCTAAACAGTTGGCTTTGCTTCTATATTCGAAAGCCGTTACCACGACAACATTACGTCACGTCCGCGAATAGTCAAGGCTATGATTTTTGACCGTTGACCTAAATACGGCCTAATTATTAATCATTACTCGATAGATTTTAGCAGCCGAACAGAATGTAAACAAACTAAATCCTTGACAATGAGGTGACGTTTAATAACAGTCACGTGGCCTCCATCTAGATTCTAGAACTATATACAATATAGGGTTCGGTAGTCGGTCTATTACGTCACAGTAATGTGACGTCACAATACTGGCTGTGCAAAACTGGGCATCCGCTCATTTAAAGGCAAACTTTAAAGGCAGAGTGTAGCTATTATAGAGGTAGACTAATTATTTGTATTAACGAAACAGTTTGCAGTTGGACTATAATTAGGCCCTATCTTTGTTAATTAGTATGATATGATACAGAATTTATTTATATATTTATTTAGAGTATTTATATAGTGCCCCTTCAAGAAATATACTCAGAGGCGCTCTCTGCGCTAACTAGCCGAAGTGATGTTAAATGTCATAACAACAAAAAAATTTCATCAATTAGCAAAATGAATTATGTGTATCTGTCTTTTTAAACTCATTCTGCTACCACTATTTGGCGAAAAAAGGATCGCCAGGTCTTTAGTGGGGGGTGCGGTGGTGTAGTGGGTCTGTTCGTTGCCTTTCAGCGGAAGGGTTGCAAATTCGAATCCACTTCAAAACGCCGCGTAGGGACCTTGGGCAAGCCCTTCACTCGCAATTGCTCAGCGCTTCGGCGTGAAAATCCAATGGTGTCCACTCTGTAGTCGGGAGCGCCTCTGCCTGCACCCTAGTGGTGCCAGTTCCATGCCTGGAAAAGGAGGAGGGCAACATTAATCATCTTTGCCATGACATAGCATCATTATGCAGTAACCAACCAGTGATCCCCAACGCTGAGAAGAGAAGAAGCCATATCTTAATCTGCATTGACTAATAACCAGCTGGTCTCTAGTCGTCTTGACTATTGCAACTTGCCTCTTGCACTCGTCTTGAATGTTAACTTTATGAAGATTCAAACAATCTAACTGACTTCACTCTGCAAGTTGCAATAAAGCATGCAATGCTTAGTTAGGCTAACTACCGACTTGTGCTGGGGGCCAGCCGTAAAATGTTAACAAACACAGAAAAATAAAGCAAGATTCTATGGTATCTCCATTCAAATTTCTTATGAACTCAGGATATAATTAAAATTTACAGACAGGCAAATGTTAACAAAAACCACAAATTCTCTGTTTTTCCAACAACAAATTTACATTTTGTACAAATATATACCGACAAACGACAAAAAAATACAAAATAGGAAGCAGAAAGCAGATTCACTGACCAATCAAGAAAATACTGAAATAATTGCAATAAACAGTAATAAAAAGTCACAAACAAGAAACAATACAGAAAAACAAAGCAAAACATTAAACTTAATGAACATAAACAAAACTGACAAATGATATGAAAAATAAATTTTTAAACTGAAAGATACGTGACCAAGACCCTACAGAAACATACTGTATCACAATTAAAACCGACAATCAGCTTTTAATGAACTCTATAATTATAATTTACAGACAAGGAAATTTTGTTCAACACAAACAATTTCTTGTGTGCATCCCAGTTAACATTGCGTACAATTTGACAACAGTATTAGAATTTTCCAGGTTTTCAGATCGCCTAAATATGCATAAATTTATAGCTACATGAAGATACAAGACAACGGTTCACTCGGAGTTTAGCAGCAACTTGGAAAAGACAAAACTGCAGCTGATTAGATAGAGAAGGTACGAATCAGAGTTTCTCAAAACTTCTCCAGGTTTTAATTAGACTATCAGACTGAATACAACCTTCTTCTGCTTGGTCTGGGTTGCTCACGGCTATGAGCAGGAGCACTATATGAGTGTTTATTGACTGACTGAGTATCATGAAATATAAAAGTCGTTAGAGTTCAATTATTTAGATGGTGCACTTATCACCTCATATTTAGCCTGTCTATGAAATTCTTGAGTAATATAAGTACTGGGATATAAGAATGGAGCAATTTTGGCCAAGTTGATCTTAGCGCAAGACTCGATCAACCACGCGTGGGGGTTATCCCAGAATACTAACAATTATTTCTCTCAGTAGTTAACTGAATATCACCACCTCACATTTGGCAATTCAGAATTTTCAGCATCGGTCTTACTTTACATTAGTTGTGAAGTAATATTATTCTTTAAAAAAAACCTCCTTAGAAAACTCTCGAGAAAACCATATGGTTGTTCTGCAGGGCAGATAATTAATTAATTAATACAAGTTTTTATAATGAGATTCAAATTCTGCAACTGCTTATAATTAATAATAAGTAACTGAAAAACGATATGGAACGATTAATTATAATTATTAATGATGCCTCACTGGCACAAAAGACAAACCTCACAACAGACAAAGCTCCTAAATGATGACAACTGATTATATGAAGGACATCACAAGCATTAGTTAGTTAGTTCTCAATTAAGAATACTTACATCTAGAATTTTATGCTATCATACATAATATTATATTCTGTGTGTGTGTGCGTGTGTGTGTGTGTGTATGTGTGTGTGTGTGTGTGTGTGTGCAGAACTCAATTGCTACCGAGTGAATTGCTCCAACTGATTATTTTGCAAATTTTCAACATTTATGTAGAGCAAATTGATAAATGTTTCTCTGACAACACCTAATACATCTTTACCAGAATTGTTCATCAAAATTGTTCAACTCATTAATAAAACATTTTAACTACAGCAAAAACATCTATCAAGCATAGAACATATTGTTCTAATGCCTGCGCTTTGGTATAAGCTTTGCACTAACAATTAATTCATGTCTTAAAAGTCCTGGATGAGTTTAATGAAGTTCTTCAGCAACATGAAACATCATGGCCTTTATTATTCATTCTGAGCACTGTGCACAGTAATAAATACAGACACAATGCTTAATTACATAGAACCTATTCTTGAGGTAATGCAATAGTGTGTAAAGTACTTCAGCTGTAAAGAATTATAACTTAAAATTTATTGCTTCTTAGAGGTCTTCATGATTGCAATCACAAGCAGGGTCAAATACAATCATAACAACAAGTCAGAACATAGTAAAACACTATTTATGTCTATATTGTTTATTAGAGATATATTTTATTTAGATACTATCAATTATTTAGAAAGTGCTAGATACTGTCATTTATTTAGACATTACAATTTTATTTACGCATTGTTATTCATTCAGATTTTATTTATTTACATAATGTTATGCCATTATTAAGGTAAAGTTGAATATTCACTTAGGTATTATCATTTATTCTGACATTTTCACATTTATTTATTCTCTGATTGCACTTGTCTTCTAAGTGAGGTCAGTAAGTTCGAGGTATAAGACAAGTTTAAATGAACAGCTTGTTCACAGCCATTAAACAGAGTCCGTTCAGTAGACTAGAACCCGCAACCGTCGAATCAAAGATCAGGTTGTTACCGACCATTCTACCTTTTGCAGAACATTTTATCCAACAAGACATGGTAAAGTATTTCTTCACATACACACAATACAATAAACAAATGAACAGTGAACAATAGAAACAGCGAAGTATATGTTTCTGATATAACCTTCCTCCAAAAGCGTAAGCGTAATCTCGAGATTTCTTGAGCGCCTCTGATTAGAGTGCATTGCGAGTGACGCTATATAAATTTATATATACAATACAATACAATTTCTACAGAGCTCAAAACAGCAAAGTGGGGAACCAGCTTATTCACAAGAACAGGACCAGACATGCACACAAACATCGTAAAGATCGAGAAACACATCAAGGGTATCCTACATTCAACATGATTACGTTCAACATGATTACGTTCAACATGATTACGTTCAACATGATTATGTTCAACATGATTACGTTCAACATGATTACGTTCAACATTATTTCACGTCAATAGAAAAAGCTGTGGCTGAAAATCTCAAATTACAACGAACAAGCAAACGAAAAAAAATGCACATCGATAAAACACCAGAAACATTTCAGCACACGCAAAATAGATCTGGTAAAAAAAGAAATTCGGAGTTGAGCATTTTGCCGAAACAACACGAGCACAACGAACAGTTTAATAACAACGGGATTTCAATCGATAATAAGGCACAAAACACACTCAAAAGTCGAGACATGAAGGACTAAAAAAATTCTGGCAAGAACTGAACGCTGAATGTTTAATATCGGTAATTAATTATAATTACCCACCGACAGATACACTGGAATCTCATTCTAGCAATCACTTGAAAGCCAAATAAAGTGCCACGTTGCAGTAGTACATATTAGAATGAAACATTCAGTACATATCTAGTCGTAATGTACTTTTATTGCAAGGTCATGAGTCTGATACTGAAATGCAAAGCATGCTTGCAAACAACATGTCCATTCAGAAGGCTCAAAACCACTACATTACAGATCAGTGTACTACCACCAAGCCAAAAAACATCAATTAGATTTAGGGCAGAATGGAAATGTTTTTAATTTTCCAATGTCACTTTCACAATTCCCACTTCAAGTACAGCTGCTACAATGAGATTCCAATGTATTTCAAATTACAGTGAAAAAACAGATCAACATTATAAACAATTAATGGACTACATAAACAAAATATTGCGCCAAATTTGTGACATGATGCAAGGTAAAATAATTCACTACAATAACAAATGATTTAGTATTCGCTGCGAGTAATACAGCATTTGCTGTCAGTAATGCAGCATTCATTACAAGAAATAAAACTATTCAATACAAATAACACAGCATTCACTATGAGCAATCCAACATTCACTACAAGTAGATTAGCATTCATTAACACAAGTACTCATTACCACAGTACTCATCAAGAGTACTGCAGCATTCATAATGAGTAACAGAGTATTGAATACGAGTAATGTAGTATTCGTGACCAGTAACGCAGTATCACAAGCAATGCAGCATTTACATTACGAGTAACACAGCATTATGAGTAAATCAGCATTCACTACAAGTGATCACCGCAGCACAAATTACAAGTAACGTAGCATTTATTAAAAGCATTAGAGTATTGATCATGAGTAATGCATCATAAATATAGCGGCACAAGTGCACATCAACACAAGTGCACATCAACACAAGTGCACATCAACACACTCCGCCACTTGCAGAAACTTATGCTTTTGTACAAACATTTGAGATTGAACCATTCTTACACACACAGTGAACATTGACATAAAGCTAAGCCAAGACAAAACTGGGTAAACCCCACCACTGTTTGCACAATGCCAGTAAGCCAGGCAAGGATAGGTTTTGGCAACGCTTCTGACATGATGTACACAAAATCACGTTAGTTTAAAAACTAATAGCTATCCATGTATTAATCTCAACATGAGTTTTCGATCACCAAAAGACAATCACAATAGTCATGAACTCAGTTAAGATGATAAACAAGACATATATTGACAAACATCATCGTTCTTTCCGCTGTGTAGAACCAGACTGAGAACAACGCTACAAACAAATCATCAGCTGAACAAAACAAAACCTGCAGACATCTTTAGTGTGTTTTTTGCTACAGTTCCTCCAAGATCTCTTCCACGCACCTGAGGACAACGCATTTGAGCTCTTGCAATGCGCTCAAAATATATCGGAAGAGATGCAAGAAAATCCAGAACTTCTCCAGGAAGCGCTTTGGCCATTATCATCAATCAACACATGGTCAGTAACAACACTGTCTCAATGCAAGTCTCAGAAGTTGAGGTATTAGTTAGGTCTTCGCCCTTGGCTCCTTTGGAAATGTCAGCAGACACCACACGCAGTCCAAAGGTGGGAATTTTCCACGCTCCGTGAAAACCCAACGCTGCTAACAGCTGCTGAAATCCGAGGTTTTCCCGTTCGCAGCCGAGAGACTAGACGTGTTCGAATGGTTGTCTGATGTTGGCAATGCCGCGTATCCAATGTTACGTATGATGTGCGCTTCCTTGAGAATGACGCTGTCGATGTAGACTGCCTCCCCGCTGCTACTGTCGCTGATGTTACCCGCTTTGGCATCAGTGGAATGTATATTGTTTCGCTCTTGGATGATCGGAAGTCGAATCTAAAGCATCAGCATACACTTTTTATTAGAGTTATATCGTAGATAACATCGATAAGTGCTAACAATCAACTTTGCACGAGAGTTTGACTGTCTCTGCAAATGATCGTTCTATTTACACGAATAACGTTTCCTTATTGTTCCTAATTAACCCTTCACAGCATTTAGGTTAATACTTAAAGATTGAAAAGTGTTGCAATGGCCAAATAACCAACTAAGAATCTTTAATTAACCAGATGCAATTTAAACTAAAACACTGACCGACGTAGATAATTAAAAATCATTCACAAGGACTATGCAGTTAGTTAAGAAAACAAAAACTGGATCTCACATATATTCTAAGTATCTTTAAAAAAATTAAACATACTGTTTTAATCTGAGCATCATAATGACAATATGCATTAAAATTAGCAGCATAATCTTTCAAAATACTCAAGTCAATAAAATAGTCTTCTGTAAGTTAAATCAGTCATGAAGTTATCAGTAATGAAGTTGTCAGTAAACGGTGATTCATGACATATACATACGTATACGTACATACATACGTATTACGTATGCACATACATACATACATACATACATACATACACACACACATGTACATGCATACACAAATGATTATCTGAGTATGAAACCAAAATATCTTATGAAAGAAGACAGGTTGATCAAGCGCAGAGCGTACTAACCCGACCATCACCGAGACTCGTGTAACTTGGGTTTTCAAATGAGACGGATTCTTTGAATTGATTGTGTCGTCTTCTACGTAGAAACCTTTCAGAAAAACAACAAGACTTGAATGAAGCAGAACTAAAATAATTCATGTTTTTAGTAATCAGAGCAAATTACAGACACTACAGTTCGAAATTGGCCTTTGGATTTCTTGTAAACACTTGGAAACAACGTCACCTTTGTGAGGTTCTAAAACGGTGCTATATAAATAGCTAGAAACTAAACTCATTGAGGAAGATTATCCAAAAGAGTTTATTGTAAAGCAAGTGGATAGCAGTGGTGAAGGAAATCACCCGATCAAATTCATTGAAATATGAAAAGGGTTAAAGCCATATATATATGATTGATATATAAAATCCAATTACAGTTACTTTTACTTATTTACCTGAAACACCAGCAGACGAGAGCCGTGA
This sequence comes from Lumbricus rubellus, assembly GCA_945859605.1. Classification (NCBI taxonomy): domain Eukaryota; kingdom Metazoa; phylum Annelida; class Clitellata; order Crassiclitellata; family Lumbricidae; genus Lumbricus; species Lumbricus rubellus. The sequence continues at coordinate 9,268,396 of OX243811.1, read as the reverse complement.
TGATGAGGACTGCAATGAAGAAAAGAAAGAAGAGTCCCACTCCGAGCAATATTCGACCCTTTAGTCGTCCGTCTGCAACTCAATCAATCAATCAATCAATCAATCAATCAATCATTCAATCAATCAACCAACCACATAAATCTATATAGCACCCCTTCAAGATTTCTACTCAGAGGCGCTCCTAACCCAGGCCTGGTCAAAAAAGAGTAACTCATAGAATTGTACAACATGTATTAATTTATTGCATTTCTAACAACGCATTGGGTCACTTATCATCAGTTAACTGTTGCTACTGTTTTCTGGTTGCAGTGAAAAATCTATTTCGATGCAAGGAAATCTCTTTGTTCCGACTGTGATAACATGCATATAAAATGAAATGTAATGTAATGTAACGACGACAATTTCTATGGCTTCATAACACAGTCTTGCTGCTACAAGGACGCCTCGACAAAGAAACCTGTCATGACTTCACGTAAAACTGTTTAATGTCCAATCCGGGAGCATAATCTGCAATCATATTTAAAGCGTTCAGTAATGAGAAAACAATACACAGTGCCGCTCAATTGTTTAGTAAATACCATGATAGTCTGGAGTGAGAACTTTGAAAACAGTCGATGGAGGACTTTCAAAATGAGGCGACATTGCGGTCATGTAGACGCGGTAGACCGTATGAGACGTCAGACCTCGAAGAACAGACTGGAAAACCGACTGGTCAACAACCACCTGTCAAGTGAAGCATTCAACTCATAATTAATTATTAGCCTAGTATTCAATTATTTAATTATTAATTGATTGATATGCTCGTTTTCTGTTCAATTTACCGGTAATGATTTATATGCTTAAATCTAAACAATTGAAGTCTATCCTTGTAAGCAGCTGCATTCTTTAAATAGGGGCCCAGCAATGCTTAAGCTGTTGATTTTTTAGGGCTCAGTTTGTCCATACTGATTGCTTGCTTGATTTATCAGGGGACCTTTTGTCCAGGGACATTATGTCCGGGGACTTTTTATGTCCACCACCACTCCATCCATGTCCAGTTGTCCACGATCAACCAATCCACGAACAGCCACACCATCACCAAGTTCATTACCAATTTACCATCACGACGTTCACCACCACATCATCCACCACCAATACCACCACTATGTGCACCACCATCACCAAGCCCATCACTACCACCACCACTAACCACACAAAACCCATACCTTGGACCAGTTAGTTTCGACATCGTCTGCACTGAAGTAGACGCAGTAGAGGGCAACAGATTCCCAGTTGAACTCTGGATGACCCCACGTTACTTCAATCGCAAAAGAGTCGACAAGTAGTACTGTGACATTTGACGGTGACGACGGCATCGGCTCTACATGTCACAGACCATACACACATGTCACCAACCATACACAGTTACACACACGTCACCAACTTGACGACCCATTATATACACCGTGAGGCATAAAAAAGGAAACCCTTAGAAAAATCGTTATCATTTTAACAATATTCAATCAATGTCAATGAAATTCAGGAAAGTTATAGCTAAATAGCAAGCAATGTAAATAAATTTACAGTTTTTACTCTAACTAACCGTCTTTAGCTTCTACGCATGCGCGAAGTCGCTTGCGCCATTCGTGCACCGCCCAGCAATAATTCGCTGGTCAAGATCGTTCCAAGCCTGCATTATTCGCTTACTAAGATCTTCAACATCACAGACCTTTGCTTTGTACACCATTTCCTGCTTTTCGAAGCATTAAGCTTAGACTACTCAAGATGATTGTCTGTATGTAGCAGTTGGAACTCGAAAGAGAGAAATTGCAGCCGACCGCCTTTTAAGCACACGTCCGACGTTTAGCTAATCCCTTACGCATGGCGTCAGTCGTTGTTTCTTCTCTGGGGCGCACGCCAATTCATTTTGTTGAACCGGGGTAAAAATCAACGGCCAATACTACCGAGATGTTTTACTCATGGAAGGCCTTCTACCTGAAATTCGAGAACTCCCTGAATTTTACATTATCCAGCAAGATGGTGCTCCAACGCACAGAGATCGAGAAACGATTGCACTTCTGACGCATGAAACTCCTGACTTCATAATTCCTACTTTATGACCCCCCCTAACAGCCCAGATCTTAATCCCGTCGATTATAAAATATGGGGATTCATGCAGGAAATGGTGTACAGAACAAAGGTCTTTGATGTTGAAGATCTTCGGAAGAGAATCATGCAAACTTGGAAAGATCTTGACCAGCGAATTATTGACTCGGCGGTGCTTGAATGGCGCAAGCGACTTCGCGCATGCGTAGAAGCTAAAGGCGGACAGTTAGAGTAAAAATTGTAAATGTAGTTACATTGCTTGCTACTTAGCTATAACTTTCCTGAATTTCATTGACATTGTTTGAAAATTATTAAAATGATAACGATTTTTCTAGGGGTTTCCTTTTTTATGCCTCACGGTGTATATATATATATATATATATACTCTAAATTCTAGATCACCTGATGACTACGATTTATATCGCATCATAAATATTAATTGCGCCTCTGAATAGTTTCCTTGAAAAGGCGCTATATAAATACTTGAATGAATGAATGAATTAATTAATTTATGGTGAGCTGTGTCAAACATCACTGGTGCAAGTGCCAAGAATTCGTCAAAGATAGAATTCCAGTTGTGTTCTGAAAGTGTGAGTCCTATCTGAATATTAGACATTATGGGCGCAATACCATTTCTGCTCGTTCTAAGACTTTTAGTCTTGATCAGTTCTTGGCACTGGCAGTACCTCTGATTAGGCTGTACTCTGAGAGGAGCTAAAGTTGTAAGTCTGCATAGAATAGTATAGAACAGGCTGTTTCCGCATGATGGCCTGTGTACCACAAGGAGACAGTTTATATCTGATGATGTCACAGATCCTGGGTATCACAGCCGAAATCTTTCACGGAACAGCTAGAAGAGGAGAAGTACTGATGAGATTCTCTTAAGTGCAAATGGTACTGCACAGTGGTACTCATTATGGTCATGATAAAACAATTCAAAGTACCTTGCATGTTGAAGAAGATTGCTTCTGATGGCACGCTGCTGCCATGGTGATTGTACGCAGTCACGGTAACGCGATATGCCGTAAACGACGTCAGATTTCTCAGCTCAATGACTCGCAAATCTGCGTTTGCTGTCACCTAAAACAGACAGCCACCCTGAAGTCAGCATGATAATAATCCCAATAAACAAATAAAAATAAATAATTTTGCAGATTAGATCAATGTAGGAAGAACAAGAAGCTCTAGTGAGGCACCCAGGAGGTCTTGCAATACCTTCTTACAGTGACATGCTTTAAATGTTTGCAAAAACTTTTTGCAGGAAGTTGGGCTATAAATTGAGATGCTGGGATTCATATTCCCTTGCCTTGCCTTAGTGCCACCTAGGGCGCTACATGAGGTGGGAAGGCCTTCACTACTAATGGTATACATAGCCTCTGCAGGCGATCCCCGACTTGACTGTTTACACCCCCTCACCGCTTTGAGGTGTGGGTCGGACTTTGAGGGGGTTCATATATTCCCACCAGGGATGAAATTTACTTTGAGATTTCGGTTCCACATGTGCTCGTAGCCAACCTAGCAATTACGTTGACTGATCTCATCACAAACCTGAGTAGAAACCTTGAAGAAGCGCTATATCAAATTTTCCGTAAATAAATAAATAATAAATAAATAAACCTGTCGTAGCGTTGAATTCCTCGGTCCAACCGGGGTGCACGTGACTTCGTAATACTGTACAAGACGAGCGTTAACGGCAGGAGCAAGCCACCTCACCGACACATTCCAACTCACAGACACCGTCACGTTCAGTGGACGACTCGGCAAAGTTTCTGTCAACGAAAACAAAGACCAGAGATCATCTACGAGACAGTGTTAGAGTACCCGAATCCGTTATGATTTTGATAACTTTTTCTTCTTCTTCTTCTTCTTGGTCTCTCCTCCGTCAGGCGTAGGCCGTACGCCAACGATGAGGCCTCAATATGACGTCTCCCTGATTTTTGCTAAAATCTTTTACAACAAAAAAACAACTTTCACTTCGATTCGACCGATTTCGAGTTCAAAATGCGCTATACAAGTCTTGCGGAACCACCGTTTTCAAACGAGCCCGAATTGGGTCAAGGCATGCATAATTATTGACGGTTGGGTCAACTCGGAATCGGTTCAATCGAAGTGAAAGTATTTCTCATCTCTAAGTTCTGTGCTGTTAGATCTTCTTTTATATTATTGTCCATCCAGGTCTTTTGATAATACACTTCTTCAAACGAATATGATATATAAAACACAATTTTTAACATAAAGTGACCAATGACAAAATCGACTTATGACTTTTTGAAGATCAAGATGACTTGATTTTGAAGACCAAAATAACATGATTTAGACCAAAATGGCTTGGTGATTTTGAAGACCAAAATAACATGATTTAGACCAAAATGGCTTGGTGATTTTGAAGACCACAATGACTTGATTTTGAAGACCAAAATAACTTGATTTAGACCAAAATGGTTTGGTGATTTTGAAGACCAAAATGGCTTGGTGATTTTGAAGACCAAAATGACTTGATTTTGAAAACCAAAATAACTTGGAGGTCTTGAAAACCAAAATAATGATCTTGAAAACCAGAATGACTTGGTGATTTAGATAATCATGAAAACACACACACGGAAAACACCTACCATGTCCCATTTGAATGCAGTCGACAATTTCATCAACATGGGGCAGACAGGTGACGTCGAGAGGTGCTGACACAATGCCAGAGCAAAGTGACAGGCAGCGGCTGGGAATCTGACGACTGGCACAACACTTGGAATGATTGCGACCATCTGCACAAACACAACCACACCATCAAACCATGAGAGACTATAATATGATGCTTTCTAAATGTCAAAGTACGTACATTCAGAATAAAAATGAGAATTGTATCAAGGAACCATTAGACAACAAAAAAATCCAAACAGATGCAATAATTAATTAATTCAAGAATTTCTATAGTGCTACTCAGAAATGATGCTCGCAGATCTAGCATGGGAAAAAAAACACGGTTTTGAGTCGAAAAAAACCCAATGTATTGAGTAAGAATCCCAGGAAGCAGACATAGCTCCTGTGGCAGTCCATTCCAGACCACTGGACCGAACACAGAGCAGGCATAGATTCTGCATAGTCACAATTTGGGTGAATGGAACCAAGAGCATCCCCTTCTTTGCAAAACGATGTCGCGGTGGCCTTGAATAATTAATTATATCATATCGAAAACCTGGCACAATAAAAATAACCCAGAAAAGCACTGAAAAATTATACAAAAGAGGGCACACGAAATAACAAGATTGCCTTGAAGCCTACCCGCACTACACTCCACCATTTTAGGCAGATCAGAATTGCATTGCATTCGCTTCAGTCGAACTGCGCTCATGTCGACGTCGAATATGCATGCTGAAATGCAGCTCAGTGATACATCTTTCTGAAGACAACAGGCTGAAAAGCAGACAATAACATCAGTTCAGTCTATAACTTGTGGCAACGCTGGAAGCAGTCACAGTTGATAGGAAAGCACGAGCCTATGTTGGAACATCACTAGTTAAGTTTTTGTTCTGTAGAAACGTTTCCTTATCTGTGTATTCAAACATAAACATTCAGTTGCATTTCACCCACCCCCCTCACCCCCCGATTACCTTCTTATCACTGTTCAACCCAATGCTATTCTAGGGTTCTCATATATTTCATACAAACTTGCCTTCCAGCACTTTTGAAAAACGGTGAAAATGGCTACATAAAAAAACAACTACAAATTGCAGTGCACCAAAATAACAACTGCACAGCTCTGCACTACTGTTCTCAACTTCTGTAAATTTGCAACTTATTTAGTGAGTAATAGCAAGTAATCGGCAAGCATCAGAGATATCGATATCACAATAACGTCTGCTGTTTTAAGAAAAGAAACGAATATAAAGAAACAAAGCATATGTAGGCAAACTCTGGTGGAGTAGTGCTCGTTTGTTTACTCACCAACAACATTTTCAACTCTTGGGACAAATGGCGAAGGCTGCAGACGAAGTGTAATTCCAGGAGCTAAAATATAAACAGAACAAACAGACAGTCAGTTTATTTAATATTCAGAGTTAAATTCAAGAATATAAAAATAAATTTGTTTCATTGTACTTGCGCATGAAAATTCATATAAAGGCACTCACCGTGCTAGTCTAAATAAATTAAAGTTAATTACAAAGAAACAATACATAACTTATAATAGAGTGGCGTTTGTGAACTTTCTAAACATCGAAACTTGGTTGTTAGAAGTTTAACATGGTGTGCATACCTGCGACCATCACATATCCAGTGATGCTTGCAAAGTCGTTACTTCCGCGACAGGTGTACCAGTCAAAGTCATCAACCGCGACTTGATTGATGCTCAGCTGGGCAACGACAATTCCCTCATCCTCGAGAACGTACGTGGCTGTCGTGAAGCGGCTTCCGTTGACGTGGCTCGGCAAGAGTGGCTTCCCGCTCATTCGTTGCCACTCCACAGCGTCTGGATAGCCGAGGAAGTGGCATTCCAGGTGTGCCATCTGGTCTTTGCCTGCGTCCACCTCGACGTTCTGAAATCTCGGTTCGATGTCAGGTGCATCTAAAACCACAACCATCTTTACGCTTGACACTGTAAAGCACCCTAGAAACTACAGATGATGTGATAAAATTTGTCATAATAATAATCGCAATTGTAAAATCGTGATCAGTGATCATCACATTCATTTGTTTACTATATGGTAACTTTCTAAAATGAAACTACTTGAAACTTTGATTGCGGGAATGTGGTTTCAACCACAGATTAGAAGGAACTCATTCTCTATGTTACTACTGACTGAGTAGAAGAAGCTGATCACGGAAAAACTAAAGCAATGCTACATTTTGCAAGTCCTGGACCAGGGAACAATAAAGTCACCGTTTAACAAGTATCTCGAACTTAGAATGGGCTTGATGTTTCACTCCACCTGGTGCCTAGAGGTCACACCATTACATATGTTCCTTTCAAACTCAAAACTGCCTTATTTCGCTGTAGTTAGACTGGAAGCGCCTCTGAGTAATTTACCATACAAAATTCAATAATAATAATAATAATAATCCACTTATCGATATGGTGAGTATTGTTCTTAATATTAAACAATTGTCTTCATTTCCATCATAACTGGAAACTTATATTCTATCATACATCCCGTTAACAAACAATTGGAAATTCATTGTGGAATCGCCATACACTGGATGCGGAGGATGACATCTGCTGAGTCGACATTCCTCTCACGATCGACGCACGTGTATCGACCTCCATCCTCCTCCGTAGCCGCATCAATCTCTAAGACGCTGCCATCCAACCGCTTGTTGCGATGTAACCAGTACACCAATGACCCTCCAGTGCTGAAACATCGCAGCGTAACCTTTGACCCAACGGCTATGAAGCCTTCCGGATCCTGATGCACTGTTGGAAGATTTGAATCTGAAAATAAGCATAAATTTCAGATGTAATCAAGTTTAGATTGCACAAGAAACATTTATAAATGATCTTTTCGTAACTCCCTTCACAAGAACCATGTACGCAGCTAATACATGTACAATCGGAGCATGGTGGTGTAGTGGTGGCGTCGTTGCCTTGAAGCCGGAAGGTTCGAGGTTCGAATTCACCTCAAGTCGCCACGTAGGGACCTTGGGCAAGTCCTTCACTCACAGTTGCTCAGCGCTTCGGCGTGAAACTCCGATGCAGTGTCCTCGCTGTAGTCGGGAGTGCCTCTGAGTAGCAGTTGCGAGCTGGAAGAGGCGCTATAACAAGTGCACATACAAACAATCCACCAAATGGTTCAACGAAATTTAACCCTTTAATGCTGAGATGGTAGTATATGGTAAGGGAAATCCTATACCCTCCGGCATTAAAGGGTTAATGATCTGTATTGGAGAATCGGTAAGCAGCATTATAACATGCAAAGTTAGTCATATATTGTGAATGAAAGCAGAGAAGACTTACTTTCTGAGGAGGTGAAGACCGTCAGTGTAACAGTCGGCATACTTGAAGTTCCAAACGTGTTTTCAGCAACGAGGTATGCATCGTATTGACTCAGAGGCTTCAGATCGGTCAATCGATAAGGACTTCGTACGTTCTAAAGCAAATACAACCAACACAAACACCTTCAGCATGTACTACAATTCTAAAAACAGCATGCCATACAATCATTATGAGACACACATTCAATTGCAACTTATATTTGTAATTGTAAGTGCTTTTTTAAATAGAACCTCTTCAAGATGACTAAGTAAGGCTTTTAAATGAATTTTTAGAACTGCACAACATCTTCTTTCCTTCCTGTCCTCCATGCTAAAGTTTCCTTTTTAAGATTTTCTGATAACCATTTTTAGAACATGACTGTATGAAAATCGTATAATTTCAATAATATAATGTTTTTACTATTTCTGGCTGCACAGAGGTGCTTTTACAACGGTACAAATCCATTTAAAACACCACATTTTGTCAAGAACTGCACCTTATAAAAAGCCCTGCAGTAGACGTGCCCCTGACCAGATAACACAAGAATGAACAGAATCATCATAAATATCTTCGTGAGGTTATTGTAAGGTGCACCATGATTAGATGACTAAAGAAAGATAGAAATAAATAAATAAATATCCAATCAGTATCATGCATATTTAAATGTATCTTACATTATTTCACTGCATTCTTTACTCTAAATGTGCATTGTGAATTGTGGAATGTATATATTGAATCGATTTCAATAAATTTGATTTGATTAAAGAGAAAGTTATAAATAAATAAAAATAAATGAAGAGAATCACCGGAACAGTGTACGTTGCGTTATCTGCTCGACTCGTGTAGAAGAGATTGTAAATCACGGGCGCTGACGTTTGTGGCGGTTCACGCCAGACGAACACAACGTGTCTCGAACCAATTTCCGTGTAACTGAATTGGTACGGAGGACTTGGCAAGTTCTCTAAAGAACATACAAGGATGTTTTGTTTTATGTCACAGATTGCATGGTGCTACAAAATTGTCAAAAATCAACAAAAAGTGGTTTTGGAAAAGCAACATTGAACACCTTTTACATACTCAATTCTGTACTGTTCTAAACAACTAGAATTGCTGTGAGCTGCATCATAGACGAATGCAGCATACATCTGTGATGCGGCTCACTTAAAATGTGCCTTTACAAACTATTTTACAAACTATTTTACGACACCTGATGCATTAAGGCCCAATATGTGATTCTTGCATCAGATAGAAACAGATTTAATTCCTATCTGTGATTCCCAAACAAATTATAATGTAAGTTTTCATTTACAAAGGGCATGAACTTTGAATCAAAGGTCTTGGAAATTCTGCCATGACATTCTTACGATATTATCGCTTGGAAACTGTTGGTAAGTCCATTCCCGAAAAGTGGTTCCTTCTCTCGGCCAAGGTAACATAGATACAAGTTTCATACTATCCACAGTGGAAATATCAAACATAGGGTGCAAAATCAGAGTTATGCTCACCAAAGTCATCATGGAAGCAGGCGAAGATCTGAGTGATGAATGAAACGCAGATGACACCGGGAAAGCTGTTCACCTCTGGCATGCCACGACAGTAAGCGTGACAGTGATTTGGAATGTTCATGCGACTACAGCACTGCGTGTGGTCCTCATTGCCTACAAACAACACAATAAGTTGTATTACTCTATACCAAACATACGAAAGTCAAACACATATGAAAATAAGAAAATGCTTCATCAACAGTTTCCTTGTTAATCTCCTCTGTCCATGAGCTGGAAGCTTAGAGCTGTCATCATAGTCATCATCACCATCGTCGTCATCATCATCGTCGAAAATAAAAACAATTGATGTCAGCCATTTGGCAGGTACAAATGACAGGTACGAATAAACAATCTTTCACTTGGTTTCCTGCTACATATCCGGTCTAGTTGCTTGTATACCAACTGATTATCTTAAGTCTTCAATACTAAGCCATAGCAATCATAGCTCACATTTAATCGCTCTCTTGACCATTTTTGCCTTGCAACTGAATAAAATCAAATACAAGAGTGGTGTAAAATACCTGCAGCACACTGGATAATCTTGGTAAGATCGTGGCCACATTCGTGCAGACCAATCTCATCAGTTCCCGCACAAAGTGGTAAGCACAGGTCGCTTACTTGCTTTGCCCGGCAGCAACCTGTCATCAAAATATCCCGAACGGCTTATATCAAAAGTTCATCAATACACCATCCGCCCATGCAACTGACTCTTGCAATAAAATATGTAAGATGGAGTTGATCATTGTAATAATAAAATACGCTCTTACATTTACTGGAAAAAGCAAGAAAAAATTCACTAAAATGGAGTGTCACCAGATTTTTTATTTCATATTTAATTCTACAAAAAGTTATACATCTTAGCAAGTATTTTCTAATTATGCCAATATGTTTAAGGTTGTCAGATTAACTCTGGTCTTACTGACAGCAAAACTTAAATCTGTTTAACTCCAGAAATTAAAACAGAAAATTACCAGTTAAATCCTTTTTGATGCTGATTTTCTTTTTCAGATTCACTAAAAAAGAAAGACGCAAAGCATTTTGAGTCTAACAAAGTTTTCATTACACCATAACACCTCAACTCATCACACCATTTACATCGTTCCTCTCACCTACACTGCGACATTATCACTTACTACATACATTGTTTAGACAAAACAAACAGAAGTGAAAAAATTGGAAGGGCATTTCCTTAACCCTCTCGCCCCGATAGCCCTACAGCAAGCGGAACGCCCACCCGACGGCCCTGAGAGAAAAGTAATATATAATATATAATATATAATAATATATAATACATATATAATATAAAATATAATATATATATATAATATATAATATAATAATTATATAATATATATATTATATATAATATAAAATTAAATATATATATATAATATATAATATAATTATATAATATATATAATATAATATATACAATAATAACAATAATAGTATATAATAATAATATATAATATATAATAATAATATATAAAATATATAGGCCTATAATATATATATATTTATATATAGTATATAATATATAATATATAATATATATATATATTTATATATTACATATATATATATATAATATAATAATAATATATAATATATATAAAATATAATAATAATATATTATATATTATATATTATATATTATAATAGATATATATATATATATAATATACAATATATAATATAATATAATATAATATAATATAATATATATAATATATATCTATTATAATATATATATAATATATAATAGCCTTACGGGGATACGGTTTATACGTTGAAGCCTCTATAGCGCCCTTACGGGTATTTGTCAAAGACCACCAAGCCGCTATAGCGCCCATACGGGGCAAGAGGGTTAAGTTAACTGGAGATGCAACTATGAGTATGAAATGTTAGCGATTTCAATTTCTTAACCTCAGCATATACACGAGGGTGGCATGTCCTCTCCTTCGCTGTCTGATCATCCCACCTCATAAATAAATAAAATAAATAAGTAGATGACATTTTACTAATGTGATCATAATTATTGATACCTGTCACTTTTATAATTATATGATTAATCTCAGATTGGCATACAACAGTCTTTGATTCGGAAAAGGGCAAATAAGGCAATTTTTTTAATCTGTAGCAACATTGAAACTTCATCCAATAAATACCGGGCATCGTCGTGAAGATTAATTCCGAAGTTGGCATACTGGTTCCCTGCTCACTCGCGGCAACAACCTTGACTGAATACGTATAGTCAGACAGAAGATTCTGAAGGATGACTGACAAACTACCAACAGTCACCTACAAGTACAAATAAACAAAGCTCAACAATCACATTCCCTCTATGAATACATCAATCTGAACAGCATCTTAACCCTTTCCTGCCGGAACGGGTCATCTGTGTCCCGATTAACAGGATAGGTATCAAAACAATTCTGGCTGGAAAGGAATAAGAAACTCTTTCTTAAGCAATTCCTTAAGCAAGCCTGAGTGGTAGCCACGGGTATAAATAGCTAGCAACTTCATTTTCTATAGCAAATGCATTAAATAAATATGAAAAGTCATTCTTTTAAACTTATAACTGCTTCTGCAATATGCCAAATGGCAATACAGAGCAACAGCTGAGCAAGGGGAGAAACCACATTCCTACCGAATGCCACAACGCAGTCGAATTGCTTGTGGGACGATATCTGACGATGTATCGTCTGACGAGTTGAGCATTTGTCAGTGGTGGCTGCCACCTCACGATGATCGTATGTGATGTCATGTTGACAACCGTCAATTCCCTTGGCATAGATGGCAGCACTGTTGCAACAAGCAAAGAAATAATCTATCATTAGCATTAACATAGTCAATATTTGGATAATAATGACCTTCGTTTAATTTCAGACTAACACAATGCAGAATGATTACAATCCATAGTATGACGGATGATCACGAACAGAAAAGGAAGACCAAATAGTGAATGGACAAACGACATCGAAGAATGTTTGGAAAAGATACACAGAGACTGAGCAATCTGGCCTTGGATAGGTTCGGCTGGAGAGACATTGTGAAGAGGGCATAGGACACCTACCTACAGGCACTGGTTGATATCTAAAATACTTATCGGTATGCACATGTCTAGGAATCCGCATTGTGCATCGATAGAAGTAAGTACCTAATACATATGGTGTGCAAACAACTGCATTGCATACTTACAACCAAAACAAATATCTAAAGATGTTTTGTTATTGGATCACAGTAAGTTCAGGTCTCACCTAACAGAGTTTTCAACCCGTAAATGCATTAGTTTGGCTATAGAAAAATTTTCTCCTCCGATAACTCATTCCCCAAAAAACTCAGTAATGAAACAATAGCCAGATATACAGGAACGTGGCAATAAAAAAGTGTGTGATTGCAATTACAAAATGAATAAGTTATTTGATATTGCTCTCAGATGGCATTTCAATGAGCTTCTGATACATTTCAATTAGTCTGAAAGAAACCTGGTGGCAGTCACCTACTTGTAAAGTTACCCGCTGTTGATAATGCAGAGCGTGTTGCAGGAAGGAAACCACCAGAGGACAGCTCTGAACCTAAATGAATGTAAACAAGCAAAAGACGAATGCAAACATATAATGCATGTAGGCCCTATGTAAATCTTGTGATGCTTAAAATGATATCAACATTAAGAACAATGAACTATTTTATACCAAACATAACAGCACATTGATCCAGATAATTGATTTTGAACATATATGTGATGCGTTATGAAATAAGGGCCCATAAGTCTCTCCACAGTTACGGAGAAAACTGGCTCTAAAGCAAGCGTAGGTCTATTTTGGTCAAAATGAGTTCTCAGCGGTTTCGAATACATTGATTTGTCTGCTAAATATTCATGAAATTATTTTTAAAGAAATATCAAGTTTTATTCTTCAAATGTCGACTTTGGTGTAAGGCCTAAAAGGGACCATAAGTCTCGTGTCATTGTTTCTGATTTTTATAATCCCCCAAATTTTTTTCCAAATTTTTTTCCACATTTTTTTTCCCATTGTGCTAAGAGACACCCTAATATATATAATATTATATTTTTCAGGATTTTATCTTCTATACTTGCAGAACACAATAAAAGCATCAACTCCATAACTTATAACTAATATAGATATAGCATACTTTCAGAGTTTGCTGAAAGTTTAAATTGAAATATCTCGAAATTGTCATTTTCGCATGTTCTGTACTCGAAAAGTTAAAAAATATACTTTGGATGGAGATATCAACTTCATTTTTTCTTTATTTTAATGAGATATTACTCAGGCATATGAACCAACACTTAACTCCATTTGAGACTTATGGGCCCTTTTCTCAAAACGCATCACATATTTTGATCATTGAGCTTTAGCAGATTTAATATAAATATATTGCAATGAATGCAATCACTCACCATTGTTCAATTTTGATAACTGATCTTATTCAATGACTTAACTAGAAAAATGATATCAAATTGGTAAAATTTTTTATCAGAATTTGATCACAGATTTGTATAAATTACCGTACCTGTTTTTTTTATCAGCATAAGACCAATGCTTCAAATAACTGATTCTGAGACTAAGATTATTTGTAAACTTGCTTTAAAATCCGTTCAGAACAAATAATAACTGAACATAAGCCAGTACTGGCCATTTCAAAATTCAAAAGATCTTATTTTAAGACCATAAAACTCTGTCACATTAAATGTAAAGTGTTCACAAAAGGCAAAACCATAAAGGTATCTAGTATAAAATGTCATACTGTTTCTGAAGTCTGCATGTTAACAAACAAGAAAAAAGACTCATTAGTCAGCACCACAACCTAGAAAACATTAATCATTTGTATTACCAGTACTTAGGTGAACCAACTTTACATCACTTACATCACTCAAATGCAATGAAATGCAGACAAGTTCACACTGCCTAAATATAATATAAAGTAACTATTTCAAGAACTTACCAGTAGCCATCAGCATTCATCAAATGAATTTGTATAGCATCACTTCAATGTACCTATAAACCCAATCTCTCTCTCTCTACGCATTCCTCACTATTTCATAATCCCAATATGAGATCAAGACATAATAAATACGAGCCAGACATCAAACCCACATACTCCACGTTATGTAAGAAAAGAACTAAGACAGCTTCCCGCTGTCATTTTGATGTATGAGAAAGCCCAAAAAATTCCGGGTTCGTCCCAATCCCTTCCCTGATGGGCGAGACGTACTTACTGCGCGTCCAGTAAGTAAGGAAAACAACAGCAGGTGATGGTAGACTGGTTCCCCGGTCTCCCACTGATGCAACAGCGACCTCATAGAGAGTTGATGGCAGCAGACCCAGCAGCGTGTAATTAGAGCTGTACACGGAAACCTGCAAGAGACGAGATTGCATCTTTTAACGGCTTTCTAAATCACACGACGGTTCCCGTACCACTGCTCTCTTTGACAGACTCAGATTCATCACTCCTCAGTGAGAACTGGCCTTGGGAAGTTACACATTTTTCATGATCCATGGCCAAGGTCTTGTTACTACGAATTCACCACTGGGCCGAGTCCCTCATAATCATTTATATGGAGAGATCATGATCTTGATGATTCTCTTGATGATGAGCACCCACTATAGTAGTAGTAGTAGTAGTAGTAGTAGCAGTAGCAGCAGCAGCAGCAGCAGTAGTAGTTGCAGTTTAACCCTTTACCCGTTCATTTTCCCTGTTAAGCCCGTGTTTTCAGCGGATATTCTCTGGGCAAACGGGTAAAGAGTTAACGTCACTCTGTGATAACAAAGATCATTAGCAATGCCCTCCTCCTTTATCCAGGCTTCGGACTGGCACTGGTGGCAGACCACAACCAGAGTGGCAGAGTAATAACCCACCTATGTGGTGGACTCTACCCAATATAGGTGGAATATTCCCTAAAGTAACGCTTCTCTTCTAAAACCAATAACTACGGCTATTTGTTCCAGGCAGTGACACTTGTTCGCCCATAACTTGCCAACTAAAATAAAATTTAAGCCAAGAATTTATTTTAGCTATGGCTGTAGTTGAAACTAAAAAGAAACGAATAACTAGGCAGCACAAAATAAACATGGTACTAAACATAGTCATGCGGCAGAATTGGGCATTTGTCCCAATGGACCTGCTAAATTTTGGCCAGAATCAACCCATTATACACGTCCAAGTTTTAATGTTTTGTCCCTCCCACCTGTGTCGATTCTGTGAGTGCCAAAATGCCCATTGTTAACGTAATAAACAATGTTCATAATAACACTGAACTATACAAAAGTGAGTTGAATTACTCTTAGGGTTCATGTTAGCAATGTTTAATGAAAATATGTATATATGTGCACTTGTTTATAGCGCCCCTTCAAGATTACTGCTCAGAAGTGCTCCCAACTACAGCGCGGACACTGAGTCAGAGTTTCACGCCGAAGCGCATGAGCAATTGTGAGTGAAGGACTTGCTCAAGGTCTCTACGTATATGTGAACAGTATAGAGTACATACTTTGATCAATACATGATGCAATGCCACTATAGAACTGTTGTTAATTATTATCATGGTTCGCTTGTTACCTGTGTGTACATTGGCTCGTTGAGTTTCCTGTAGCGCACCGTGAAGCGTCGGACTCTGTCGGCTCCGACTTTTGGTGGATCCCATTGAATAGAAGCAGACGTTGAAGTTACGGAGACGAGTACAACGTTTGACGGATGTCCAGGAATGTTTTCTGGTAACAATCAGACATTACGGTTAAAAATAAATTCTATTAAAATGCCTAGATTCGATTCTCAAGTGTAAATTATAAGTGCTTTTGTAAACATGTTCTGGACCAGTCATTTATATCATTCCTTATTTTTTTTATTAATTCAAAGTAATAAAATACATATTGCTAACTTCTCCGACTATATACACAGACCTCTCTTTGCGACCATCTGTTCACCCGTTGCGCTCTACCGACCATTCTGACCTCTTTGTGCTCAATGTGCCTTGGCTCAGAGTCGAGCGTTTGCTGTGATAGGACTCTCCACATGGAATGGCCTGCCACTTCTTCTACAGGCTAAACTCATGTATGGGCTTCTCACCCCCACCCCATCCTCTTGCTCTCTCATACTTTCCCATGGAGCTTGTGTGCTGAATGTGCCTCTGAATAGTAGTCTATGCTGCAAGAGGCGGTCTATAAATTTTTAGATACAATATGGTTATTTGTTATGGTTTGATGATACAGTAGTAACAGATGACAACAAGGTTAACAGATGATAACAAGTTTAACAGATGATAACGAGTTTAACACAAGTCAAATTTAACTGTAAGCCTGCAGGACAACGATTTGTCTTACTGTTCATCTCACAGTGGGAGTGGAAGGCCGAGATTTGCAAACCTGATTCGCATACCAGCAATCCAGCATGTTACCATTCAACCATGTCCCCAATAGAGTGGCAAGAGCACAGACCGTGACTCTCTTGGAAGCAGGAGCTGATGACGGCCATCTCCTGGAAGCAGTCCAGCTGATCGAATGTCATCTGACTAAGGTGACCATCACAGAGCGGATAGCATGCGGGCGACAGACCATGTCGGATGCAGCAATCCGTGTTATTTCTCATGCCTACAGAAAAAAGCAAAATAAGAGTCAAGGAGAAAAAGTCTTTCACTGTAAAGTAATAGAACAAAGCATTTTATAGCACCATTCTTGTACCTCCCCATTGTCTCAATTCAAAATGGAACTTGAGTTAAGTAGCATATCACTGATTATCAGATTAATTTGTCTAAAAAATTATTAAAATATATCAAACTCTATCTGTGACGATTGAAAAAATTTCATGTCTAGGCATTTATAATTAAATGAAAATATTTACATGTTGAGCCTCTCTATCATCTCACTGTATCTATAAAATTTTATTAATTGTTTCAAACCTCATCAGCATACCAGTAACCCAACCAAACCTACAGTTAACCAATTTCATTATCATACACAGTGCATCAACTACTTTACCTCACCATACCTCAGTTTTTCCACATTATGTGCAATTGTGAGGCTTCACCTGAAAAGCATTGGAAGACTTTGTCGATGTCTGAGTAGCACGGCAATAGATCGACATCTGGATTGGTCGAAGTTACGTCACCAACACAAAGAAATTCACGACACATCGGCTTCACTTGCTGTTCCTCACAGCACGCTGGAAAAAACAAACAACCAGAAAAACAATATTTCACTTAAAAGAAATTGAATTTTCCTGGAACTGATAATGCTCAGAGACCAATGACATTTTATTTTTCATAAAACTAACAATTAAATTCCAAACACCGCCAAAAAGAAGTACTAAACCACAGCAGATCAGTATTTCTGCTCCCATGAAAAGATCTGCCATCACAAATTGACATAAGCCATTAAAACATTTTTGCGTTGGAACAAGAGTAGCCTGCTCGAACACTACACCTCACTGGTAGGAAACAATGCCAGACTGCAAATAAAGAAGTCTGTGTACAGAACAACAATAAATGAACAGTGTGCCCTCAAGTGAAAGTGGCTACAAAAATGATTCAATTCAATGCACACTGTTGATGAGAGGGTAGAATGATAAAAAAGGAGAAGACTGCATATATGTCAAGTAGCGACTAAAAGACTGAAAATCACATAATATGTAGTCAAATGTAAACTCACCAAGAAGACTTGCATCATTCAGTAATGGTGTAGATTCTGTCTCTAAAAATTCACAGAAATTTCAAAGAGATTTTTAAAAATTTCACAAAAATCTCATTATTTAATGATCCTACATTGATTCATAACACACACACAAACATTCTGTCATATAAAAATCGTGATACTCAAAGAGTTTTCATTCAAAATAACCATTCTGTCATGCAAGCAAGCATAACAACCTCTCATCCATTACTAAACCATTACATTGCATTGCATCGTATAAATTTATATAGCACCTCTCACAGTGCACACTATAGTACTACTCACCACAAAACATTTCGCTCACCCTGATGTGTAGTAACTTCGACAAGATTTGATGGTTGGCTGGAACCCTGTCTGTTGATGGCAATCACATAGAACCTGTACTGTGTTTCCGGTCGCAAGTTCTCAACGGGAAATGAGAAATCATTGGTAACCTGCGTCTAAATTAAAACAATTCACATCATTCACATCAGAATATTATTATTACTATTATTATTATTATTATTATTAAATTTGGTTTTTTAAACTAGAAGGAAAGCTGAAATCGAAATCATGAAATATTTCTCAACGCAAAAGTTTTACAGACGATACTTTCAAGGCGAATTCACTGATACCAAAATATCATTCATTAACAAATGAATTAATTATATGCAATACAACACATCAGCTTATTCATGAGTACTGCATTGATTGCGTCAAAAAGTTTATCCAGAAGTGTTATCCAGATAATATCTGGATATCATGTAATATCATATATTATATCAACCTCTCCAGTATACCAACCATTATAACATCAAGCACTTCCTTCGTGCAACCAAATCATAAATACATATGGAAATCAACAACAAACTCCTCAGAGGTTCTCCTAAGCTGATAAAAAAACATTCTTACAACAAAGTTCCTTAACAGCCGCAGCATTGGCAGAATGTTTAAATGTGCTTGGTAAGAAGCCAACGCAATAAATTGAAAGTCACGTATTGGCATTTGAATGTATTCATCAAACTGAACGAACTGTTCGTCCAATGTTGTACCATGCAGTATAAACATAGACCAAAAATATAAACATAGAATAAAAATCATCTGACGGATCCTTAGAAAGCACTATGTATCCATTCATCCATCGTTTAATTTACGGTAAATGCGTGGCAATTCATTTCCATATTAGACTTACCGATCGATAGACGGAAGCAGACGACGTCGGTTGGTAGAAGACTCGGAAACTCAGTTCGTCCTCGTCTCCGGTCTCTGGCGGCGGTTGCCAGGCAACAAGCACCTTCGTTTCCGTGACAACCTGCGCTGCTACGGAGGATGGTGGGATTGGCAGCGTGTCTGGAATAATTAAAAAGCATCAACACAAATTGAATAGAATAGAATATTCGTAATTAAGAGACCAAAATTGCAAAAACAAATTCTGGTTAAGTACTAACATGCTAAGTAATAACAACAGATACTCACAGTATCCTTCCTGAAAGCAGTCGAGTAAACTGTGAATATGCGTGGCACATGTTTTGAGTTGAGACGACATCAACCGGAGCGGTATTTGATTTGAACACAGATCAAGACACGAATCGAGAACACGTTTCCTTACACAACACGGAACATGATTGCGTTCCCCTAACACAAGACACACACACACAGTTTTATCAGAACTACTTTCATCATTTTTGAAGATGTTTGGATTGGCGAAATCAATAATT
This sequence comes from Lumbricus rubellus, assembly GCA_945859605.1. Lineage (NCBI taxonomy): Eukaryota > Metazoa > Annelida > Clitellata > Crassiclitellata > Lumbricidae > Lumbricus > Lumbricus rubellus. The sequence continues at coordinate 9,248,424 of OX243811.1, read as the reverse complement.
TGCAGCTGAGCAACAGTAGGTAAACATTCACATACATGAGTGCAAGCATACAAATGCCATATATGCAATGCAACCAGGATCAATTAAACCAACATTCATCACCTTAAACTTTTACCAAACAACCTCTAACTGCCAAGGTCATTATCTTCTCAAAGGTTCTCAAACGCCGTAATTGCACAACAGAGTGAATGTCGTAAAATTTCATTACCCAAAGCACCACTATACGAATATAAAGTCGTATGCATAACATAAATACTTAACAACATTAAATTACACAGTAAAGATATCGAGGCAACTTGGAACTGTTGTGCTGGCTATTTTTTTAAATCTATCTTAATGCAATCAATTATACCTGAGCTGCACTTCAACACTTGCAGGGCATGCGAAGAACAGTTGAGAATGCTAGCAACAGACAACTCAACGGACCCTGGGGCACACATTGGTAGACACGTAGCACCAACCCTCTCCTGAATACAACAGTCTACAAAGACAATTGACCAGAACCACTTTTTCAATTATAATTATTGTACCTATTGTTCATTCAGGGTTATTAAAACCACCAAGACAAGTGCAAGGAAACAATTGCTTATGCAGTTGTGTACCCGTGAACAAGTTTACATACACTGGGGGCTGTGGGGGCTGTGGGGGGTGTGAAGGTAAGATGGTGAGGGAGGGAACTTTCTCAGGCAATGATGATGATGATGACAATAGAATGTGAAGATGAAATATGAAGATGCTGCTGACGACGACTATGATGACCAATCATTATGGTGATGAATCTGATGATGGCAAAGATTGTGTCCAGTGAGGATGGTGATGATAATAATGATGATAATAGCAATGTGATAATGAAATAATCAAATGGTTATTTGAAAGGAATAACAGGAACCTTACTCGTGAAATTTGCATGAGGTGTGGATGGCGTTGTTGCTGTCAGCCTTCCAGTACCATCTGAAAATGTTCACAGACAAACTTTAATTAAGGAATTTTTACTTCACTCATACTGTTTCACAGTTACTCAAATCACAATTATTGGCAAATTGCAAAAACCAAAACTTATAATTGTTACTATAACTATGCTTATAATTAGGGCTGCATTTCGATTAATTTTTTTAATCGCGATTAATCGCACGATTAAAAAAATTAATCGCGATTAATTAATCGCACATTTCCTGAAATTTTTAAAAGAGTATGTGATTTGGTCTGAACAGCCTAAAGCTGTAAATGCAGCCAGTTACTCAGACATACAAGTTTATTAACATTGTCTGTTGACAAAGATGCTCTCTTTTTGTTCAAAATGTTCCCAGAGAGAGAGAACAATCGTTCACAGGGAACAGTAGTGGCCGGAGACGCTAAGTATTTCCTTGCTACAGTGGCCAGGACTTTGTGGGCTCCAGCATGATCCTTCCACCACTGCAGTGGACAAGAATCCGTATCGATCTCTGGCGCATCTTTGTAGCGAAGTAGCGCATCCGAAGTTGATTTAGCCCGTGGAATCAAAGGTCTATCGTCGTCATCATCATCGTCAGAAGAAATTTCATAGAATTTCATAAGTTTTTTGGCAGGTTCTAAAATAAAAATAATAAATTCCAATTAATTAAATTTTTTACAAACTTTTCCTGAATCGTTATAGGACTTAATTCATTCTCTTAGTCACAGGACACCAACTCAATCAACTGAACAGATATCAACCAATCACACTGTTGTCTGATCATTCAGAATGTACAAGCAACCTCCACGGTCATGGCATTTATCATCATTTGAGTCCGATATTTTTAGGCAGGCTCAATAATAATAGAAATTTAAATTACATTTATTAAAATTTGAAATAATTATTTTAACCGCACTAACAACCCAAAACTACAGATTCACGGAAATCTGGACAAGCTATTCCTGAATCCTTATAAGACTCAATTCCTTCTCTTAGTCAGAGGACAACAACTCTACCACCAACTCAATCAACTGAACAGATATCAAGTTTTACCAACCAATCACACTGATGTCTGTTCATTTGATTGACCTTCAATCATTCAGAATTTACAAGCAACCTCCACGGTGATATCAACCATTTATCATTTGAGTCGGATGAAAATTGATAAAATATCATATGTTTTTGGCAGACTTTAAAATAAACAACTTAAATCAACAGATGAATGCACCAAATTAATTTAAATAAGAGAACAATAACATACCAGTGTTTGATGCTGGTATCTGCTCCTTTAACTTCTCTTCAACACTTGAGACTACGATTTGCAGCTCAGTCCAGACTTCCTCTCGCTTTTCTTTTGGAAGGCATTTCAGCTTTTTGAAGCGTGGATCCAGGGCTGTGGCGAAGTATAGCCAGCGAAGGTTGCAGTTTTCTTGACGAGTTTTGAGATCATTTATGAAAGCGGTTTTGAATTTCACAACGTAAAGCGGATCGTCTTCGGAAACAGTTAGTGCACGAAAAAGGTGGCAGAATGTTGGCAGAACCACAGAACATGAGAGGTAACGCTCTCCGCCAAGTAGTTCGACAGCGACGAATTACTGCGGTGGTAGTTAAATTCTCTGTTACAATATTTACAAACGACTACCTTATCAGTTTTAAACTTAAACTGTCCGTCCATAACTGTTTTGCCCATTTTCTTCGACTCCATTGTTTGACAAAAACCAACAACATCTATCATAAATCAAAAACGGCTGTTTAAAGTGATCGAAATAACGAAAACAACATGTGCCGATGGACCGGACGTAGGCATGTCTCGTACGAGAAGTGTTGGGCGACTCGACAGAAGTGGGCGGTAACCGATAACCGATGATTACTTGAAAAATAATGATTACAAAACTTGACATAAAATGATAAAAATTCATAAAATATTTAATGCGTCTTTTGCGTTAACGCGTTAAAAAAATTAATCGCAAATTTTTTTAACGCGTTAATCGCGGGCGTTAACGGCGATTAACGTGCAGCCCTACTTATAATCAGTGCTTAGAGTGCAATAAAATGAGTGCCTGCATGCCCTCATCTGTCCAGGGAGTACTGACTGGTCTGGTATTTAAAGTGGCAGGACGATGTTGAGATTGTAAAAAGTGTGGAAACCATCCGTCCAATCACACTTTCAGACCTAATTATAATAATAAGAACATCAATAATAATTATTATTATTATCACAACTGTAACTCCTGCTATCTCTTACTTTAATGGTGGCACTAGTAAATAACAAAACACAAGGCAACTTTCATTTATGGCATTCATAACGACTTAGCCTGGGTAACTACACTGAAGAGGTGGAAGTATTCCAGCCATCTGTTCCCAAATTCACGCCACTCAATGACCTTGATGATCTTGAACTTTGACCTGCCCCAGATGGAAATCTGATCTGACCCATCTCTAACAGATAGCAGCATCTGCCATGGAATACAACACTAATAGTGATACCAGTTGTGGCATACGATACCAATCACGTACTGATAGTGATACCTACAGTGGAGGTATATAATATCGCAGATCTACCACTGGAAGGCATGGTGTTACTGAAGTCAAAGTATCCTGTTTTATTTACATCTGTCAGTCAGCACATTGATCAGCACAGATCTGAGACTTAAAAGTTCATCTGCCATGATGAAAGAAAATAATCTATACAGCTGAGATTGAAAACGGTTCAAGGTTATTCTATCTGTCTGTCTGCCTGCCTGTCTGTCTATTTGTCTATCTGTCTGTCTGTCTGTCTGTCTGTCTGTCTATCTGTCTGTCTGTCTGTCTAGGAGATGCCCCAGGGTAATTAGAGTCTCCAATGTCCTATGTGGCACCTCTCCAGTTTCAAAGGCTCACAATTTCACCATCCACAATAAAGACTGGATGAACTTTATCCAAAGAATGTTATTTTAAAACATGCACTAATAAACTGAACCATAAGTATTAAGTACTAAGCAGCATACACCTACAGTGTTTTGCCCTTTGCATTTTTGGAAATAAACGAATATACCAGCAGCTGGTAGAAATCCTCAAAAGGTGGCATTTCATAAATTTGCAGCTACAATCACAGAGACGTTCAAAAATACATACATAATTATATACATACATACATACATACATACATACATACAAACATACATACCTGCAACTATTAATGTGTTGATCTGTTGTAAGATGGAAGCACTGGGCACAACCTGGCATTTGTAATATCCACTGTCCAGCATCTCAACCGATGATATTCGTAACCGACTCTCATATTCGCCTGCACAAAACAAATATTTCTATACTTCTATAATTCTATACTTCAGTCCCTTTACTAAAATATTTTTGAATTTTTCACAACCTTTCAGCTCATGATAAACTATGATCGAAATCTGCACAGTGTATTTCTCAAAAATAATTGCCAAGCATCGTGTATGAATCTGTATGATATATGGATCTGGATCTTTTTTATGAAATAATTATAGTTTTCTCAGAACACTTCAGCAGAGCATTGTTGGGCAGGGTTCCTTCCTTACAGCATGAGACAGATATAAATAAGTCATGGATATTTAATATGATGTAAAAAACCAAGACAATAAAAGTCATATAGGGTAGAAACAAATACATCATATCACATGAACTGTTTCCACTTAAAGTGTTGCACAGAAGGAAATAAAAGCCGGTAGTCAACAACACATTGCAATTGACACCAAACCCGCTGGGCTGGTGGTAAAAAAGTATGGCAATAAACAGATGGAAAGCATCAACATGGTTCCCTGTTGGTACCCAGTGAACCTCGGGACACAGAACATGTCCTCTGCTCTGGTGCGTGGAGTGGCCCCGCTGGCTCCACTCAAACTTCACACCACGGGTCGGGCCGTCTCTAGATTTTTAGATGATAAATCTCCAATGGATCAACTGCAATCAATTTTGATATCAATGCTGTTCTTGCGGGTCCAATTAATTTATAATCGGTGCAGCAAGTGCTACTGCTCTGAGAATGATCTGCGCTCTGAGAATTATTTGCGCTCTGAGAATGATTTGCACACTGAGAATGATTTGCGCTCTGAGAATGATTTGCCGATTTGCGCACTACTCTGGGACCAAACACTCTGAAAGACGGAAGGAAATCAGATTTAAATGAACATCTGTATAGAGACATGAGTCTAAATGTGCGAACATACGTTAAGCTGAGCACAAACATCAGGATATACTTATCCAGAACACAGTCACAGAGAGGTACATACAAACATGGTTACTGATGCATTAACACAGATAAAAGAGTACAAACAAATAAATCCACATTAAGGCAACAATCTAATGGGATGCAAACAAAGGAGGGTGACAAAGTAAATGAGACAAAGAATGACAATTAAGTAAGTGAGCAGAGGCGTGATCAGGTGGCAGACGACACACGGACACACGTAATACCATTTTGCAATCGTTTGTTGTAAACGTTGAAGTGAGTTGAATCGTCGTTTAGCAGATTGTTGTCCGTAGATATCTGAAGATTATGATGCAGAAACCACCATTCAACCTAAAGAAAACATTACAAAAATCAACCTTTTTAGCTGCATTGTCCTCAACATACAAATCTAATTTAACGCAAGCCCTTCGTGGGCCACGGTGGTGTAGGGGTAGCCTTGTAGCCAGAAGGCTGCGGGTTCGAATCTACCTCAAGCCGTCGCGTAAGGACCCTGAGCAACTCCTTAACTCGCAGTTGTTGATTCACTATGGTGCTAATTAGCTCCATGTACAATTGCACACCACACACAAGTTTCAGCTGTGAAACACATACAAGATTTCGATCATCATCTGAATGAAAACCAAACCAAATCTGACTAATATGTTTCGTGTTTCATGTATCAGTGATGCAAAGGTCCAGTCATGTACATGCATAAGCTAGTAGACAAATTACTGATTCTACTCCTCCATTACGATCAGATCAGGTTCAAAGTAAACACCATTAAACCAGTTGGTCTTGCGTATGTGTGTGACTGCGTGCGTGTGGGACTGCGTGCGTATGTGCACTCTGTGTGCATGCGTGTATGTACACTGTGTGCATGTGTGTAAGTGTGCATGCATGTGTGTGCATGTGCATCTATGTGTCATCTGGGGCAGTCATGATGCAGAACTGTAGCGGGGGAGGACCCACAACAGTTCATTCATTTTATTCCTGCGCTCCATTCCATGTTTATGTGTGCATGTGTGCGTTTTGGGAAGGGAATGAACGATGTGTGAACGTTGGGTGGGTGAGTGTTTGCCCAAGCGCTTTACAAAGGTTTACTATAGCTACGGAGTCAAAGATCCCAGTATAAAGCAAATCTGTGCTGTTGAACAGAAAACCTCTCTCTGTTTTCGCGAGACCTGATGTGTGCAGCTGCTTGCTTACCCGAGCGTCAGTCGATTTATTTGCAACCACGCAAGTGAAATCAACAATCTGTCCCGATGAAGCAGAAACGGTGGCTGGACGGCTTACAAAACTCGTGGCACAAACTCCTAAAAAACAAGAACAGAATAAAGAACGTTATTAATTAAGAACTGGCTGTAACACTCAAATGTTTTAAACATTGTCGTCTGTAAAAAAATGGGCAGCATGGTAACATGATTTTAAAACTACATCCTTACTTCTGCCAAACATAAGCTTAAAATTGTTAAATAATAATTTAAAACAACATAAAAGAGGCTCCTAATTTGTTAATATTTAAACATTTAGCCGTTGAAAAATAAAGTCGATAAATTTATGCTGGCCAATAATTGTCAGTAGTTAAGTCTGTTAGTTAAGCTCTAGTTAAGACTTAAGAATCAATCTGCATGCCTTTATTACATTTATTTACATAAGCTGCACAGTCAATGAACCTGGTTTAACTGCTGATCTGCCCTATTTGTTTCATAGTAAATGGGGTCCCTCCTTAACGGAATTATTATCCCTTTTGGGGTCCCTTGTCACCTATGTGCCAATTTGTTTTTGCGATACTGCTTTTGTGTGCCTTTCTGTTGTTGTTTTGGCAAAGGTTTCAATAAAAAAGATTGATCGAATGATTGACAATTGCCTTTAGCTGTGAGTAGGCTTCTGAAGGGTGCTATATAACCTTTCGAATGAATGAATGAATTCATGGGGCAAGAGTATTCACTTAAATGGAACAGATCTTTTAACACGTTGACCGCCTACTACGAGTTAACTCGTAGTACAGCCAGTCATTTAACATGGCGTGTAGGTGGTCAATGTGTTAAACTACATTTTGAGGTAAGCTGGACACAACTTCACTGAATTAAATCAGATACACCAACAAACTGCAGTAGTAACAAGGTCAGAAGTAGTAACAAGGCCAGAAGGGCAATTGATGCTTTGAAACAAACAATTGTACAGAGCATCATGCCCCAGGATGCATCCTGCCGGGAAAGTATCACGTTCATATTATAGCAGATAGAGCAGAGAGAGAGAGAGATTGATTGGCCAATAGATACAACTGCTATCAGGTAATTGCATGGCTGGATGCAAGCTGGATATTGTGTACATTCATACAGTGCATACAAGCATAATATATACATACATGTATATATACATATTATCTACATGTGTATACAATTATACATAATTATATACATATACAGATAACATACATATATATTATATACATACATACACAGATAACATACATATATATATATATACTTATTTACATTGCATACATGAATATATATATATAATTATATATATATAATATGTGCATATATAATTCCTGTTATTTTTATCACCACAGAACGCAATGAATGATTTTGTCTCTCCGCAGCACGAGCAGAGCGGCAGAAACCAGCGTGGCAAGGAACCAGCGTGGCAAGGAACCAGCGTGGCAAGGAACCAGCGTGGCAAGGAACCAGCGTGGCAAGGAACCAGTGTGTGCCTTCATTCGTAAACAACATCAACCCGAGTTAAATCAGCGATATATCTCATCCTCATGAATGCAGCAGCAGGCGAATGAATTGGGCGAATGAATTGAGCGAATGAATTGGCGAATGAATTGGCGAATGAATTGATGCTCCATCCCTTCTTTCTCCTATAGGCTGCTGCTGCTGCTGGTGGTGCTGTCCTGACTGGTAAAGGACAAATCCATAAATTCAGGACATCAACCAGAACCAACTTACACAAAAAATGAACAATGCAACAGCTTGCCTTCTAGAGTTAATAAATTATGGTTCACCAGGTTTGAACGGATAACAGCTCTGAAGCAATTGGCATGTCACTAATAAGACCAATATCCAGCAACCATGTGAACGAATATAGCAGTTGACAACAACAACAACAACAATAATAATAATAATAATAATAATAACAATAATAACTGGTGGGTCAGATAATAATAACAGAAACAAATAATAATAATAATAACAATAACTACTAGTACTGGGTCAGATAATAACAACAAAATAACAATAATAGTAAAAACAATATTAATAATAACAAAATAAAAACAACAATAATAAGTTTTATATCTAATTTTTAACCAGTAGTTAGTAATGAAGTCTGTGTGGGATCATAAATACCCGGGGGCAAAAATAAAAATAATAACAATAATCGGTTTTTTTATTTTAAACTCACACAATGAAGTATGATTACAATCAGCAATGAACGGATTATCACAAGTTATTACAGGAGTTGAGTTTAACTGTCGGCAGCCATGCAAGTCGACCGTCACGTCCTACCGCTCAATTTATCAACGTCATCTGCTGAATGGAAGGTTGAGTGGACCTTTTAGGACTGCGCTGCTATTGGCAAAAATAGCCATTAATATAATTATTCAAAAGTTCTTCCAGTGTAAGTTGATCATTCATTCATCGGTTCATTGATTTTTTGTTCATTCATTAACAGTCAGAGTGCAGCCTTTGGTTTGTCGGTATCTTTTGAATGTCAAGATAACAATTACAATTTAATCAATTTGGCTGTATAGCCATCGTGATGTGTCATGACCAGTTCCAAAATGTCACGACACGCTACCAGCTGTAATGACACGCCCCCCCCCCCCATGAGTTGTTACATGATCCAAATATGTCATGACATGTTTTCAGACGCTACAACATGTTAATAGATGTTGTGGCATGTTCCAAGATATCATGACATGTTCTGGGATGTTCCCACATGTCATGACCTGTTCTCTGATGTGAAACCTGTTTCCAGATGTGAAGAAAAGTTCAGCTATCAGTAAAATTTATAATTAAAAAGAGCAGACAGAAACTACAGACTCTACAGCCTCTGTAATTGTAACTGACTTGTTGTCACATTTATCAATAAGTCATTCAATCAAATAATCAATCATTCAATAAAAATAGATTCAATCAGTCACTCAGTCAATTGATGCTTGTCTGTTCATCAAATCAGACCACAAAGCAGCACACACACATACAGCTAAGTGCTCTGCAGGAAAACAGCAATTATGCATTGGCACGAGTATATAAGCCAAGGGACTATGCGTGGAGCAGAGCGGGAATCCAGTCTTTCCTTGGATTATACATGCAAATGACAAACTCCCTCTTAATCCACTGTAATCTAGCAAATGAAAATCTAATCCACCATAGATTCAAATGAGAACATGCAGACATTTAATCTATTCATAGAATTATACAGCAATGCTCCCGGATGAGATGCACGATAAGATAAAGTGGTCATCATCATCATCATCATCGTCGTCGTCGTCATCATCACCGTCGTCGTCGTCATCATCATCATCACCATCATCATCGAGACCAGCACATGAATTTTAACTCCCCTTTTCCAGATGCACATTTTGTAGCAAACCATTGATAGTGAGGTTTCAGCACAGACAGAACAGGACAGGTGGGGAACCAGCATCAAGCAGGATCCACGGCACCAGCAACAGTTACAGAGACAGACAGTCAGTCAGACAGACAAAACTCATCAATCATATTAACCCAGATCACTGGAAACAACTCAAAGACAACTGCACCACAGAATGATGTTACATCTACATGCAACAGATATCAGTCATGACTCCGCTGTCCGCCCTCAAATCCAACCCCCACCCTTTCCCACCCAACCAACTTCTTCACCCCACCCCGCTACTGCTGCCCTCTCTAAAAGCAATGTCTGGAAAACACAGATACTCATGCAGCTGAACGCTCCCATACTTCTGGTAATCTTGCAATCTACTTGTAGCCAACATCCAGACATAAGTGTGGTACTCTGCAGCAAGGGTAGAAACTCAGAAACACAAGCAAAACTCTATGACACTAAAGAACTTTGAATATATGCTCACAGGACTTTAGGGAGTTAGACCAATGACTAGAATGCTCAGCTTCTTATGCATAAAGCCTACTACACAAAGAGATCACAAGCTGTGCTTACTACCTCGGAATAATTTGCCTGCCTATGTGTCGACTTCTTGAAGTGGTGCTATATAAATTTTCGGAATGAATGGTTGAATGAAGTGTTCAGTGCCATTGAATAATGCTTTGTTGTCATGCAGTGCGCTTTAATGATTGCATTCTGCTTATAATAATAAATTCCAACTTCGACCCGTAAACAAAAGCATAAAATGCAGAGCTTCAGAGCAATATAGCAAAACCTGGTTCTCTTACCAACGATGATGACAACATTTCTGGGATGTCTATCCTGGCATGAGTTCCATCCATACCAAACAAAATAAAGCAGCAAGACTCCATCTCAAAACGAGGACGGTGTGGTTAAGGGATCTAGCTGCTCTAGCTGCATATCGCGTTCACTGAACGCCTGTTCATCCAAAACGGGTCACGAGAGAACTAAAGGCTTTTCCTATAGATTATTGCATTTATTTATTCATTTATGTATTCCCAACTATAGTACTGGTACTGTTTCACTCAGTTAGAGCCTGTGTATGTACCGGTATGAATGCATGTATAATTTATATATGTATGATGTATAATATATATTCTTGTAATTGCATCGGGGCTTCAAGATTTCTACGTGAGGCGTTTCTGACTACAGTTCGGACACTGAATTGGAGTTTCACGCTGAAGTGCATGAGCAATTGCGAGTGAAGGACTTGCTCGGGGTCAGCGGTCGCTATGCAATGGCTTCGGGTGGATTCAAACCCACAACCTTCCGGCTCCAAGGCACTGAACAAACCCCTACACCAACGTGCCTCAAAAGCATGTATGCTTCTCTTCAAAAAGACCATGCTAATTAGTCAACACAAAAAAACGTTCAAAACAACACATCTGTGGATAGTATATTATTCTCAAACAAGTATTTTATGGCCAGCTGGTAGGCAGTATTGTTCTACTCATACACATCTCTTTGTTATGCTACCTGCCTGCTTGTCTGCATCATATGTTCAAGGCTACACAGGTCACTAGACTCCCAAAACAAACCAACCCCCATTTCTATCCACACAATGAGCTTCCAAGCCCCCTATAGCCCAGCCCCCTAGCCACCCCCACCCTATCGACTAGAAGAAAAACAAGAAACGCTGCCATGCTCAGTGTAACAACAGCTGCAGCAAGAACAGCAGCAACAGCAGCAGCAGAAGAACAACTTCAGTAGACATCAAACCAGAGAAGCATAAAGCGGCATTTAACACGTCATTATACACAGCAGAATAAGTCGAGTGATCTGCCAAACAACACCACATAACCCCAGTTTATCAAACCAGTTCACTGGCTTACGATGGTTGTTCATTGCAACCATCACCAGGCTGCTGTGCCTCTAACCAACGACCTCTGCATAATATATTATACTGGAGCCATCCATTGCTGGAAAGAAACTACATACTGTCCTCCAAAAGATCTCTCTCATCCCTCTCAGATCAGCAACTTTTATCTCTACCCAACCAACAGCCCAGCTGATTGACTTATTCCTCATGCCTACGTTACTCACCCTGGCCAGCCTTCCCCCATTTCCTCTCTCAAACCCTGCAGCTGCTCTTCAATTTATGCTGCACCAGCATCTTTTTCAAAAGTACTCACTACATATGGATAAATTCCATCAGTTTGCTGGGGATCCCATCTTGCCGCCTGTCAAAGTCCACATCTCGTGATTGTCTTTACATGTACTCTTTCCTCCAACAATCCACTCTGGAAACCAAACACTCAAGCTATCCCATAGTCTGTCCCACTCCATGACAATCATCATCATCAATTTAAATTCTAGTATATGCAATCAATCAATCAATCAATCAATCAATCAATCAATCAATCAATCAATCAATCAATCAATCAATCAATCAATCAATCAATCAATCAATCACAATAAATCAATCACCCAATCAATCAATGAACAAGCAAATCAATCAGCCCATAGATCAATCAACCAATCAATCAATTCATCAATCAACCAATTAACTGACCAATCAATCAATTAGCAAATCAATCGATTTTTTCATTTGAACCAGCAATAGAATTAACAGCATCTATTATACAGCTTCCTCGATTTGAGCACCCATCCTCCCACCCATGGTTCTGACTCAACATCAAAACAAACCAAACAAATTGGCTCTGGTTAACTTCATTTGATATTTCACTTGAAGACAAAGATGGTCAGTCATCTTGAAACGAATTTCACGTATGGAAACCCTTTGGTTGATATTAAAGTAGAGAAGCACAAGGCAGATGATGTGACCGAATAGAGGCACTGATAGAGGAAGAATTGAGAATACATAGAACTTGACAATTGTCAGCAAGTTTTATCATGAGTATCAAAACGGAAAAAACTTGTCCACCAAGCAAACAGCATACATCCATACATACATGTATGTATGCATACATACACAATACTGTCAATACATACATACTACATACTAATCTAATACATACATACTAATCTAATACAACATTTGTAAATTGCTTCCCACAGCAGAGCTATTCAGAAACTCTCTCAGCATGATAGGCCCATGAAAAGCGAACTTAGGTATTCAAGCAATGAAAAGATGCATGTGAATTCCCCACCAGAATCCTGCAACGAATTCCAGAGTGAAGGCTAGTCCACATTCAGGGACCCACAATAGCATTTAAGTCCACCGATGCCCAGTTAATGAGGTTCGTGACCAACATACAAATAGATAAAGGCGGTCAGCAGAACGCTATGCAGACTCATTTTAAATACAGTGGGACAGACAGGTCAACATTACACAAATCGCACCAGCTTTATTGCTAAAGGGAATCGCTCATGTACAGCACTATGTTCTCAAATATTGATGTATTAGATAGACTCACATATACATACAAATATATTATATATATATAATATATATATAATTGTATATATATAAATGTATTGTATGTGAATATTTAGAAAACTAAAGTGCTTCTGTCAGCAAAAGCCTTTTAAAAGAACTCCCTGAGTGATCGACCCCAAGAGAAAAGGCAGAATTTGAAGCAAGAGAAATATATAAACATACACACATATATAATATCTATATATATTATATACATATTATATATTTCATATATATATAAATTATATATATAATATCTACTTGAACTACCTACCAAATCACCGACCTACCCCCCTATATTACAAGACAAACTACCTTCCTACCTGCCTGCTGCCCATCTATCACTAGCAGTGCTTTCCTCAGATCATTAATCTGCGAATTATTTTATGATATTATTATTACTGCAAGCTCAGATCATAGGAATTCTTACAGATGAGCAGAGGAGAGAGAAAAGCCATCCTAGCTATCAAGTAAAGACATATAAATAATTAACATCTCACATTTTTATGATAAACAAAAACCATGTCAGGCAAACTGTCAAAAATGTGTCAAAATGGAAAAAAATAGCCACACATAAAACGCATCAACAAATGTAACAACAATTCTGAACGAACATATAACAAAATAATCAATAGATGGAAAATTTTAGCTCTCCATACCAAAAATCATCTTCTGATCTTTGCACATAATGCACAACGTAAATAATTGCAGAGAAAAATATAGTTAGAAAGAAATAATTAGAAAAAAATTCTGACACAAAGAAACAAATAATTATAAAAGAAAAAATTAGAAAGAAGTAATTAGAAAAAAATAATTATGACAAAACAGGTCAAGAAAAAATTTAATCAATATACAATTATTTCGTGGAGAATGCAGATCTGATGTGAAATAAATGGCTCCCAAATTCAGACAGAAAAAGTAATATGGCCTATGCAAAGAGCTATGCATTAAAATTAAATTATACGTACAACATAAAAAATATACAGATGCAATCTAGGCATCAACATAATTAAATGTCAATACAGAAATACAAGATCGGGGCAAACAACTTTAAATATTTATCATAAATATTAACCCCAATCACACAGAAACAAGCAGGAAACCAAAAAGGAGGAATGGAAATAAAATAATAATACAAAACATCATAATACAACTAAGCATCCGGATAAAAATCCTCTTATGAATGAATGAACGCATGAATTATAAAACAATGGTGCAGAGCAATTTTGAGTAAAGTTCAATAAAATGTTAAAGGTTCCTGCATACATGTATGTAATAGCCAACCCATGTGAGACTTGAACCTGCACAGTCTCATCGATGCATTTCATGTCGAGCAGTCTAAGCAATAGGATATCAGTTTGGGTAATAGTTGGAAAATTGGTCTGGTGGGGTAGGGTGTGGTTGGTACAGAAAACTATCCATGAAAATGGCTTAAATTCTAGTCTATGGAAGAAACCAGAAACCAAAAGAAGTAATTAGGTGTACTAAATCTTGCGTAAATGAGAAATTCCAGAGCCCAGGCGCATTTATTACAAAAAGGAGACAGGCTGTCCAGAGCATACTGCAGGCGCCCTCAGATATCAGGTTGGATTAGTTGAAGGTATTGCCAGGGATCGGAGCCTATGACACAGCACAGAGCTGGGTGGAGTGTGCGTTTTAATTGCCTTGGTTACTGTATCCATCTGGTACTCACTGAACAATGTATACAGCAATGAACAATATACTTGGTGATCATGCAATTAAAGGTTTTTTAATGTTGCTGGAGAGGAATTTGACCTTTCTTCAAATGGGGGTCAATCCTAGAAAACCTTCAGATATCAATATATCTTTGTCGTTATATCTTCGTCTTTGCCGTTGTATCTTCATTTGTGTCACTATATCTTTGCTGTTTCATTGCATATTCATCATCATCGTTGTTGTCATCTTCATCAGTTGCTGACAAAAGTCATTTGGTGTTGATGGGTAAGAATGAACAACCACCATCCCAAAGGAGGGGTCATTGGAATTTTTTTTGAATATTTCCATTCTTTTGCTAAGTTCTGCGTTTTCCTCATATTTAGTCTTACTCAGTTTATCGGATCCAATGTAGCCGTCATCTCCACTTGTTTAACCCTTTGACTTGCCCTATTGTTTTTACAAGAAAAGGTAGGCCTATGTATGTATGTATGTATGTATGTATGTATGTATGTATGTATGTATGTATGTATGTATGTATGTATATATATATATATGTATGTATGTGTGTATATATATATATATATATGCATGTATGTATGTATATATGTATGTATGTATGTATGTATGTATGTATGTATGTATGTATGTATTTATGTATGTATATGTATGTATGTATGTATATATGTACGTATATATGTATGATTGCATGTATGTATGTATGTATGTATGTATATTATATGTATGTACCGGGTATGTATATATGTATGTATGTATGTATGTATGTATATATGTATGTATCAGGTAGCTACCGTCGTCCTAGGTGTTCGACCAACGTGCCGGTCGGTCGTTCGCCCGGCGTCACGCGTCGTTCAACGGAGCCCGCTCTCTGCCTCTATATATATGCATGTATGTATGTATATATGTATGTATGTATGTATGTATGTATGTATGTATGTATGTATGTATGTATGTATTTATGTATGTATATGTATGTATGTATGTATGTATATATGTACGTATATATGTATGATTGCATGTATGTATGTATGTATGTATGTATATTATATGTATGTACCGGGTATGTATATATGTATGTATGTATGTATGTATATATGTATGTATACATGTATGTATATGTATGTATATATGTAAATATGCGGTCGAGATACATCCTTATAGAAAAGCGCGCTTTAAAGCGCGCTGGCAAGTCGAAATACATCCTTTATAGAAAAGCGCGCTTTAAAGCGCGCTGGCAAGTCAAAGGGTTAATGTTATATTTCCTCTGATATGTCGTCTCTTTCAAAAGCATGAAACGCTTCTGATGATGATGATGACGTTCAGTCTTGAATGTGCATATTCTGAGTGCACACACGTACACCCATTCAAAGTGTACCCATCTCCATGTACACATCGGGAGCATGATATACTCGAGTCATTCACATCAAACATTCCCAAGTCCATACATACAAGATGGCAGCCATGATTCTGTATTAGTCTTAGTCGGGTTTTATTTTGGCTGTTTTTGCAATCATGTTTGTTTAACAAACGAAGATTTGAATTTTCTACAATAGGAGGAGCACACCATGTGTGTGCCATGTAGAACGCGATCTCCTGGTCAGCATAGCCAAGGAGGAGGCCTTGGCCTAGTCTATCGTCACCCTAGGACCGCCCTACGATAACTGATCCGATGGGGGACAATTTAAACTAAACAGAGCTGGGTGGCGTAGTAAGACTCCACCAGGAGCCAGACGATCCATTAACACCAGCTCAGCTCCTTAAATCTACACAGCAGCCATTGGGGCAATATCGGATGATGGGGTACTTTGTTAAGGTTAAGGGGATCTTAAACATACCAAGAGCCAGCCCTGGCAATACATGGGCCTCTGCTGGCACAGATTACTGTTTTAGTGATAACATAACAACCCAAAACTCTTCAGCCGTTTTCTTATAGCCTCAACATACAATGCCACATGGAAAGACCTCTCCACTTCCTACTGATCTTCCACCGCCAGCGAATGGTCAGTGTACACATTTAGAGTTTCCTAGAGACACCGCCAGAGCAGAACTCTCCACTGGACTTCCTACCTGGTGGAACTTAAAATGCCAATGGCTTATGTTGACAGATCCCAGGTAATAACGTCCACTGTGTCCAAAGCACGATCAGCACATCAAGGTGGCAAAACATTTATCCCATCAACCTCCAAACTTTATTCCAGTTTTTCTCTTGCTCTGCTCCTCCCATCCATCCTCCATCTGCCAGTCCTTCCTTCTTCCTTCCGTCATCCCCATTCTCAGACACAAAACCTGGAGTGTCACATCGTCAAACCCAAGACAGACCATGCCCCCCCCAACCCCGGGCAAACGGTTAAGAAAAAAGTCATCTAACTGATTTACAACCTCCTGTCTTGGCT
Organism: Lumbricus rubellus; assembly: GCA_945859605.1. NCBI lineage: Eukaryota > Metazoa > Annelida > Clitellata > Crassiclitellata > Lumbricidae > Lumbricus > Lumbricus rubellus. The sequence goes on along the minus strand of OX243811.1, from coordinate 9,231,193 downwards.
TCTAACCCACGGGGAGTTCAGGCACCAACTGTAACCGGAAACCTAGTGGCTGGCATCAGTAACTGTCATCCATCATCTCCCTTCCATTTCCCTCCATTCCCCCCCCCCTTCCACTCAGAAAGGAAATAAACAGAATGACAAATTTAATCAACATAATATTCAGTTCTGCCACACTTCTTCTTCTCCATGTGGATCCACTTAGAAGGCAAAACTGTCAATCATCCCACATAACATTTTTCCCCATTAAGACTTCACACTAAAGTTCTGTCAATCAACAGTTGCCACTCATTATGATTCCTCACAATGTGTAAATAACTGTCAATCATCTAACTTAACTTCTTTCCACTATAAACAAACTGTCACAACTAATATCTTTCCATCTGTATCTTTAGAATTTTTAATTTAATTTTTTTGCAATAATCCTTACCAACAAATATCTGCAGTGGCTGGGGATTTAGAACATACGACCTCTCTGCATACGGTACATTTTTTACCCCAAAATCCATATATCACTCTTAAAAATCCAGAGTTGTTAACCAGTATTATACTTCAGTGCATTTCTATAAGACACATGATTAGGAAGAACCACATATAAAAATCTGTCTACCATCTAATTCAGATTACAGTATTCAGACAAAGTTCAATTTAAAAATGGAAATAAGCCAGCTGTGTTCTTCGTGTAAGATTGATACCTACATCAAGTTTGCCATATAACTCCATGAATGTGGCATGTCAATAAACAATTCATTCAATGCTCAAGAACAATCGATGGGAGTAATTTATAACTGATGAGAACAATTAATTTTCCCTTGACTTCTTCAACTATGTCAAGATTGCAATGCTGATAGCTGATCTGCCACTTGTTTGCCTTGTAGGTTGTAGGTAACATTAACAATTGATATATAGGGCGTAGAAAAAAAATTGTTGTGTTTCCGGTAACCCGACCGACCCATTTTTACGACCGCGACCCAAATATTTTTGTAAAAAAGTTATTAAAAAAAAATTTCAAAAAAAAATTTTTCCAAAAAAATTTAAATTTTTTTCAATTTTTTTTAACATTTGTATTGACATAACATAAGAGACGTCAACAAAATGAAATTAATAGGACTGTTTCTAGAGCAGTTTTAGGTGCAGACAGTCGGGAAATAGGCAGTTTATACTTGCTTAGAACACGTACTGGTACTTTGTTTCAGCGTGCAAAAAAGACTAGTGGGGTATACTTTTTAGGATAGTCACTGCATAAAAATATTTTAAAAAATAAAAATATTTTCCGACCTACCTACCCAATTTTTTTAGCTCTGTTACCGGAAACACAACATTTTTTTAAGGCCTAAGGTCATCAACAAAAAACTACAAACAAATGGACCGCTGCCTATCACTGGACATTTTACTTTCAAGGGAACTTAGCAACATCGTTGAAGTGCCGGACCACTTGGCTAATAGACATTTGGAAAAGGCAGCAAGGTGTATTCTTACACACTGACCAGATACAAGACAGATACGTTATCTCTGATCATCATTCATCCTGGTCTCCAATATATATATATATATATATATATATATATCACTGGTGCACGTAGCTTATATATATATATATATATATATATATATATATATCAGACATTGTATAGGACTGCAGGCAAATGTACTTAGCCACTACAAGGCAAGCAAACTACTGACCAGACGAGGCACTCAGTGTAGGAATGCCAATGGTCTAATTAACCTCAACAACCCCCACTTAAGAAGCAATTAATATCTTCACAACACCATTTCGTAAAGGTTGGCACTTTTGTATCTGAAGAGAATACAGTGACACCACCCAGTGGGACTTGACACCACTTACGATGTACAAGGGACAACGGCATGAGGTGCAGTATGATTCGTTCCAACCCACAAAGGGTTGTTTTATTCATTCCAATCAGATGGTGCGTAAGTTATTATTGCCAGTGTGGTTGGAGTCTCACTTTCGTTACCTGATGGCTGTTACGAACCACTGTGACAGCTAATTCTTACTTCATTCCATGCAGTTTACTGGCTAGTCAACCCTGGTAATCTGGCCATCAATGATGAAGAGCACGAGGTACTGTAATGGAGTGTAATGCATAATTTACAATGCACATAGATCTTCCAGATATATCTGCTCGAAAGCATTAGCTATGATTCCCCAAATGAAACCGTGCAGCCTTCGGATTGAAAGTGGACCCATGAATTGCAGACTGCATCAGCGGCTACGGAGGCTGTAAGAATGAGAAGCGAGGAAGAGATCAAAAGACGGACTATTGAAGACAGTACCAGAATCAACGAGGTACGATGTTGCATCTGAAGAGTACATGGAAACGCCGAGATAGCCACACTAACAGTTAAACAGTGGAAAAGAAACATGGCATCATGCGCCGCGTTTTTTTTTTCAATAAAAAAATCACTGTCTGTACCATCGCGTAATAAAGCTCATCTCACCACTGGGCAGAACAGTTGTACGCTGAATACTACTTTTTCTCTGGAGCATTTATCCAACACATATACACACAATCTTCAACGTATAAGTAAGATCACATTCCATTTATAAATATACTCTTTTGAAAAGCATCAATCACTCAGGACATCTCCATTATCAATCAATCAATCAATCAATCAATTTGTTTATTCGAAGTAATTAAGCTGATACAGACGCAGTTGTGCATTGTTTGCTGACTTTGCAATATTTTCGTTGGCAATGACACTTCACACAGGCATTCCTGGAAGAGATGCTATAAAAATTCTCGTAATCAATCAATTAATCAATCAATCAATCAACTTAAACAGACTATAATTATTGTTCAAGAATCACAACACAATGTCAGTAAAATATGATCAGTAGCTGTGCTTACAAAGAATGTACTTGAAATATAGTTATAGTACTGGCCCCGTGTCCAGGACCTTGGGATTCTTCCATTGCTGGCTCAGGGCTATGGAAAAGGAGATGAGCGCCTCCCTGTGTTCCTCATGGAACGGGATGGGACTTTACTTTACTTTTTTATGGAGACCACTAATAGGTAATGTAAATGCCATTGCCACTACAAGCTACATCCGTTGAAAACAACAATCACATTTAAAGTGTATATAAATTAGATTAATTAAAACATACAAGTTTAGGTAAATTTAAGATGAAGATACAACATAAAAGATAAATTTAAGGTGAAGATACAACATACAAACGTAAGTGAAGATACAATGAAAAATACAAAGGTGAAGATACAGGATACAAAGGTGAAATTTAATCGTGAAGATAAACGATGCAAAGGCAAATTTAAGGGTAAAGATACACGATACTACGGAGGTAAAAGCAGAGGTGAATGAAAAACATTTGTTTACATGGCCCTGCATTAACTACAAAAACACAATGAGAGGAGGAGGTCTGCTGGTCCTGAGGCTGACGGAACATTTGGCAACCGGCCAAACAAGACGAGAGTAATGAAAGAACTGATAGGACACAACTGCTGTTCTATTAACCAACGGCAACCGGCTTTTACATTGGATACCTTTTTACCAGCCACATTGGCAGACTGGAGCAAACACAAGGTAGTTGGTTACCCAGAGATGGCCACCAGTTTAACTGCTGCACTGGGGTGGGAGAGGGTTGCATGGCAACAAGCAGGAATACTACTACTAGTACTACTACTAATAATAATAATAATAATAATATTTTCTTTATTGAAATAATCCTATAGATTGCAACAGTGTACATTTATGCAACTTAAACAATTCACAAGAACGCAGATCACAGAATACACAAATCTTAACTATACTAACAGAACAGACAGCCTGCAATACAGGGCGCTAATAGCAGCCTACAAAGCATGTCCGCCCTTCGAGGCACGAACTGGTTACCTCTCGCTCTTCATGCCTGTGCGTTATCCAATGCGCTACCAACCCCCTCCCAAAGGTATCCAATGTAGTAAGATCAGAAGGATGCATATCTGATACTTCCTTATAGAGGTAACTGCAAATGAGTAGTATTGGACAGATTGGCGCCTTGCAGGCTGCCATGCATCTGAATTCAACTCCTTTTAACTTTTGACTAGTTATGATTGTATGTATTTTGTTAAATAAGTTAAGTTTGAGAGGAAATGAAATGGCAGATGATTTAATTAGTCCGGTAAAGCATTCAAAGACTTTGCAAGATCTAGCCGTGGACCTCACAAAAGAAGTCCATGGATCTAACAGACAGACAGACAGACTGGCAATATAAATTCTCAGTCTTCATCTTTCTGGAAGAGAAATGAAAACGGATCCAGTTACAGACCTCCAACGCAGCCACCCTGTGCTTATCACTCAACACTGGAAACATTAACACTCTCTTCCCAACACACACAGTCTCTCACACTCACACTCTCTCTAGATCAGTCCAAGAATGCTGACAGCTCAACAGTCAGTCAGTCAGAGCCCTGGAGAGAGTACTTCGCCAAATCACCCATTCCAATGCCAGCACATACAGTCTATTAAACAAGGTCTGACTAAATTAGTCACTCATTTAATCATAACCGCCATCAGACATTCCACTGCCCTGGGTAAAGGGGGGGGCTTAAGGGTACTAGTACCCCGCCACATTAGTGACATATGCCTTGGTTGTGGTGCTCCTTGTACTGATGCCTTGTGAGTTAGACACTGGTCTATTAGAACCTACTGGTCAATTGCAAGTATTTTGTGGACGGGAATTGGACAATGAAGGTTACAAACAAAGAGGTTCGTAGCAGGCTAAATATCAAAGAAGACCTGATGCAGAAAATAATGAGGAGGAAACTCAGTTTATTCAGACATATATGTAGAATGGAGGACGACAGGAAGATAAAAAGTGTGATGCTGGGAATTATGGATGGCAATGGAAGAAGAGGACGACCAAACAGAGAGTGGATAGATGACATCAAAGAGTGGTGTAATCAAGACATTTACAGCTTAAGCAGATCTGCGCAGGACCACGGACTTTGGACGAAAAAGATAAAGTGTGCATTGGACACCTACGGGTTGTTAACCCAAGGATGATGATGATGATGATGTGGACGGGAATGCTGCATGTTTTCACACTGTAATAAATAATGTCCATAAGTTTAGCATGAACCCAACCTTTTCTAATGAATTTTCATGCTATTAAGCAGACTAACAGAACAGTCCTTATGGAGGGCGCTATATCTCTCCCAAACTTGAACCCCTGCCCTATTCATTGACAGACAAGCATGCCAGCCCATGCACAATCGAGCAATCATTCATTTCACGCAATAATAATAACAATGTAAATTCAGAAAATGAGGAAGCATAATGATAACCTCATTTCTAGGCCAAATTTATGTTCCCTGCTCACTGCTTACATAACCTTCACAGGCGAGGTTAGGACATGATAAACACTTCCTGCAAATGTCTAATTAATTGTGATTGCTGTGAAAGGTGCTCTCGAAACTTGTCATACAAACTGTGAATGGTCCTTCTTTACAGCTGCATCCACACCATTAGACTCTCTTGAAACTTTCGTCACTAAAATAAAAACTGTTTTTTAGTGTGTTGGAGTCGGAAGCATATCCGAGTAGTTTCATTGAAGGGGAGCTAGAGAAATTCTCAAATTAATGAATGAATGCATAAACTTTCGTATGCTGAATAGCTGGGATTCAGCCTATTATCTGATACTACATATATGTTTCTTCTAACTGTACTTCATTAATATCGTTAGCGCACGATAACAAAAACTCAGGAAACGAAATGGCCAAAAATTTATTAGAAATTGGTATTTGGTAACATCCATCAAACAGAATGCATTCAACAGCTGGAACACGAAAACAAAGCAGCTGCAAATGATCATTAATTCATTCAACAATTTATATCACAGTTGTAAAAACTTTTTTCCGTTTTTTATTCTCTCCCAAAAACCATCGTTTTTTTAATTTTATTTTCCCATCGGTTTTTATCGTTTTTATTTAACTTTATTTATTCATTTACTTTCTGTTATTATTTTCCTTAATTTTAATTTTTTCTGATATTCCTTATGTTTTCCGCCAACTCTCAAGGATTCAGCTAACTAAAGTCACTATTTCATCGTTTAACATCAACATTTAAGAGATATATCATGCGTGTAGTAGGTTCCTAATCAAGGTTTTCAAGGTTTAAATGCGGTTTTAGATGTAACAACTTTAGTCAAATTATTTTCCGTTTCCATTTTTTATCGTTTTTTGTCGTTTTTAGTTTCCATCGGTTTTTACATCTATAATTTATATAGCACCTTCAGAAGGTCTTCAAGTCAATATTTGGAAGTGCAGTCAATGGAATATTATGCCATACGTTTGCTCATGCATGCTAGCATCAATTTATTCACTTTCGTGCACCACACATCTGTGCATCATCATTATCAGACTCGTTGTCACAAGGTTCTGCTATTAGCAGTGCAACTACATTCATAATTCCATTCAACATCTGCCTCCTGCAGATGATCCACATCATTTGTTTTGCTGTCAAAAGACAATCATTTGCTGTTGATGCGCACCAATTTTTTCATAAGTATATTTAGTTCATTCTGCAACAGTGCAACTACATTATTATTAATTATTAGCAACTACATTTTTAACGCACGTGTTGTGTAGGCCTACATCATATTTTCCGATAACGTACGTACGGCATGCATGCGTTATTCCAGTAGGTGAAACACAGTAGCAGTTTAGTAAGAAATGTGAATCGGCATCGCACAAATACAGAGATGACTTGAGGACACAGAAGTAGTGAAACACGGTACGAAGTAGTATACACAGAGCAGAGAAACCCCGCAGGAGTATAGTGAAACAACATACAGTGCAGTGAAACACAGGAACATACGAGTGAAACACTGGAAACAGACAAGTGAAACACTGGAAACAGACAAGTGAAACACTGGAAACAGACAAGTGAAACACTGGAAACAGACAAGTGAAACACTGGAAACAGACAAGTGAAACACTGGAAACAGACAAGTGAAACACTGGAAACAGACGAGTGAAACACTGGAAACAGACAAGTGAAACACTGGAAACAGACGAGTGAAACACTGGAAACAGACAAGTGAAACACTGGAAACAGACGAGTGAAACACTGGAAACAGACAAGTGAAACACTGGAAACAGACAAGTGAAACACTGGAAACAGACAAGTGAAACACTGGAAACAGACGAGTGAAACATCAGGGCCCACAGACGTCAAAAAGGACGAACATATAAATCAGGGAAACGTGCATACGGACCAATAAAGCAAATATATTTCCCTACTATCAACAGTTAGACTCCAATCAGCCATTCGCTTCCTCCACCTTCACCGTCCTCCACTTCTTCCCACCTCCATTATTTTAAGCATTCCACCTTCTTCTTTCTCTTCTTTTTCCTCTGCTTCCTCTTCTTCTTCCTCTTCATCTTCTTCCTCTTCTTCTTCCTCCTCTTCCTCCCCCTCTTCCTCCTTCTCCTCCTCCTCCCCCTCTTCCTCCCCTCTTCCTCTTCCTCTTCCTCCTCCTCCTCTTCCTCCCCGTCTTCCTCCTCCTCTTCCTTCTTCTTCCTCTGTCTCCTCTTCCTCTGTCTCCTCTTCCTCTTCTTCTTCTTCTTCTTCTTCTTCTTCTTCCACATAAAACAGTATCAAGTCCAACGAGGCGAGTGCGCATCAGCGGCGGCACTCACCAACCATCCATCCATCAGACCTTCTTGCAGAGGCAGAGGAAGAAGGAGAGACGGAGGAGAGAGGATGCGAGAGGATGGATGGATGGAGCGTAGGATAAAGATCGTCGGCAGATGGCAGGTTGGATGGAAGATGGATGGATGGATGGAAGGGAAGCCGACAGCAAGACGGCGGCAGAGGTAGCTGCGGTGGCGTCGTTGTTAATAAAGTGGAAAAAGACTCGCATCATGGTCGTAGTCCGACGGACTGGAGACGCACGGATTAGAAGAAGAAGACCCCTACAGCATCCGACGGAGCAGACGACGCCAGTCTTCCTGTGTGTGTGTGTGTGTGTGTGTGTGTGTGTGTGTGTGTGTGTGTGTGTGTGTGTGTGTACTACTGCCTATCTCTGCCTCTGTCTGTCTGCCTCCGTCTCTGTCTCTCTGTCTGCCTATCTCTCTATCTGCCTATCTCTCTGTCTGCCTATCTCTCTGTCTGCCTATCTCTATGCCTGCCTGCCTATCTCTCTGTCTATCCCTCTGTCTCTCTCTGTCTGCCTATATGTCTGTCTGCCTATCACTCTCTCTGCCTATCTGTCTGACTGCTTATCTCTATATCGGCCTATCTCTGTCTGTCTGTCTGTGTCTCTCATTTACTTCCTTCCATCCTCCTATCATTTCTCCCTCTCTCTCTTTCTCTCTGTCTGTGTTTATCTGTCAGTCTCTGCTTATCTGCCTGAGTCTATCTCGTATTTTTCCGTCCTCTCTCTCTATCTCTTTTTCTCTCTTTCTCTCTTTCCTCTATCTCCCTTCTCTTTATTCTTGTCAATCTCTGTCTGCATGCAGCTGTCTAAATCCCTCCCTCTCTCTGTCTCTCTCACTATCTCCCTTTCTTTCTCTCTTTGTCTGTGTGAATATACGTTTGTCTGTGTATCCATCTGTCTGTTTCCATCTCTCTGAAACAGGATAGCAGGAGTATATCCCTTCTGTATACTCTGCCCATAAACGTCGGCATTCTCCTCCATCTTCCTCCATCCATCACTCCATCCATCCATCACTCATCTGCAGCCCTTACGCCCATCCATCTGCTCCTGCTCCATCTCCGGACTTCCACATCCAATCACTTCCCTTCAAAGTATCTTCCTTTCACATCTCCTTCCCTCCCTCCTTTCCTTTTCTTTCCCATATACCCAATGTATTACCCATCTCTGCCATGTCTTATCCCATTCCCATCTCTATCCCATCTCTATCCCAGCCCTGCTTTCATCAGGCTTCAGCTGCTGTCTCCACCCAAATCTCTTTCTCTTCGTTCATCACTTCCTTCACATATCCTTCTCCATTACTCCAAAAATCTGTTTGTCAGTCTGTGTCTCTCACTGTCTCACTATGTATATGTGTATCTCTCTGCCTCTTCTGTATATATCTCCATTTCTCTGGTTTTCTCCAACTGGATGTGTATCTTAGTCTCTGTGTCTCTGTATCTTCTTGCCTCTCTAAGTATCTGTCTGTGTCTCACTGTCTGTTTTCATTATGCATCTGTCTCTATCTGTCTGTCTGTCTCTCTCTCTCTCTGTGCTCTGTATCATTCTATTCATCTCAATGTCCATGTCTTTCTTCTCTCAATATCTTCCTGTCATCTCTCCACCTCCCAAACTCCATTCACATCTCCCTCCCTTCCTCTCCACATATCAACCTCCTTTCCTCTCTCCATCCTCATAACTGTCTCTCTCCATCTCCATAAAGAAAGTCCTTATGACAGCAGCTCACCATCTGACATTCCTTCAACAACCACGTTGTCCTCGCCACTCCATCCTCCATCACCACCATCTCCAACTCCTCCTCCTCTGAATCCTCTCTTTTCCTCCCACTTCCATGTGCTCCTCCTCCCTCCCATCCTCCTCCATTTGCAATATGACTTCACTGTCTCCTCTTTTAACTCAGACAAAATTAATCCTGGCATTCAAACAAGTCAACCCTTCAAAACTATCAACTATACACAGACAGACAAACAGACAGAGAGACAGACTACAGACAAGTACACAGATAGCCAAATAAACAGACACGCATACAGACTGACTTCAACAATCATCCTCCAAACATAAACACCACATTTTAGACACAGTCTGCTAGCAAAGTAGAATTTGGTGTCGAATTACTAATTTGTTTGTCATTCCATTGGGTGAACTTGATATAAACATCTCCTCCTTTGAAATCATCAAGTTTCTCTTATCAGGCCATGTTTGGAAATATGGCACTGTTGATGATTTGTTGGAGGTGGGGTACGAAACTGACCCCCTTCTCAAATCGAAAACAGAATTTATGTGTTGCCCCCATCACAACATTCACTCACAGTTGCTGTGGGTTGAGCTCCAGCTTTCAAGTTCTAATGGGGTCAGCATGGGGTTTAATGGTTTAGTCTAATGGGGTGGGTCCAGAGGTAAGTCTACTGGACTGTTTACTGAGAGGTCTGGGTCAAAATCCCCTCAGGCTTCTGTTCCACCTGCTCCTCCCCCCCCCCAGGTCCCCTAAGATTTAATGAGCACAATGTTAGCTAGAAGAATAGGCTGCATGTGTTCTGGGTGCTAGACGAATTGAATTGTACACGATATTCTCGTTTTCTGTTTAATCTAATAATTTGTATGCTTAAATCTAAACAAATGAGCACAATCAATGTATGCAGTTGCTTACTGGAAATCAGGGTACAACCCTGCTTAAAAATGTTGCTTTTGTAGTAGGGCTCCGTTTGTACTTAATGATTACTCACTTGATACATGCATGCATAATTATTGTTGACATGAGTTCAAGTATAATTAACATACTTTCAATCGCCACACTCAGGTCATATTCTAGATTGACATTCTCAAACAATTTGCACAGTCTAATGATGATCATGCCAATTATGATTATGCTGACAGGAAGGAGCATCTAATCGAACTCTACTCAAGAGTCAAATGAATACATGAAAGATCAAAGGTGATCAAAGGAGATCAAAGGCGGTGCTGACTAACCTTTGATGAGGATAACAATGGCTGATAAGACGTAACAACAATCAAAGACCAAGATGCTCTTCCTCCTCCTCTGCAGCAGCAGCAGCGGCATCAGCATCGATGGTCTTCGTCCACCAAAGAGAAGTGCTTGTCTCTTCATCGTCTTGCAACGATCCGCTTATCTGAAAACACAGAGGGCGTTCTTCGAAGATCACATTGAAACGAAATGAAACGATGTATCTATCGAGTGGTTAGTATGTGTGTGTGCTTGCATGTGGGTGTTTGTGTGCATGTGTGTGCGTGTGTGTATGTGCATGCATTTTGTGTATGTGCGTGCGTCCGCATGTGTGCGTGTGCGTGTATGTGCGTGTGTGTATGTGCGTGTAGGTGTATGTGAGTGCGTGTATGTGAGACAATAAAACCCCAACATCTGATGGCTTGTGATCTCAGCAGGACAGAAAAATTATCAAGATTTCGTATCTACCACTTGTACCCTAGTGAACTCACCTACAAAGAAGGGGGCAAATTGATGACCTAATGGTGGGTGGGAAGATCAGAAGGCAAGGAACAGGCATAGTCAGTCACCATCACCCTATCATCATCATCAACGTCATCATCACCATTGCCATCATCGTCATAGTTATCACCATCAATGTCGTCTGTCATCGTTCTCCTCCTCATTTTCCTTCTCATCATCCCCATCATCACCTGAGGCACATATATAATCCCTTAGTATTAATAAATACATAATAAATATGGATTATTAGTAATATTTATTATGAATTTACTAGGTACCAATACACAATACCAAAGCATCAAATTAATGTATATTGAGCCACTCTTGGTGAATGACTTTTGCTTAAGCTGCCTACTCAGCAATTGCTTTGGAGAGGAGGAGAAGAGGAGGAGAAGGAAAAAAATGAAGAAGAGGCTTGAAATCATACTATCCAAAGTCTCCATAATATATCATAAGGCCTTAACTCAATTGACTTCCACCCTCTGCATCTTGAGTTAAAGGTACGTTTATTAAAGCTGCCAACACTTTACCCTTTCAAAAGTACTCTGGGACTATTTTTTTTTATAAAAACAGATACGTTTATGCTAAACTGACAGCAAGGTACGGACCTTTCTGGAGCCCACTGCACATAAAAATATATTTATTTGTTTACTTAAGAACATATTAACTTTAACATTATGATCCATTAAGCAGAAATCAAAGAAGCCAGCAACTTCACATTCTTACCCTTGACCAATGACCAAAAAGCCAAACATGTAGCAATCTCTCAAACATGGCAGAGATTTGAACCACTACATTTGGGCTTCCAGTCCAGCCTCAAACCCAATCGACATTCTATCGCAAACCGCACACCACCGATAAATACGTAACCGACGGCAGAAGCAGAAGAACTGCGATGATCATTAAACAAATACGAAATGAAATCACAGCTTGCTAACAACTCCCGTTGCTTTGATGAACGCTTGTCAGTTTGACATGAATATCGCCACCGCCGGCAGTAACAACTTTTAACCAGCTGTAAAACGATGGCAGGCTGCCCACGGTGACACAGCACCACATGTATACATACAGTGAGTTGTACCGCACCACCTACAGTCCTACAAGCCCAGCAGCTCACACTCTAATTTACATCATAAGGTATCAAAATAACTGTATCTAACACTGCATGGTCCGTTGTACAGTACATCACCAGTTCTCTGAATACAGTTTATAACTAACCTAGAGCATCTGGTGCAGAGTTGAAACCGCAATAAACAACTGATGTCACGTAGTGCTAGACTCTCGTTTAAATTTACTGCCATTTGATAGCCTTCATTGCACATAATAATATACGCAATGTGCATCTGATGCAATGCGCATCGTCGTGTACAGTATATGTAGTACAGCTAAGTCAGAACAGCCGAATACATCTACTTTGATCCTCATAGTTTCAACGACCAGAAAAAGGCATAAACTTTTAGCAGCTAAAACAGTTCCAGATGTGACAAACAACTTGGGAGGTTTGCTGGGAAGGAGTTCGGAAAGAAAGGAAGAACCACAAACATAGGAAAATATTTAAGTCACCGACAAGGCGACAACAACTCCACTGGTGCTCGTACGTTGGCAGTGCCAGTCCCAACGACAGACAAAGACGGAGGGTAGCGCTAATCAACTCTGCTATGACATTAAACAAAAACTTATACCAACTTGACAACTAGAAAGAGAATCTTGCAAAGTGTTTCGCACCTTACAACACAATTTTTTACACTTGGCCGCTCAGAGTTATGATAACATTGAGAGATGACACATGTCTGGGTGCATAATATGCATATATTATATATATATTAGGCCATATTATATATATTATATATATACATTATATTATATATATATTATATACACATTATGCATGAGTGCATATACAGTATTATACACATTATAACAGCATAAACAAGGGCTTTAGCATGTCTTCAAGAGTAGACTGATTGATGGTGCATGATGTAGTCCAGCAATTAGATTGCAGAACTCAACCTATACCTTGGCTTTACAATCCCAACAGGATGGACAGACAATCATTTCAGGTTGGTTCAGGGTAATTCTGAATAGCATCACTACCTTTTCGTGTAAAAACAGGTGAAATTTCACCAATGCCTATAAGATAGAAAAGTTCAAAACAATTTCTACAATATTTAGTAAAATTTATGACATATCCAAGATACCCCACCTTAGGAGACTCTACATGAAACCTCAAGATATCTATCTGAAATGTTTTTATAATATTTGATAGCCTACAAACCTTAATATTTGGATAAAAATTGCAATAGCTGTATGGTTTCTTGTGTAAATTCCAAATTATGACTATTACAATTGTGCATTTTATCATCATTTCAATATTTGGATAAAACTTGTAATAGCTATAAGGCTGTACAGTTTCTTGTTCAAATTCCAAATTATAACAATTACAATTGTGCAATTTATCATCATTTCAATATTTGGATAAAACTTGTAATAGCTATAAGGCTGTACAGTTTCTTGTTCAAATTCCAAATTATAACAATTACAATTGTGCATCTTATCATTTCAATATCTGGATAAAAATTGTAATGGAGTACGATTTCTTGTGTAGATTCCAAATAATAATTATAACAACTACAATTGTGCATCTCATAATTTCAATTGTATATCAATTATTAACGACACCTTTAAATATAATATTCACTCCACCTGAAATTAGGCAAATATTTAGTGATCAGTATTTTCAAAAGTATCCAACACAATACATTCACGTTATATAATATATATATAACTATATATATTATATAATATATAATATATATATAATATTATACATATATATATATAATGTACCTTTTATTCAACTGGATATCAATGGCCAGAGTACATACGGCTAGCTTAAGTGCTCACACCTGCTGGAAAGTGGAAGATGGAAGGGAACGAAGGACAGAGGCGGAAGAAGCAGCAGCACGGCAATGGGAAAAGGATGCATGTGGAAGGGAGAGGGAAAAGATCGGAAAGTGCAGGAGGGATAAAGCAGACGATGGATAGGCATGCGAAGTCAGTGGATGGATGGAAAGGTGGAGAGATGGAAGAGTGGGTGGTCTCTGTTGTGCCTGAGGAAAGTCCTTAAAACCAGGGGAGCGGTGGTGTAGTGGGTATATTCGTTGCCTTGCAGCCGGAGGGTTGCAGGTTCGAATCCTCCTCAAGTCACTGCATAGGGACCCTGGGCAAGTCCTGCACTCGCAATTGCTCAGCGCTTCAGCGTGAAACTCTGATGCAGTGTCCGTGCTACAGACGGGAGCGCCTCTGAGTGGTGAGCTTGAAGGGGCGCTATTATAACAAGTGCACATACAAATAATAAGAAAAGAACGTACCCACAAAAGGACGAACACCTTCGATGACGTGTAGAAAACTGTTTACAGGTAATTTCTATGGCGATCAGGAAAATCAGAGACGACTTGCTGCATCTTGAAGAACGTTTACGTCCAGCAAAAGAAACAAATCCAAAACGATTTCAATCGGAAAGTTTAGTCCACAACGTACAGTTCGCCACGTGAAGAAAATCCTAGAAAAAAACAACAAAAACAAATTGAACCGATGTTTCACAAAATCTTAATTATATACTTGCATAGTCTTGTTGTAAGAGGCGCTCATATAACATATTTGTGGGACGCGGTGGTGTAGTGGTGGCATCGTTGCCTTGGAGCCGGAAGGTTCAAGGTTCGAATCCATCTCGCCGCGTAAGGACCTTGGGCAAGTCCTTCACTCACAATTGCTTAGCGCTTAGGCATGAAACTCCGATGCAGTGTCTGCTCTGCATTCGGGAGCGCCTCTGAGTAGGGAGAGAGCGTGAAGGGGCGCTATAAGAAGTGCACGTATACAAACAAACAGATATGGCCTCAGACCTAGTACTCCCAAAAAATTTGATTTCTGTCCAATTGTAATATTTATATACAATTACAGGCCGGTGTGACACAATGATCTATGTCCACTGCAACAAAGCAGTTTCTGTCCATTGTAACAATTCCATCAATGCCCAGTTAGACAATGCAATATACATGTACATGTATGCCAAGTTAAACAATACAATTGACTTCCAGTTAAACAATGCAATTTATGTCCGGTGTGACAATGCCATCTACATCCCAATTGATGTGATCTATGCCAATGACATAGGATGTAAGGAGAGAAGTTCTATCACTCTACTCCCCCCCCCCCGCATTTGTATAGCACCTCTATATGTTCGTGTACCTCCTCAGAGGTGCTCCAGAGCCGACATTACTACTGCATCAATTGGTCACACTTGGCAGCTACAAGTTCAATACTCACTTCCCTTCTATCGTCAGTGCTAAGCTGGTGCACATCAAACATAACAGGAACAAGGACATTGCCAAGTGCTATTTAAATACAACAAGAGCAATGACAGTGCACGTAGATACATGGCACTACTAGTCTCAGCCTCTGAGTAGAGATTTTGAAGGGGGGCTATAGAAACGGAGAAATAAAACAAAAATATACTAGCAAGTCCTTCATGCACAAATTACTCAACAGTATCGGATGAAGCTGGGGCATTAGATAGCGCTGATTACTTACTGCATTACAGAAAAACGAACATCAAAGTGCAGCAATAATATTTGTCCATAATATAATTATTTTCTGAAATATGATGTGCTAACATCTCACATAAACGCATTAAGCAGACCTTCCTTCGGTGCTTTCGAAAGGCAATGCTACAAAGATCTCAAATTTCTGGACTGGAAATACCGTCCAGCTAATAAAAGATGCAGCTGTTAAAAGCATCATAGTCCTTTGGTTTCAACCGTGTATATATACAACTCTCTCAAATTTCGTGGCTTTCATGAAGTTTCCTGTGCTCGCAATAAACAACTTAAAATGTCAAACACACTCAAAAGAAAAACTGCAGAACTTTGCATTTAATCTGAACTGCAGTCTAAGAAATAAAAACTGCATAAATAAATAATCAAGTGTGTTAAAAATCTCGCTTTACTGGCATATACATGATATGAGAAATTGTTTAAACACAACTGCACATTAATAGACAATTTCAGACTACTGTAGACCTCTAACCATACAACATCATCAGACATTTCTAACCAGCACATCATGCACAAGAATATTCTGCTAGTACACAATTGTTTTATGTCACGGTTAAATTGCACTGTGTTAGAGCTGCTTACAGATTTTGCCAAACCTGACAACCTTGTGTTTTATGCCAGCATGGGTCACAATGGAAAAGTTACGCTGAAGTTTTCATATGGCAAAGGAGTGAAAGTACTACTTTAAAGCATGGCAGCGTAATAGTTATAGTTAGAATGAAATATTCATATAGACAGTTGATTCTTGTAAAGACACTATAATTATGTACAGTAAAGTTTGGGTGGGCGAAGTTCAAATTGGGTTCAGTTGCCACGGAAATTGGTTTCAATGCAGTTCTGAGTCCTGAGGCAGTTTAAAAGAGGCTGAGACCAGAGGATGTAGTATGTGTGGCTGCAGTGACAGAACAACTGTTGTGGTCAGATGTTGTTCCAATCTAAACAAGTCAGAAAGAAGTCTGTGAAAACCCAGAAACAAAGGTACCACACACAACACACACACACCCAGCCACGCCCACCACATCTATGCCATCATGTGCATGCATGTGTAGATACATTAATCAGTTTTACCTCTGGGTGTCAAGTCCTTCATCCTCTCCGTTTTGGACTTCAGAGGCCGTCAGGCAAACCGCATGAATCATTTCAGAGAGATCAACCAAAGACAGACAAAGACAGAGACAGACACAGAGAGAGACAGACAGACAGACAGAGACAGACAGACAGAGACAAAGACAGAAAGAGATAAAGACAGAGACAGATAGAGGCAAAGACAGATAGAGACAGAGACAGACAGAGAACAAAGACAGACACAGAGAGAGATAGAGAGAGAGACAGACAAAGACAGACAGACAGAGAGAGACAAAGAGAGAGAGAGAGAGAGACAGAGAAAAAGTCAGAGAGAGACAGACAGACAAAAACAGACAGAGAGAGGGACAAAGACAGACACAGAGAGAGAGACAGAGACAAAGACAGACAGAGAGACAGAGAGACAAAGAAAGACAAAGAAAGACAGAGACAGAGAAAAAGTCAGAGACAGACAGACAGACATACAGTCACAGAGAGACAGACAGACAAAGACAGGATCTGGCACACTTGCCTAGGCTAAGCTCCCTTGCTTTTTTATAATTTGCTCAAATCCTACTTTTTAGCTGGGAGTGCCTCTGAGAAGGTCTCTTGACGAGGTGCTACATAAATTCTCAGACTGAATGAATGAACGAGTACATCCAAATGCAGTTTAAGGAACTTTCTCAGCAAATCGACACCAATGTTTTACAGATGACTGAATCATGGAGCCAAATAAATAAAGAAAACTCACAGCAGTAAAAAAAAATCATTTTTAATACATTTGCAATATCGTACAATTTACACATAATCTCTGGTAGCTGAAGACACCAATGTGGCAAAAATCAAGTCATCTGGCAGTAAATCACACTGCAGAGCCAGAGTTCCCTCTCTGTGGTTGGTCTAGCTACCTGGAGTGGACTGCTCTCAGTTTCACCAACTGTTGAAGACTAGTTTTTTCGGTTGGCCTAGGCCGGGAGCGCCTTGGAGGAGGGATCTTGAATGGGAGCTATATAACTTCTGATTGATTAATTGATTGATAAACATGACCCTTGGCTGACCTGTGCATTCCACTCTCACCTCACACTTAATCCTACCAGATACAAGACTGCAGGTTCAGCCTCATCCAAGGACTCCTTGCATCATCTGGCCGGTCGTTTTATATCCAAATCAAAGGCTCCAATATAATGATATTTATCCAGTGCATGGTTCTTGTCCAAAATGACCAAAACAAACTCTTCTCGCTCCAGATAGCAATTGAACTTCTCTCTGCCAACCAAACTCCTCTCTGGCAATTGAATTTCTCTCGCCCAAACCGGACTTCTCCCTGCCAACTGTACTTCTCCCTGCAAACAGACTTCTCTCTGACAAATGACAACCAAATTGTATCTATCTGACAATCAAATTTCTCTCTGACAATTAATATCTCTCTCTACCAATCAGACTTCTCTCTGCCAACCAAACTTCTCTCTGACAATCAGACTTCTCTCTGCCAACCAAACTTCTCTCTGACAATCAGACTTCTCTCTGCCAACCAAAATTCTCTCTGACAGTTGGACTTATCTCTTTTCACAAACTGGTCCAATGCAAATGACTAGAGCTAGATCTCACAGACTGTACTCTCACAATTATTGCACTTCACACACACACACAACTGAATTTGTTCAGCTATGCAAGTTTTAGATGCGAATTAATGAATTACGGCAACATAAATTTACATAATTAATAATAACAAAAATGCCAATAGATAGACGTGTGACATAAGTACCTGATTAATAATAATAAAAATACCAACAGCCAGACAGTTGGTGTAGCTTTTCACAGTATCTACTAAGTATAGTTCAGATCATAAAAGCTAGACACCTGTTCACAAGAATATAAACAAGAAGAAGGTCTCTTTCACATCTATCACATCAGGACCTCCTCCTCCTCCTCAATCTACAGAAACATCTCGGAGGAGGAGGCGGAGGAGGAAGAGGAGGAGAAAGTATAAATTCATCAGGTACTAAAGATGACAAAGATGCTGGTCTTCAAGGTCAACACATGTATGATCTATGCTGTTTATCATGATGGACCAGGGATTTGAACCCAAGTCACAGGAGTGAAAAGAACCCATTGGTCGCCATGAAGAAGATGAGCAGTCCCTCGAACTAGCCTGAGAAGCAGAGGCGGAGACTTGGGGGAGGGACAAAAGGGATGATCCCTTGGTGGATGGATAGGAGGGACGATCCCCGAAATTTCAGATTGGAGATACATACCAGTTATTTTCCACATTTCAAAAGACAAAAGTTCTAATAATTTTTCCCCTGAACAGTGAACATTTTAGTAAAACAGCACCAATACCACATGACTTCCCAATGCCTTGTTTTAATCGGGGTTGTTTGGTGTGTACCTACCATTTGCAAATATAATTTCTGCTAATTTCCTTTGTGTCAGCAACTGCAGGACCGTTTTGAGCAATGAGAATACGCTGAGTAAAAATGCATCAAAGTACATAATTCACTCCACTGCAGCACCACGGTAACTGTCCTTTGGCCACTCGTTCCCCCTAAATGCTGTCGCCACTCCCCCAAAGCAAAGTTGGTCCCCTAAAAACATAACTTATTTCGGCTCCCCGAAAAGCATTTATACACATTTATACATCATCAGACACAAACACAAGTCTAACAGCTTCGTTGATTATTGATGAGTCCATAACTTACAACGGGTAGACAGCTGGAAGTCAACATACAACTGTCAGATATACTGTGAGTTATCCCTCATCTATCCCATCAGCGATCCATCCGTTTAGCCCATCATCCGTTCATCCCTCTAACACCCAACATCCATCCATTCATCTATTCTCCGATTCCTCCCATCATCTATCTCGTTGTCATACATTCATCTATCCCACCATCCATCCATCCATCCATCCATCCATCCATCTATTCATCCATCCATCTACTACACTCATAATAATAAACTCAGGAAACATTCTGCCATGAATCCGCTACAAGTGACTCTCCTCCACTTGAAGAAGAACAAGGCAATAGAAATTACAACATTAGCCAGTCATTGAAAATCAAAGTTCTTCTTGTGAACAGTTCAGTTATTCTAACCTTTGATTAATTTATCATGGCTGATGTTCTCACTTTTAATCATCAAAGTCTCATTGGCCTTAATACAGATGTTCTCAATTACCTTTGACTATCATCACCCATGTTCTTACATTAATGGTTATTGCTGATATTCCAAGCACATTAATTGCCACTTATATTCTCAATTACCTAGCACTTACGTTCTCAATTACATAGGAGGATGCTCATACATTCAATGGCCTGATTAATTATACATGGGTTGGTTTTGGTGTGCTATCACTTTATGCCCCTGCACCTACGACACCAGTATCATACAAGTTACTAATTGCAATGATCATCCCTTAAGTTCTTATACTGAATGTTCATCATCATTGGTGTTATTTCCTTTAATGATCACAACTGGTGTTATTTCCTTTAATGATCATCACTGATAATCTAACCTGATGTCACCCATCATCATCAATTAACTTTTGGGCTTTTCCTGATTCAACAACAACAGTTGCATCTTATATCAACGACTCAATTTGTAAAATGAGAATGTTTTACTTGTACAATTAAAAGGCTACTCATCTACTTAAAAATTTCACACCACTGGAAACTATGGGACTAGCTAAGTGATATCAATCCAATTTCTATTCAAGCACGTGATTCTTTTCATAAATATCACTTATAATTAATTTAGGATTTAAGTTATTTTTCATCAACATGATTTCTACTCAGCAGAAATTCTTTTCGTCAATCCAACTTGTATTCAACAACACTAAAAACCCATGCAAACAAATTCCAATGCTAAGCTACATGCTTACAGCTTTCACCATTCGACTCTTCCACTACCCCCCCCCTCCCGCCCGTCCTATACAATTCATCCACCGTTAAATTAAATTCTTTCAAAGCCTGACCCACATCCCTCACGATATCCTGCCCTCTTTCCAGCGCTACTAAACGTGACCAGTTATTTATTAGCCTCATAAACCAACGGAACATACAAATCGACATCAAAGAGTAACGTCTACGGTCCACATAGCTCAAGCAAACTAGAAAACAAGATAAAACTCTGAAAAATACCCCAAGTCCCCACCTCCTCCCCCATACCAACCCCAAACCATACGACCACGACAGCGGCAACGTTAACGTAAACAAACGGGATTATCGCTAATAAGTAATCACAACATTTAGAGTGTGGTCGTCGCAGTAAGTATACGACGCTGACAAAGTCGAACTCGCACACTTACTGTAGGCTGTCAACGATAAGTCACTGAGACTTCAGAGGACGATCAAGCTTAGATCTGGCACGGGATCGACTCAGACTCGACTCGTCGGAGATCAGAGAAACGCGGTCCACAAGCGTCATTACTTCCTCCTCATAAGATGCGAATGCCAAACGACAGTTCAGCGGCTGCCTTAGGGGAACCGAGTCAGCGGCAGCAGCAGGCTCGTTAATAACTAATTCGAAGCACATGCGCTTCCTTCGGCGCTGCGGGCAGAGGTCCCGACGCGAGGGAGCCGCGAGAGACAGACGGGGGCAGCGGCGGAAAGGTTGAGGCCCGGATGAGAGAGGAGGGAGGAGAGTTTTGCCGATGCCGCCGTGCCATAATTCAGGCGGAGCTATGACCGCCAGAGGCCGGAGTCAGTTGAACGCTAAACAAATTGGACAGCCAGGCGCGAATCGGCTGGAAGCCAACGACTGAAGTGTGTAACAATATCAGGGATCACTGGTTCAAATGAAACGAACGCCAATGAACGGAGGATACCTGCAGCGACTAATGATACATTTATATCGACAGCGCTTTGCCTTTCCCCCCAATGCCGATATTAGAAATCCATTACTACACTCTGTGCTGCTGCTACTATACTACACGAAAGAAGGAAGGAGGGAACCATCAATTCAATTTCCCAATCCAACCATTCATCAATCTATTATATCCGTCAAAGCCAGACAGGTCATTCAGTCCAGTCCATCCATCCATCTGGCATCCATCCATCTATCCATTCCATCACCCATCCATCCATCCATCTATCCATCCATCTATCCATTCCATCACCCATCCATCTATCTCATCATCCATCCACTTATCCTGCCAGCAGTGTGAGAATTGTGAAAAAATAACTGGGGGGTTGGACCATTATCAACTTGGAATTGGGGTGTGAAAAACACACTTTACAAAGAAAGACTGGGGGGTTGAAACCCCACACCTCCCGGCAATTCTCACCCTGCCTGCAGCCAGCCATCCATTCATCCAACCTACTATCCTGCCGTCCATCCATTCTTCCTGTAATCCACCATCCCTATTCTATCAGTCATCCATTCATTCACCCCATCATCAGTTGATTCAGTTCATCTCATGATCCCTCTACCACAACATTCATCCAACCATCCATCCCGTCATCCATTCAACCATCCATCCCGTCATCCATTCAACCATCCATCCCATCATCCATTCAACCATCCATCCCGTCATCCATTCAACCATCCATCCCATCATCCATTCAACCATCCATCCCGTCATCCATTCAACCATCCATCCCATCATCCATTCAACCATCCATCCCATCATCCATTCAA
This sequence comes from Lumbricus rubellus, assembly GCA_945859605.1. Classification (NCBI taxonomy): domain Eukaryota; kingdom Metazoa; phylum Annelida; class Clitellata; order Crassiclitellata; family Lumbricidae; genus Lumbricus; species Lumbricus rubellus. The sequence goes on along the minus strand of OX243811.1, from coordinate 9,208,746 downwards.
CCATCCATCCCGTCATCCATTCAACCATCCATCCACTACTTAGACGTCTCTCTATAAAAAAAATTCAAAGTGTATGTATAGGCTACAGTTGGTTAAAAGCAAATACCAGGCACAACAAAAGAGAGTCAAATTTGGCTTTGCCTGCATTTGGAAAGGGGTGCCATACACAAAACCCCCACCCACTGTTGCCATGGCAGAAGAAGGGGTCAGATAAGGTCAAGCGGAGAATGAGTGACGTCAGGCATCTGGTCGAAAGCGCGTGCAGAGACAGAAAAGACAGCATCCATCATTGCATTGATATAGCGAAGCAGACGTAAAACCCCTGTCTGTCTGTTTACCGCTTGTGTACATGTGGCCACTTGAGCCGCAGCGACCCATTCTATCAACTCTACAAGTGTCCAGATGGGCGTATCTGCGGAATGATTGACAGGTGGCACAAATATTGGCAGACGGCTCAACTGGACATCAAGGACCTCTCTCTAATCTTCGTTTGTAAAATAACGTTTAGTGGTAATTTAGTTTGCATATAGATAAATCTTTACTTTTTTACTAGTCTTGTACATTGTACAATGTACATTGTACAAGCATGCATGTATAAATCAAGAAATTTCAACTGTAAGTAGCCAAACTAACACTATATACTATGTTAAGCCTCAAGCAAAATGTCCCCTCTAAGTAAATAGGCCAGACAACTAATAGTAAGCAAATAATCAAGAAAGCATTTTAAAAGTAAATAGGTCAGCAAATCAATTAGCCACTTAATATGAGCAAGAAACTTCCACAGCATTCTCACATCTTCCCAAACTTCATCAAATTTCCTTCTCACAAATATTATGTGTTGAAAAAGTTCTGCGGCAAGATTCTAGGGAAATCTGAGAAACAACTTTAGGCATACCGAGAAGTCCTACACTGGATAACTGGATAGACAATGTATAACTGCCCAGGAACATAGAATCACTTGAACTGACATAAAGAGATCAAAGGACAGGTCTGAAAAATTGCAGAGGATGATGATGATGACGATGAAGAAGAAGATGATGTTGATGATGGATTGATGATGATGATGATGATGATGATGATAATTTGTTGATGACGATGATGATAATAATGATGTTGATGATGACGATGGATTGATGGAGTTATGCAGAAACCAGGTTGACTAAGTTAAAGCAATCAACAAACTGAGTTCAAATTCTTGCACAAAAGTCATGATTTTAAAGTTTAACTGAAATAAGAAATACAAGTTTTACGCCTAAAACTTATCTGCTGCACGGCCAGTCACAGCCACGCTCCGAAGCAGTAAAAGTGATAAAGTCAGAGTTAAATTTATCAGTTGTCACAGGTCGGTAATTGATTTAAATCTGACTTTACTCGTTACTAGCCTCGGGTGCTCGATAGTTCAAGTGGTTATCGCACTGGGCTGTCAACCTAGAGGTCATGGGTTCAAATCCCGACCACGGCAGAAATTAGGTTTAGGCTTTCTGTTCCATCTGCACACCATTAGTCAATTCAGCTGTAATGAGTGCATCGACTGTACACTGTCGGTGAGAGATCGGACGGCGAGGCAGAGGACTTGCCACTTTCCCCTCATATGCCAAGGCTAAGAAAATGAGGTCGCTAACAAGTTCATACCCATGGCTGCCTCGTTGCAAGCTTAAGGGACTGCTTGCTCTTCCTCTTCTTCTGCTTCTTGTCACCGAGTTCCGAGTTTTTAGAGCGCAACAAAATACCAAAATGATGATGCAAAATAACTTAAATACCAATGTATGAAAAATGAGAAACGTGAATTGCGATCTTAAAATTTCAATATAATGCATAGCAACAAACTAATCACTCATTTATTCTCACCAGTCTCTCTCATTCTTTAAAGGTGTATCTTTCCCTATAGAGCTTCTACACTCAGAGCACCTCTGAATACAGTGAATAGTCGTTCTACAAGAGGCACTTTATAAATCTGCAGATACGATATGCTATGATCTAATTAATACCAAATAAAAAGGCTACGGGAATCCACCTCACTTATCTCATCCCAGGGGCATAAAGCCAATGAACCTGCCTTCGGGCAGAGAACCATCATCATCATCAAGAAGGCTACAGTCAAAAACCTCAAATCTCAACCAAGCATCAAGATGAGAAAAGCAAATTACCAGCTTACATAGATCTGAGCATCGCAGCAAAACAACAAAAGCCAACTTAGACGAGCCATAAATCCAACAACAGCACAGCATAAAACGAAGGAAGTCTGAGTTAGAGGTGAACGTTTGAAAACAGCGCTAAGCGAACCCAGTCAGCACTGAGAGGGTTAAATCTCGGAGTGGCGCCAAGTGATTAAGCACGGCCTTGCGAGTCGAAGGCACGAGGAAGAGGCAGGGCAGAGCTGATACGAGAACTCAGCAGAACAACGAGCAAATAATTATACCCATCTTACTTAACTTAGATGCTGTCCTGTTACCATCCCGATCCGACATCTTATAGGGAACGTACGGGCAGCCACTGGCGTCAAGCAAGAGCTGATCTGTACCTGGCGAACGGATAATCGGCTAAGCAGAAAATACCGGGTCCCATCGTTCGCCCACCACCGGGTCATATACTGCTCAGCCGCCACCAACATCTTGGACTCGTTATTCGCTAAGCACACCTGGCACCGGGGCAGCGCCAGAATGCCATCGAAGAATATCCCATCACTGGTTGATACTCCTTGATGTGATGTCACTGCCATGCTATGATGTCACTGCCATGCCATGATGTCACTGCCAGGCTATGATGTCACTGCCAGGCTATGATGTCACCGCCATGCTATGATGTCACTGCAGCACTACAATCACTACCACTATAACCACTACAGTGACTACACCATCCATGTATCGCATATCCATGACAATTGCTGGAGATTTCAAGTGCCATGCGATGACATCACATCGAAAAATGACATTTTCCCGACAAAATGCCTTTAAGAGCACAGTTCCGTTTACAAACAATTTTTATTGTACCACCAGGTAACAAAATCGAATGCTGGTATACCGCTAACAAAGGTCAGATCAAAAACAACAGGCAAACGCAAAGCATTCTTGCAATTAGGAGCATATAATATATAGAAAGTTGTCTTGCATGGTCTGGGATGGAGCCAAGCCAGCAATGCATTTAAGCACCGACAACAATTGGAGATATATTTTTTAATTTTTGAGGAATTTCAAAAATGTACCACTAAACGACACCTCGTGTACCAGTAGTGGAACACGTACCACCATTTGAAAACTACAGCCATACGGTGTCAAGTAACAATGGCAATGTGATACAACATGAAGTGAAAATGGCGTTTGGTACAGGAAAGTGTGCTACAACCAGACAAAGCAGACATGGAGTCAAAGTAAAATTTGATACAGGAAAGTGTGCCACAACCAGACATGTAGTCAAAATGACATTTGGTACTGTAGGTTGGTACTGTAGGAAAGTGTGCTTGACAGTGTCAGATGAGGTGATGAAGTCATTGCACATGAACCTAACCTTCCATGTCTTCTCTTGCAATTTGCAGAATCTACCGTTCCTGTAATTTTACTCCGCTCAACACATACTTCCTAAAGCTTTTTAACATTCTTGCTAACTTTAGGTAGATAGCCATGTGCTTATGAACATAAAAACTTGCATCAGTTCCTTTAAGTGCTTAGCTTTGCCCATGCTGATAGTGACCAAATGGTCCTCAAAGGCCTTTGATGTTTGCTCTTGTCACAGCCAATGGAATCAGCTGTATGTTCAATTTGAGGTTTCAGTACAGTCTTTCCATTCCTGAGACTCTGTAGCATCTTTGCTTTCAGGAATCAGGAGACCCTCAATTCCTGGGATTTGGTAGCCAGTTTCCTTTGAAGAAACTAGATGGCATTATCACTTTGAAAAATCAGCAACCCCTCTATTTATATGGAATTTGGTGGCCCCTTTACTCAAAGGAATCAGATGTACTTCGATATTCAGGGCATTTGGCAACCTCTTTTTTTCTGGCATTCAGTATCTCCTCGATATATTAGAAACCCAAAAGCCATTTATATGTCGAATCACACTTCTGATACGATTGATAGATATCACGTAAATGACGATAATTGCATCATAGAAATTTTTAGAAAATATTAAATAGTCATTATAGAATCATTTTATGACACATAAAACAATCTGATACAGTAACCAAAATATCTCCCATTACTTCCTTCATGATACAGCCTCTAATTCAATTTTGACGTTTGGCACATTACTCTTCCAATATCAACATGATACTAGTTCTCAAGCTGTTCAGTTCTCATCTAAATGACTTTCTACATAAATTATTTAAGCAACCATGACTATCTTATTAATGAATTTATTCCATTACAGAACTTTTCAAATATCTCGCCTTTTTTCTTGTATAATTTGTCTGTTAGGCATTCACAAAACATTTTTGCAAAGCAAATTTTGGCTCAGACATTCATATTACAGTGTATATGTTATTTCATTTTCTTCTACTACTACCTTACAAGTTTCTGATCCTAGACCACAATGTAACAGCATGAATCAGTATAATGCATCACGACAATAACACAAAATGCTAATTTGCGACTTGACTTACATTGATCTCAAATTGTTTTGAACAACATTGGCCTTTTTTATTCTGTCACACCTCAAAAGCCCACCGTATTCTAGCTACTTTGGTCATTCACCAGGTCAAGGCGCCTCGAGACCTGTCCTGATAATTCCGATTCGCATAGCGATCCTGCCTTATTTCATATAGGGCCTATACATGTAATTTATGAATCTCGGAAAACCATGGTCTATACACAGGAGTCTTATACAGTGGCACACGTTACAACGGGCAACGGCGATGAAGAATTTCGTCCGATCAATTCATTTATAAATTAGCAGGCTCGAAGCTCTGCGGTCCTTCAAGAAAAAACGCTCATTTACATTTCACATTTACATTATCCTAAACAACATGTCCTTCGTAAGCTTACTTACTAGACGTTCCTTGCTGCTTAAAAACTCCGCGCACCGCATACCAATCAGATAAGAAGCAGCTGAATCAAGAGATTCTACACTCGCGCAATGCTTTAATCAAAACCAGCAATATTAGCAAACTCCATTCATACAGGGAATCAAACGCATGAATGAACTACAATGCAAATAATTAAGAATTTTGTCCTTACCTTTAAACACTTCATACTTACAGTCATCCGAGCGCAAGACTTTTAAAACAAACCACCCAAACACAACAAGCTAGAGAAAACACATCTAACACATGCCGCCACCTACCGCTCGAAGTTAACGCAATCGCTACAGGTCTAGGCTTAGGCCTACATTACGTTAGCCTACTATTCGGTTTATTGAGCTCTTGCTGACATAGGCCTACAACAGCCAGACTGAGTTACAAAGAAAGAAACGTTTGACGAAAATAATAAAACCAATAATTTGTATAGTGAACGGAAATGGCTAAAACAGTAGGCCTACCCGGTAGGCTAGCCGCGCTAGCGCATTGAATAACACACTGGCATGAAGATCGGAGGACCCGCGTTCGAGCCCCGTGGGATAGACGTGCTATGTAGGCTGCTATTAGCGTCTTTTGTATTGCATGCTGTCTATTCTGTTATTAGGCCTAGCAAAGATTTATGCATGGATGTAAAAAAACGATGAAACAATTTTTTAAACAATGAAACAACAATGCGACAAAAAATTTAAAAACCACAAAAGCGACCAAAACCCCGAAACGGAAAATAATTATTTTGTCTTTGTAACACCTTAAACTGTGTTTTAACTGAACAGAAGCCACAGGGCCATCACATTTCTTAATCCTACCCTAGCGTTAGCTTACTGCAGAGGTTCTCAAACTGTGGTAGGCCTACGCGTAGGCCTAGGGGAGAGTCCTATAAGATGCCCAGGTCGAGTAAGATGCCCAACCCCTTTCAGACGAATGAAAAGAATTTAAAGTAGCCTACGTGATTCTTGGGAACCCCATGAGTGGATGTGGAACTAGCTCACATCGTTGGCCTATAGAGCGCTCGCTTAGCATGCAAGAGGTAGAAAAACGGGAATCGCGATCATCGACACCCCGGTTCTCCAAATTCTTTTAAACTGCTGTCTCCTCGTGGGTTTACTATCAAAACCGCGCACACAAAACCGCGCACACAGAACCGCGCACACAAAACCGCGATTCACAAAACCGCGCACCCTCAGAACCGCGCACGATCATTACCGCGCACTATCATGATGTCACGACAACTTGTCTACAGACAACTCGTCTAACGACAACTGGTCTACATACAACTGGTCCAGCGCTTGAGAAATGGAAGCTGGATTCAATTATATAGAGGTGACATGGAGGCTGGGTTGATGAAAAACGCAAGAGAAATTGAGGCTGGATGAAGGTTCTTTACATGTAAAATAGAAGCTGGATTAACGAAAATAACGCACGAAAAATGGAAGCTGGATGGAGGTATTTTTATATATGAAATAGAAGCTGGATTAACGCAAATAACGCACGAAAAATGGACGCTGGATGGAGGTATTTTTTAATATATGAAATAGAAGCTGGATTGACGAAAATAACGCATGAGAAATGGAAGCTGGATGGAGGTATTTTTTATATACGAAATAGAAGATGGATTAACAAAAATAACGCATGAGAAATGGAAGCTGTATGGAGATATTTGTAGATATGAAATAGAAGCTGGATTGACGAAAAACTCCTAAGAAATGGAAGCTGGATATTAAATATTATATTAAATAGAAGCTGGATGCATGTTGAAATACTTGAATGCGGTTATGATCGTGCGCGGTAGTGATCGTGCGCGGTTCTGAGGGTGCGCGGTTTTGTGATTCGCGGTTTTGTGTGCGCGGTTTTGTGTGCGCGGTTTTGTGTGCGCGGTTTTGACCGGATACCCTCCTCGTGAAAATCTTTTTAAAATCGAGAATCGTTTTCTATGAAACTCTAAATCATGCTATTAATAAGAAAAACGCTATTGGTCCTCTTCGAGAAAAAGTTTTGGAGAACCGGGGCATCGATCCCCGTACCTATCGCATGCAAAGCGATCGCTCTACCATGTGAGCTAGTTCCCCAATCGTTACGTGTAGACCCTAGATCACATTTCTTCCTTTCCTCGAAGAAATTATTTTCAAAAATCCCACTCCAATTTCAGCAAGAATCTTATTATCAGTAGACCCTACTGCGCCTAGTTGCCTATTTAAATAAAACTATTTTCATCAATCCGACTTGCATCTAGCCAGGGTGAGAATTGGGGGGTAGGGCCCGGGTGGGCCTGAAGAGGGTTGAACTCCTTCAGTCTTTCTTATGCCATAGTAGGTCTAAAGTCCTTACTGCGCCCCACAAATCCACATAAATTAACGCACCCTCACTTATTTTTCTACAATTTTCATAACCTAGGCTACCGTACTGTAGCCTATATGTAGTCCGTCTAGCGAGAGTTATGAAAAATGTAAGGTGAAGTTAGAGAGAAAGACGTCGGTAACGTTAACCCGCCCATGCAGTGAGTCAGTGACCCCACTGTAGCCTACTTGAATGTCTCAAATGTTTGCTTGCATTACTATGGTGATCAATAAAAGTGTAGGCTAGTATTTGAGATGACAGGTAAGGCCTTTCAATATTCCAGGGGAAGTGTCCTCACTTGCCCGTCCATGATAACCTATAGCCTATAGCCTAGTAGTCGCAATTTCATCACCCTGCATAAATACTGGTTCTATAAAATCACCGAGATGACGACCCTGTCAGTTGCCACCTGTGGTAGGACGAGGCAGGTCAAACGATCGCATCATTATCATAATTATCACAGTTGCCATACGAGTAGGCAGTTAGGGCATACATATCGTATGCAACCAAGATCAATTGACACACAGGTCGGGCCGCTGAGGGGTTCATGAATATGCGTGAATCGGAGTGAGGCGCCGTGACGTCACGGGACCTCACGACCAGCGCTGATGGCATCTGACAGATATGTTTGGGTAAACGGACATTGAAACTACATGTATAAGAGTTAGGCTCAAGATTAATCCACACATTCAAGGGACCTTGCAATGGGTTAGTCTATCTAATAACATAAATAAGAATGTCTATCGGAATATGCCAAAGTAATTTAAGCGGGAGGGCAACGGCCTTTGTTGACATTAAGCTGTAGGCCTATATGTCAAATTCTAGATAGAATGTCTAAGTCCCTCATAGCTTCGTACATTGTAAACATAATTCTGGATGTCAACGACATTAGAAAGTCTTAATGACACTAACAAATGATTAACTGAATGACACTAACAAATCTTAAGTGTTTATATCTCAGTGAGATTGGCAGGTCTTTACTGTAATAGCATTATCAAGTCGAGGCAGAAAGGAAAAACAGGACAATGAAACTTCATGACTTAAATCCAGTAAAAGTATAATTGCCCAGAGAGACTCGTAAACTTAGTGGCTTATCGGTGTCTCTACAATTATGAATGTCTATCCTCACAGTCACTGCTATACATGAATTGTGCAAATGAAGCAAGTTTTAAAAGTTGCATCATAATACTACACCAGATCTGTTCTATCACGTTATTTAATGTGCAACTGCAAATCTTAAATGTAAGGCATATTCCCCCCCCAACATTTACCCCCCCGGACGTTTTCCCCCGATTTTGACTAGGACAGTTGCCCCTCCCCCGGACAATTTCCCCCTCTGTACACATGCATACATACATACATACAAACATACATGCATAAATACATTCATACAGGCATAAATACATTCATACATGCATACATACATACAATGTCATACATACATACATACATTTGTTTGTTTGTATGCGCACTTGTTATAGCGCCTCTTCCACCTCTCAGCCGCTACTCAGAGGCGCTTCCGACTACAGCGCGGACACTGCATCGGAGTTTCACGCCGAAGCGCTGAGCAATTGTGAGTGAAGGACTTGCCTAAGGTCCTTATACGCGGCGAGGTGGATTCGAACCTCGAACCTTCCGGCTTCAAGGCAACGACGCCACCACTACACCACCGCGCCCCACATACATACATACATACATACATACATACATACATACATACATACACGCACATACATATATACAAACATACATACATACAAACTGCATACATGCATACATACATACAGACGTGTGTATATGTTATGTATGTATGTATGTATGTATGTATATATATGTATTTATGTATTTATGTACGTATGTATGTATGTATGTATGTATGTATGTATGTATGTATGTATGTATGTATGTATGTATGTATGTATGTATGTATGTATGTATATATATGTATTTATGTATTTATGTATGTATAATGTATGTATGTAATGTATGTATGTATGTATGTTTGAGTGTATGCATGCATGTATGATTTATTTCTTGTCAACGCATTCGCTACACTGAATAAACTGCATGTTGGCTGCATGAGTCCGATCGTGAGGTCCCGTGACGTCAGAACTACCCCACCCCGAGTTAATGAGCCGCTCAGTACAAGCCAGCGGGCCAACCTGTGTATTCTAAGAACCTTGGTATGCAACGATATTAGGCCTAACTAAAAATATCGTCCTCCCCGTCGGGGAATTGAACCCCGGTCTCCCGCGTGACAGGCGGGGATACTCACCACTATACTAACGAGGAATCACGTGGGTTAACTTTAGCACCGTTTCTATAGTTAACACTCGAGTGCCCAAGGTATTTTTTGGTACACGAAGGCCCAAGGGAGGGGGGGTCCGCGCGGACCCCAGCGTTTTATGTTAATATCTTAAGAAGGGATTGGAATATCGTCACAGAATTTAATTCTATGTGATCCCAAATGAATTTCCAATCGATTGGTGTATCTTATATGACAATAACACCACGTACATGGTGTTAAATAATAGTGTAAAATCTCGTGATACACATTTTACGGTTGCTAGCGTTATTGACCAAAGGAAGCCCATCGTTTTCATGCCAATATCTTGAGAAGGGATTGGAATATCGTTATAGAATTTATTTCAATGTAATCCCAAGTGAATTTGCAATCGATTGATGTATCTCATGGCACAATAACACCACTTGGTGTAAACTAATAGTGTAAAAATCTCGTAATACATAGGTTATGCTTGCATGCTTGCGTTATTCATCGAAGGAAAGCCTATACGTCCGGCGCGGACCCCAGCGTGTTCATGTTAATATCTTGAGAAGGGATTGGAATATCGTTATATGATTTAGTTGTAAGTAATCCCAACTAAATTTGCAATCGATTGATATATAATATATCACAATAGCACCACCCGGTATAAAATAATAGTTATTGACCAGTAACCATGCGCTTGTATGAATATCAGCCGCATATCATGGGGTACCCTTAGTATATGCTGTGGTTGTGGGGTGCAGGGTTGGACAATACTCACGCAAAATATACCATTCTATGCCCAAATGGTTGCTCTAGGAATACCTAAAAGCATTTATGCAGATCCCTAGCCTTTAAAAGTTATCCGGGAAAAACAGGCCTGGGGTCCGGTCGGACCCCCTCCTTGGGCACTCGAGGGTTAATGAGACGAGCGGTGGTGTAGCGGTATGTTCTGTGGCTTTTAAGTTTTAGCCTAACCGAAGGGTCGCAGGTTCGAATCTAGGCCTACTTCAAGCCACTGCTAGCGACCTTGAACAAGTTGCTCACCTATATTGTCTGAGAGAAAGGCAATGGCAAACCACCTCATTCATCTCTTCCCTAGGGGCTTAAAAGCCAATGGACCTGCCTTCGTGCAGATAACTCTTCATCAGGGCCCGCCGAGGGGGCAAATTGTGTCTAAAAATGTTTTCTCATAAAGCCATAAAAAGCCAAAAGGATGATAAGGTAGATTAGGGACTCGTGACTGCACTACCCAGAGACCAGGAATTTATCTCGATAGCCCTGCTCATCATCATTTAGCGGCTTTTTTAGCCTATAGGCCTAAGTAGGGGAAGGTTGCCAAAGATGGACCCCCTAAGGATGATCGTCCGTTTTTGCCACATATTATGAGAGAATAATTGTGCAACAGGGTCGTTACATAGATTAGGTATTGATACACCATTGGATTCAATAAAATTTTCATTTAAATAAATAGAATGGGAAAAAAGTTAAAAATAAAAAATTGCATAAGTGGTCCATCTTAGGAGCATGGGCGCCAAAGATGGACCATACAAAAAATGTATTGTTAAGGGCGTAAAACAGCTTTAATTAATCAACCATTTCTTCTAAAATGAACTTACATTAACAGTGCAGGTTATGCAATTTTTAAATAAATAATATTTCGAAGAAAAAAATTGATTTTAAAATTTTCATTAATAAAAAAAATAAAAAATAAAAATTTAGACAAAATTTTTTCTAATTTTTCTCACAGTTCAACAGTGTCCATATCACTGTCTTTACTAAATTATAAATGCTAGCTTAGTAGGATATATAGCAGTTATAATTGCATTAGTAATAATGAGCATCAAAGATGAATGGACAGTTTTCATGCATATTTTCCTAGTCGCCTAACATGGACCACACGTGTTTCATCTTAGGCTACTTGCACACACCCACTTAAAACTCATGATACCTTTAAAACAGTTGTGATATCGGATTTCTGGTAGGGTATCCTGTAAAGAATTGAAAACCTTATTTTTAAAGCCAATTCCAAACTTTCCAGCAGGTCCAGCCCCGATTTTATATTAATTTTACCCCCAATCTATTATTAGATCAAGCAGTGTCAATTCACGTTTTGTCTGTTTTCTCGGTGGTTTTTCTGTATAGCGGATGTCTAATTATTTCATTCAAGCTATCTTGTGTCCTGTTAGATACGACAACATCACATGACAGTCCAGTTTCATTCCTTCTGGCCAATCATCGGGTGGTCCATCTTTGGCGCTGGTCCATGTTTGGCAACCTTCCCCTATCTAGTTTTGCAAAAAATCATAGACTTTAGTCTCTAGGGACATCTTGTGACTAAGTAGGTCGTTGACGTTTCCTGTTGTTTTTGAATTTTTAGTGGATGTCTTGCTTCTCGTTCTTTCTGGTCGCGGGATCTTCCGAGCTTCAGCTTCACACACCTAGGCCATAGGTCTACAGCTGGTTCAATAATTAGGTCTACTTGGGTTTTAGATAAGTATTTAGGTATTTGTAGATTTCAGATAATAGCCTATAGCTAGTCCTACTAGGCCTATTAGCCTAGCCTATCCTATAGGCCTAACTACAGAACCTTGTGGTTTTAGACGAAGTTCCTATGCCTAATATTTCGAGAACTTTTCTACGCTAAGTCGTATTCGTGGCTGCATTATAAATAGTCTAGAGTAGGCCTAAAGTCGCAATTTGTAAACCTCAAACCACACAATCGTATAAAATTGTGCGCCCAATGTGGGGCTCGAACCCACGACCCTGAGATTAAGAGTCTCATGCTCTACCGACTGAGCTAACCGGGCAGGTGATGCGTTGTCACAAGTAGGCATAGGCCTATTCTTACAAAACTAGTCGGTGAAATAAATAGCTACCGTATAGGGTGTCTCGATAGGTCGTGAACGATTTTGAATGCAGATAAATATATGTTATAGGCTACACAATATAATGTGGAAAGTTTTATACTGGCGGATAGGTTATTCAAATGAAAATGTTAATATAAAAACATTAGATCACTAGCTCACTTAATAAAATTGTAGCGCCAATATCCGTGACGTCATCAAATTCGTGCCAAATAAACGTCAAGTTAAGCCGCAAAAATATTGTAGGCTACGACCATCATTGTTAATCCACACATAATTAATTAATAAAAATTAGCATTTAGTATTTAATAATGTTTCCTTTACTCTTTATTACAGCCTCACGTCGATTAGTCATCGAGCCAAATAGATTTTTCAGAGTTGTCAGAGGTAGGCTAGGCCTATCGATGTTCATGCCTTACGAAGCCGACGTTTTAAGGTGTTCACTGTCTGGGGTTCGGGTTTGGCATTATCAGTTGGATTAACAAACCTCATATAATTCCAAATAAAACTTCAGTCACTTCGACTTAATACATCAATGAGATACCAGTACTTAAAGGAGAAAGAGGTCAAACCCGCATTCCAGCGAAGTGCAGTAGGCTGTAGCCTATGCGCTCCGTTCACAGCCACAAAAATGTTTCGTAATAACGGCGAAGGACTATTTCAACAAGACGGTGCACGTGCACACACATGAAAGGCCTCAATCGAATGGTTGAACAAGAATATCAATGGATAGCCTACATCTCACCGAGGACTGGCCGACTAATTCGCCGGATTTGTGTCACCAATGGAAAATGTTTAGAGTATTAGCCTATGGCGGCAACTGTTTATGCCCATACGAACCCCAAACGACCTTAAAACGTCGGCTTTGTAAGGCATGGACATCAATAACTCTGAAAAATCTATTTGGCTCGATGACTATTCGACGTGAGGCTGTAATAAATAGTAAAGGAAACATTATTAAATACTAAATGCTAATTTTTATTAATTAATTATGTGTGGATTAACAATGATGGTCGTACAATATTTTTGCGGCTTAACTTGACGTTTATTTGGCACGAATTTGATGACGTCACGGATATTGGCGCTACAATTTTATTAAGTGAGCTAGTGATCTAATTTTTTTATATTAACATTTTCATTTGAATAACCTATCCGCCAGTATAAAACTTTCCACATTATATTGTGTATAACATATATTTATCTGCATTCAAAATCGTTCACGACCTATCGAGACACCCTATATTTCGTTTATTCATCTTCAGAAAGCGAAGTAGGCCTACTGAGAAACTTAGTAATGTCTCCATTGTGTATGATTCCGATTCAAGCAGTTATGAGGCAAGAAATAAATTCAGCTTAAGCCACCATTGCAATATAGGAGTTCAGTGGCGCAACTAGGGGGGTGCTGGGGGGTGATTGAGCACCCCCAGGCTAAAAAAGTGACCCACGCAATTTTTTCAAATCCGATGAGTTTTTTTGGTGCGTGGGGGGGGGGGGGGGGGGGAGGGGCATTCGGTCTTTCAGATTACACAATCAAGCAAGTTCCTTTGGCACTCGACACTTCGCACCATCGGCGCTTACAATAATAATTCTGAGCACCCCCCAGGAAAATTTTCTGGTTGCGCCCCTGTAGGAGTTCGTGGACCTAAATTGGCGTGATGCCTTAAGCAGGGCGTAAACGGGGAACTAGCTCACATGGTAGAGCGCTCGCTTAGCATGCGAGAGGTACGGGGATCGATACCCCGGTTCTCCAAAAATATTTTGTTCTGCAACCTTGTCCTAAAGTTCTGGAAGATTCCCCCCCCCCCCGAAGAACGCCCTCTGTAATTATGCGAAAATGCTAGTCTTTCCGCTTATTGAGAAAACATCGAAGCCTATTAGGCTATTGTTCCTCGTTGAAAAACAATTTGGAAAACCGGGCTATCAATCCCCGTAAAGCTATTCCTTTCAAAGCGAACGCTCTAGGCTACCATGTGAGCTAGTTCCCCAGTTATTACGTGCTGTCTCACAAATCTTGCTTTCTTCGGTCACGGCGACTTCGACAGTAACTGTTCTTAATTAAGTAGCCTGAGTTATTGGCCCACTATTCATGACGATCAAAGATTCATGCAATTTCATGCCACGCATCTGCTGTTCTTCAGAACAAACATTTTTTGAAACGTCGTGGAATAGGTCTAATGTCTGGCGCGGTCAACCGTAAATGTAAGCTTAGGCCTACTGCCTATGTAGTAGCCTATAGGCCTAGGCCTGACAAGTTTGTAATTTGAGTAGGCCCTAGGCCTAATGGTTAGCCTACTGAAATTGAAAAAATTGTCAGGCCTATAATCTACTACATAGGAAGTCCGCTACAGCGCATATATGCTACGCCTAACGTAGCAAAACATGTTGGTCACCGACTTTTAAATAAAATTTTGTTCTCCCCGTCGGGGAATTGAACCCCGGTCTCCCGCGTGACAGGCGGGGATACTCACCACTATACTAACGAGGAATCGCTGCAAATCTAATGACATACATGTAACTCAATGTTATTATTATCATGGGCGGAGTTTCGTTTCCATTCTTGGGGGGCTAATGCCTTTCTGAGGGGCTAAGCCTGGAAAAAGATACCATTTTTATGGTAAAAAAGCTGAATCTGGGCATTCTTGGTAGGGCTTAGTCCCTCCCCAGCCCCTGGTAAACTCCGCCCATGAATAGGCCTATTATTGTTCTAATTTCTAAATAGGCCTACGTCCATGGTGGCAGAGCAAATGGACGCATAGGCGCAACCACCCTATGGGACCCACGGGACGCGTCCCCCCAACTTTTGAGTGGTCTCTAACTTTATTATTAGGCCTATGGTCCCCCAACTTTTAGGGCGTGATTCATTATGGTCCCCCCAAACTTTTAGGACGTGATTGCACCTATGAATGGACGATGAATTTACGAGTTTTGCTTATCCTGGCGCCGACTGGTTTTTAAAGTGCTCGCGTTTAGGTAAGAGTTGACCGTTGTAGACTTGTAGGCGTATAGGTCTACTGTAAGGTATGTTTTTATTTGCCTTATTTATGCCAAAGTTGTTCACGGTTTTTCGAAATCTCATCATCTGGGGAGATACGATTAATACGGGTATACTCTATTTCGTGACACCGGTTTACGGCTGTAGTTTTCAAAAATTTTGGACTGGTGGTCTTTTTCGTCCTCTGCGAGTCTGCGAGTCTGCGGATCGATCATCAACTTGATGTCCTATAAGTCTAGCTCCCTGAGTAAGCACAGCCATGACCAAATTCGTGCCTCTCTGAAATTAGACATGCAAGGGAAGTCCTGGCAGTCATTGGCGGAAACCTAGGGGGGTGTAGAGAGGGACGGTCCCCCCAATAAAAGGGTTGGGGGGACGGCACATGCATCGGTCCCCCTCAATGTTGGGCGTCAAGACTAAAAACAACATCGGAAATTTTTATGGGCGGTGAAAATAGAAATTTTTTATGGTTTTTTGGCCGGATGACTTAAATAAAGTCATCAACTTTTTGGGTCGGTGAAAAAAAATTTCCTTGGAAAAATTACGTCATAAATTTTTAGTCCTTCCTTTTGCCACTCGTTCGTCCCCCCCCCCAAATCTCCGCCCAGGTTTCCGCCTATGCTGGCAGTGGATCACCCTATAAGTTTTTATTCTACCTTTTCACTTTTTACTTTCTGATCAGATCTTATAGGCCTAGCATCGATCGGTGCAGAAGAATCGAATTGGCCTAATTAGAGGCCTACACTTTATAGGCCTACAATCCTGCGAATAATTATATCGATTGATGCGTGGACAATAATTATAGCGATCACATCATGACTCCCAGATCGATTGGGAAGAAAATCTTTAAGTGGGCGACCAAGAATGAGGTAGGCTAGGCCTGGGCCCACACTGGAGTTCCGCGGCTAGACGAAGCTAGAATTAATTTCTACATAATAATCGCGTGAGCCCAAATTACAGTAAATAATGCAGCAACATGGATCGTTGTATATTGCCTGCAATTATAACCGAACCGAAGACCGAAGCCAATCAAGTGTGTCTGCACATTCCCACCGTGCCAAGGGAGTCGAATAATTATTATGGGTCGATAAAGCAATAATTAATAATCAACAATTCCGCGTCTTGGCGCTTTTGAGGGATGGTCGGAGTGCGCTTCGAGCAGTGCCATAGCAACCGGAGCGTGAGGCTGTTGGAATGACGAGCTTTCTACGCTGTCGTCTGCAGCGCATGCATTTGAATGATTTGATAGACGAGCGTTTTGTGGCGTGCCCGGCAGTCGCTGGAGTTTTGCAAGAACACTCCGACTCAGAGTATTTATCGGTTTCAGGTAATTAAAATTTTAATTTTGTAGCTGCTTTAAAAAACGTAGGCCTGTCAATATAGTGTTTGCTTGTGATATTTTATCTACGGAGAATTACTTGATGTGTCCATCTTTGAGTTCGTGTAGCCTACGTTCATGCACAATGTGCGCAATGCGCATGTAGGCCTATCTGAGGAGGGTCCCGGGTTTAGGCACTTTAAGGCAATGGAAGTGCTCTGGGGGTAGACCTGGGAGTCGACCCCAATAAGTCGACCCCAGTCGACTTGGTCATCCCAAGTCGGGTCGGGTCGTTTCTGCTCACCGCAACTGACCCCAAGTCGAATTTTGTAGAGAAAAGTCACTTGAAGTTGTTTTTACCCCAAGTCGACTTAAACCGACTTGAGACACCAACGTAGTTAAATTTGTCACTTTAAATCAATGATCTTGAGACCATGCAGGACAGCATTTAAGCAGCTTTTGTAGTGTGTTTAGGCTTACAAGAATGAGTAAGGCCTTTGCTAAGCAGAGACTTAGCCTACACTGATTATATATTTTACCGGTAGGCTATTGTGCAGACTGTCGCCTGCAGATCTATTCATTATAGCCTAATTTTTTATTCTACGCTAAAACGTCACGCTTAGACACACGCTTAATTAAAATAGTGAAACAAAATGTTACTAAAATATTAGTACGTGTGCTTATCAAGAAATAAACATGAGCAAATCAGTGAACGTCTAGTGCAGTCAGTGAATTCGGCGCAAAGAAAGTTGGATCTACAAGGCCTATAATAAATCAAAAGTTTGACGCTACTCTGGTACGCTGCATCTGCAGTTGTCTGCAGACGGAAAAGCTATTGTATAGGGCCAATTGGACAATGAAAAACTACTGTCAGCGAGTATAGCCTATGCCTAGGCTAATAGGCTATATTGTAGTAGCCTACTGCCGGATGATGCATTTAGCAATGCTATTTGCTAAGTTGCGGAATGATGTTAATGGCCGAAAAATTATGACAACGGACTTAGCCTACAAATTAATTATAATTTGTTCAATATTAATATTAATTAAAAAAATAATAGGCCTAACGAGTGTAATCTGAATAATCACAGACAATGGGTAGCCTAAGCTAAAATTCATAGGCCTAGTAATTTGCCATCGCACTGTCTAGGCTACTAGATGGCCCAAAGCATCACAAAACTAGGCTATTCAAACTGAATTACTGAAACACAAACAGCCTGAAATGGGTTTAATAAATCTTTAGCAAATTCTTTCATCAATTAAGTGATGAAGCCTCACTACTCATGATTGGTAGCTAGCCCATATGAAATTAGTGCTTGTCAGGAAAAATTGGCTTGACTTCTTGCATTAGAAGCCGTACGTTGACCTAGGCTAATAGCTATAGCCATTACCATGTCAGAAGTCGACTTTAAGTCGAAAGTCGGTTGTTTTTCTGCCAAGTCGGGTCAAGTCGTTTTGACTCCAAGAAGTCGACTTCAAGTCGACCTCAAGTCACTTTAGGGCCAAGTGGGGTCAGATTAGCTGACCAAAGTCACTCCCAGGTCTATCTGGGGGGGGGGGGTTTCTTCCCGTTATAGCCTCTCAAAAGTCCACTCAACCTTCCAGACTTCCAATCGGCAGATGGCGTTGGTAAACTGAACAGTAGAACTTTATGGACGCCTTGCATGGCTGCCAACAGCTAAATTAGGCCTATACTCATGTAATAACTTGTGATCATCGGTTCATACAATGAATTATTGCCTTAGCAAACTGCGCTGAGTCAGCTTAAAATTACACAAAAATCATTGTCATATTTATGATTATTATCAATTAGGCCTATCATCATTATTATCAATCTAAAGTCAAGACAATATTCTGGCGCATTAAAAATCGTTTCTCACATATAGGCCTAACGCGATCCTGCAACCCATTACCGATGGTCCGATGAGTGTCGCTCAAGATCACTGAGGCAGATAATATTATTATTATTTGCATCTTCAGATGGAGATCGGGTTTCTTTACACGAAGAAGCGGGCAGCATTCGGCCGACCGTGTCATTTCTCTACACGCCGCACAGAACTTGACTGCGAGATAAAACCAGATCCAAGCGTTGCAGAGGAATTCATTCCGCGAATTTATGTCGACAGATGTGTGCAGACCGGTTTCGAAAAGTCTGAACATGCGGTAAAAGGCTAATTAGGCTAAATATCTGTCCATCTGCCTGCTTATTTTAAATCAAAGATATTGTACGTTAGTATAATTATAATGTGTGTAGTTCTGAGGGTGAGAATTGCCAGAGGATTGGGGTTTCAACCCCAGTCTTTCTTACTGCCCAATAGTAGGCTAAAGTCCTTTTATCACACCCCAATTCCAAGTGGATCATAGATCAAGCCCCCCCAGTTGTTTTTCCACAATTCTCACACTGGCAGTTCTACACAAACAGATTAGTTCTGAATGAATTTTGTGCAGCTGTACAGTGTACAAGCATTTTTGTGCAGTTAAAAAAACTTAAATAATTCTGTCCATTGTCCAATTTAATTTGTTTTGGAATAATTTACCATGGAGGATGGATAGGTAGAGAATGATTGTGCAGCTCTTCTAAAATTTCCACAGAGAAGCCCTGAGATATTGTATCTAGCTAGGAGCATGAAGTGAAGTGAAATCGAATTATCTCGGGTTATTCAGCACTCGAGATCTGCAAATCTGAATTAAATTCACAAATTTTGTGTAATAGGCCTACTGTGCAGAATATTATTCTCTTGTTGTTGTAACATAGACCTGTAAGCGTAACATAATTTTGCATCATAGGTCTACAAGCTTCACATAATCTAGCATCACTCTGACTTTGATTGGCCTGCCGTGTTATGCCGGATGTTAGGCCTATTGTACATGCTAAATTTGTCTATCCATATTCTGACTAAATCTCAATGATCTCATTTTATCTGGCTTTTCCTTACTTTTGCTATGTTGTATTGTTTTGTCTTGCCCCTCCTTGAGTTACCTCACAATAATAATAAACTCTATCTTCTATATAAATAAAAATGAAACTTTCCAATAGTTCGTCATACAATCACGCCGAAAGTTACGCACCGATTGTTTTGAAAATTTACCCAAACCTTCCATTCCAATAGCACCGTGTCTTAACATTTTGTTTCCAGAAAAAACCGCAATCTTTTCCACAAAAAGTGAACTTTGCAATCCGTTCGACCGCCATTTGCAAATTCAACAAAACTGTCAGATTTCACAAAGTCCCCAAACACAGCAGACGAAACATGAATGAGGTCGCGTGCTGTGACGTCATAAGCGAGTCGCAAAAAAGGCCTTCATCATTATTGGGCTCTATCCGATGTCAGCAATGGACGGTGTGACGGAGGAAAGGAGCGGAGGGAGCGGGACGAAGAGGGTGGGAAGGGAGCGGAGGGGGAGGGGAGGGGGAGGGAAGGTCTTTTCTGCCACAGCAACGCGTGGCTGGGTACAGCTAGTTATCTATAATTATGTATGTATGATATAGGGCCTACATAATTATATATGTAGCCTAGTTGGCTTTGCCTTGAAGCTCTGCATTATTGGACACAAAGTCAAGACAGATACTTGTTTGGATAATTAATCACAATGACAAGTCTGCTTCAGGTTCTCCCCATCTAGGATACGACTGCCTCATATTTGGAGATACTTCATAATTTGATAGTCGGGTTGGGGAATCTTTCTTGGCACCCAGGTTCCTGGGTATGCCTTTCTGACCTAGGACTTTTCCAAATATTCTCGCAGTTTAATAGGTTTCTTTGCTGATATATTTGTTTCCCTGCAGATCACCAGCTGCTGCTCTATTATATAGCCTACTTTGTGGTTATCTAGGTAAACACGGAACACAGGACCTCTGAAAACAGAGGTATCTTTCATCGTGAAGGAGGCTGGCCCAGAGATGTGAACCCAAACGAAATCGACCAGGTGAACAGGTATCGTAGGAAAGTGGAAAAAGATGACAACTACATCAGCACTGTCAAAAGTCTTGCAAACGTGAGTAGGTATAGTACAAAATATCTACATAAGACTATTTTTAAATAATTAATTGAATTAAATTAATACAAAAAGTACTTTAGAAAACTGTCCCTGTAATGCCACTGACTTTTAAAATCTATTTTGTGCCCAGACAATGTTGTTGAATATTTAACCAGAGAAGATATCTAATGGATCTAATGGTCTAATGCCCTGAAGGCTAGACTTATTGACTGTGCTGAATACATGGCTGTGCATGTTAGGAGCATACACATTCGGCACAGAAAAAAGTGGTAGTCTTGCTTAATAATAATCATCAATTAATGTTATTATTGTTGTGATTACTAGCAGTAGGCTAGAAGTTATGCTGCTGCAGTACTAGTAGTAGCAGTAGTAGCAGCAGTATAAGTAGTAGTAGTAGTAGTAGTAGTAGTAGTAGTAGTAGTAGTAGTAGTAGTAGTAGTAGTAGTAGTAGTAGTAGTAGTAGTAGTAGTAGTGAGAGTAGTAGTATTAGTGGTGGTGGTGGTGGTGGTGGTGGTGGTGGTGGTGGTGGTGGTGGTGGCAGTGGTGGTAGTGGTAGGAGTAGTAGTAGTGGTGGTGGTGGTGGTAGTGGTGGTGGTGGTAGTAGTGGTAGAAACTTAAGTAACCCACTGTGCCCCGATCTCCCCTACAAGTTTTCCACTGTCTTCTTTCACACCTGAGCTTGATTATTTGAAGGTGATGGAGAACTACATTATGCAGAACAATGCGTTGGACATTCACGAAAACTACTTCAGCGATATCCATCGTGATGCGGAAATGGAAATGCCATCAGCAAAAGCAATCAACCGATTCTGGTTTGTTCCTATGCAACCAATCGTGGGGAATGTGCATTGCTAATGCTTTGGGATTGCCTAACAACAGAGAGCTATTATTATAATATCCATACAGTAGGCCTATTATTTAATTTCTTGCATTGTCACTACAACTGGCAAATGTAATTCCGAAAAGTTCGGTCCAGCCTCAGCAGGGCCTCATGACTGCCATGAGTCCGTGACCTGTTGGATTGACCTTTGACTTCCTTAATTATTATTTTTATAAGCTGGCTGAGAAGCAAAACACTCATTTGCCATCAACGTAATTTAAATTGAATTGCATTGTATTATATTATATATACCGGTACACTGCGGTACAGTGATCCAAATGAAGTGAAAAGGCCAGTTTCAAGCGTGTCCTGGTTTTCTGATGGTCCAAGGAAGTTGGCGATTGCTCACTGCAGTCTCGATTTTCAAGGCGTCGTACCAGTCGAGAACATCGAATCCTACGTCTGGGACATTGGTACAAAAAGTCTCTCTAAAGTTTTACTCATAGCATTCAAGTTTTTGTAGGCCTATGTCTAGTAAAGTCTGGTACAATCTATTAATCTGGTACAATCTATTAATAAATAGATTTATAGATAGGCCTAGGCTATTAATTGTCGTTATCGTGTATTTAACTATAGACCAAGCATCACTTTAACGGCACTGAGCAATGGTGCGTGAAGGAGCTACTCAACTCAGACCCGTTTATCTTTTGAGGGGAGGATTCAAACCAAGTAGGCCTAGCATAGTTGTAAATCGAAAAATTAGGAACTTCTACAGCGCCCACAAAAGCTGAGTCGCGGGAACAAGCTTATTCACAGGCGCTCAGTCAAAACAAAGTCGATAGGCAACGGGCAAGATCCGCAGAGTTAGACGAATTAAATATGAAGAGGAGGCCAGGAGGGAGGAGGAGTGTCGTTTCTTTCAGTGAAATTTATTTATCTTCAGAGAATCCTCTTCGTCCAGAGGTGACCATTAAGCCTACATCTCCGCTCGTCTGCCTCGAATTCAACCCCAAAGATCCGAACAATCTGATTGGTGGTCAGTACAACGGACAGATTGCATTCTGGGACACGAGACGTAGCTCCAATCCCGTCGAAGCGTCCGTTGTGGAAATAGGTCATCGTGACCCAGTTTACAACGTCATTTGGTTGCAGAGCAAAACTGGAACGGAATGCTTCTCAGCGACAACTGATGGACAGGTGAGACAAACATCCGTGAGTCAGTGAGCTGCTCAGTTCAGTTACTCAGTTGAGTTACTCAGTGAAATACTGGACGAGTTACTGATCTAGTTTATTCATTTATTTATTTATTTATCTATCTATTTATTTCTATAGTGCCCCTTCAAGCTCTCTACTAAGAGTCTAAGAGGTGCTCCCAACAACAGCGCGGACACTGCATCAGAGTTTCTCGCCGAAGCGCCCGAGCAATTGCTAGTGAAGGACTCGCTCAATGTCCCTATGCGGCGGCTTGAGGTGGATTCGAACTTGCAACTCTCCCGCTGCAAAGGCAACGAACATATCCACTACACCACCGTGCCCCACAAAGTACATCTGAGTCACTCCTATAGTCAGTATATCAGCCGATTACTCGATCAATCAATCAATCATTCAGTCAGTCAGTCAGTCAGTCAATCAGATACCATTGCATGATAATTTGAATGATTGAGTGAGTCAGTCATAGTCTTTCATTGAATCAATTCAGCCACACAATTCAGCATTCAATAGGCTGAATTCAATCAATCAGTAAATTGAGTCAATCAATCAGCCATTCAGTTAATCAATAATAACTTCAACCAATCAACCATACACTGACTTGGTCCATTAATCAGTTAATTAACAGTCAAACAAACAATCAGAAGACCTGGAATGAAATACTGACACCACAAACTACAACAGTCGTTAACTGTTAAGTCATTCATTCAATGCTTTTCAGGTATGAAGCCTATCCAAGTCTATACAGGAGAGAATTACTAATGTCAAACAAACATTTAGGCCTAAGTCTAAAGTTAACATACTAAACAGCAAAACAGGACTTGTATCCGCCGACCTTTGCTCACTAAGGCACACAAAAATGATATATTACTTTCCCATTACCATATATTTAAAAAAATTGTTTTGTTCTTCAGGTCATGTGGTGGGATGTTAGGAAACTGGATTCTCCAATCGAGATCATGTACTTAGATCCAACGAAACGACAAGATCCAACCTCAGTTCATGGAGCATCGAGCCTTGAGTTTGAGCCAACCATTGTAAGTTTTGCAGATAAACACACAGAAAAGCAAAGAGGTTATCTTCTTTACAATATTAAAAACATCTTTACAATTAGAAAAACAAAAACAAAGTAAGAGTGAAGTAACTGCATGTTTGCTATAGCATAGCAGATAATCATTCATGTAACATTAATAATCTCTAATATTATTTTTTGTACATAGGCTACTGCCTGTGATGTATCTTGTGCCTAAGATCCAGAGAGAATATAAAGTTATGTCTGGATTTTTAAACGAAAAATGAAAGTATGGTTGTTAAAAGATACCGCTGAAGTTACAGCATTATGAATGATTCAGGAACCGGATTAGGCCTACCTCAGTAAAAGAATTGTAGAAAAAAACTGAGGGGTCAGACTATGACCCACGTGGAGTTGGGGTGTGGAAAAAATGACTTTACTGTGGGCCATAAGAAATAGTACGGTAGTGGGTTCGAACCCCTCGCTCCAAACATGGCATTTCTCACCCTGCATTACCTACAGTGCCGATGTGGTACAGATTACAGATTTTCTTCGTTGTTCTGTATATACAGCCTACAAAATTCATGGCTGGCACGGAGGAGGGAACAATAATCTTATGCAGTCGTAAAGCAAAGACTCCGGCGGAGAAAGTGACAACGGTCTACAATGGTCACATCGGTCCAGTCTATGCTCTGCAGAGGAATCCGTTCTTTCCAAAGAACTTCTTGTCAGTGGGAGATTGGAGAGCAAGGGTCAGTATTTTTGTAACCAGTTGTATAGTCGGACATTCTGGGATGGTGGGCCAATTTTGGGCCAAAAGTCAATGGTTATGGACTCATGGTCGTATTTGGGAGGTGACGGCCGGGTTCAGAGTTCAGACCCAAAAATAAATGTATTACTGTTTTGAGACAATAAAAATGTAGAAAGATACCACCAGGACACGAAGTCCAATGGAACCCCGAAAATTAAGAAACCCTCAAAAATTTTCTATGGCACCTATTAGACCTGGGAGTGACTTTGGTCAGCTAATCTGACCCCACTTGGCCCTAAAGTGACTTGAGGTCGACTTGAAGTCGACTTCTTGGAGTCAAAACGACTTGACCCGACTTGGCAGAAAAACAACCGACTTTCGACTTAAAGTCGACTTCTGACATGGTAATGGCTATAGCTATTAGCCTAGGTCAACGTACGGCTTCTAATGCAAGAAGTCAAGCCAATTTTTCCTGACAAGCACTAATTTCATATGGGCTAGCTACCAATCATGAGTAGTGAGGCTTCAACACTTAATTGATGAAAGAATTTGCTAAAGATTTATTAAACCCATTTCAGGCTGTTTGTGTTTCAGTAATTCAGTTTGAATAGCCTAGTTTTGTGATGCTTTGGGCCATCTAGTAGCCTAGACAGTGCGATGGCAAATTACTAGGCCTATGAATTTTAGCTTAGGGTACCCATTGTCTGTGATTATTCAGATTACACTCGTTAGGCCTATTATTTTTTTAATTAATATTAATATTGAACAAATTATAATTAATTTGTAGGCTAAGTCCGTTGTCATAATTTTTCGGCCATTAACATCATTCCGCAACTTAGCAAATAGCATTGCTAAATGCATCATCCGGCAGTAGGCTACTACAATATAGCCTATTAGCCTAGGCATAGGCTATACTCGCTGACAGTAGTTTTTCATTGTCCAATTGGCCCTATACAATAGCTTTTCCGTCTGCAGACAACTGCAGATGCAGCGTACCAGAGTAGCGTCAAACTTTTGATTTATTATAGGCCTTGTAGATCCAACTTTCTTTGCGCCGAATTCACTGACTGCACTAGACGTTCACTGATTTGCTCATGTTTATTTCTTGATAAGCACACGTACTAATATTTTAGTAACATTTTGTTTCACTATTTTAATTAAGCGTGTGTCTAAGCGTGACGTTTTAGCGTAGAATAAAAAATTAGGCTATAATGAATAGATCTGCAGGCGACAGTCTGCACAATAGCCTACCGGTAAAATATATAATCAGTGTAGGCTAAGTCTCTGCTTAGCAAAGGCCTTACTCATTCTTGTAAGCCTAAACACACTACAAAAGCTGCTTAAATGCTGTCCTGCATGGTCTCAAGATCATTGATTTAAAGTGACAAATTTAACTACGTTTGTGTCTCAAGTCGGTTTAAGTCGACTTGGGGTAAAAACAACTTCAAGTGACTTTTCTCTACAAAATTCGACTTGGGGTCAGTTGCGGTGAGCAGAAACGACCCGACCCGACTTGGGATGACCAAGTCGACTGGGGTCGACTTATTGGGGTCGACTCCCAGGTCTAGCACCTATGCATGCATGTATGAATGTATGCAATGTATGAATGCATGTATTGGACTCATAATAGCCTATAGGCTATCTGCTAAGAAAGCTTACCTCAGAAAAGTGCTGTCTACACTTACCTATTTTTGGTGTTCATGCTAATTAAGAAAAGTCATCTCCAGGCAAATAACACTCAATAACTGGCAAAATTGCATTGCCAATAAATTGTGGTGGTGCTATATAAATAGGAGTGTAAATTCTAAGATATCAATGAATGAATGACCTCTGACTTGTGCATTTGTGTAGATTTGGTCGGAAGACAACAAAGAATCATCCATCTGGTGGACTAAGTAAGTTACAATTCTATTTGCATTTTGAAGCTAATCAAGCATTTAAGAATTGGTCAGAGACTCAAAGTTAGTCATAAGTATAGACTGTTGCTAAGTAAAAGAATTGTAGGAATTAGTTAAGTAAATTAAGCTAATTTTTAAAAATTGGCTCGAGTTAATTAAGTGCCTGTAGCCAATTACAAGAATTGATTGGAGTTTCTTAGGCTAATTGATTATGGTTAGTAAAAACTAGTGGGCGTTGGACTGTTGGACCTAAATAAACTTACTTACTGGTAGGCCTATATACAGGGCCTCCGACAGGATTTGGAGGCCCAGGGCCACAACTAATTTTCGAGGCCTTTTTTCAAATATCTTTTGAAGACTCAACAGAAAGGTTCGAAACATCCTTCGAATCTTCAAAGCCACGAATTTATCGATAATGCTTTGATAATTTAAAGTTCTAGCGATATCAGAATTAATGCTTGTCAAATTGACTATTGCTGGTAGCCTACAGCAGGGTGAGAATTGCCGGGGGGCTTGGGGGGTTCAACCCCCCAGTCTTTCTTAGAGCCCCATGTTAAAGTATGTTTTTCATACCCCAATTTCAAGTTTATCATAGGCCAACCCCCCAGTTATTTTTCCACAATTCTCATACTGGCCTACAGTGTACTGTGTAGGCTAGACATTTCAAAGTGAATCGGACGATAAGAACAGTATATTTATATTAAAAGATTATTTAGGTTTGAGTGTTTGACTTACGAGTAATGAGCTAGCCTATAATAGAGTTTAGACCAGCGGTTCCCAACCCGCCAAAAGTGGCCCGCGAGACCTCGAAAAATGACCCGCCAGGCCTAAAAATGACCCTGATCTCTCACAGAATTAACAGAAAATTTAGAAAAATTGACAATTTGGACAGGATAGAACATAAAATTATTTTCTAATGCAAATTATTTTATTTTCAAGTCTATAAACATCAAACATTCTACTGTGAAAAGTTTGAATTAAAAAAAAATTATAACAATTTTTATATGCTTTTTAAAATTTTTATTTTAGCATTGTGGCCCGCCCCCCTTCAATGCCTTAATGTCCTTTTAACTAAGAAAAAGTGGCCCTCGTGTCCTCCAACTTAGAAAAAAGGTTGGGAACCTCTGGTTTAGACTGTTAACTCTTGCAAAGTCTTGGTGAGTGTTGACATTGAAAACTTTTCAATTTTACAACTAAATTAATTCATATTAGATATACGAATTTTTTACAGTTTGCAATTTAGCGTCAACGATTTCGTCACGAAATAATTAGAATTTGTATAGCTCTATATTTCGATGAATTCGTCATGAAATAATTAGAATTTGTATAGCACTATATTTCGATGAATAACTCCTTAATTTCTTAATTTAAAAAAAATAACTCTATATTTCGATGAATTCGTCATGAAATAATTAGAATTTGTATAGCACTATATTTCAATGAATAACTCCTTAATTCCGTAATTCCTCGTTTCAATAAATAACTCCGTAATTTCGAAATTCCGAGGCCCTTTATCAAGTGAGGCCTGGGGCCAAATGGCCCCGGTGGCCCCCCCTGTCGGAGGCCCTGCCTATATATACTATTGGCTCCTGGTTTCTGCGATGTATTACACTGTGGTTGAAGAAAAGAGATCAGAGATAGCATGGTCATTGTTGGTGAAGTTCTTCTGGTACTTTCTGTAGAAATCACTCGTCCTATCTGACGGATGGCTGTTGGAGTCCAACGCGACCTTCCGTTTTCTTTACGACAAAGATGGATGGAACATTGGACATCTGGGATATAATCCACAAACAGAAGGATGCTCTTCTTACCCTACAGGTATGCAGGGTGAAAACTGCCAGAGGGTTGTGGGCATTCAACCCCCAGTATTTCTTGAGATGCCATTGTAAAGTTCTCATTGCACACCTCATATTCACATAAATCAATGTCTGACCTCCAGCCATTTTTCTACTATTCTCATAAATATTCTCTTCTTTCCCTACAAGTATGTCTCGTCTTAGACAAAATTTAATCAGTTTAAGTCTTAATCATAATGATAACTGTATATTTATGTGAGGCTTTTAAAAGGAATTTCAGAACGGCACAACCCATATTCTTTCCCTTCCCATCCGCCATGGTATATTACTTCCAACTGGATGACAATGATCTCATTTTACTATTTTTTACTGCAAAGAAATGCTTCTACAACTGCAAAGTCAATTTAGAA
Organism: Lumbricus rubellus; assembly: GCA_945859605.1. NCBI lineage: Eukaryota > Metazoa > Annelida > Clitellata > Crassiclitellata > Lumbricidae > Lumbricus > Lumbricus rubellus. The sequence continues at coordinate 9,180,072 of OX243811.1, read as the reverse complement.
TTGCATTTTGCTAAAAATCCTTGCATTTATTTAGTACATACATGTAGAATGCAACTCGAAAATGGATTTTAGAACCAAGAATATGGTACATTTGTATTGCAGTGGAATAATTCATCTTTGGAGGTGTGTAAATGATTAAACGTTGCATGATATATTCGTAGGTTTGTGATCAGCCTATCCATAGTCTTCGCATTCATGATCTGGGTCGCCTGGTTGTGACTGGATCAGAGGATGGCACGACTACACTGCTGGAGCTTTCCGATGGACTGGCAACCATGCAGAAGAATGAGAAAGCCACGGCCTTGGCAGTGAGTGTGCATCTGCTACGCAGTTCGTTTTAAGCAAATTTTTTGATGAAACGCAACGTAAATCTTAATTCCTCTGCACTTAGCCTAGGCAATGCCATTATTATAACTAATGGATACTAACTATTATTATTATTATTATTATTATTATTATTATGAAAGCAAGTTGTTTCTACATAAAAAATATTGACATATTATAAATAGCTGACTTGAACAACAGTTTATTCATTGCAAGTCTCACTGCACCATGACATGTGATGGCGACACCCGAATTACCCAACTAGATTATAAAATTACATTAATTGCCTCACCTGATTGTACTTTGTCTTAATTTACAATATTACCTTATTTCAGTTAGATGTGCAGGCTTATCTGGGCAATTATATAAAGCTATGGTTTCGTAAAGTTATTGTGTTTATGAGTGCCTCCACTGTAATACCAATGTAGTCTTCAATGACTGAAGACTACATTGGAACTGACTGAACACATTGGGAGCACTAATTACTTATTTTGGTTTCTTGCTTTCCTTCATTTCTTGATAGATTCTTGAGAGAGAGTCAAAGAGGGAGAGACTTCTAGAAGTTCGACATCGAGAACAGAAACTCCGGGCATCAGCGCAAAGCCGATCGAAAAATAAAAAGGTAAGAATGTTGAGAATGGTTGGGCAGTTCAATAGTTTTTGTCTTATTTAACAAAGAAAGTTGTAGGTGAATAGTTTTCATTTAAGACTCTGGCAACAGTATTGAAAACCCATAATTTAAACTAGTAAATGGTATCGTTTAAACGTTTGTCCACCAGAGTGCTGTATGGCAGCTGGTTGGTTTATTCAAGATACAACAGTATTCCAAAGAATACTTAAACAGTAGTTGAACAACTCTTTCGACCTTGAGGTATTGCAATTGCATAGCAGTTGAATAAAATTTCAATTTCACCTTGCTAATTAATGTTGATTATATTTTATGATTTTAAATATGGCCAGAGTGATGCACATTCAAGAAGTGAAATAACGCCTGACATCGAGGAGCGTCTGGATAAGGCTGAGAAGGACTTCTACATGACTGTTGAGACTGAGCGAAGGAGGAGAGAACGAGAGCACGACAAAATATCATTGGAAGAGTCATCTGGACATTGGTTGGGAAATGAAGAAGAGAAGAAAGACCATGGAAAGGTCAGAATTAACATTAAACACGTTTAACATCAACACGCAGATATGAAATATTTTCATAACACAATTTGATTGTCAACTGCCGCTGAGCTTGTTTGTCGCAAGCTCACGGACTGCTGTCAGGCGGTGCTGCGCCTTCTCCGTGGCCAGCCCTGTGAACTGGAATTGGCTCCATACCATGCTTCATCAAAACCTGTTGGCCATTTTTGCATTTTTTCCGCTGCCTTTAAGGCTGTCGTATTCGACCTGGGATGGACTAGGAGTGTTTCTGTGACTCTGATGCTCAGGCAGGGCACTATATAAATTCGACGTAATAACAATAAAATAAAAAAACCGCAACCGGATGGACTGTTGTCTTCCTACATTGTGATTACAATTACAAATAATTGAATTTAGTCGATTAATCAAAGTTAATTTTTGGAGATCAAACGATTTTTAAAATTAGTACCAGACTACTAGGATTGCCAGACTGAATCAGTTTATAGTTTATACCGTCTTAGCCGCGTTTTTCCAATGAATCTGATCACTCTGTAACTGTTACAACTTACTGTTTTAAGTTAGCATACGATTTATATCCAATCTATACATATATATAGTCCCTATAGATCAATTTTTAATGTGTTAAGTTATGATTTCTCATCGTTTATATTTTACAGGCGTCTCCAATAATTGAAGTGGATGAAAACTCGGCAGGAATGAAGCCGTGAAATTCTGGTCAAGCTGTGAATTCTTGTTTTGTACCGAACCATCAGTTCGCAATAATTTCGTATTTGGCGGAAAAGTCACATATAATTATGTCAACCACTCAATCTAACTGGCTTTAATGTAATTAATTAACGAGGCTGTTTTCAATAATGTGGCAAGTGCAATCGGATCATATCACCCTTGTTCACGCATTTGTGCTGAGCTGTCTCGACTGCTCATCCAACTACACTGGTCTTCAATGGGATTAGGCGGTCATAGCATGGTCATCCCGCATATGCTCGTTTTATTGGCGGGTTCACAACTGGGTCTACTATACAGTACCATGAAGGCATTTTTGTGTGGTCACTGATCAGCCCAACAAATGGAACGGACTTTACCAGGTGATGCATCTCTTCAACAGTGCTCCCTCCTCCTGTTCTATCAGTTGCTGTTTTCTTCTGCTTTGTTGGTCGGCCAGGTTGGTCTGGGAGCGCCTCCGAGTAGAGATCTTTACAGGGCGCTATCTAAATTCATTCACAGACTGTTGTTGTTAAATTGATGAGAGCAGTCAGTGATTAGAACTTGTAGAATTTTATAGATTACTGGTCGAGTATTTTATTTCAGTCTATGCTAAAAAAATACTCCAGTCAGCACACCACTGTTGATTTGTTAAACTACCAGAGTTTGTATGATGAAAGCAGGGCTTTCACTGACATTAAGATAATTGCAGATTCCGTGCAGTTACAATTTAATTTTTTCCATGTTCTGAAGTTATTTTACAAGTAAAAGTGACTTACAGTAATTCTTGATTTAGTTTATAAAGGTGGCCCTAATAAGCATGACTTTGACCCATTTTGGGTCTTCCTGCTGTAACCCAAAATTACTGTACATTGGTTTTTTTTATCTGTTGTTCGTACTGCAAACAATAAAAAAATGGTTAATTGTGAAATGCAGAGGTTATTGTCAATAATGCTCTTGTCATCACTCCTGTTGTTACAAATGATCTTGTCGGGCATGTTCTAGATGTTCACGTTGTTCTAAATTACGCCTACATATTATGTTCTTGTCGAGTTTATGTTCTTAGTCTAGTATTTAAATTTCTAGTTATTAATATTAGAAATCTTGTCACCAATTTCAATTCAGCTGTTATGGAATGTTCATCTCAAGAGTTTGTTGTGAACATTCTTATATGAATACTCTTATCACATCTATTCACATGAGTTCTCTTATCATAAAAACTGTTCTTTATCATAAATGTTTTACCACCAATGCTACTTTAGAAAAAGACTTGTCATTGATGCTCTTCCATTGTATTTAATTTTAATAAGACGCGTTCTAGTTTGAAATTTTCGTTTCCATGATAAAGCTGTTTTACTTGGTTTTTCCACTAGTTTTTTTTTCATGTTAACCAGTGCACACAAGGCCAAGTGGTTACGTGTGGTCAGAATAAGCCTGCCATTCATTGAATAGCTGTACTAATTGCAAAGTAACTGATACAAGATTATAAATAATTATTACATGGAAAGATGATACCAACTCACACATCAAGTCTATCTGAAGCTATGCAGCTGGAGATAATAGATGCAAATCTTTGGATATCAAGAGACTATGTATACACCATTTTTCAGTAAAAAGTCAACGGAAACACAGTTACTGCTCCGTTTTGTAAACGTCATCATCGTCGTCGTTGAGATTTGTTCATCACGTTGACTTCTGTTTCGGTTCCTCCACTATTCCATCGTTCTGATTGGCCGGGACTGCCTCATCTAGTAAACACAGACACTGCGTAAGAAGACATTGAGCATAACAAAAGGTGCCACATAAATATTTCCATTATCTATCTGTCTGTCTATCTGCCTGTTTCCCTGCATATTATCTGCTTTTCTGCCTGCATAAAGTCAGCCAGTTTTACAAAGATATAAATACAAGTAATTGCTTCATTTATTTTAACTTGATTTTTACTATTGTGCAATTCTATCTATGTTATCATCATCATCATCATCATCCAAAGTTATCATTATCAATCATCACACCACCACCACCGCCACCGCCCATAGGGACATAAAACTGCACTAATTAATGTGCAATTGTGCATGGCGGCCAGTGTGCAATTTTAACTTTCGACCCCTCCCGGATTACGCAAACAGAACATCTGGCAACAGTTTATGCTCAGAAAAAGATCTGATCGTGCTTCTTTTCCTTAATAACGTTCCGTATCCTGCAGCCGGGATCTGTAGTGACACGACTAATGGTCACAGAGCAAGATGAATTGAAGACATGGTGTTAAAACAAGTAGAACAGGTACTTTTTGGGAGGGACTTATATATGGTGTGGCATTCAAATGGGTGAAGGATCTGACAGGTCTGTATAAAAAAACATGCAGAACCGCAGTTGGAAATATATACAATATTCACTTAGGTCTGGGGTCCACTTACCAATATACTTGGGTGGAGCGAGGTTGAGGTTGTTCATTATCTTTGTGAATTCTTCGAGCGACTTCGTCAGACGTAGATTCCACTTCTTCTCCTCGGCAACAGTCGTCACCGTCCGACCTACGCATCATCAGATGCATATAACAATAGAATATCACAATAGTTTTGTCATCATCATCATCTATTGTTGCTGTTGTGCCAGATGACCACTAAGAACAGCAATGACCTTGGTTGATATGAACATGCCCTCTAGAGGCAACCTCTATAGAACTACAATGATGAGAACTAGATAAGAATTGCTGCATAGATCTTCTTATTTCCCAGACAGGGATGATTTACTGAACACCTTTTGCACACTTGATAAAGCGCCGGTGATAAATGTGGACAACGACGTGGTATTTTGGCGCTGAGAACTTCCGAAGATTTTCATAAATGTCACAATTAGTTGACATCATCATCACCAACAGCTCATTACAACATTAAAGTGTCGGGTTTTTGCATCTGCATCCAAGGAAGTTAATGAGCGTTAAACACATCAACCACAAAATGAAGTATGTAACAATGAGGATATAGACACAAAAGTGTGCATTTGCTATTGTCGTGATACTCGGGCGATGACTCAGCGAGTAGCTGCAGAAACTGACACCAGATATCGCTAGTATAAGAAGCGGTGTAAAGTTCTAAACAACAGTAGACACACTTGTCACATCCACAGAGTAACGATAATTGTAAATTTATATAGCGCCACTTGCAAAGTCTTGAAGCGAGGCTCTCATCAGATGACCACGCCATTATCTGGTCACTATGGTCCTACAGAGGTCAGCAGAGCACACACACTGACCATTGTAGTCGTGGCATGGAAAGAGAAAGAAGTTTTCTGGCAACGAAAGGATTTTCTTATGACACGATTCGTACAGCTTCGTTGGACTTCCTAAACAATACAAACATTCAAATACATTAAACAAATCAAAACCTTGACAGTATTCAACATGTCAACAATATTTACAAAAACAACAGATAAACAGTTAATAGGGATCCTAACTTTTAGTGTTTTTCCTGGTCAAGACTCAGGTGCATGTAACACCCTGAAGGTGGCTGACGTACAGTGACCAAGATGGGTGTCCTTTCCGCATCTTGTTCAATTACCTAAACTGATTCATTGTGTGTGGGATTTGCTCGATAGTTCGGACTGTGTAGGCGCATGCGTTTCTAACAAAGTCCTGCTTTCGATTTCATGCATTATTTATCAAAACAATTTTTTGGTTGCCTTGAAATCACGTTTACCCATAATAGTATTAATAATAATATTAATATTAATAATAAAATAATGACAAGAATAATAATGGTGGTAACAAACTATGATGGTGTGGTGGTGGTCGTCACAGTATTTAGTAACAATAATAATAATAAAAATAAATAATATAGTAATAAGTATTAACAGTCCATAATCCACATGTGAAACCGAGGGTGGGGGAGCTGATCAATGTTGGAAAGCATGATTAGTGTTGAACATACCTTGTTGGAAGTCAGTTCTTCCACATCCACGAATGAGCAGCGCATCTCCAGTGAATGCAAGACCCTTCTCGTGCCACACATACGCCATGCAACCTGTTACAACCAACAGACAACCATCTTAACCAACCGAAACATTCATCAACAGCTATAGGAGTATTGCATTCAAACAGGTGGTTGCAGTAGAATACCAGAGGCAAACAAGCATAGTAGAGCACACAATAATAATAATAATAATAATAATAATAATAATAACAATAATAATCGTAGTTGTTAGTATTTCAGACCGACAAATGCAGTATGATTACAACTGGTGATGAACGGATGATCGCAAGTTATTGCGATGAATGATTAGTGCGATAAATGAAAGTTTCAAGATTAGATTATAATTATGTAGGATTAGATTTGCTGGTTGCATGACACGCACGTACCATCAGTGTGTCCTGGAACGCTACGACATTCGAGCTGGAACTTTCCGAACTTGATGATCTGTCCATCGTCAACGTGAATGTCCGCTTTCGCCGATGTGTACTTAGAGATGACACTCTGGAAGTTCTTCAGCTTCTTCTTCAGCTCACCAGTTCCAGTTATGTGGTCAGCATGCATGTGAGTGTTAACTGAAAATGATATCACACGCATGCTCAGATATCCAAAAATCCATCCCTCCATCCACCCTTTCATCCATCAATACATCCATCCATCCATCCATCCATTCATTCATCCATTCAACTCACCTATCCCCCCCCCCCCCCCAGAGATGGGCATTAAATTGCTAATTGACTAGAATAAGAATTAGGCATATACTGAAATGAAATCTGCTAATAGATCTGAATTAAAATTAGCCATAGGCCTATGGCACATACCAAAATTTGCTAATCGAGAAAAATTAGCTATATACTGAAATTTGTTAATAGATTAGAATTATAATTACGGTAGCTATATACTGAACTATCAGTGAACATGTTCAATCCTTCATTCATTCATATAGCCTACACATGGAGTTACATGAGTAGTAGACCTATATTTTGCTTGAGGACCTAAGTGGTAATCATAACGATGAGGGTCCTACTTCCGTAGATGATTCGAACGCCCAGTTCCTCAGCCAACTTGACATCTCGGTCGACCCTCTCAAGCACGGGGTCAATGAGTACGGCCTCCTTCGAGTCCTTGTCCGCCAACAGGTAAGTGTATGTAAACGTGTTGTAGTCCAACAGCTGCAACCAAAGGTCCATTAATATTACTTATAATTATTGTTAACTAGCTGGGGTACCCGCGTTGCCCGGGAAATTTAGGATTCGCCATGTTCCCGGCCAATGCCCTACTTCCCCACCCTCACTTCGCCCCATTCGCTCCCTTCCTCCTACTCTCCCTCCTACTCTCCATCCTTCTTTCCCTCTCTCCCTCCATCTCTCCCTCCCTCCCTACCGACTCCAGCAAGGCAACATAGTACATTGTAATAAAGTCTTGAGTTGAATAAAACAATGCTTAAGCAAGGCTGTGAATGAGTGGAGCAGCTTTGATTGAGTGGCCATAGCGGAAGTATTTGCCTATATAATATTTTATTCTGTGAACTTTGAAACAGATGGAAGCACGTAGGCCTAAGGCAATAATAATTATGCACATGATAAGCGGCACGTAGCCAATATCCACCCACGTCAAAAAACCCAGGCAAAAATAAAGAGCAGCCTGGCTACCAAGTTACCAACAAAGCTGATTGTTGGCAATGCTATACTTCTAAGGCAAACGTTAAGGTCACAGTCTCTTGATCTTTGACCTGGCCCAATATCAAACCACTACTTCCGTATGCTAGTTTAGGCCTATCATTACGGAAGTCCGCAACGCGCTACAACTTACCTAATCGACTCCCTCCATAAAATCATTCTAAAACTGCTCCACGTACGGAATACAATCCAAACCACAAACAGATTTTACAACAACTCACGCCCCAACACAACTCCCAAATTTTATGAGCGCGTGTTATCAGTGATACCGCTCTAAAATTTAAGAAAAGCCAAGATGGGGTCTTAAAAAAAGCCAAGAAAAGCCAAGTTAATAATTATTGACCATGTCACCTATTTTATTTCAACAGAAGATATTTTATCCGATAAATTGCGATGTTTATAAAATTATGTATAATTAATCCTGAAATTAATGCATGTTAAATTGTCAATAATTGGTTCCGCTCGCTGATTTTCTAACATACAAACAACATTTTGGAACATTAACATAGTGCGCTAGCTTTGATAAATAAACGTCATCTTCCCTTTAGTTGTTGTTTTCTTGAGTTCATAAATTTTTCTTGTGCTTTTGTGTGATCTTGTGAGCCATTAAAGCTGATTTGTTTGCATTTCTAAGATTAATGTCTATTGTTATTGTTCAACTTATCATTTATCTTTATCAAGTTATTTGCGATTTTGTGCGGAAATGCGCCAAATTGCACATGACGTCACAAATAACTAATATACAGAGAGCAAACAGTTCAGACTCAGAGAATAATAATAGCCTAAGTCGGATAAATACTAGTCAGTGGATGGAACCATAGTTATATTACTGCTAAGATTGTTGTTATTTAGTGGATTATTGCTTAAATTATTGTTATTTACTGGATTATTGCTAAGATTACTGTTATTTAGTGGGCAGAAAAAAAAGCCAAGTAAAAAAGCCAAGGTCCTTTGAAAAAAAGCCAAGATCCCAAGATACGATCGAAAAAGCCAAGATCTTGGGAAAAAAGCCAAGGAGCGGTATCACTGCGTGTTATACTGCAAAACCAAGGCAATAAAACTGCAGCGATTATATTTACAAAACAAGAGTCTCACCTGCCGGAAAATGGAGTCGCCATTCACGTACGCCATGGCTGAACTGTATCGAATATTTGGGACAGTCAAAGCCGGTCCTTGCTTTAAGAGGACAGGAGTAGTCTTGTTCGTCCACTTCTTGATTTGAAGACCAGAATGACGAAGGATATTTCTTAGAGCCATGATAGATAACAGTTTCAATGGGCTAACGTCACAACTTCCGTTTCTAAACTTCAGCCCTCTCTACTGATATTTAGTTTATCTTGGCGTTCGATTACTTCGATCAATTTATGCACACGCTGAACTTAACTTGCTCGCTAAAAATGGGTCACAGAATTTCAAACTGCAGAAAATATAGAGCTTTATCTGTTCAAGTCTCAGACAGATAGATCACTTGCACTTTGTGCTAAGCAGGTATCAGCGAGGCTTATCATTATGTGGTCCGTCGGACCGTCACATTATTATTTTGGGCCCACAAAATTACCCAAGTAACCCAACGCAAGCGCAGGCTGTTATAGCGCAAGAACCCGCGTCAAGGTTGTAAACTTATAATCAACAATAATAATGAGACATTTTCACATGACTACAGTATTATATAAAATTGCATAAAACTACGTGATTGCATAAATACTATGATCTTTATGTCCTCTGTCACATTAGCCTAATTTAGAGGTGAGAGGTGAGACCGTGAGACTCTGACTAACTTAATTGCATCTAAAAAATAGTCGCTTGTTTTATTGGCTATTTTAAGCCCAACCAACCACGCGTTTTGCACGTACCACCAATCACTGAAGAGAATTTCTATTTACATCCGACAGTGGCTTTCACCCAATATGCCTAATGTTTTATTACAAATCACCATTCACCAAGTCGCCCATTGGGATAAATTTAATAGGCCCTAGGCCTATAGACTAATAGGCCTATAATGCAACAATTGCATTTTTTAAAATCAAAATAAAATTGCGAATAATAAAAAATCATATGCCTAATTAAGACTTCTAGTATAGCCTACTAGCGATACGAGTAAAATCACATAAATCCTTAGCACTGTAACTTGCTCTCATTCTTAACAAGTAAGTTGTATTATTATGCTCTACGAATTTTTATATTCATCTAATCGCTAGATGGCCTGAGAGCATTGACAACTCTTCAATGTGGTTCTGTTAAATAACTCTGATAAATGAAAAAAGTAAAAGTAGGCTACCCACCTACCTCCATTTACCATTGCAGGTCTTTCAATTTGTTAGCATTTATGTATATATATATATATATATATATATATATATAATATACATATAGGCCTAAACAGACACACATACACCCATGCACACACTTATACAAACAGTATATGTATGCATGCACTGCTTACATAAATACATAGATACATACATACAGGCATACATACATGTAAATACGTACGTACATACTTACATGCATACAGCACATACATACATACATACATACATACATACATACATTCGTACGTACGTACATACATACATACATACATGCATGCATACTTACATACATACATACATACATACATACATACATACATACATACATACATACATACATACATACATACATACATACATACATACATACATACATACATACATGCATGCATATAATGATAATGTAGCAGGAACCTCAGCCTATAATGGCTTCCCCTTGACGCTGCGCTCCCTTTTTAGAACTCTTTCTCAGGCAGTCCTCATTTCCTCTGTCATCTTCAGACGGTTTTATTTGAGTTGAAAGCGCCTCTTAGTAGCCCCTCGAAGAGGCGCTACACAAATTTATTTAAGGAATGAATGAATACATGCATGCGGAACGGCGGGGAACGTATAACAAAAGTCAGGTCCGTTCACTGGACAATGGACATAATATATAAATGACTTTCTGCCGAGTGACCCGTAGGCGAAACTCTGGCGTATGCTCCAAATATTTCTACAGGCCGCATCGGGTGCATAGCTATAATTATGTCTGTCAAACGTACACGATGAGTTAGGCCTACAGTGTAAGACTATCGGTACTCCTACCATCAAGGGGGGGGGGTCACGTCACGCATTCATTCAGAATTTATGGTGTTCTTCAACTTCTTCCAAGTAGCTGCTATCGCCGGAATAAAGGCACGAATCGGAATGAATATTATTGTGAATTTGTGACGAGAATCTGAAGTATAATAGGGTCAGCGATGTCATGGTCGGCCCTTCAGGTCGGCTAGGGCAGTAGGCTATACAATATAATATGTAAATGACACTGACCGCAAAAATTGTCTTTCTTCAGACTCAACGAAGCGTTAAGACTCCGAAGAGCCACGACCCATCAGTCCATATTCACCTGAATATAATTTTACCCCCAATGGATTTCGCTGTAAATGGACGGCAGCTGCACGATCGAGTAGCGGTCTATGATAAAAATTATTGTGGGCCTACTTCGTGGCTGTCGTGAGCAGCGACTTCTTTTCTTAAAGATATTAAATTTCGACTGCAATGCAAGAAAACTTCGTGAAGCAGTTACTGGCAACTGCCCAAACAGGGCGTAAATAAAATAAATGATGAAGTGGTTTAGGCCTACAGGAAATTGGGTGTGGCAGGAGATGATGAATGGATCGATCGATCGATCGATAGATAGACAGACAGACAGACAGACAGACAAACAGACAGACAGATAGACAGATGAGTTTTCAATTAAGCCTGCTTAGATGTATATTTTAGAATTTAGATAGGCCTATGCACGAACTTATAAACGCTTGTGAGTAGAAGTGGATGAGGAGGAAGAGGACGATGAGGACGAGGAAGAGGACGAGGAAGAGGAGGACGACGAGGACGAGAAAGAGGAGGAGGAGGAAGATGAGGATGACCCCAATATAGGCATCCGTGCAGGGGCAGATTCAGGGGCAATCCGGCCGTGGCCCCCCCGTTCGGTTTTCGGCCGGAGGACTACAAAAAGCTCATCACCTTTTTTGGCGACCAATGACGAAATTTTTCTCTGTCCCAAGACCAAAGATGTGGGTCCCAACAGTTCTGGATCCGCCACTGCATCCGTGGGTTTGCGGTGTTAACTATCATGCTTCATTTCTCTAAACCTCGGCGTATGACAGCGTATGGCCAATGATCGACCGAACAGCCCTCTACTCGCCGTCTCACCTTCCCACCGACAACGTATGCGATCATTGTGTTCATGAAATCAGAGTTGGTCGGTAATAGATTAATAGTTTTAATTGAGTTAAATTGGTGGTTCATAATTTTGATATGATTATAATAATCTTATAGTTAGAGCATTTTACTTTGCTATTTCTGCACTTGCTTTAAACACGAGACTCTATATTATTATTATATGCATTAGATAAGTGGCATCACAAGCTAAACCCGTCGTATAGTCCCTTCGTTCTGTCATGCATGACCTGCCGTCACGCACTTTTACGCAAGGATGCCAGAGAAGTAAAAGAACGCCTACGGTAATGCAGTAGCGCACTATACTATAGACGCACGATCCCTGACGTACGGTCGGTCGGTTGGTGGGTCGGTGGGCGAAGGCTGTTTTGTGGTCTCTGGTCTGTCCTCAGTCAGTCATTCGTCGACCGCGATGAGAAGTAGGACGTAGCTGCATGCGGTCGGTCACTCCTCGATGGTTTGTCCAAAGGAATCGGTTGCTGTTGTACAGAAGAGGATAATTATACGCAGCTGACAGTAGCCTACTGTTCGCGAAGGATTTTAGTTGTTGTTCTATACCGTATGAAACTTCTCAGCGTAATCTCTAAATTCTAAAATAATAGGCTATTAGATTTAATAGACTATTGTGTTTTTGTTCTGTTTAATCTACTCCATAATTAACCTATTATTCTAATGTATTACTGTCCCAGTGTCCCTGGTCCCATTTAGCGGGAGTTTAGTATTACCTGAATCTATTCAAAACTATTCTGATCCATTCCATATGAATTGAGTCTATTCCATATTGTTCTAATGTAAATTTTCGTATAGGCTAGTCTCCACTCCATTCAGTCTTGAATATTCATTCTATTTGTGTTCTGTTCTAATCGGTTCAATTCTAAAAAAAGTTTATTTTATTCCATTCATTTCATACCGTGCAAGCGTTTGTCAATGCGTCTTTATTATTATTGTTACTATGATTATGCATTTATTCATTCAATTATTCATTCATTTATTCATTCTCTTTAACTACATTTCCAGGCTCTTTCAAACTCATTCTGGTCCTGCAGCCCACATCGATCCATTTAGTTCTGCAGTGGGAGGCACCACAGAGCACAACACACACACACACACACACACACACACACACACACACACACATCCTCCAGCAGCCATGCAGTTCATCCTCCGTGTGTCGTGCATCGCTCTCCTTCAGCTGACCTTGGTCTTTCCTCCACCTGGGTTCGACGCCCAGCCGACCGTCGTTCAGTCGATCCAGTGCGGCTTCCTCGACCTCGCCTTCGTCGTCGACCACTCTGGCAGCATCAGCGACAACGACGAGGGACCGAGACCCAACTGGGACTACATCCTCGACCTCATGACATCCGTCGTCCAAGATCTCGACATCGGATACGACTTCAACCGCGTCGCCATCGTCACCTTCGGCAACACGGCCAACGTTGACTTCGACTTCGCACACTCGTCCAACAAGCAGGACCTCCTCACCGCCATCAGGAACCTGGCGAACACCGGCGGCAACACGAACACGACGGGAGCACTCCGACTGATGCGACAGAGCGTCTTCACCACGGACAGACCGAATGTGTACAAGGTCTGTGTTCTCATCACCGATGGCGTCCCGAGCAAACGCTTCGAGGGCGACGGACTGCTGGCTGAGGCGGATACGGTCAAGGTCGCCGCAAGAATCCGGATACTTGGAGTTGGAGTGACGACTGCTGTGAACGACACTCTGATGCGGATGGTCGTTTCGAATCCGGACACGGATTACTTCAAGGTCATGTCCTTCGCCGATCTACCGTCGCTGCTCGTCTCACTCACAAACCAGTTCTGTTCAACCACAGGTTCCACTACGCCGTACACCGGTTCCACTACGCCGTACACAGGTTCCACTACGCCGTACACTGGTTCCACTACGCCGTACACAGGTTCTACTACGCCGTACACTGGTTCCACTACGACCTACACAGGTTCCACCACGACGAACACTGGTTCCACTACGACATACACTGGTTCAACTACGCCGTACACTGGTTCCTCTATGATATACACCGGTTCTACTACACCATACACTGGTTCCACTACGACGTACACGGGCTCTACTACACCGTACACCGGCAGCACTGTCCCGACTGCCCCCAATCCCGCTGGGTCTTCCCTGTCGCCGCCATCAACGGCCACGACCACCTCCAGCACGCCCCCACCGCAGTCCTACATCTGCCGCAATCCAGCCGACATCGTCGTGCTGCTGGACGCGTCAGGTGACATGACCCTCGACACGTTCCGCTTGATGCGAAGCTTCGTCGCAAACATGGCGTACACGTTCAACACGAGCAACGACTTCACCCGTCTCTCAGTCGTCGCATTCGCTGACACCGCGTCCACCACCATCTACCTCAACACGTTCGCTGGCAAGAGCGAGGCCGACCTAGCGACCGCCATTCGAGCGATAAAGTTCCAGGGAGGAGGGACGAACACGGCCGGGGGTCTGAGCTACGCACTGGAGAACGTATTCACCACATCAGCAGGGGATCGACCGGATGCACCGAACATCCTACTGATGCTTGTCGCCGGTCCGTCCAACAACCTTCCGGCGACTCTGGACGCGGCCAGTAAACTGAAGAACAGCTTCACGCAGGTGATCAGTATCGGGATAAACGGTGGTTTGTACGAAACTGAGCTGAACAGCATCGTCAGTTACCCGTATGCTAGCAATCGCATCATGGTCAACAGTCCGACGGACCTTGCGGGGGTTTTGAATCAGACGCTGGACATGCTGTGTAACAACATCAACGAATGCCTCGCGTCGTCCTGTCAGAACGGTGGAACATGTGCCGACAGCATCAACCGATACATCTGCTTCTGTCAACCGCCGTACGCCGGATCCAACTGTCAGCTGCTCTGCCAGAACCCGACGGATGTTGTCTTCGCGTTGGACGGATCCGGAAGCATCGGAGCCGCCATGTTCCTCAAGTACATCGAGTTTCTGCGCGCGGTCATAACGAGTCTCAACGACGGCACACGAGTGGGCGTCATCATCTTCTCCGATTCGTGGAAGATCCTTTTCCAGCTGAACACGTTCGACAACAAGCAGAACATCATCAACGCCCTCTACGCATACTACCCGGGTGGAACGACGAACGCGGCAAGCGCCATCCAGGAGGTCCGCGATGTGATGTTCACCGCGGCCAACGGAGATCGCCCCAACGTCCCCAACATCCTCGTCCTCGTCACGGACGGTATGTCGGACGATCCGAACGCGACCATCGCACAGGCGATCCAGACAAGGAACGCTGGAATCTCGATAATCACCGTGGGAGTGGGAATCGGTGACCAGATCGATCAGAACGAGCTGGAGGGCATCGCCAGCTACCCTCCGACGAGCAACGTCATCCGAGTGGAGGACGAGGACTCGTTCATGAGGGTGGTTCCGACGCTCGTCCAGTCGCTGTGCAACAGTCAAAACCTCTGTCAGTCGACGCCGTGCACGAACGGCGGTACCTGCACGAACCTCATCGGCGGATACAACTGCAGTTGCACCAACGGATTCACCGGTCAGTTCTGCGAACGCAGCTGCTCAGCGTTCATCGATCTCGTTTTCGTCATCGATTCATCGGGGAGCATTCGACTCGAACGGTTCCCAGCGGTGCTCGACTTCTTCACGAAGATCGTCGATCAGGTGGAACTCACACCGACGAAGACGCGCATCGGCGCAATCTCCTTCTCCGACACGTCACACGTCAACTTCAACCTCAACAGTTTCGTCAACAAGGGTGACGTCATCAACGCCATCAAGCGAATCAAATTCCTCGGCGAGAAGACGAACATAGCCAGCGCCCTCCTCACCCTCAAGGACACCATGTACCTCCCAGCGAACGGCGGACGGAGCAACGCGCAGAAGGTGGCAGTACTTTTCACCGACGGGGACTCAAACGTGGACGCTGAAAACACGATACCGTACGCAGTGGACGCACGTAACGCCCAGATATACATTATTGTGGTGGGACTTGGCACGGACATTAACCTGATGGAGCTCAGGAGCATCGCTTCCCGTCCTCTCAATCGAACCGTTAATACGACTCCGTTCGTTGCTGACCTCCCGAGTCTCTTGCCTGGCGTCGTCAAAGCATTCTGCAATGATACGAACGACTGCGCAAGCTCACCGTGCCAGAACGGAGCCTGCTTCAGCAACTTCGGCAGGTTGGTTAATTCGAATAATTATTATGTCATCGGACAGTTTTCGCGTTGCAGATTCATTCATTCATTCAAAACATTTAGTCATCCATGCATTTCTGGAGCACGTCGGATGTCAAGCCCCTCTTCCGGAGCAATAATATATTCAGACTTTCAGAGGTGCTATAAGAGAGTAAAGTTTTCGTTGAATATAAAAATGCTTCTTTAATAGTCACAAGGAGCCAGCGTAGCTCCTTATGGAACCCATTCCAGACCACTAGGTCCACAACGGAAAGGCTTGATACGGTGGAAAGCTTCGGAGGTATCCATGCATTAACGTTTGCTATTAAGCAAAATTGTGCTATAGAATTGCAATATCTTGGACAGATCATGTCTGGAACGATGAGGCTCCAGAGCCAAAAAATTGTAACTACAATTAGTAAGTTCTGTAGCGTCAGTGTCCAATGCACCGGGCATTAGCAGATGGCACTCCAGAATCAAGGTGTGGTCACTATATTATCCATAATACCGGTAGCACCCTAGATTAGACATGCACCTGATTGCGCTATTGTATGAATACTGCCGATGAAGAATTCGAAACGATGAGCTTTTATCCAAGAACTGAAAGATACATGATTTGAGTTTTGTTGGTCAGCTGGATATTTTTATATAGCGATCTAAGTTGACCTCTCCATGGTAGGCCCACATTAGCTTTATTACATGGTCGGTATGGGTGAATATAAGCAGTAAGGATTCTTGCAGGTATGGATGCCTGGGTAGTAAGTATTGGGTCATTGTCTTGGTGTTCTTTTCAAAATCTACCTCAGTATAATTTTGTACATGCAAATGGATTCATGGCCAGATTCGGCGGAAAGGATGGTTGGTCAAAAGGCATGGGCAGTAAGGATAATTTATCACTAAGAAGGCATGGGCAGTAAGGATAATTTGTCATTAAGAAGGCATGGGCAGTATAAGGATAATTTGTCATTAAGAAGGCATGGGCAATGTATGATGTATCCATATAGAGGCATAAATCAGAAAGGATTATTGTTCACTAAGAATGAACAGTTAAGATTCATGGATGCAACGATGCCTGGTAATATAGGCCTAATGATTCAGTTATTGCTTGTTTTTTTATTGAACAAATCTATTGCACGAGTTTGATGAGTCATGCAAACTCATTTTTCTTGCATTGTCTTGCTTCTACACCTCGGTCCGCGGTCTGTCTATTTTCCGTGGCTTCTCTCTCTTTGCAAATCTATCTATGAAGATACTTATGTATGCATGATGATGATGCTTTGTCAGTGCATTGACTACAATGGCTGAAATGCCGCTCGTTGGATCTGATGCATCGTGTGGCATGCATAATGACTTGGTGTAACAGGATGATTTATATGATTTCGGTTGTAGACAGACGAGAGGGGGCATGGTTGATGAGCCACATTAGGCCTACTGCTGTGGGGTCATGCAGTAGACCACGATATGCATAAATCAGTCGTCTATCCCAGTCTGGCAGTCTGTATAGATATGTCTATCGTGATATGAATACTGATTTTTGGATCTGACTCTTCAGTTGATTGTGATTTTATGATTACGATATCACTCAAAGCAACTATCGATTGGTTTATCGGCATTATGACAGCATGATAGAAGTGATTAGATTACATCAGATCAGATTAGCCTAGATTAAATTATGCTCGATTTGATTAAGCTATATTATAAGTTGATTTGATTTGATTTCGTTGTATTATATCAGATGATGTCGTGTTAGATTATGTTATATTAGATTAGATTAGTCGTTTCTTCTGAAGATTCTGTTCCTCTTACAGTTAAAATAGACTGCGATAATTGTGTGCAACAATGGATAACTATTGCAATAAAATTCAGTCATTTTATAATTGGTTATATGGACCCAGGTGAGAATTGCCGGGGAAGTTCAGGGGTTTCAACCCCCAGTCTTTGTTAGAGCCCATGGTAAAATCTGTATTTCACTCCCCACTTCCAATGTCAGTGTTTGTTGTTGTTATTGATGTGGAGCAAGAGACCTTTAGCATCAAATTAATCAAATCAATTTATTGAACCCAGTAATACATTCATAATCAACATGATCAAATGATCATATAGGCCTACATGTGCAAAAATAACACATTGAAGCAAAAGAATGTTAAAAACTAAATGTGAACATCAGGCTCACCAAAAGAGGCTAAACAGAGGCCCATTGAGCCTTAGAGTGACTGACAAAGAGAGAAAAATATTGCTAAAGTGTTGGATAATTCCGCGATTCGAATATTGTGACCATTTGTTTATTTTATATTTTAATTGAGTTTATGATCCCGATGTCTTCGTTTTCCTTCAGGTACTCTTGCCAGTGCACCGGATCATTCGCCGGGATCAACTGCGACTACCAGTGCACTCGAATCATCGACCTGGCCTTCGTCCTTGACTATTCGGGAACCCTGGAGGACAACACTCTCATCCAGACCATGGTCAGTCGGACCATCTACGGACTGGCGATCAGCGCAGCTCGCATCCACGTCTCCGTCGTCACCTACTCTGAAAACGTCACCGTTCTCTTCTACCTCAATACGTACACATCACAGGAGCAGGTACAGAACGCCCTGTCGTTCGGCAAGACAGGTGGTAGGACGAACACGAAGGCCGCTCTCCAGTCGCTGTACCAGACCATCTTCATCTCGAGCAGGGGCTACCGCGACCAGATGGATAAGATCGCCATTCTTGTGACCAGGGGCCAGTCGAACGTTGACCCGTGGGATACGGTCCTTGAGGCGCAGAAGGTCAGGGACGCGGGTATAGAGCTGTACGTAGTGGCTGAGGGTTCGAACCCTAACTACGATGAGATAAATGGAATGGCCGGTCCTACGAGTGGACATGTACTCAATCTGACGAGTACAGCTGACGTTGCAGCGGTCGCGAGCACACTGCAGACGAGGCTGTGTAACATGTGACATGCCACTGTGGAGGAAAATGTGAAGCATGTGAAACGACACTGCAAACGGAACTATGTAATATGGAACACATTACTGCAGACGAAATTGTGCAACATGTGAAACACCACTGCCAACGGAACCATGTATATGTGACGCACAACTGCAGAAGAAACTGTAACATGTGAAACAGCACCACGGACTATATTGTGTAACATGTGACACATCATTGCAGATGGCAGTGCATAACATGTGACACAGCACTACGGACGAAACTGTGTAACATGTGACATGCCACTGCAGATGAAAGTGCATAGCATGTGACACAGCACTACGGATGAAACTGTGTAACATGTGACACGCCACTGCAGATGAAAGTGCATAGCATATGACACAGCACTGTGGAGGAAACTGTGTAACATGTGAGTGTGATGTGACAGGCCACTGCAGACGAAACTGTGAAACATGCGACACATTGCTGCAGTGGTATCATGGGACACACAACGTAAAGCGAAGGGCTACTCCTCTTTCAGCCCAATTCAGTCAATCGTGACATGCGAAAACTGCTTAACCCCTATAGGACAATTGAATACTAGCCGAATCTCATCGTCGTCCGATTAGTTTGACCTGGGCGTTGAGGGTTAACATTCCTGAGCTTCTTTGTGGAGGTCCAGCTCAGAAGGACTGCAGCTGTGGTCATGCATGTCTGCGCTGCCCTTCAAAGATCCAACAATGGTGTGGTGAACGCCGCTTAAAAGATTATTATTACAAGAGCAGCGATTGAAAGGGGGGATGAACTCACGACTTTCTTTCGTTGGACATGTTTTGAAAACGAGAATAGGCCTATGTGGCTTTCTAAGAAAGTAATCTGCAGGATTTGTATGTACGGTATGTCTGTGTGTATTACAGTATATGTATGCATGTATGTGTGTATGTATATAATATGTATGTGTATCTTATTTGTGTGTATGTGCGCAATGCATACATGTTTAAAAAATTATATATCGAGAGGGGCAAGCACGCACGCATGCCCATGAATATATTTATGTTTGTATGTGAAAATATCTGCATGCATGTATGTACATTGTGCATGTATGTTTGCATTCATGTGCATATATGTTCATATGTTTATGTTTTACAACACATGACATGCCACTGTGCCTGTGGAAGTGTCTATGTGCATGTATAATACATATGCATGTCCACAGCCACGTATTATAGGCTATATGTATGTTTGCAAATATACAGTTTATATATGCACCATTTACTATGTTTGAAAGAAGACTATTTATGTATCGTTTTAGTCTTCCATTGCCTGCATGGCTGGATATAGGCCTACTAACTGTGTAACTCAGTGTTATTTAAAGACAATTTATGCGTCAATGCAGCAACTTAACCCCTAATCTTAGTAGCCTAGTCGGCTGTAGAAGTGTTAGAAAGTCTTAAATTATAATTCCTAACCAACATGTCTGATATAAACCGATCTTGAACATCAAAGAAGAGAGGTTTGTACAGAAAGGTAAAATCAAATCAAATCATTTTATCATTTTATTTGGCAACCAAATAATCAAGAAAACAAGAACAAATCGAATCAGGCATCAAAGAAAACAGGGTTAACAAATATAAAAAAGCAATACTTAACTAATGATGCCAAAAGTTAGAATTTGATTGCACAGGGGACCCAAAAGGGTCTTGCAACCCCGCTAAGCGAGTCCCCTGAGCGGTAGCATCAAGATGATGATGGCCATTGAGTTGCCATAGAGTGGTTCTGACATAGACTATGGAAAAATAAAAAGCAAACACCTTAACTAAAGCACAGTTATACAAAACTACATGATTAGGCCTATAATAGTCGCTGACATTTTACTAACAGTATATCCACTGCATGCTTTGAAGTTCACAGCAAGACCTATATGCAAATAGAAGGTCTTTAATTGTATCAGTTTATGTTTTTTACATGCAGAGAAATCTTAGTTTTTCACTTCAGTTGAGCTTTTTGTCTGTGATTTACAAATGTGAGGAGCTTTCAGTTCAGCCGACGCCTGCTCTTGCAATATTGCTTTCTGTTAGGCTATTGTATGCGTTCAGTTTTATGTCTTGCATAGTATTATATAGGTCTTCAAACATAAATACTGTCATTGGTAACTTGGTAAGAAGGGCCTATGTGAGCTTTAGGCTGCTAATGTATCAGTGCGCTTATATTTAAAACTACATGTGCTTTTGTGGCTGCATGTTCGCATATCCTTATTTGCCATCTATATTCGCTTGTACAAGAAGCTAACACCTGACTATATGTTTTATTGCGGTCAAATATTAATGTTGTCTCATTAAATTTATGATATATAGTGCTTTTGAACTGATTCTATAGAAAAGGAATTATATGGGCCTACAAAAGCGGAATCATAAATTTATAGAAAGACCCTTTGGACAATGGACATGCAGCGAGTGCATAGGCATAACTGTGGTCTAAAATGAGTACGGTAGGCTATAATTTTTACAGCATAACAGACTGGTAGCCTATTTCATATTCATTGTTATTATTTTTCACATCATAATGATCATCATCATCATCATCATCATCATCATCATCATCATCATCATCATCATCATCATCATCATCATCATCATCATCATCATCATCATCATCATCACCATCACCACCACCACAACCACCATCATCATCATCATCATCATCATCATCATCATCATCATCATCATCATCATCATCATCATCATCATCATCATCATCATCATCATCATCATCATCATCATCATCATCATCATCATCATCATCATCATCATCATCATCATCATCATCATCATCATCATCATCATCATCATCATCATCATCATCATCATCATCATCATCATCATCCTTCTCCTTCTCCTGGGAAGGGGCCATGTTCGATGCACTTTTGAAATTGGGGGGCCATGGCCGGATTGGCCCCCAGGATCCGCCTCTGCTACCATTATGTATCTTATGCATTACGCATGTGCCAATAACTGTCCACTTCCAACAAATCGCACTGCAGAATAATTATCCGCAGGGCAAGAAGTCTGCTTGAATGACCACCTGTGATTCCTTTCGCCCGACTACCGGTCTTTACAATGCCAACATGTAGCTTATGTATTATGTTTACATGCTTCCATGTTTGACCATGTATGTAGCTATCATGTATCATACAGCCAATTAACTATGCACTCATTTTATAATTCTTACTTTATGTTCGTATATCTGTTTGATACCTGTCTGTCTGTCTGTCTGTCTGCCTGCCTGCCTGCCTGCCTGCCTGCCTGTCTGTCTGTCTGTCTGTCTGTCTGTCTGCCTGCCTGCCTGTCTGTCTGTCTGTCTGTCTGTCTGTCTGTCTGTCTGCCTGCCTGCCTACCTGTCTGTCTGTCTGTCTGTCTGTCTGTCTGTCTGTCTGTCTGTCTGTCTGTCTGTCTGTCAAATATGCACAAAAATTACTTCCAATCTGCAGACAATGACCATTTGTTGCTTGTTTTAACTGTACAGAAGTGCTTCTACAACTGCACAAATCCATGTAGAACTGCACATTTTGTGTACAACTGCACGTTAAAAAAGCCCTGCTATTAGGCTGTTGTATCTGTCCACACAGTAATGCTCATTTGGTGGGAAAATTAGGCCTACATTGTAGTATTTTGCAGACCCTGTACATAGGGCCTACTCTATATTTTAGAATAGGTTAGGTCTACTGGAGCAGAGAAAGCATAAATAATTTTTCTTTGCAGTGCGGTGTATGCCTATGCTGATTTGTACTAACGTGTGCATAATGTTAATCGTAGTTGGACTTGTGCAGTGGTGCATGTCAAACCCCTTCCCCCTGCTCTACACGACCCCAATATGAAGCAATACAATTCGGTTATTCACAACTGCACAGACAGTGATGGGTGTAGTTTTTTAAATGGTTTTAGCACATATCTAATTCACGATTCATTCTGCTAGAGATGCATTGTAGACCTGTGATGATGACGATGCAAACTGCATAAAACTCTTCTGCAGAAGGAGATTATGCCGCCGCTCACACATCAATCTATAGCTTTAGGCCTACACGCTGAATAATATGCAAGAGTTTCCATGCGATTTGTGTTGTTATCTTTGCAACAAAGGAGGTCATAAAATAAATACTGCAGGGGAGATTTATGCCCGAATTGAATTCTTAGCACAGCAAACGATCTGCATGGCAAGGCAACGAACAGGGCCAAGGCATTTTACCAGGGCAGTGAGGGAACTTGCCTTGATGACTTGCCTTACTGGCTACTGTATAGCCCTTACGCCGCCATTGTTAGAGAGGTTGGCCTTGGTTTAATCGATATGCCAAATATTGGTTTGTCTACACAGCGTTCTGGGTTAAACTAGAAGTGACATATCTCAAGGTCTCTGACTCTCTTCATTCATTCATTCATTCATTTCAGACATTTATATAGCGCCTCTTCAAGAATATCTACTCAGAGGCGCTCCCGACCCAACCACGGCTAAAGAGAACAGTCTTAAGAGCAGAGTAGAACGTAGTCTCAAATGCTCGAGGTATTAGACGTAGTTCCACAGGGAGCCCGTTCCAGGTTGCAGGGCCAACAACAGAAAAGGAACGGCGCTGCGCAATAGAGGTGCGCGACCGGGGGACAAGAAGCTCAGCCTGCTTAGAAGAGCGAAGAGAGCCACGGCGCTGGACGCTCAGGGTGGAGCAACAGAGCTCCTGCAAATAGACAGGGGCCAAACCCGCGAAACAGCGCCAAACTAAGGAAGATATTCTGTAAGTGACCCTTTGTGAGAAAGGGAGCCAGTGCAAGACATCCCGCATATAGTCAGTGACATGACCAAATTTTGGGATGCGACCAACAAGGCGTGCCGAAGAGCGCAAGACCCGATCCAAGCACCCAATCCGAGTCACCGGAAGACCCACATAGAGGGCGCTGCAATAGTCTAAACGTGAGACAACGAAAGAGTGGATAAGCGTTAAGGCAGCGTTATCGGCATAAGTTTTGTTCCGTTTTCACGTATACGCATGCTCTGCGTATAATTATTGTAGCCTACAGGACGTTCTAAGCAAAATGATATCATGAGACATTTTAAGGTTCAAATTTGTGTTTGTTCCGCACATATAAAATTATCGTCTCCACAGTGATTAGCATAGACTAACTTTAGACTCTTGATGGTCAATGAAATCGTAGGCCAACAATAATACGTTCCTAAATTCCAAGGCTTTTATAACAGATATATATCTATACATATAATCCATATTTCAACATCGCATACAATGGCATGCATATATACTTCTCGCAAGCTAGGCCTATATATTGGGACTAAAAATAATGTCATCGTGGTCTTGATCCTTTGAATCTGCATACAGGAATGCATTCTGAAAGAAGGTTATTCGAACACACAATGGTTCCGATGCATCGGACACACACATACACACACGCGCACACACAGAGGCAAGCAGACATGCACTTGTGGGCTTATGTCTATGTAGGCCTATATGCATGCGTCGCTTTAATTCATCCAGGCAGCTCTTAAGATGCGTAGCCTTTCTGTCCCCGTGACATTCTAAAGCGAACAGACGACATCTCATGGATGCATTTCAAAAAGTACATCTCAAGGATGACGACTATGATGACAGGATGATATGGATTGAAAGACGATGAATTATTATAGACCTACATGTATATGGGCCTACAGTCCCTACACTTATAGAGACAGGCAGACATATGGAGAGGCATGCACACAGATGCAGGCAAACGCATTTATACAGAAATAGACTTTGAAACGAAATGCCATTGATATGTATACAGAAATGGAGCTGCTGCAGGTTTACCTTTATCATTCTGTAAGCTATATGAATATTGTATAGGCATTTCAAAGACTTGGTGTCCATTGAGCGACGTGTCTGTCGGACAAGGTGTACACGTAGACCTGACTCTGATCTCTTTATGCCTATACAAGATTGACGGCCAGAGTCTAGCAAAAGAGTGGCAGAAGTGGAACGAATTAAGCGATGCGTAACAGATATCCAGACTTAGTCTAGCCATCTCCCCATTCTACGATTTATTGTCAATATCTTGGCCAAAAATAGGAATGTTTTAAATCAAATTTTAAGGGCGTAAAGGTAATTAATTCACATCTACATATTAGGCTACAATAGCCAAATTTCATCGGCATATGTGAAACAGAACAAAAGTTATAGGCCTACCGCTTTTAGAGAGCCCGCCCACTGTTTTGACGATCCAAAAACGTAACGCAATGAAATGTAGCAAAAAACCGGAATAACTTTTGTTCCGTTTTCACGTACAGGCCTATTAAATTTTATGAATTTTTGCTATTATATGTACGTAGATATGAATTACCTTTAAGCCCGCCGAATTTGATTTGAAAAATTCTTATTTTTGGCCAAGATAATTCACAAAACATCGTAGGGGCTTACTTTTTGGCCCACCCTGTAGTTTTACTTTATACTAAATCGTAATCGTAATCTCTGCATTTCAGAAGCGTTAATCTAAGGGTATAGGCCTAGGCGCTGGACACCAGTGTATTCAAGAGCGCCGCGTCGTATCAAAAGGGTTGTCCAGATTATAATAATTATGTCGTGTGTATAGCGCTTTAACCTTTACGCAGTGCCGATTGCGTGTGATGCCAGCGGATTATAGCTGCGCAGCGAATGCGCAGTCATAGACCGTGAAAGACTTTCATTTGCCGTTACGCACGACTTAGCATAGTAAAAGAGAATCGTTCAGTTCTTATCCGCCTGCAACAACTAAAGTCTTCACAGGTGTGGTCTTTAATTCGATAGAACTTAAGGTTTAAGCGTTATAGCATGACGGCTGTCACGGCTCCAAGGCATGCATGTAGTCTGCATGATCTATAGACATTGATCTGGGGGAGAGAGATTTTATCGGTGACCCAGCCGTCCACCCACAATGTCCGGCCTAAACGGACTTTTTCTCACCCCCCAGAAACCCGAACCCCCCCCCCCGCAAAGCAAGAGGACTAGATTGAACACTGGTCTGTATGCCATACACCCATCCAGTACTTTGACAACGCTTCATATTATACTTCGCTGAGTCTGTTTAGTTGAGTTGTCTACATGTAATCGTACTCGTAAAATCAAATTTCTGAAGGGGCACTAAAGAGCTAAGCACAGGGTAACTGCTAATTCACGGCGCTGCGTCAGTCATGGGGGGGGGTTTGATAATTTTCGGTTAATCGCATTGGTTGGACGTGGTGTCGATTCCAACAAGACATTTTCTAACCATGTGGCTTCCGCAGTTTGCAGATCAGCCTAGTGTTGTGTAATGTGTATACGGGATAATCTTAGGATCAAGTTTTGTTTTCCGCGAGTTCATACGTACCAGAGCATTGTAACTTCTCTTCTCATTGGCATCACTGGGGGGGGGGGAGATCTGCCAAAACTATGTAATACGTATGCTAGTATATTTTTATATATATATATATATATGTGTGTGTGTGTGTGTGTGTGTGTGTGTGCCGCATTGATCGGTATAGGTGCTTCAACATTCTCTTTTAATTTTTTAACGAGTCGTAAAAAGACATTTGCCATCAGCATATTCAGTGGCGGCGCTAGGGGGGCTAAGCCCCCCCTAAACGTGGCTCAGCCCCCCCAAAGCAAAAAGCTGAAAATGTCTAAAACGGCTTACTTCGTAATAAGGAAACTAGACAATGCCCAACGGCAAGGAAATCAACTATATTATCATAGTTTTCTTCATGAGACACCGATCTACGCTGTCAGACAGATCAGAGGATGGCGGCGCCTGGACCGGGATGCGTTCAACGCGGCTGTTCTCGCTGTTCCTGCCTTTTCGGACCCAAGTCAACTGCGTGACTCGTCTGCCGAGGAACTATTCGACATCTATGAGCGATCGACCACGGAGATCCTCGATCGTCTACTTCCATCGCATCCAGCGAAGCTACGATCACGTCCTCTTTCTCCCTGGTTCAACGGAGAATGCCACTCAATTCGCCGTCACACCCGTCTGCTTGAGCGAACCTATCGCCGCACGCGTTCGCCAGCCGATCATCTGAAGTGGGTCCGATCCGTGCGCTCCATGCACCGTCGCTTCAGGGAGATAGAGGGCCAATACTGGGAGCGTAAGATCTCTTCCAACGCTGGAGATGCCAGACGATTGTGGTCCACCTTCAAGGATCTCCTGGGACGACCTCAACCTTCCTCCACCGCAGCGCCTCCACCGTTCACGGCAGCTGACTTCGCCAGCCATTTCGCCTCCAAGATCGACATGGTGCGTCGGGATACCGATGGGTTTCCTCTTCCGGAATGTCCGCCTACCGATTGCCGTCTCTCCAGCCTCGACCTCGTCTCTGAGCTCGATCTACGTCGCCTCATCCTCTCCTCTCCGCCAAAGTCATCTGAATTGGACACTTTGCCTCCGTTCCTCATACAGGAATCCATCGACATCTTGCTTCCTTTCCTGACTCTCATGTGTAATGCCTCGCTTCGTGATGGCATTCTACCTGCTTCCCAGAAACGGTCGATCATCGCGCCGATCCTGAAGCAGCCGGGACTTGATCCTCTTCTACCGTCTAGCTATAGACCTATAGCTAATGTCACATTTTTATCTAAAATTATCGAAAAGCTTGTTGCTTCTCAACTGTTCAGATATCTAGACTCTAATTTGCTTCTTCCACCTTTCCAATCTGGCTTCCGTAAGGGACACTCCACTGAGACCCTTCTTCTCCATCTTCTCACTGAGGTCTATAGCGCTATAGACAGATCGCAGGTCACCCTATTGGCCCTCTACGACGTGAGTGCTGCCTTCGACACTGTTGATCACACCATTCTTATTCGCCGACTTTCCACTTCTTTTGGCATCTCTGCTCTGCCCCTTGACTGGTTAACTTCCTATCTAACAGACCGCTCCTCTTCCACTGTCTTTCTCTCCACTCGCTCCCCTTGGATCCCCGTTCCAGTCGGCCTTCCGCAAGGTTCTGTTCTAGGGCCCTTGCTCTATATCCTCTTCACTGCGGACATTAACTCTTTGCTCGCTTCTTGTTCACTGCGAAGCCACTCCTATGCAGATGATGTGCAGTCATACTCCCATTGCTTTGCAGAGGACGCTGCCAAAACTGTCCGCCTTATGGTCTGCGCTTCTGACACCCTTACTTCCTGGCTCTCGTCAAATCGACTGCGACTTAATTCTCTGAAGACGCAATTCATATGGCTGGGAACTCGCCAGCAGCTGGCCAAGATTGACTTGGCTGCTCTCGCACATGAGTTTCCTCTTGTAACTTTCTCTACCTCGGTCCGTGACCTTGGAGTCATCTTAGACCAAGAACTCTCCTTCTGTAAGCACATATCTTCCCTGTCACGTGCCTGCTATTACCAAATTCGACAGCTGCGCGTTGTTGCTCGCTCTCTCTCATTCACTGCATCCTCTACTCTTGTCCATGCCTTTGTCTGCAGCCGCTTAGATTACTGCTCTTCTCTTTATGTCGGCCTCCCACAGGTCCGCCTGAACTCCTTGGTTAGGGTCCTTCGATCTGCAGCACGCTTGGTTGGTGGCATCTCCCGGTTCGATCACGTTTCTGCCTTCATGAGGGACGACCTCCACTGGCTCCCACTGCAGCAACGCATTGCTTACAGAGTTTCGTGTATTGCTTGGCGCTGCATCCTGTCTCAAGCTCCATCATATCTATGTGCACTTTTTACTCCTGTCTCCGTTTCTCTGGGCCGCCGTTCGCTGCGGTCAGCTGCCCGCGGTGACTATGTTGTCCCTTTTTGTCGTACCGCTACTATGCAGCGAAGAGCTTATTCCGTGGTGGGTCCAGCTATCTGGAATGGCTTCCCTACGGCTCTCCGTTCTCTTCCTCGTGACTCTGCTGGCTCTTTCTACCGTCTTCTAAAGACCTTTCTTTTTGACCAGGCTTGGGTTGGGAGCGCCTCTGAGTAGAGATCTTGAAGAGGCGCTATATAAATTTATGTGATTGATTGATGTGATTGATTGATAGTGTAGATGCTTATGCCATTGGCGGCACCAGGGGAGGGGTTAGGGGGCTAAGCCCCTAAATGTGACTCAGCCTCATCCCAAAGCAAAAAGCAATGAATGTCCATGTAACGGCTTAAAAGTTATTATTATTATCTTATTTTTCGGACCTCAACTGCGGCGGACGGTCATACATCGACACTCATGTGAGATATCAATTGCGACTGAGCTCGACTCCCGGACATCGACTCTCTCTGCGACTAAATATTAGCAATTTAGCATGCACACAGTCCTCTTATTTATGCCCAAATGGAGCTGCAGGGAACAGAGGGCTGAGGTCCGGGCTGGTCTGAGGTCCGAACCGGTCTGGCGGGGGAAATGAACAGAGATCCGTGATAGCGGGGCAGGGGGTTGAGGTACCGACCGGTCTGAGGTCCGGACGGGTCTGGAAGAGGGAAGAGGACTGGAGGGTTTGAACTGGCGGGATAAGAGGCTGAGATCCGGAACAGTCTGAGCCCGGGCTAGCGGGGGAAGGGGCTGGAGGTCCGAAGCGGCGGGGGGAAAGAGGGCTGAGGTCTGCGCGGGGGGCAAAGGGACTGAGGTTCGGACCGGTGTGAGTCCGGGCTGGCGGATGAAGGGGGGGCTGAGGTTTGGCCCGGTGTGAGTCCGGGCTGGCGGAGAAAGGGGCTGAGATTCGCAAGGACAGCATTTTTTGATTTCGCTACAATAGCGCGTCGATGCTTATATACTAATATAATGCGCCGCAGACCGTGATGAGGTTATGTGCGCCATGTCCGGCCCGCCGGCCTCTTGAGAGGCTACGCCGGTAGTCCTACACAACTATACATTGGGAAACGGGGTGTTCATTTAGCACCAGCAGTAATGGGCGGACACTTGGGGATCAGGGGACGGTCCACGAGACCCCGATGTTTGTGATTGTGGACGGAGATGCTGCTCCCCAATATTTCAAAAATATTGGGGGAGCAGCCGTGATGAGGTTATGTGCACCATGTCCGGCGTGCCGGCCTCTTGAGGGGCTACGCCCGGTACGCCGGTAGTCCTACACAACTATACATTGGGAAATGGGGTGTTCATTTAGCACCAGCAGTAATGGGCATAAAAGACGATTGAAATCCGCAAAAGCCACGTCACAAGTGACAGAGCGGACCAGATGCTTCAAGGTGTCATGATGTGGAGCAGACATGCACATTGCACAGGCCGGTCAGGACAGACCTGTGGAGAGAGTCTGGGGAAAGCGTGTGACACAACGGGCATTGACCAACGTTGTCCTTCATGCCTCTTTTCCACGATTCTCTTCAATCAGATAAGGTGGTCTAGGTGCTCCAATATGTTAATGGTATGGAGCAGACCTGCTGACCGGACCGGTTAAAGCTGGGCATGCAGCATGACACGAGACAGACTCAGACAGAGAGTGGCGTCGGACTCTTACGGGCATTGAGCCCTATGAAATTGATGATTGTATTGTATTGTATCTATAAATTTATAAAGCGCTTCTCACAGTGCACACCAATCAGAGGCGCTTCCAGTACGTTAGACCAAGAGAGAGAAAAAATATTCTTGAGAAATCGAAAAGAGGCATTTGGCCCACCAGTTAATATGGAGGAACGCGTTGAAGGAGGAAGCTGGTTCCACAATGCCAGGCCAATGAGAGCAAAGGCACGCATTTTAGCCATGGCAGTCCTAGCTCGCGGGACGAAGAGATCATGCCGATTAAAGGAGCATAGCGGGCGAGAGAAGTGGCCGAGGTCGGCAGATGGATGAGGTCACATGATGACGATGAGTAACGGGCGGAGACTTGGGGGTCAGAGAACGGTCCACGAGACCCCAAAGTTTGCGATTGTGGACGGAGATGCTGCTCCCCAATATTTCAAAAATATCTAAAAAATGTCATTATAAATTTCTAGAGTAAGCTTATTACCTACTGTTTGTCCATCATGAACAATTTTGCTAGGACGACAGCAAAAATGATATACCCTTGCAGCGTGGAATTCGATTATTTATACAACATGGAGGAACATTATTTAACTCATAAACCATTTCTTTTAGCAATGAAATAATTATGAGAAATTTGTTGAGATGACAGCTTAAAATGTTGCCATTAAAGTGCTGATATCCAAAAAATTTAAACAATGGCCTACAAGTGGACACTTTTAAAGTCATAATCCACAACTTTCAGCATTGAAATGATGAGCTAGTTAGTAAAAATTGCAGCCAAAAATGCTGTTATTGCATTGTGGAAACTCAAATTTTTTTCAGGACTTTAGAGCCTGAAACGTGTTCCTGTCGATGTCAACAGCGAAAAACGCGCTGGTTTCTGGGGCTCCGCCCCAGACCCCTCTGGGGGAGCTTACGACGCTCCCCCAGACCCCCTAGTCGGTATGAGCTTCGTGCATTCGGCACTCGCAGCTTCGGGTCTCCAGCGCATGCAAAATTACCGCCCTTAAGGAAAATATTCTACTTGCCTTTCTAGGAGGAATGGCCTGGGGTTTCAGCCCCCAAACCTGAAATCCGGGCCCCGCCACTGGTTGTACCCGTAAAATCTCCTACATATGACATGTCCCTAGGGTTTTTCTATATAGTAGGCCTACCCATATGATAGTATAGTAAGTATACTTATAAACTTGTTAGGCTATAGGCCTAACCTTTAACTTCTGTGATTATACTGAAGACTAAGCCCATTTCTTTTACAATAAAATTTTGACATTCTTATACTGGTAGCTAGTCTGCGACTCTGCAAAACGACTTCTTATTTAAGTTTTCATGATTTTATCGTTCATAAATAGCTGGCAAAAAGAGCCTTAAAAGGGCTCAAATTGAGGTCAACAGAGCTAAAAATGCGTTGGCGGCTGGGGCTCCGCCCCAGACCCCGCTGGGGGAGCTTACGACGCTCCCCCAGACCCCCTAGTCGGTATGGGCTTCGTGCCTTCGGCACTCGCAGCTTCGCGCCTTCGGCACTCGCAGCTTCGCGCCTTCGGCGCTTCATAAAAATGGCCTAATTGCGCTTAGGGTTTCAGCCCCCCCCCCCAAACCTGAAATCCTGGCGCCGCCACTGAGCATATTATACCAAAATTCAGTATGCTACTGCATTTCTCATTGTATTGGCTTGCATCTGTGTAAAAAATTCATTTCCAAAGTCTGCCTCAGAGTTCACCACGTAGTGACGTAGCCTACTGCATCTTAACCAACTGGTAGATCTAATTCAATGCCCCTCCCCTCACTCCCCAAGCAATACTCGCCGTGATCTCGTTCAGTGGAGGCGTTTATCGATATGCTGTACGTGTTATGCACCCCAAAACATTTTTTTATTTTTCAAGCTCTTCACCAGCTGGTCCAGAGCATTGGAAATCGATGCGAGTTAGGCTAAGTCGAATGTGGTTTGTCTATAATAATAGGGGAAGACCTCTTGCTAGTGATTCTTTCTTTATCGGATTGGCCCATAAGCGGATTGGACATCTCAATGACCTATTTTCAGCGGATGTCCATGCCAAATGAATTTGAGGCGCATGTCTGCGCGCGTGCGTGCGTACATGCGTACATGTGTGCGTGTTCGTGAGTGTGTGGGTGGTGCATGTGTACGTGTAGGTTACGACTTTATTAGCACGCTTACTAATTTTTCATTGAGGTAATTTTTGTTTAGATCGTTTAACAGTGTACGGACCTATAGGTCTACGTGTGTGTGTGTGTGTGTGTGTGTGTGTGTGTGTGTCTCATTTGGTGATTAGGCTATGCATGGAGATTTAGAAAAGTCCATGCTTACTTTACATAGGTGCTCCGCTTTTTTTGGGTGCCTGTAGGCTATGCATTCTTTTATGTATCATGTAGGCCTATCGCAAATGCCACATCCGATTAATTTTTATGAATTCCTATGTATACTTATGTTTGTTCAACTTTGTTGGCGAGTTTGTACGAGTAAACTAATGTATAGCCTACGTGTTTATTGTTTAAGCCATATGACGTGTAGCAAGTAGGCCTCTGTAGGCCTATGCAAGGATGCACATAATTATTATGCATATTGCATTGCAGCATTGTATAGGTATGTATTGTTATAGGCCTATGTCAATTTGCATGACGTGTGCGTGTATATCTAGCGATGAGAGAATGGACACTCCCAGTTCTTTTCAACTCATCAACAGTTCTGAGTCATAAGCATGTCGCGTTCTTCATGAGGCCTTTAGTTAGTATCATTATGTATGTAGCTTACGTGCGTATGTGCATTTGTTATAGCGCCCCTTCAAGATTACTACTCAGAAGCGCTCCTGTCTACAAAGCAGACACTGAATCGGAGTTTTACGCCAAAGCGCTGAGCAATTGCAAGTTACGGACTTGCCCAAGGCCCCTACGGTACGCGGCAACTTGAGGTGGATTCGAACCTGCAACACTTCGGCTGCAAGGCAACTAACATACCCCTTACGCCACCACGTCTCACGATAATTTATAATTTATCATTTTTACATAGGCTACCTATGCAAGACTAATAATAATACAATGTTGCTAGTCTTTTGTAAACTAAATATTGAGAAGCTTTACCAATGATGAGTTGCATGCATGAGTATAAAAAATATATGACCTTCGTGTATGATTATGATTTATTATTTGTGTGGATAATTTATAGCATGTACTGTACTTGATGTCTGATGGCGGCGATCATAGTTATGATAACTAGTTCTATTACAGGCCAACTACGCTGAACGATGAATTCATTGACAAGTTATAACAGGGTCGAGATTGCTTACAGTCGCTATAGAAAAGTGTGTGACAAGACGTTAAGAATCTTGTAACACGCATTTATACAACTATAGGAAAATAATTTATTGATCATTAACGTCGCTGTAGTATACTACTGGAGCGCGGTGGTGTAGCAGGTATGTTCGTTGCCTTGCAGCCGGAGGGTTGCAGGTTCGAATCCACCTTAAGTCGCCGCGTAAGGACCTTGGGCAAGTCTTTCACTCGCAATTGCTAAGCGCTTCGGCGTGAAACTCCGATGCAGTTTCCGCGCTGCAGTCGGGAGCGCCTCTGAGTAGTGAGCTTGAATGCGCGCTATATAAGTTATATAGCGCGCATTCAAGCAAGTGCACATACAAAGAAATGCTAAGCTAGTTAATTTTTACCAGTGTTGTGTCATAACAAAATATGACTATCGTTGCCCTCCTTATTTTAGTCAGACCTGCGACTGGCACTCCCACAGTAAGCCTACGCGACGGAGAGTTGATGTCGACCTCACCCTATAGGCTTAATATAGGCCTACCGTTTACTATATAGGCATTAGCAATTTCTAAGAAAGGCAAATTTAGCTTCCGTGTCACGACTTGCCAAAGTCTACTGACCACACCACGGTCACAATGCACAATGCACTTATTGTGGACAGGTTAATTGACAATGCAGTCTCGGCCTAACTCTCATTTTCAGGGTTCACTGAACGAAGTCACGATCACTGTCGAGAAGTCACAGCAAGTCGCGAATACTCCCAACACGCTTCACGCAAGAGGGAACACATTAATGACTCAGCGAGTTGCCTATAGTCGCTAAGCTTAAGCAGCTCTAGCAGAAAAGGGTAGCCTAAGCGAATTATTGAGAACCGTGGGCCTAAGGCTAATGCCACATTGTCATTCCAGGGGTCGCCAGGTTCTATCACTGACATTTTCAACTATTGGCGGATTAAAATACCTACGCTAGGCCTAAAGTCTTAAATAGGCCTACTACAATAGGTTAAAGATTATCAATGCGGTCCGCTTGTTTTTCTACACCGATCATCTGTGCTTATGTATCAACGCGGTGGAGTAGGCTAGTGGTGGGTTCGGTGCCTTCAAAACGGGCAGAGGTGGTGAAGGATCTCACCCAAGTTATGATCAATTTGTTTATTTATTCTATTTAGATCTATTTCTCACATTTGCTGTAGCGCCCATTCAAGCTCGCTACTCAGAGGCGCTCCCAACTACCGCGCGGATACTGCATCGGAGTTTGACGCCGAAGCGCACGAGCAATTGCGAGTGAAGGACTTGCTCGAGGTCCCGATATACGCGGCGACTTGAGGTGGATTCAAGCCTGGAACCGTCCGGCTCCAAGGCACCGAACCCACCACGCCTCCACCGCGTCCCATAATAATGATAATAATTCCCGAATTGAATATCTGATATAAGCCGTGATCAGAATGAGAAACGGTGTCAACCGGTCACAGAGAAACAGCAAGTAAACAGAGTCATACATAATGACATCGTAGTGACTAGGAATAGAAGAAGACAGAATGAGGGAACTGGAGAAGGAGGAGAAGGAAAAGGAGGAGGAGTAGGACAAGGAGAAGGAGGAGTAGGAAAAAGAGGAGAAGAATAAGAAATAATAGAAGATAACAAGACGGAGCAGAAGGAAGAGAAAGGGAGACGGGGGAGAAGAAGGGGAAAGGAGGAAGGGAAGTTAAGGAAAAGAAGGAGGAGAAGGAGAGGAAGGAGGAAATGGGACGAAGAGGAGGATGGGAGGAGAAAGTGGAGAACAAGGGGGAGCATAGGAAGAGGAAGAGATGGGGAGAAAGAGATGAAGAGGAGCATGGGCAAGAAGGAGGAGGGGGAGGATAAGGAATCACAATTGCAATCTCCAAATTTCTAGGGCGCCACTCGAAACCAAGCGTAGGGCACCAGCTTACTCAAGAGCGCCGTGTCAAGCCAAGAGGGTTGACCAAAAGAGTAATCCGAGGGAGATCATGGTCCGGTTACCAAAGAATCAGATGACGGTTGATGAAGGGACATCATTGAGTTAGCCCTCCCCCTCGCTGCTCGATCTTCGCATCGACAGCATAGACCTATAATAAAATGCACACTGTACAAATTGTTTTTCAAACTCAGTTCGCTAGTTGGCGCTACTAGAATATGAATGTTGCAACATTATTAATTTATCTTTCTCTCTCATGACATCAGCAAACATTTGACGGTGAGACCCTTGCGACCTTTGCAATGACTGCAGTCTGTAACCACTAGATGATGATGATGATGGCGATGGTGATGATGATGGAGATGATGATAATGATGATGATGATGATGATGGTGGTGGTGGTGGTGATGGTTGTGGTGGTGGTAGTTGTGGGGGTGGTGATTGTGATGGTGGTGATGATGATGATGATTGACGACGACAACGATGATGACGACCATGGGCGGATCCAGGGGTAGGCCTAATCCGCCCACGCCCCTACTTTACAATTACACAAAATGTCCCCGTTCCTAAACAGCGCGGTGTCAGCCTCTTACGCATTGGCCCTCTCCGTTAACCACGTCTCATGCGACTCTGCGAAAGTGCGGCGGACCGCGGTTCGCTTCCGGAAAGTTTATTTTTTCAGAAATTTTAAATGTCTGGCTAGCACCATAGGCTAGTAGCACGACGGTCCACACACGGGGTCCCAATCAAAGGATATATAATGACCTTTTTGCTAGTTTTAACAGTACTGTACAGAAGTGCTTCTACAAAACTGCAACTGCACAAATCCATTTAGAACTGCACATTTTGTGTACAACTGCACAGTCTGCACGTTAAAAAGCCCTGACAAGAGTGACAATAAGCTTACCTTATATTACACTGCATTACATTCTTTTCTTCGTTATCAACTGGTAGGCCTATACCCAAGCGCATCTTCCCGCTGTTTCAAAACCACTTTATTTTCTCTGTGTTTCGCACCGGGGCGCCACTGATTGGTGTGAACTCTATAAAATGTTTGGTAGGCCAATGATACGATTAAAATAATTATAGAAGAAATAAATAATAAACAAACCATACAACTGGGCGACATTTATATTTACATACATGTTTACAGCTGGATTTCCTGTTTTTATAATCTACATGTTTATGACACTAGGTTGTATTGATATGATTCAAAACTCGCTGTTCAACGCCATCGTTCAAATAAACTTTATTAAGTGCACGAAAGGGTGATTAAAAAAACCCCACGAACTACTAAAAACTCGCCAGCTTCGCCGTTAACCAATTTTGCACCTAACCTCAGGTGGGATGGTACGGTATTTATTAGGGACTTGTTTTAAGTCGACTACGGTGACCCATGTTTTGACCTCCGGTCGTAGGATACAGATGTCACGCTGCCTGGACAACTCTGACCCTAATGATAGAGCGCCATCATCCTCAGATGCAGGCACCACGGGGATTTCATCTGGTTCGGGTGTAAACACCGTGGAAGGCAATGGACAAAATGGTGCTAACCTTTCACTTGAGGAGAGGTTAGAGAAATGGAAAACTGGCGTCAATCCCAATGTTCTGAGTGGTAATGAACAGTTGATACACAACTCTCATCTGAAAGCAGTTGAGGTATTTGTGTTACAGAATTTATCATATTTTTTTAAAGATGCAAGTTATAGATGAATTACATGAGCAGTTTGGCTATTGCATTGTCGAGCCATCATCGCTTGCAAGCTCCATTGCCTCACAGGTTTCCACTCCAAAGTAAAGACTCACCTTTCAAGAAATCTTGCACTGTCGTACTTGTCTTCCTTTTGCATTCAAATCTTTCTTTCTCGTTCTAAATAAAAATCCGCCTTGGTTGCCTTTCTGCCTCTTTGTCCTTGTCTTCTACCTTTATTTTTTTGATTTTATGTTTTCATTTGAGTTCACGTGCTAATTAATGAACAAGTTGGCTTGTTGTAATACACTGCTTTTGGAATTTATAGGTTATGAACTATAGGGACCTTGGGCAAGTCCTTCACTCGCAATTGCTCAGCACTTTGGCGTGAAACTCCGATGCAGTGTCCGCTCTGCAATGCGGGAGCACCTCTGAGTAGAGAGCTTGAAGGGATGCTATGACAAGTGCACATACAACAACCAAACAAACAATGATTGCAATCATGGGTGGCTATGAATTCATAAGCCCAGCATGGTAGAGAGATGAGTTTTGAGTCCAATTGCTTCCTTTAGTAAATCGAGGTAATAATTTGAATGCAGGGACTGTGGGAAGATCAGGCTACAAGGGTGATGATTGTTTCTTTGTTTTGTATCATGCTGTCTCTATCTACTCGATCTTACCTAGCTGTTAAGCCCTACTCCTCATGTGCTTTTCTCAACTCCCCTTACTTCTCTCGTGGCCTTACACACTGGGAACATCTCTGAACGGTTTACCCTGATATAGAGGTATTATATAATTACTGTAATACAATACAATAGGGCCTACAATACGTCTGGAGACCAGGGATAATGAAGTTGCTAACACATCCTACTCATAGTTGCCTTTCTCTGTTGAATTATTAGAATGCTGCTTTTTCTGTCGTCATATCAACCCACATTCTAATTTCTTGTGCAAAACTTGTTGTTGATAGTGGTTTTGCTATGTAGTTCATAGTCAAGCTCATTGTTTGGTTTCTTGAAATATTCTTATAATGTTTACTCGTGCATGGGCAACTGCATTCCAGTATGCATAGAAATGTTGACTTATGAAAATGGCAGACCTTGTGTATGCAAATAAATAATTTTTCCCCACTAAACTGTATCATGCGTGACAGTCATGGTCTTTTGGCAACGTAACACAACTGTCTTGATTCAAACTCCAGTGCCTTTGACGAGTTTTAAAGGCACCATATAAATGCTTAGATACGTGCATGACATTGCATGTGGTATACTGCTGCTCAATACATTGGAAATTACTTGAGAAATTTTAAAATATTTATTTAAGCAAATTTCTTTGATGGGATGTTTTCTGTTCTGCACAGCTTCAAATGTTCTTTGAAAGCAATGATCCTTCTCTGGTTTGGTGTAGCTCTGTTATTAGCATACAACGGTAGTTTTTCTGCTGCTTGTTTTTGCTGCTCGGAGGTGTTGAAAATTATGCTAAGGTTTCTGTATCACTGGCGGTTCATTGTACTCGTGTGGTGATTATGTTCTTGTAAATTTCAGTTTAAAAATTGGATGACGAGTAGCAATGCTTGAAACAATCAAATAAATTTAAAAAAATGCAGTTCTTCTGCTTATATAACATGCTGGGGGGTCTGTGCTTGCTTGAGAGTTGGAGTTGGTAGCACTGTTGAAATTTTGGGTGTAGCTAAACATTTCTGTGTAACTGCCAAGCAGTTTGTAAACTAGAACTGCTGTTTGCGAATTGTTTACTGTTCATTTACACAATTCATAATTACAATATACAATAAACTATTGGTTGGCTTTCCAAAAGTTTCTCTCCCCTCTTCAGTCTGTTTTAAATGTTGCAGCCAGACTAATAGCCTGACTTCTTTGCTCGTCCCACATCTGTGCCTAAATGTTTGACCACCTTCATTGGCTCCCCTTGCTACTGGGGCTCAACTTTTCCCCATCAATTTGCCAGGTCGTACACTGGCCAAACTCCAAAGTATCTATGTGACATAATCCGTCTGCCAACTGTGGCCACTTCTCTTCGCCCATTCTGGTTCTTTGATACTCACAATTTCTTCGTCATGCGAGCAAGGACTGCCATGGCTAAAACGTGAGCTGCTGCTTTCATTGACCATGAACTGTGGAACCAGCTTCCTCCTCTTTTGACGTTCTCCTCCTTATTGACTGGTGGACCAAGTGCCTATTTTCGCTGTCTCAGGACCACTTTTTTTCTCTCTCTTGGTCTCTGGCACTGGGAGCACCTCTGATTGGTGTGCACTGTGAGAGGGGCTATACAAATTTATGGATATGATACAATACAATACATATGGCTATAATTAGGATGTAATAAAAATTTTGTGTGCCTTCTGTTGGAATTGTTTGGGGGAGAGAGAGACTGAGGATTGGCGATTCATGGAGGGAAACAAAGACTGACTGAGGATAGGATCATAGGAGATACATAGAGACTGTGGTATAGACAGAGACTGAGGTAAGAGGCAGAGACTGAGGTAAAGGCACACACTGAGGTAAAACGCAGTAAGACAAAGGCAGGAACATGGTAAAGGCGTGTAACTAAAGCCATGAGCAAGCATATATATGGCCAGAGGCGCGCAGACAAAGGCAGAGGACGACCGAAACGTGGCACGGACAGAGATGCAGCTGCATACAGTCAGAGAGAGAAACAGGAAGGGCGACAGAGAAAATGAGGCAGACACAAGGAGAGTCAGCAGCTATGCCGACCAGTGACTCTCTGCCTGGGCTCTTGCTTGCCTGAGCGTTTGCCTGCCTTAGATTTTGCCTGCCTGCTTGGGCTTGTGCATGCTCGGGGGTCTGTGCTTGCTTGGGCCTGTGCTTGCTTGGCCCTGTGCTTGCTTGGGCGGTTGCCTGTCTGGCTGGCAGACAGCCGGACAGAGGCAAAGGCTGATGCAGAGAGTGGTAGACCCAGTGGTAGACCCAGTGTGGCTTAGGCACGGATGCAAGGCAGGCTGAGAGGCAGATAAACAAAGACAAGGCCGGTAGTCAGAGAGGCAGGAGAGGCAGCCAGTATAGCCAGTGCAGGGCGGTACAGGCACAGGCACAGCGAGCAGAACAAAGCCAGGTGCAGGATGACTAAGGTAGAGAGAGGCAGGGAGGTAAAAATAGCAGCATGTAGACAAAGACGCGGCTAGGGGCAAATATGCACAGCCAGAAAGACAGCCAGACAAAGAGAGACATATATGGACACTGACAGGCGGAGAAAGATAGCGAGAGATACAGCGAGACAGAGGCATAGGCACAGGCAAATAAACAAGTGCACCTGCAGTGAGCCGGACAGAAATTATTGCCAGCATTCCCTGCTGTATAGATTAAATTTAATACAGTTATATATGGCAACATTATAATATGTGCAATATCAACTAATGCCTAAAAGACCTAACTCAAAAATAATTAGGTCAGTTCACGGACACAATGTCATGACTGTCCTCCACAATTCCACCAACAAACATTGGAAAGATCTTGACTGTCCTCTGATAGAGAGAGCTCTGGCACTGCAGTCTCGTGGACACTTCTCAGCTAACCTGCTCTGGCATATTGCAAACTGCATGTCGTTTACACTGCTTCCAGAGTTTGAACATTGGTATTCCATAGAATCTATGAAATGGCAACGTTGTGGTCTTAACAATATTCCCTCCAAGCTGTGCTGCAGTGGGTAAACGGACATTATCCCCCCTGGACACTATCCCCCCCGGACACTATCCCCCCCGGACATTATCCCCCCCGGACATTATCCCCCCCGGTTTTTTGTAGGACATTATCCCCCCCGGACATTATCCCCCCTTCATGTACAAATCAGGGTAAGCGTCGTGAGGGTCGGTTAGGTTCAGGATAAGAGTCGTGAGGGTCGGTTAGGGTCAGTGTAAGCATCGTGAGGGTCGATTAGTGTCAGTGTAAGCGTCGCGAGGGTCGGTTAGGGTCAGTGTAAGCGTCGTGAGGGTCGGTTAGGGTCAGTGTAAGCGTCGTGAGGGTTGGTTAGGGTCAGTGTAAGCGTCGTGAGGGTCGGTTAGGGTTAGTGTTAGGGTTAGTGTCGTCATTAGATGAATGAACGAATTGGAATCGTATACAGTCAGTAGGCCCACAAAGGTTTGTTAACGTGATTTGAACTTCGTAGACTTATTAGCGCCAATCATTTTTAGGTAATAGACTGGGGGGGATAATGTCCTACTTCGGGGGGGATAATGTCCGGGGGGGACAATGTCCGGGGGGGATAGTGTCCGGGGGGGATAGTGTCCAGGGGGGATAATGTCCTACAACCGCTGCAGTGTGACTGCACAACAGTTAGAAACTCCACTGTCCTCACATTTCTGATTTCGTCGAACACCATAAATTTATCAAAAATCTGTTCATATTGCAAGACTTTGAGAAGTCCATGCACTGCAGTTCTCTTTCATATAATTTTGTCTTCTCCTATTCGCTGTGCAATTCTGTCTGGTAGTATCTCTTCGGGGAACGGACATTTACCCCCCCGGACATATTCCCCCCCGGACATATTCCCCCCCGGACATTTACCCCCCCGGACGTTTTCCCCCCCGTTTTGGACTAGGACATTTACCCCCCCGGACAATTTCCCCCCCTCTGTACATATTATAGGTTAGGCATCGTGAGGGTTGGTTAGGTTCAGGTTAGGCATTGTGAGGGTCGGTTAGGGTCAGGTTATGCATCGTGAGGGTCGGTTAGGGTTAGTGATAGGGTTAGTGCAGTCATTCATTAACATAGGTTAAGCATCGTGAGGGTCGGTTAGGGTCAGGTTAGGCATCGTGAGGGTTGGTTAGGTTCAGGTTAGGCATTGTGAGGGTCGGTTAGGGTCAGGTTATGCATCGTGAGGGTCGGTTAGGGTTAGTGATAGGGTTAGTGCAGTCATTCATTAACATAGGGACCCTTATAGGGGGGGGGAATGTCCTAGGTCGGGGGGGAAAACGTCCGGGGGGGTAAATGTCCGGGGGGGAATATGTCCGGGGGGGAATATGTCCAGGGGGGGAAATGTCCTACATCCATCTCTTCGCCCTTCAATCTTCTCAGTACCTGATTCTTCTCCCAAGGGGCCTTGCGCACTGGGAGTGCTTCTGAACGGTTCTCTGCACTAGAGGTGTTTTACAAATGTTCGAATACAAAACATAACAAGTTCTTAAAAATTGCTGGTTCTGTAGCTGTGCGACCTTTACAGATAGGTTGTCTCATTGTTATAATGTTTTTGTAGTGTTACCCCTTAAGCCACAGCACCTGGAAACGGACATTATCCCCCCCGGACATTATCCCCCCCGGACATTATCCCCCCCGGACATTATCCCCCCCGTACAAAAGCCCCCCTCGGACATTATCCCCCCGGGGTAGGACATTATCCCCCCCCCGGTCTATGATAACATTACCTAAAAATGATGCATGCATGCATGCATGCATGTATGTATGTATGTATGTATGTATGTATGTATGTATGTATGTATGTATGTATGTATGTATGTATGTATGTATGTATGCATGTATGTATGTATGTATGTATGTATGTATGTATGTATGCATGTATGCATGTATGTATGCATGTATGTATGTATGCATGTATGCATGTATGTATGCATGTATGCATGTATGCATGTATGCATGTATCTGTGTATGCATTTATGTATGTATGTAACTATGTATGTAGTTATGCATGTATGTATGTATGTATGTATGTATGTATGTATTAGGGTGATTTTAAGGTACGTGTGAAATTTTCAACTTGAATATTTTGTATCGACCAAGTCAAATTAGCGTGCCAATTCATGAATAGCCTCCATATCCAAAATTATATCTTAATAGCTCAACATTTAGGACTTGCGCAAAGCGACCAAAGTTAGGAGCCGGGTTGCATTATAGGCAATTTATCATGATTTCGATACGTGGCTCTACTGTAGATCACTAGCAGCAGGAAAGCCTCTCACATTTTCAATGCTCTCGCTGTATCCAATCTATGTGCAGCACCAGCTGGCGAGCTCATTATCAGTCCTGCTGCGATTCATCGAGCAAGAAAGGATAATCGTGCAGCTCTAGCAGCAGAGATTCATGAATCCTTCGATCCGAAAGTTCCTCTTACTATTCACTGGGATGGCAAGATCATGCCAGATGCTACAGGGACAGGACGAGGGTGTGTTGATCGCCTCCCGATAATGGTATCTGGTAAGGAGGTGACCAAGCTATTGGCCATCCCCAAACTCCAATCTGGTACAGCTGCCGTCATGTCGGATGCGTGTATGGCCGAGATAAGATGTTGGGCATTAGATGACAGAATCGTGGCCATGTATTTCGATACAACGGCGAGTAACACGGGTTGCAAGGGCGGCGTATGCATCAGGCTGGAAACAGAAT
Organism: Lumbricus rubellus; assembly: GCA_945859605.1. NCBI lineage: Eukaryota > Metazoa > Annelida > Clitellata > Crassiclitellata > Lumbricidae > Lumbricus > Lumbricus rubellus. The sequence goes on along the minus strand of OX243811.1, from coordinate 9,136,195 downwards.
TGGGAAAGGACCTATTGAACCTTGCTTGCCGTCATCATATATCTGAAATCGTTCTGGAAAAGGTGTTTTCACTGCATGATTCTGCAAAGTCTCCAAAATTGGAACTCTTTGTTCATTTCCGAGACTTCTGGCCACAAATTGATCAGACCAAATATCGCACAGGAATGGAGGATAAAGATGCAGTACATCACATCACAGAAATTCGGGATAATGTCATCAGCTTCGCATTGCAGCAACTGAGTACTGATTATTACAGAGATGACTACAAAGAGCTACTAGAGCTGACGGTCATTTTCTTAGGAGGAATTCCGCCGAGAGGAATAAAGTTCAGGTACCCAGGGGCAGTTCATAGAGCAAGCTGGATGGCACGTGCGATCTATGCTATCAAGATGTGGCTTTTCAGAGATCAATATCCCATTCAACAACGTCAGAGCTCAGAGAGGGCATCTCGAACATCCTACTCTAAGAAGGTGTGGAATCATTTTAGTTCGAGTGTCACTTTTTGTAACAACAATTTACGTGAAGTACTGGTTCACATGTGCCTCACCTAAAGAAGCCCCAAGGAACGATCTTGAATTCTTGAAGGCAATCCACACTTATCAAGACAAGGAAGTCTCACAGGTTGCCTCAACAGCATTTTCGCGACACCTTTAGTATTTATCAGAGACCCTGGTTGGCCTCAGCCTATTTGATGATGCAGTCACCGTCAATGACAAGCAGCGCATGGTCTACAACATGCGGAACAATCAGAGATCCGATGATCCTCCAAAGAGGCTTCCCCCTATTATAATACATGACCCGCTTACAAAAGCACTGCCAGATTTCTTCTCCACTTCAACCCCCAAAATATTCAGCATCCTCGGATTGGATGACTCTTTTCTTGAACAAGATCCTCAACAGTGGGAGTCCGAGCAATCATACAATGAGGCGAAAGACATCATATCTGCCCTAAGAGTGACGAATGATTTGGCAGAGAAAGGAGTGGCTCTTATGCAGACCTTCAATGAAGCGCTGGTCAGAAATGAGGAAGAGAAGCAATTTGTTCTGCAAATGGTTGAATACCATCAGATAAATTCCCGAAAGCACTAAAGGGAATAAATTATGACGAATAACTCACAGTATACCAGTATCCTTTGATTGTGACTTATATCTAATGTTCAAGTGTCTAAAAATGTTTGGATCTCTGAAAATAACTATGAATCACATTGATGAAAAAGTCACAAATCTTAAAGGGCTTTGCGCAAGTCCTAAATTTATTTCGATTTTTTCATAATTTGGCAGGTAATAATTGCTATCAAGATGGAACACAAAACCAACCTGGTCGTTGTTTAATTCGAGATTTTAATTTTTAGACACACCCTAGTATGTATGTATGTATGTATGTATGTATGTATGTATGTATGTATGTATGTATGTATCGGTGACGGCATTAACAAGTTTACACAGCGGACAAAACCAGAACGATTAAGCTTTATCAATTAAATGAAAAAACTGACTAACTGCATAGAGGGGGGGATTTTGTCCGGGGGGATAATGTCCTAGTCAAAATCGGGGGGATAATGTCCGGGGGGGCTTTTGTCTGGGGGGGATAATGTCCGGGGGGGATAATGTCCTACAATCAAACCCATCAGGACCATTTCTTGGAGATCTATTGTTGATTTTGGAAATTATGTAAAGTGCTTGAGATTCAAGGGAAAACGAAGCATAGGCAGATCAAGACTGTACTAGATTGATAAAATAAATAATGGCTTGATCACTTGAACTAGCACTAAGGTGAGTGATGGACTTGATATATGACCAAAGAATGTATTGATCACCTTCAAATTGCTGATGTCAGGAACTGATAATGATGAAAAGAGTAAAGTGGAAGCATAAACCTTGCCTTTATTATCTTACCTTTGCCTGCAACAATTATGTGTTAAATGGAATATGCGTGTGCAAGTTTGAAGCCGTGTAAGCCCGTGGCAGAGCACGACAAAATCATTCAAAATCAAAAGTGAACTGACTTATGATGGTTGGCTCTGCTCGGTAGAGTGGAGCCTGTAATCTAATGATTGTGGGTTTGAGCATGCTGCTGAGACTTTGTGCAAGAACCTGGATATCTCAACCCGTGGTCCAGGTTTAATGACTATTCAATGTATACATGTATTGTATGTGTGTGATGCAGTGGTGTAGCGTTATGAGGCCCTGTACCTTGTAACCTAATGGTTGCAGGCTTCCTCAATCCACCTACCTCAAGAATCTGCCTCAAACCACTGTGTAGTAAGTAACTTTGGACACAGTTGGCCATCCATTATTGTTTGTGAGGAAGGCAAGAGGAAAGCCACCTCACTCATCTCATTCTCGGGTTACTTTTCAGGCAATCGACTGCCTTTGGGCAGACTCGACCCAGAAATCATCATCATCATAATCATCATCATCATCACCATCACTGCACTGAAACTGAAACTGCTTTCGAGCTGTTTGCATTCATGCTGAACTTTGACAATTGTGTTAGGCTGTATGTAAAGCATCCTAGAAGTAACTTGCTACCGACGATGCTATATAAATTGTCTTGATAACAATTACAATTACATCACCATCATATTATGTGTGTATATGCCTGGGGGAACGGACATTATCCCCCCTGGACATTATCCCCCTCGGACATTATCCCCCCGGACATTATCCCCCCCGGACATTATCCCCCCCCCCGGTTTTTCGTAGGACATTATCCCCCCCGGACATTATCCCCCCCTTCATGCACAAATCAGGGTAAGAGTCGTGAGGGTCGGTTAGGGTCAGGATAAGCGTCGTGAGGGTCGGTTAGGGTCAGTGTAAGCGTCGTGAGGGTCGGTTAGGGTCAGTATAAGCGTCGTGAGGGTCGGTTAGGGTCAGTATAAGCGTCGTGAGGGTCGGTTAGGGTTAGTGTTAGGGTTAGTGTCGTCATTAGATGAATGAACGAATTGGAATCGTATACAGTCAGTAGGCCCACAAAGGTTTGTTAACGTGATTTGAACTTCGTAGACTTATTAGCGTCAATCATTTTTAGGTAATAGACTGGGGGGATAATGTCCTACTTCGTGGGGGATAATGTCCGGGGGGGATAATGTCCGGGGGGGATAGTGTCCGGGGGGGATAATGTCCAGGGGGGATAATGTCCTACAACCATATGCCTGTTAGTTGAAATGTACATATGATTAAATCTGTATGCTCGGACCATCAGTTCTGCTGAGTCGTGTATAATGCAAGCACTTGTTTTGTGTAGGAATCTAGGGAAACCTACCGAGATCCTGTTACAGGTTACGATGTAATTACGATGTTGGCTCACCTGAAGCGAGGATCGTGTTGTGGAAATGCGTGTAGGCATGTAAGTTCAGTACTTCAGCTTCTTCCGAGTTCTTCTTTCGTTGTTGAGAACTTATTATGGTCATCTCTGAGTTATAATCCAGGGGTCAGGCTAAGGGAATGACTTTTGTGATCTTGTAGGTATGGAAGAATGGCTGATGAGTTTGTGTAGCTACATGCTTTTATGGCTGATTGCTGCTGTGGACTAAAGAAATGTTGAATTGAAGTCTGGTTACTTGGCCACGGCCCCTCATGTAATGCATGTCTGAGGTGTGAACAGAGTGATGCTCTTGATCTTCATTATGACACAGCATCTTGTGAGCAGAAAATACCTAACGACAGTCTGGCTGTGTTTCGTTTTGGTCCCACTTCAGTATAAGACAGCTGGAGGTTTAAAACATTCTAACCATTGTTATTATTAAAGTTAGATGTAAAGGTATACGCATTCTGCTACTTTTTAAAGTCATATCTTTACATGAAGAGCTAATAGAAACTATCCTTGCAGCCTGGCTCTCTATCAATGACTTGACTCCACTTGATGTGATAATTATAGTGCTCCAAAGGTAAACTGGGACTATGCCTAATTGTCTTTGATATGGCTGAAAATACAAATCTGCCTTTATGAAACATTATGTGATTGTTAACTTGCTTGCTTGTTACATCTTTAACGACACTGCCATATCAAAGATGATTAGTATCGCCCTCCTCCTTTATCCAGGCTTGGGACTGGCACTAGCAGAGAACAACCAGTTTCGGAGTTCCACTTGTATGGATATATATAGTTATTTCTAAAGTTCAGTTTGAACCTTGCACAGAGACTGCAACATGTCTGATAGATCTAAATTCTAAAAGGTGTGACTTAAAGTTTCTTCAGTGTTCTGCCCTCAGGCACTGCCATTAATCTAACAGTTTTATTCTTTTCTTTGTTGTACATAACCTCCTTGTAGGCATGTCTGCTTCCCATATATCTATTATCCATTACTTGTTAAAACTATTTTTCTTTCCTGCAGCATGGTTCTTCATCTTTCTGTGGATTTCTTTGAATCAGTTCTTCCTTCAAGCACTGACTTTCTTCATCTGTGCAAGGTTCCTGCCAAATATCTTACAGTGATTGATAATGACAGTGGTTGGATTATCTTGTTTTTACTACATACTGAAAATTCAATTAATTTGTAATGTATTTGGAAATTGATGTAACTTCACTCAAAACTGTGGCACTCGTAATGGTTGATAAGAACTTCTGTATAATCGTAGTCTCGAAATTTCTAAAGTGCCACTCGAAAGCCAAGCGCGGGGCACCAGCTTATTCACGAGTGCTGCGTTGAGTCAAAAGGGTGGTTCATAAGAGTAGTCCATGGTGATCCGGGTCGAGTTACCATAGGATCAGAGGGGCGGAACAGTTACTAAGGCAGGTGTTGTTTGGGCTGGGAATTGGAAGGGTGGAGGATCAGATGAGACAGGATAAGAATTCTTGAAAAGAAATGTCTTCAGTTTCGAATGAAAGCCTGAGGTGTGAACCATGCGATGGATAGCTCTAGGAGTCTGAGAAAGGTGATGGTGTGTGATTAGTAATGATGGAGGAGGAAGTAAAAAGCATATACTGGTAATACGTATTGAAGTATCATGTATGTATCACACTTCAAGGTTATTGTTGATCCAGTTTGCTTAGTGTCACATGTTCTGTAATAACTTACCAGTCCTCTGATGCTGATGGTTTGTCATTTCAATAAAAAGATGCATGTAAGGAAGCTAATACTGTCTTCCTGTTGTTGTCATCGTGATGTATTTGCTTTGTTTTCAGTGTCCATATTCACATGTGAATGTGCCTTTGTCAGCTCAGCGCCATTTCTATTACAACTCGGCTTTCTACAGTTAACCTTGTGGTCAAAGCAACACTTTCTAGTATTTATAGTTTGTGGAAGTGAAAGAAATCATCAATTTTTTCTTTTACGATTGAGATACACTTCAATGACTTGAATTGTGTTAGGATTGAGATACACTTTGTGTTATTTACTGTGATACCTCCAAAACTGATAGTTAATAGATATAACATTGGAAGCACTGTTAATGCTTTCAATTTGAAGAGACTTCTTTAGACAACTTGATGTGCTTCTCAGGACTGACTGTTTATTTATTCTCCAAGTTGATGCTAGATTATACTGGATATTGCCATATTGGCAGAGACATTATTGTGTAAACGATGACTTCAAATTCATGTTTCTGATGTTTCAATCAGGGCTTTTATTAGAATGCAGTTCTTGACATAATGTGTATTTCAAAATGGAATTGTGCAGTTATAGATGAATTTCTGCGCAGTTAAAAATAGTAAAGAAAGGTAATTGTCAATTTGTCATCCGATTCGGAGTTGTTTATCATGGAGGATTTGAAGGGAAAGAAGTGGTTGTGCAGTTTTAAAAATTTCTTTAAAAGTCCTGGTTTCTATCACAAGAGGCAGTCGTGACTGATGCCATCGCTTAGCCTTAGAATCTTAACATTTTAACGACAAAAGAGTACCAAAAGAGACTGGGTACCAATGCAGCTTTTAATTAAAGTGTTAGGCATCTTAAATGTTCTCAATTTACATCATTCCAAATTGTGTCCATTATCAGTAATCTATGCTTTTCCCAATGAGACTCTGCGATATGTTTCCATGCATATCTGGAATTTTTATTGGAACTTAGTTGTTTAGCAATTTAATTAAATCAGTGTTTTTGTTTTTGTTAGATCGAATATTTCACAGATTATTGTGCTTGAAGCATGTCAGAATCTGTTGTTTATATATTGTTTACAAACAATTGGTAACTTGTGAGAGATTTTGCTTGTGACTTCCCCCTAACATCTTTTCATTTACAAACATGATGGGTAAAAGAACTATGTGTTTTAACCCTCAGTGTTCTCGACAGCTAAAATACTGAATTAAATATTTAACACTTTAGCGACGATATGGTACAGTTCAGAAGTGACACTGAGAAATCAATGCAGCTTGTCGTTAACTAGTGTTAAATAAATAAGTTGCGTCAACGGAGCGAGGTTGCCAGATTGTCATCAAGTTGTCAGAATGTTGTCAAGTGTTCATGGACATGTTGGCTGGACAACATGTTAAAAGAATAGTCATCAGAAATTTTTTGTGCTGCAGATTACTGTAAAAATATGTTGGCTTTTAATCTTTGATACTTTGATGTACTGAATGTGACTGGGACCAATGCAGCTTGCCATTAAAGTGTAAAGAGGTTGAAATGTGTAGAGTTAAGTTTTTCATTAGTGGCTTATGGTTTATTCTTGAAGGATAGTTTATTGTCAGGAAATTGTGGCCATATCGGCTAATTGTGTCCAGCTGTGTTTTGAACATTTGTTATTAGCTAGGTTGGTTTGATTTAGATTAATTTATTGCACAGTTGCTGATGTTGATTTTGCAATTGATGCATGAGTTAATGAATTTACGAATGTGTCTGTCTTAAATCTTCTTTGAAGCTCTGGCTCACAATAAGAGGGGAACTTATTCCCCCTGGAACTACACTACTTTTTGGTTTCTATCAAATTCTTTGCATCAAAGTTCTAATGGTACTAATGAGGCACAAAGTGAAACTGATAAATTCACATTTAGAATCCTCTATGAAAACTAATTTCCTGCTTTTGCATTTTTCAAGCTCTCTTGGTTTTTAAACTGTGAACATTGTGTTTTGGCCCTTCTGCAAATATGTCTGCAGGTAACCATGCGTTTTGGTGCTCAAATTATGAAATTGTGCAATGTGCATACATACATGTATATTAGTATACTGCTGCTACATCACGCAAAAGTCACAGACTCGTCTAAAAAATCAGTGAAGCTCTTACTGGTGACGGGTATTTGTGATAAAACGAAAACAAAGATATTTGCAGCCCTGGGCATAAAATAACCAACCTCTTTTACATTTTGGTTGCAAATCTAATGACCACAAAGATATGTGCAATAAACATGAAGGGCATTTATAAGTTCTAACTTTACAGTATGTATGCATAGGTGGAGACTTGGCCGTGGTTGGGGGGGGGGGGGGGACAAACAAGCGACCAAAACATTTTTGAATATCACTTTAACGAAATTGCTCATCATTTCAGTACTGATAGTCATGGTTTAAGACTTTAAAAAAGTGTCTCCCATAATTCCATTGTTCTTTTTAAATTTCTACTCTGCAATGGTAACCTTTTAAGCTGTCAACCCCTGACCTTCCTAAGTCTCCACCCATGTATGTATGTCCTTGTAATCAGATATTCACATGCTGTTTCTACATGTATGTATCATATTGAATTGGTTTTGATTGCTTTTGAGAGAATGATCTGATTACAAAATAAGCTTTGATCAGTGGTGTTAATAAAAATATGAATTGATTGTTGTTCTTTCAAAGCAGTTATGATTGGAAGCATAGGCGCCGAGTTGACCCAAAGAGTGGGGGTGCTGAAAGAATGTGAAAATATGCGCGCGTCAGCGCGCGAAATTTTTTTTACCCTTTTTTATAGGAGACTTATTGAAATCACCACTGTTCACATAGGCGAAGACTTGGTCCTGGTTTTAAGGGACGAACTCGCGGCCAAAGTATGATCGCCGAGAAGCACAGCGCCGAGCAGGGTAGGGGTTTGGGAACGGGATGTGCTCCTCCCCATTTTCGATTTTTTTTATTGTCACACTGCGATGATAGAACCTTAGGAGCCTATCATTTTGACGTCTTGACATCCTTCATCCTTGTCAAAATTTCCTGTTATCTCATTGCATTTTTTGATCCTTCTTTGTGTTTGATGTAGCCTATTTCTCTTGGAATCCACACAGAAGAAAAGCACAATCTTCGTTTTCATGGGCGTCTTGGAGCACTCTCCCTCAATTAGGCCAACATACTCAAATTTTGCACAAGAAATCAGACAATTGGCCACTGTTTAGTGAGCCAATATTAACACTGTGGAATAGTTTTTCAAATAGTATTTCAAGTAGCCTAGTTTTTAAAGACAAAACAATATCCCGCTTTTATGATGCTGGGAGGTGACTCTCGAGCACTGAATTAAGAACACTATTGAGCATGTATACCAGCGGTTCTCAACCTTTTTAGTGTGGCGACCCCTTTTTGACATTCCGAAAGTTGTGACGACCCCCAGCAAAAAAATTGATTGAGTTACCCTTCCTTCACTGCATTTTTTTTACCATTGTCCATTGCTATATGCATTTTCACTTCATAATTTGAAAACCGCTTGTGGCAGTAGGCCTAAGATATTGTGAGACTTCTTGGCTTTTTCGATTATGAGACCAACCTATTCGTCAGTCTGAAGTTGAAGTTTCACAAATCTATTCAGCAGAGTCAAGATTTGGATTTTTCCCCATAAGACTTCAAAATTGTCTCCACCCATTGTTTATAAAAGTCTCATTTCCAAACTGCAGAAGTTGGCAACTGTTGCATTTAAAGTTGCCATCTCAACAGGATTTCTCATAGTTTCAGTGCATAGAGATAAGGCTCAAGACTTCAATCAAATGCTTCTTCACAATTGTTTAATTTTTTTTATTTCCCACGGTTATAGCTGCACTTTGGGCTGTCAGTTTAATAAAATTGCTGATTTCTTCAATGCTGTTAGTCATTCATTCATTCATTCATTCATTCATTCATTCATTCATTCATTCTGAGAATTTATATAGCGCCTCTTTAAGATAACTACTCAGAGGCGCTCTCTGCACTAACTAGCCGAAATGATGTTAAGTTAACAGTCATAGCGAGCAAAAATAACAACAAGTTGCAAAACAAAACACAGTTAGCTGAAAGAGTCACCAGTGGCGAGCCCTCGCAAACACGTAGAGTCATGGTTTAAGACTTCAGAGTGTTGCCTCCCAATTGCTTGCAATTAGGTCTATTTGGATCTGCGTACGAAGTAGCCTACGAACTGCAACATTTTAAGCTCTCATCTTAACAAAATTGCTAATGATTTCAGAGACGTGGTTTTGGATTTTAATAAATAATCCCTCCCTCTTGTATACATTTTTTATTTGCAGATGTAATGATAGCATTCAATAAACTGGCATCTTGACAAAATTGCTCAGTATGGATAAACAGCAAATGACACTAGAAATTGATGATGTTCGTGAAATATTTATGAAATAATTATTGGGGGATATAAGCAGTTCGGTCCCCCATTCTTTGAGCAAACCAAATATTGTTTCACATGTTTAAGAATGGTAGAATGGAATTTACATTTGAAAACTAATAATTTTATGGTAAAATTAAATTAGCTGCTGCAATCTAACGAAAGAATCATAGCAGAAGTATAAGTAAAATAATATTTTAAGTTGCTATGGTGTAGTTGAAATTGCTATTACATCTTTTACAAATTTTGAATGGTTCAGGCGACCCCTGGCAAATCATCAGGTGACCCCCGTGGGGGTCGCGACCCACAGGTTGAGAACCGCTGATGTATACACTATTAGGCCTAAAGAAACAATGTCATTCAAATCGTTGCCTTCGTCCGTAATAAAAAAAATGACGGAAGCGGATCGAATAAGCAGGACATCGGGGTTTCCTCGCATTCGCTGATCGGCTTAGGACCAATGGAGTTCAGACCACCAGATGGGATAAAACTGGAGAAATTGTAAGGTAGGCCTAAACTAACTGAGATTTTAAAAAGTATACTAAAGATGGAGTGATTTTTATAGATAAGGAATTCCAACAGAGAAAAAATATCTTAAAAGCACATCTTGCCGGCTGATTTCAGGTGGTGCCCATGCATGGGAGGGCCTCGCATGGCCAATTTCTGGTGGTGCTGAGCACTCACGGGCCTCGCAGAGTCGGCGCCCATGATTGGAAGAAAATCCTTTCAACTTCACAGAGTGTCACTGAATATAATGTTAATAACTTCTGGTCAATAACTTAATAACTTAAGCTCCTTTTTGGATTATTTTTGCTATATGTGGCACTTGATTGAAACAAAGGTGATTGATGTAAAGGGGCATAACCATAAACCTTTTTGGTGGTTTCCGTTTAAGGGGTTTTCCAGTGGATGTGGCTGCAAAATACACATAATTAATTTTTGAAAACTCGGAAATTATTTATTTTGGGGGTTGAACCCATAGACCCACTAAATACGACAATGATCATGTAGAGTTGGAGTTGATTGACCTAGATTAATTTTTGAGCCAAAAGTCCTTGCTGCAGTACTGAAGATATGTAGGCCTATGTCACAGTAGTGTTCACGCTGTCTTGTCTTCAACCTTCCTTGGTCCGAGGGTTGGTCGCATCATGGACAAGTTTCCTCTGTCTGTGTCGGCAACCGATCGAATTACAATTCACTCCAGGTTCTGATGTTGGTGATTCATCCCATCCTTGGTCTCCCTTGTGCTCTTGCTCCTGGCACCACTTGATATCTTTTTCAAGGCAGTTTCCCTTCTTTCTCATCGGGTGTCTGAAGTAAGAAAGGAGCTATAAGAAAGGAAGAATACAGACAAGAAGTCTGCAAGTAGAGTTTTTTGATCAAAAGCAAGGTTGGTTGTGTAAGTGTACAATATTCCCAGGTTCATGTATCTTCACGAACTACACCCAGCTGCCAGCTGGCCCACCAATCATTCTACCTCACGTATTCTGACAACCGGGGTCATGTGGCCCAATACAGATACCATGGGATTATGGGTTCCATAATTCCATTCTGGCAGGGCACTTGTATTAAGTTCTCTGTCAATTGTAATCTCCAAATTTCTAAAAAGCAAGTTGAAAGCCAATCGTGGGGCATTAGCTTATTCACAAGCGCTGCGTTGAGTCAAAAGGGTTGTCTGTAAGAGTAGTCCATGGTGGTCCAGGTCGAGTAACCATAGGATCAGATGGATCAGATCAATATAACCCTGCTTCTCCTCAACTGTGGAACGATTTCACTTCAGCAACTTATAGTCATGGGCGGAGGCTTGCGGGGGGACGAATGAGTGGCTCCGAAGGAAGGACTCAAAATTTTGGATGGACGAATGGCTGAGCCGCCGACAAAATTTTCCACTTTTGCCGACCAAACTTTCTGATGACCTTTTTAAAAAGTCATTTATTCGCCAATGTGTGTGCATTGTGTTTTGTGTCTTCATGAAGTGTCCATGTCCTCACACTCAACAATTGGGGGGGGATGCATGGGCCGTCCCCCCAACACATTTATTGTGGGGGACCGTGCCCCTGTACCCCCTAAGTCTCCGCCCATGCGTATAGCTGTGCCTCCACCAGTCTAGCTGCTCAACCAAACCATCAATCACGTCTCAACTCAAAGTTCCTACCAGATCCGCCCATTCTCACGCCTTCCAATCCCTCTCATTCTAAACAAAACCTGCGTTGTCAGACCTGCCGCTTTCTCTCCATAGCCGTCTACTTTGCCATGGCGACCGCACATTGCATTGTTCTATAAGATTCAGCGTTCGGGGGGGGGGGGGGGGTAAGTTGCTGCGTCCCTGAGCTTGATTTCTGGGCGCGTTTTAGAAATTCGTAGTTCACTACTACAGTACGATTTCTGAATTTAGCTTTCGGCGAAAAGAAATTTATTCGCTAGGCTGACGAAAAAATTAGACTGCTTCTGTAGGTTAGAACTCGGAGATTTGTTATAAAGAGAAGCCTAGTTTTACTAGAGGCGCTGAAGCATAGGACCTATCGCGCCATCACGATTATGATTGGTATGCTTGCTGAGAAAAATTGTATTCCAACGATCGAGACGTTTAAACCGACCAGATCGCGTGAACTTAGTAATCTTGTTACTGTTTTAAATATGACCGAGTTTTCATTTTTTTAAATGAAAAGGCATATTCAACCAAATCCGCGCTTCAACGCTGTTGACCACCAAAATCTCCATACGTTGGGATTATAATTAACCGTGCACTGCGCCATCTAACGACACCTTGTATGACTAACGTCTTTGGCTTGGACTGTAATGGCGTCGGGTTGAATTTTCCGAGCGAAAAATTTGCAAAATTTGTGCCTGGAATTTATTATTCTCGACGTCGTTCTCCGTGAAATACGGAATAAATAAACGCAGCGTGCGTAGCTTCTGCAGAAAGATCGAAAGAAGAGCAGTTTTACTGCAGAAGTCATCCAGTTCGGTCGCGCTCATTTATTGTGCTGGACCCGTAAGCGAACAACAGTACTACTCTCTTAACGAAATTTGATCTATGTGGCAGAGAACTGGCATTTTTATCGTCGCCGTTAACATTGAGGCTTTGCTAAGCTGCTTTTTCAGTTGAATTCTATCCGTATTGAAATAGAAAAGCGAATTTAGAGTAAGAATATTATGACTGTTTTGTTTTTACAAGTACATGAATGGGTTGTGTTTTAATCTGTTATGCACACAAGCCATTTGATGCTTCCAGTCAGTCTTCCTTGTCAGTTAGCTTTCATTTGAAGTAATGAATGTACCTGATGCCATGATATGTTGCAGAAATCGTCCGCTCCATTATGATTGATTAGTTTATTGCTTTAGTTACTCAATCTCATTTCAAGTATGTGAAATACAGTACGATTTTTTACAATGTATTAATGTGTTCAAATACTATTAACTTGAACATAGATTTGCTCTTATATGGCTCTTCTTCATTGATTTTATGATTATCCTATAAATTAAAACTAAAATTGTTTTGGAACTCAAATTTTAGCAAAAGGTCTTAAAATTCGTGAAAGGCGTAAAATTCTTTCTAAAATATGTCCTTCCAACAAGAAATTACTAATTTTGAATAGTGTAGGCAATTTTCGAACTTTTGTGATTTTAGTGTGGTTAAACTTGTGAAATATTGAACGGAACTAGAGTACACGTTTGGCAAAATGAAATACTGGAAGTTGTTATGCGCTCAACCAAATCTTCTTGCTTCTGTGTTGGCTTCTTGTTTGAGTCAGTGTTATTTAGCATCGTTTGTTTACATGCTGCTTGCGAATAAACATGTGCTGCCTTAATTTATGTGGTCTATTTTGCACCAGTCTATGAGGTTTTGCTGACTAGTTCATGGAATTCAGGGTAAACCTGAAACATGAATACCCCAAAATGCTCATAGTGTGTCAAAGAATGATTTCCTGAAAATGATTTACTGAAAGTGGCTGAACTTCTGAACTCTGGAAAACTGTTCAGAGTTAAATTGTATACTTGATGTAATTGTTCTGTTAATAAAAAAGTTTAGTGTAAAAAATCATTAGTTTGTATGCATGAAAATCGATTCCGGGATCATGGTTAAATTCATTTAGATGCTTCAGGTTTCGGGAATTTGGGCCGTGCCCATGAAATAACCCAAGTGCCCTAGATATATGAAAAAATGCTTTAAAAGTTTTAGTATTGTTTTAACTAAGTGGTAGGGCATGCTCCATCACATTGTTTTGAGCATGCTCAAAGTACACTTGAATTTATGGGCTGAAACAGGTGCAAAGAGAGCATGACATTGGCAACTGTGATGTTTTGTATTCTTTTTTATTTTTTAAAATGTTATAAATGGTTATATTCAACCTAATGCATTTTCAAATTATTAACTCCTGTTTTGATGGCCGTGCTTTACTCTGTGCAGCTACTGTGCTTATTTCGCCTGCTCTAAACACTCCTGTTCCAAAGTATTCAGGTATAAAGTTGATTTGAGCATGCTCTGAAACCATAGAACAATCCCAGAATTATCGTGGCGTTGACTGCTTATTATAATCTCCAATTAATAAAATAAGGAACTTTGCATTTATGACACAGTGGATTGAGTATAAATATGAATGTAACTGACATTAAGAAACGTGACGTTACTGCTGTCTAACTCAAGTTTTTCATCACCGGTGATTTTTCGATTGCAGGTTTTATCTTAACAGTAGTCTTCATTGGCCACGAGCTTACTCAAGCCGTTCCATGATGTTTCAACAATCTCGCCAGATGCACACTATAGAGCCGATGGACTTTCTGACACACCAGAAGATGTCAGAAAGGATGCTGTCGCCGGCGCTTCAGAACATGGACGCAGCGCAGGCCGCGAAACGCCAGAGGGTGGAGGCGAACAGCCAGGGTCCAAACTACGACCACCTGCCCGTCAACTTCTTCCCAGTCGACACCACAGTGGTCGTTTCAAAAGCCGAGTACGAGCTGATGAGGCAGGAGGTCGTCAACCTCAAGCAGACGCTCAACGAGTTCCGGAGCAGCGTCGAAGCGGAACTCGAGCAGCTGAAGAAGGAGAACAAGTTGCTGAAGAGTCAGGTCGCGAGGTGCACGTGCGGATGTCGTACGCGGCCAGCCAATCAGAATCAAACAAACGACAAGTCATCGGAAGACGACAGTAATTTGCAAACAAGCTTTGGTATTAGTTATTTGTTGTCGCTAGCTTTCGTTTGTCGGCTCTTTTGAACGAGAGACCGGTGTTGCACGCATCTGTGTACGTTTGTCGTATAACTATATATGCTCAGTTTTATATCGGCTTCTCAGAAGCTTCAAAGATGTGACTTTAAGATGCGCCCCTCTTAAGAATGCCGTGGTCAAAAGCCTCTCTTTAACCCTTTAATGCCGAGATGGTAGTAAATGGTATGGGAAATCCTATGCCCTCCGGCATTAAAGGGTTAAGTCATGTATCGCTATTACAGAATATTGCTTTGTTCTTTAATGATAGTTTATTCATGCAGTGTTTGATGTTAGTTATTCTACTTTAGAAATCCCCAGATGTTTTTATTGAGCGAAATTATTGTTAGAGATATTGTTGACCGAGGCCAGTGAAGGGATCATAATAGTCATTGTTTGGCTATTGCAGACAAAAGCGTTGAAGATGATGCAGCATCTCCACCCAGAGGTTACGCCGAGCTGCTCGAGAGAGAAAACAAGAGTCTACAGCAGAAGAACCACGAGCTAGAAAAACAGCTGCACCAACTAAGAGCCACTAGTAGTAGAGCACCACCTAGTGAGTACAACTTTACTTATTCCATATAGTCTTCCATCGTTATCTATTAACACTTTCGAGGCTGTTGTCGATAAAAGTAGATATTATGAATTGAGTGCAGTTGTCGTAAAAGTAGACATTCTTTGATATAGGTGTGTAGCCATTGATAATTATAGACCCTTGTAAGAATAAATGTAGTTTCATTTTATGTGTAAAATTTGCAGAACAGGGTACATGGTGCCATGGAATTGATGTACTGTAACTGAAATTGACCTGAGCTGAAGCATAGAGATGATTCAGAGCCATTGTGCTGATAATATGGTGAGAGTAGTGCGGCAAGATGTAAAAAATAACTTGTCTCTTGGCAATTTAGAGCAACACTTTCTGAGTATCATTTTCCAGTCAGATATGAAATTCAGTTTGGTCTGTGTGATCCTTAGGGTGATAAACGACATCACTAAATTGCAGGATGTGTTGTAAACGTAACTTACTGTAAGTGAATGCATTTGATTGCATTGAACAGTGTCATGTGGTTCAAAATTATCGTGCATAGAGTGAGACCTGGTGTGAATACGAGGTCAAACATTTCCTAGGTTTACAACTGTTCATTCTACACTAGATTCTTGATTTATGAAATCCTAGCTGTATGATTGTAGATTTGAGCAAATAAACAGTTTTTCCTTTCGTGGGAATAATAACTCTCTCTAAAGATAATCAGCCTCGAAAGGGTTAATGTCACACCAGAGAGACATTATAATGTGCTTCATTATAACACAAATTCTAATATATAATATTTGGGGGACATGGATCCCGTAATTAAATTGCTTACAGCAGTACTTCTAAAACTATGATCCTGCTGACCAAAATTTGCTTTACCAGCCATTCCATTGACCAATGCTTGCCAGGTACATTACGTGTATGGCATGTTTAAAAAAAATTAGAATTGAAATTTCCTAGTGCTTTATTGTTACTGTTTATTACAAAATTTATTCTTTGGTTACTGTTTCAAAATACGTGTTTTGTATGCATATTTGTGTGTTGTATTCTCATTTTTTATCTATGCACTATGCAATTTAATATTTTACTTAAATACCATAAAATTATTATTAATTCAAGTTATCGTTTTACAATCCAGTAACTAATCACTCTCAATCCGGCACTGGGTCGAGGACCAATATTTGAATTGCACTGACCTACGGGTCATGTTTGCAATAAAACTTCTTAATTCAGTGATTTTACTTTAGCTCACAGAGACTATGCTTATAATGACTTTCTGGTGTACTGTTATATAAAATTGTTAGACAGCTGAATTGTTTTGTTATTAAAATTTTGCAGTTTATTGTTGTTAGTATTTCTAGTCTTGGTTAGGTAACCTAGACAGCATAAATCTGTACAGGAAAAATGAGTGTGTTGTTTTTAGCTCAAGGTCAAGAATCCCAGTGTCTGATTTATACTACTTAGGTGTTATAACAGCTGAAAATTTACCATTTGCAGAATTTTAGTCTTTGATGATTATGCATCTCTTGTTCTAAATAGCAGATAAAACTGATAAAAAAGGATCATGTGTAACATTGTTGACGACGACTATCCCACAAAAATTGATGCACTTCAAATACATCTACTTATAATATGAAATATGAAAAATGAATAATGGAATGTTGCTGTTGTTGTTCCAGAATTTTAGGTTTACTCATCGTTTCAATTGTTACTCTGCATATATTTCAATGTTATTTGACTGAATGTTTTTTTCTGGAATCAGATCTTCTGCCATGCCCCCTCTGTTGATATTCACCCAGCTGACCAGTGGCACGAAAACTCTCAATCTGATTATATTGTCTTGTGTCCAATGCCTTCATTGTTTATATTGACATTGCTATTGCTCCCTCTGTTTTCTTTGCATCTGTTGACTGCCTTATTTTTCTCCCAATGCAACTTACAATGAGCATTATGCTTTGGTTAGTTCCCAGCTCACAAGCAATGACGTTTTTCCGTGAATTGGTAGCATACTACACCCTCCTCGAATCGGGTGTCGATTCGGGCCCATCTGCCAACGGAAAGACTACCTACAATGCGGTCAATTCGATCGACAATCAGCAGGACAAGGCAAGCTCGTTTGGAGGCATGGGTTTTGATCCACACATGTTTGCAACAAATATACCATCATCCTGCTCCATTTATGGAAATATGGTGAGATTTGACATATATATGTCTGCTCACGTATGTAATGGTGTTCTATGCGTACCACATATCAAGAACTACCTTATAAATTAAGATGTGTTTTGACAAAGTAATGTTTAGAGCTGGGCTAATTTTGGACTATGTCATTCGGTGCATTATTTTGGAATTTGTTTTTCGACGTGTGTGACGTAGACTTTGCTTTGGCGAATTTCATCTTGCAAAATCATGTGAATAGTCGTTTCTTTGCTCTAAGACTTGTTGCAATAATTGGGGAACTAAACCTATTTAGTTTTAACTTAGTGTTTTCAATGCAGCCTGTATTTTGACCGATATAAATTTCTCTCTCTGTGTTGTGAAATGATGTCTATTTCTAGCCAGGAAGTTTAAAAGCAGTTGCGCTTATAGTGAACCAATTTGTACTTAATTGATTGATAAAACCGGCAGTTAAATTATTTGTTGACTTTAGGTTCATTTGACACATA
This sequence comes from Lumbricus rubellus, assembly GCA_945859605.1. Lineage (NCBI taxonomy): Eukaryota > Metazoa > Annelida > Clitellata > Crassiclitellata > Lumbricidae > Lumbricus > Lumbricus rubellus. Next base: position 9,118,369 of record OX243811.1, on the reverse strand, counting down.
AGGTGATAAAATTTACGATTTTGGTACACTCTGAAGTGATGTTGTTGCTTAGTTGTTCTTTTTATTATGTGTTTTCAGCCAGAAGCATTTGATGTTGAGAAGGGCCTTCAAGTTCAACTGCTCCCAAACTACAATGTATGGGTGAGCAAGTCAAAACTGCAGTTAATACTGAAGGAGGCTTCATCAGTGAAGGAGGGGGCGCAGCTGTTTGTTCTTCGTCGACTCATACCGTTGGTTTTCACGTGGGAGGAACTGGCTGCGTCGCGCGGCCAAGGTCTCAACTGCAAGTCAACAGATGATATCCTGACCAAGGACCCACTGGACCCGACAAAGGTCCTTGTCTGCAAAGGTAAGACGAAGTCCTCATTCCATCTAAGTGTATTGTACACTATACAGATCTGGCAGATCTATATTTTAAAGTTAACATTTCGTAATTTTATGAATTAGTGAAAAATTATTACTGGGCTGTTCTTTGTAATGATAATTATTAGCTTGCGTTGGATGTAAACAGAGCAAAGCTGCACAGTTCAGTCAGTCACTTTGGGCTAGCTTTAATTCATATTAGCTCCACGATTTGAATTAATGTAGCTCAAGTATTTTTTAAAAGTAAAAATTTGTTAAATAGTATTTTAAATTTAAAATGGTTATAAAATTACAGCTTAGCAGAGGTATATGACACGTTGTCAAGTCCTCTTATTTAGTGTATCGTGGAGAATGCAAGTACAGCATTTAGTGTGTGAATTTGCATGAGAAGCTAAGGTGGACGTTACAACTGGTGAGTTGCATTGATGTGCGTTTGTTTACTTCTTTCAGCGTACATGAGAAAGTTTTGCCTGGAGAGTGGCCAACCAGAACCGCCCGAGAAGTCGATCAACGAAACCTTTTCACATCAGGTAAACTACGCGCGCCGGAAATTCAAGCGCGGCAAAGTGTCGGACGTGATCCCGGCGCCGCACGATGAAAGCCATCAGGGCATAAATGACGATTCGTTCAACCAATCGCAGTGCCAGGACAACAACAACCCTCCGCACCTAAACTGACAACGAGGAGGACGAGGATGAGGATGCGCGTTGGTTGCGTGATGCAGATTCTGACCAAAAACAGAGACTTGATGACGTGTAAGAGAGTGGCGATGAGATAGAGACGACGTGGTCCACGTGTACTCCAAGACCGTGTTAAAAAAATACCTGAACATCAAAATAACTCAAAACCTGTACAGCGGGAACTGATTTACTCTGAGGTGTCAGAATGCCAAAGTGAACATAACCATGTATTCCAGCAGCAAACTGGAAGAAGTTTGTATTTGCCGTTAAAAATGATGATCGTGCGAGGAAAACTTGGTAGTGACGACACCTTTTGTTTGGGACAGTGTCGGTCGTGCTGCGTCTGGCCATGTGTAGCCTTTTAGATTTGATGTAGACAGACTGCGAAACGTGTTAGCAAGACTGATGATCAGTTAGCGTAACCCTACTATTTATGTGACCTTTCTGTACATAAATCACACACACACACAGCAGCTAAATGCTTCATTCATATTATATGGTGCTTCGTACAGCGCTAAGAATGAACAGTGTTCCCCCTGTTAATAAGGAATTTGTTTGTCATGGGTTGTTGTGTAAACGTAGGGGATTTTGCGTCTTGAGTTGCATGGTCGTGCAAGGTTAACGAATTATGATCCAAAAGAAATCTGTCGTACGTATGTAAAAAATCATAGGAAGCTTGTGTTGAATCGAATGTTCTAAAGTTGAATTATGATTTCTATTGCCAGGAAGAAGCAACACATAATTATGACGGCTTATTTTGGTTTATAAATGTTAGGGTATGTTGTTGGGACGTGTGTTCCGATTGTTCTAAATGTAATTCTAACCAGATTGTCAGTTGCTGCTCAGGTGGTCGTTTAAAGCTGGAAGTTTTTTTATGGACAGATTCAGGAAAGTTTGAGATGGTAGAGTCTGTACTCCATTGTTAGTGCTTACATTGATATGCATATTATGCAGCGATATGCAGGTAACAACGTATGATGTATTGCAGTAACGTTTGTATTATCAGTTGATCTTATATGTATTCTGTTCACTCTATCAGTGACTGCCTGTCAAGTATAGCAACAATGTCTTGGAACATGTTACAGATGCAAGGGACCGTTTTGGTACATGTATGTTAAAAATGGGATTGCTTGACTCTGATATCAGGCATGTTTTGTATGTCCTGCAAAAAAGCATTTCTGTAGTTGTCCTGGAATTGGCTTTCTAATTTTAAGATTAGAAGGCCATTTGAATTCTGCCCTGTTGTCAGGTAAACGCAGAAAACGACAGAAGCACCAGTGAATGAGCATTTGTATTTTATGATACTTGTACACCTTTGTCACAAGTTGTAGTGCGTCTTTTTGTTTGACAGTTTTTGAGCCATCAAACTTTGGCGTAGGAACACTTAACAGTTAAAATGTTGAATGTCAGATGTTATTTTATTGTTACTGGCCATTTGCTTGTCTAAATCAGCAGGAATGTTTGACATTACGGCCAGCCGAAATAAATTTATACGCAAGGTAAACTGTTAAAATATATAAGCAACACAGCTGAATTTTTGGCCTTATAAAATTCTTAATTTTTCTTAGTTATTTGGTATCAGATTAAGTTATCTGGTAATTAAACTGTAGTAATAATTATGTTTAAAAGTTCTGCAAATTCATTTTGTGTACCATTAAACTGATTTATGTGATAGATATGCAACACCTTCATAAGATTTCCTTTTCCACTCTGGATGTAAGCCAATCCATCCAGATGTTAGCATAATGATTATGCCTGCATTAGAAACGGAATGGTGAGGACCAACACAAGATGGAGAACTGAAGTTTTTTGAGCGAAGGTCCTTTGCATAAATTCAGCCGATCACGTTTAATAACTGTTTGGTTCACAAAATTTGGCTAATCACACTTGTAGAGCTTTAGAGCTCCTATAGCAATATGTTTTTTGTGATGAGAAGGAATCGATTAGCTGTTGCTAATTCAATTAATTCAACTGCAACATGGAAAAACTTTGAGGTGGATGGAGAAACGATAGAGGTAGTATCGAGCTTCACATTCCTGGGATCTATGATAGAGAAGGAGGGAAGAAGTGATATGGAAATAAGGAGGAGGGTAACAATGGGGAAAACGGCAATGAACGGTCTGGAAAAGATTTGGAAGGACAAATATGTGAGCAGGGCAACAAAGAAAAGACTGGTAAGAGCACTGATCTTCCCAGTCGTCCTATATGGATGCGAGACATGGACAAAGACACGGGATATGGAAAAGAAAATCAACGCGTGTGAGATGTGGATTTGGAGAAAGATGCTAAGGATTTCATGGACGGAGAAGAGAACTAACGAATCGGTGCGCGAGGAGCTCGGAATAGAGAGGGAGGAGACACTGCAGCAAACAGCAACTTGGAGGAAATTGAGCTACTTCGGCCATGTGATGAGATCTAACGGTTTGGAAAAGGAGCTGATGACGGCATGCGGTGAGGGAAGGAGAAGATGCGGAAGACCAAGGAAGAAATGGTTGGATGAGGTACAGGAAAAGTCTGGCATGAGACTGGAGGAACTAAGAGAGGCGACTAGGGAGAGGATCAACTGGAGAGGATGCACCAGGGCTTTCGCCAGAGCTCCAGTAGCTGACGGCACCAGGTGACCAGATGAATTCAATTATAATCTATCTTTGACGAAAATGAATGAATCAACAACGTAGTAATTGACAAAGAATTATATTATTGAGTCTCAAACGACAGTATTTACCAAATGCTTAAGTACCAGTGAATATTAAATTCAATTAATTAGCATGTAAAACTTGGAATTATTAGTTGATAAGCAACTGTAAAGAAACAGGACTTAAATAAACTATATAAACACAATGATCACAGAGTACAATGACTTAAACAAAACTACGAAAACAATTGTGGGAAAGTAGAATGGCTTAAACAAACTAAAGAAACAATGATCAGAGAGTTGAACGGTTTAAACAAACTGCATAAACAATGGTCAGTTATTGCAAAGCTGTTGTAGCCTGCTTTTATTAAACGTTACTTGTGAAGCATCTAGAACAGTTTCTTTCGCCTAACAGAATCTCGGCCGTCTGGAAAAAGCCTATGGAGTTGCAGACCATTGGGAACTGGTGTTGTCGCTGGACGAAACCCAAGGTCTCCTGAAATACAAATCCAACCTTAAATGATAATTTTTACATAAAAGAACACATTTCATAACGTTATTAGTTACAAGTTTGTTGCATTATATTCTGTTTACAAACGTATAATGCACCTCTCACAGTACAACCTAATCAAATGTGCTCCAAAGAACCCGTTAAAACAAGTCAAGAGAACACACATGAACAGTGGTGCTCCCAGATAAAATAATCCACATGAGTTATAGGAGGCACTTACCAGTTGTGTAAAATACCTTAGGCGAGTCTTCAATGCAAAATTGCTTCGTACCTCAGATTCAGACTTATTGACGCTTTATTCGTAGTAAATGCAAAATTTATAATAATGTGCTTGATTCAATCACAATGTTTATTATTACAGCCTTGGACCAGTGCATTTAGCACACGTGTAGGGCTTCTAAGGTTCAATTTATGGTACCCGATGGCTGACTCAGCATACAAAGATGCATTAACTATCACCTGCTGGGCTGTATTTTGATGTTTAAGAACCTCATACAAGTTGTTTTGATCAGCAATGACAACTAGTAACGCAGCCACTTCCACTTACGCTGTGCAGGTGATCTTGGAAGAGGTGACATTAGTTTTGAGATGCCAGGTGCTCGATTGAAATCCTCCCTTGATATCGTCGCACAATTTCGGTTCAGTAAGTCTGTAGCAGAGTATAATTAAACGTTGAACACAAAAGAACTGTATGGGATCACATTATCATTTCATGACTCCCGGCTTTCAGGCATTGTTCTCTAAGCCATGGCGTAGTAGGAAATGTATGTATATTATTCGTGGATTCAATAAATTTCCACAGTGAGAATTGTGGAAAAATAACGGGGTGGGGGTTGGTGTGAAAAACAGACTTTACTATGGGGCTCTAAGAAAGACTGGGGGGCTTGAAACCATAGGCGTACGAGGCGGGGGTGCAGGGGGGGCAATTGCCCCCCCAAATTCGGGCAAGTTTGGTGGTTTTTTCAAGCAAAAAGTCGCGGACGACTAAAAAAAAAAAAAAAAAAAAAAAAAAGGTCGTCAAGTTTCGGGCAAATCTGGTTTTTCGGGCAAAAATAGTCGCGGACGACCAACTTTTTGGCCGGATAAATTTTTCGGGCAGAAGTTCAATCTTTGCCCCCCCACTTCTGAAACCTCCCGTACGCCTATGCTTGAAACCCCAAACCCCCGGTAATTCTCACCCTGAATTTCCATAATCCTAATGCACCAAGTGTGATGAAACAAATAACATTAAATCGCACGATCAAAGTACCATCTGCTTCTCTAAGCATACCACACACAAGTATATGACTTGACCAGTGACAAGTCATCGGAATAACTATGTGGTATGTACACCTATGAACGATGTAAAATTTGTCAACAGTAAACTACACAACCTAAATAACAGACAAAACATGTCTAAAAGAGGCATCATCAAGCAGAGAGTGAAACATACAAAAATTAATGAAATTTAAAAAACTGGCAATATAAACAATTGACGGACCTTGTGCGCTGTTGAACATTGGTTCAGTGATGCTGTTGTTGATTGAACTCAGTCGACCAGGTCCTTCTTCGTGGTGCAACTTAACGTTCGATGATATGCATTGTCGTCGAAGAGCATCGTACATACTCTATTTAAATACAAGCAAACCCACAGATATGTCTAAATGCGGCATCCTGTCCTGCACATCATAAAATGGACAACAGAGTAGGGTCGAATTAAAATGAATAGTTACCTAGAGTTGTAAATTTTGTGTCGCTTCAAGGGTGGGAGGCCGGTTCCTATCCTGATTGTGACTATACATTAGAATTTAGAGACCTTGTATCTTGGGCTGCATGGACTATACATGAAAGCCTAAAGCAGTATGGGACTGTATGGCATACCGAAAATGGGCATTTATGGTGAAGAACCACAAATACTAGTGACCAAACCAGGAACCTTTGCAAATGCAAGTGGGTGTTTATGTCTTTTTGGATAAATCGACTTTAAAATGAAGAAAAGAATCGTGTGTTTAATTATTAAATCTCATAAACCTGCAGTCTTTGATGTTGTCTACTCTTCTCCGCCAGCTTCTCACTCATCTCACCAATCTTAAGCTTGCAAGACTCCAACTCCTTCTTATCGGCTGTTATAACAAAACATACAAGATCAGATTAAAAAAATATGAGTATAATTGCTCATAAATTATAAATTACACATTGGAGTCCACACAATGATGACCAATGCATTTAACAGATGAAGCATGCATAGCAAAAGAACAATTGCAAATCACGTAGATACGAAATGTTGAAGTTTACTAACAAATTGAAATTTTTAAACAGTAATTAAGTCTCAGCTTGCCTGATGCCTGCGACTTCATACCTGCAGAAAGACAAACAGAATAAAATCTGTTACTTGGATGACCTGATGTCATTCATTCATTCATTCATTATTAGAATTTATATAGCGCCTCTTCAAGAAACTACTCAGAGGCGCTCCCAGCCCAGCCACGACCAAAGAAAAAAGATTTAAGAGACTTGAGAAATAGAGATTGACTGGTCAGATGGAGGTTTGAGGGGAGGTCATTCCAGATTGACGGTCTCACAACCGAGAAGGCTCGGCGCTGTCTGGTAGCTAAGCGAGCCCGTGGAACAAGCAGTTGTCCCTTCGCAGCGGAGCGAAGGGCCCGACGCGCTTCAATGTCAGAGACAGGACGACAGAGGACGCGCAGATAAGATGGAGCACAACCAAGAATACAGCGAGAAACAAGGGCAGCAATGCGGTAATTGATGTGTTGGGCTATTGGCAGCCAATGCAGCACATCACGCATGTAAGCAGAGACAGGCGAAAATTTAGGAATTCGCCCGATGAGTCGGGCAGCAGAGCGTAGAACCCGGTCATGCAAGAACTAAACATAATTTCAATACTATGACTTGGTCATTATATAGTCAATCCCATGTAATCTGTTTGAAACAAGAATAAGTTCAGCTTCAGAACTTCACAGAATGATTACTCTTCATTGTTGATATTTTCAGCCATTGCTGGAGCCGTTCTTTTTAAATGTTTAATCAAATGATTAAATGGCAATTGCATGCCTGTTTACTGTCTAAAGATTTATTTCATTCTCAGCAACCTAAAATTATAATATAAGTTGCACATAGCTTTAACTTAAATTCTGCACAAAATGGTGACATGGATTTCAATTAACACATGGTTCACAATTTCCTACAGATAAGATAATAATAATAAAGTTCTATGATATTAGGCGAGTTTTACCTATGTGTGCAAAGACAATGATAGTTCTGCAATTGTACAGACATTTGTAGCTCATCCTCAGAGGTGTCTAATCCAATTACACAAGCAACAATCCAATTAGATGATTGAAGCTGGTTTTGAACTGTTTGATATGTTAACGATTATTTTCTGAAATTTTTAATTTTATACAGTGCCAATCAGACAAGGCAGTGCTTTACGGTGGAGTAATTGTGTGATGAGGAGTTTTCATGCAGCAACCTCAAAATAAATCGTAGGGTAAATAATCTAGACGACAAGGAAAGTAAAAGTGGGCAGAAAAAGGTCAGAACTTTAGCAGAAAAGACGTCAGTAGAAAGAAATGCGGGTGTACTGTACATACTCGCTATTTCGCACTGTGCATGTTCAACCAACTGAGAACACATCTTTTCGAGCTGCATTCGCTTCTCCTTCCCTTTGTTAACACAAGTCTCGAGATGGGCCAATTCTTGACACACCTGAAGATAAACAAGTTGAGAAGCATTGAACTATAATTTACACAGTAAAATATGACCACTTGATCACAGCATCCAACTGCCTTTCTGCACTCATCTAACTCAAGCATAATTTGTCCACAAGTTTGAAATACTTCCAAAGTGGAATGCCCTAATGCAAAACACTGTATTGTAATCAGTTTTTAAAATGTTCAATAATAGTAACCAAAATCTCTCAGCTTGCTAAAAAAAATTTGCTGGAAATAATGAATGACAAGAACTAATACAGCAGACATATTACAGTATGCTTAATATAACAAAAAACAAAAATAGCAATTCAGTAATTAATTTAAATCAAGTTGCTTATTTTATAGCAAATAATTCGCTTGACACAAACAAATGGAATCTAGTAAACTCTAAACTGTAGAGAGTAAGTAAGTGTATTCTTTAATATACCGGTAGTTTCACGTGCTGACATTGTGCATCACATAATTACTATAAAACTGATTTCAAGTAATTTCACAGTAACAGTTGCATTGGAATATTTTTACAAGACGAAAAGCTGAAAAACGTGTTAAAGCAAATTTTTATTCTGATTAACCTAGCTCAAGTAGATTTTGAGTTGGAAGTCAATTCTTTGTTTGTAATGTTTTTGCACTATAAATGACAGAATGCACTTAATGTAAAGTAAAGTAATTTAAAAGGATGGAAAATGTTTGTAAACAATCAGACGTAGCAACTCTAGTCTACAGCCTCGATCAAATTGGACCCATGCTTATGCTAACAAAGTCACTTCCACACACAAACTAACCTGGTAATTCCAGAAAGATATTGCCCTTGTGCATATCTCCATAATGGTATCTGGTTTTAGTCCAGCTAGAAGCATCTGCCAATTGAAAATCAAGTAGAACAATTTAGCTCAAAGGCACTAACTTGTGGATCAAAACGAGTAATGGTTAAATAATAATATTATTAAGCTAAGTGTGAAATTATTTGCCATTTCCTTAGTCAACAAGTGCTCGAACTAAACAGAATAAGTTACAACACTGCACCAAATCTTGTGATGTTCTTTCGTAATTTTTACGAATGCTGCTGATTACGTTAAACCAGTGATAGACAAATCAGTAATATCCTACTACCGGTAATGAATTTGCAGTGTCACTTCTTTTTTGCATATAAAGTCCACTCTAATGGAACCTTTTACAACAAGTATTGCCATTTAAAAGTCATCATTAGCACTCTTGTGCTTATAAGGATATAAGGCCACTAGCAAACAAAATATCAGGACCCATTAAGCCCCATAAAGAGGGCCATTTAACTATAGCTGTGACCATACAGCTGTGACCAAAAATACCCAACAAGCATAGAACCCAAGTAATAATAATAATAATAATTATTATTATATGGGTTAGCATACACAATTACAAAGAATAATGCCATCAGATCAACAATTACCGGTACATATTTTACTGTATTTCTGCAAAAAAGCTCTTCCTTAATAAATTCTACACGGTCATTCCACAAATACACACCGATTTATGAGGTTCGCTTGGCTGAAGATCAACTCGTATGAGGTCGTACTTCATAGGGAGTTTCTCCTGACCTGCAAACAAAAGCTCCAACAGTGATGTATACTGCGGCTACCGCCTAATAATATGGACACAGATAATTAATAACCTCGAAAGAAACTTTCAAGTTGCTTAAATACAATTGTAAAAACAAACACACGTATGTGACTTGTGAAAATTGCCCACAATAAAGATTGAAATTTATTTGTTCAAATAACTCGCAGGCACATTCATTGAGATCATTTCCAGTTTAAAGTTTCCACACAACAACTTGAAGGTTTTTACAGATAATTATTTATTTCTCTTCATTGTCTGTTATAACCAAATAACCATGCTAACAAACTCCATACTCACATGCAGGACATGTAAGAGCTTTAGTAAATTCAGCATTTGCACACTCTTCACAGAAGATATCTTCAATATCAGCTAAGGATAGATATGCACAAATATACAATAAAGACAAATAACAGAAACCACCCTGAGATAGGCTGCAATTCAGCTAATTGTGGATTCTGGCTATAATGTTCAAGTGTGTGTGTGTTTGTGCGTGCGTATGTGCTTGTTCGCACGCACGCATGCACACATACACACACACACACAACGTGTGTTTATGGTAAAGTTCATCCTTCAGCGGTTAATGTAACGTGGGTTCCTTTCTCCAAGTCCATGTACATTGTACAGGTATTACCTTACATTGTTCAAATCTTCCATTCAAATTGGTTAAGTGTCACACTAAATAATTAATTAATGCAGTTCACCCAATTTACTTTACTGTCATGTAAATTCCGTGTTGCTGCACCCTAGGGAATGAAATTGACTACCAATTGCTCAAATTCAATTTCTTCTTTCAAGATATGCCTCAAACTCCTATATATATTCTTATTGACCTTCAAAAACCTGGACAAAGAAATGTAACTTCCCTGCTGATTGACGAACCTTGTCTCCAATTCACATTCTTTAGTGACTTTATGCACATTAAAACTTTTGTAATAATATTAATAAAAATCATAGGTTCAAAGGATACGGGAACAGGAAGTTACCTGAAAAGCAAGTCACAAACAGTCAATGTAGACACTGCTATAATATTAGAAACTCTAAAAATTTAACTGATGTACATTGTGGCAGAACTTTCACTTTTTACCCAGTGCAAACTCTATAATATGTCCATTAACCCTTTTACAATAAGCATGTGCAAAACGTAAATTGGAAATCAATGCAATGTTAGTTGTTAATGGGTTAATTTTCTTCCCTAAACTATATGCTGCCACATAATACATTCTACTACTCCTTAAGCAGTTCTAAGCAGTTTTAATTAATCTCCCATATCTCAAAGATAACACACAAGACTTAACAAGAGTTCGAATATGAAATACCCGTGCCTTTTCTCAAATTATCTCTGGACAGTCAAGTCGTGCCAGCTGCTACTTTGTTTTACATTGTTGCATGACTGACCGTCATTGATTGTTGAACTCATGTAGATCAGTGGTTCCCAAACTTCAGCATGCCGCGGACCGGCAATAATGTTTGGTGAAGCTCGCGGACCGCTAACATAGGCCTTAATGGCGATTATCAAAACAAATAAGCTGTCAATGTAGTAAATTTAGAATAAATTAAAACTTTTGAATTCGCCATCTGGCAAGTTAAAATAAGGCACGTTGATTTAATTCAAATTTTTAAATATTAAGACAGAAATTCGAATAAATTTTGGACAACAATTCGAATAATTTTACAATTTCAAACAAATAGACCAATAGGCCTAATTACAGTTTATTTTTAATTTTTAACTCTTCTCCGCGGACCGGCGATCATACCTCCGCGGACCAGCACCGGTCCGCAGACCACCACTTTGGGAACCACTGATGTAGATCACCTTTTCTTCAGTATCTGTTGTGCTACAGTCTTAGATAAAATAATTGTCTAATGAAGATTTTACTAAGGGGTACTAAGAAAGACTAGACGGTTGAACTCAACCCCTGTGGCAATCCCCAATAAATATAAATCTCTTTAAGAACATCAACAAGACTTAAACATATTACTCGATTGCAATTTGTTCAGCTTATTTATACTCTATCTTACCCATGCGAACGTTTCCAGTTTCCTATGACACTTCCTCACATTGCACATTAGCTCACTGTCCATAATTTCTCCAACACAACTACAAAGCATATCAAGACATTTCCACTTATTCCAGTGATATTTACGTGACTTTCTTGTCAAGTCTCAGCAGCACATTAAATTATAAGCTTTCATGTCCAATTGTCCACCCATGCAGTTGGACCTGAACACCTACATGGCACCTTCTGAAACTTTCACAAATTTCAAGCAGGCAATACAATTTTATAATTATGTGATAAAGTGTAAACTAAGCCTACATGTCACCTGCACTTTATTTGTCAAAGTTACTGGAATTTGACATTCAATATTATTATTCCTTGACCTTTAACGACCAGCGTGTACTACATTGCATGGAAAACACAGGCCTGTTTAGCTGGTCGTTAAAGGGTTAAATATTCCAATTTCAGATATAATTATATAGCACCTGGTATGAAGCAAATTAATGCAGAGCAACACGTCATATTTTATGTTGCACGACAAAATTAATTAATGCTTTATTTATACTGTGGCTTGACCTTAAAGTGTGATTAAGACAATCTAAGACAGCTATGTCATCTAAGTCAAGGCCAAACTTAGAAATTAACGAAAAAATTATAAATCAACAACTAAGGACAGCAAAACAGAAATTTAAAGCACCGCTGAACTGCGACTTATGGCGTTTTACTCTTAGTGTAAAACTACAAGTAACTTAATTAAAGAAACGACCACACAATCCACGTTCTTATAATTAAGCAGACGAACTTTCATATTAAATTTTATCCCATAGCATTCATTAGATCTTGTAAAAAAAGCAATTTGATAAAAAGAAACACACCTAAACAACCATAAAACAAAATAATTAAAAAATTAATGAATAAAGAAACAAGTAAGTAGGCACCTGCTGATTTAAAACATTATTATCACAATAATTATTAGAAAGGACGCTGCAATAGCATTAAGATAATGTCTGATTCGGAGGTCAGGACCGAATTATGCTAATGTTCTAATGAAGGAAAATAACCTTTAAATGAAGAATTTTAATGTTATAACCTTAAAAATCATTCAGTCACATTTTCACACTAAATTTGAACGTGACAATGTGAATTAGGCTGTGATTGAATGATGTCTAAGCCTATTCTTTAGACTTTAGGGTTGTCCTGTTGACGACATCTGCAAATTAATCTTGAACTTTGTGTATCTGTTTAATTTTCAAGTTTGCCTGAGATTCTGTTGCTGTTGAGTCCATTATAAACGGCTGATTGATTGATAGATTGATTGATTGAATGAATGAATAGAAGTTTGCGTCTATTATCACCCCCCGCATTGGTTTACAAGAACAACATTTTTATTTATCGTCTTTGTTTAGACATGTTACCGGAAGTTTCGATGTTTCTACAACGACGTTTGAAAATGGCGACTTCCAGCTCTTGCTAAGTTGATCAATTAAAGAATATAAGTTATTAAATGGAGGTCACAGTAAATTCAACTATCCTATTTATTTTTGGTTAAATTATTGTTATCCTTGGAGTCTTTTTGAACCTAAATAGAAACGCATAGAATGAAGATGAGTGCAAAAAACATTAATACGGTTAGTTAACACCACAGTTCTCTATCGATTGAAATTTGTCGCAAATAAATAAATTATGACAGACTATTTTCAGACAGGGTCGCCTATTCTTGCTGTCAGTATGAACATATGTCCCTTTGTTGACTCGATTTTTTGGCTCAGGCCTCGAAATATGCGGAGCCCAATCATAAGTATCGTGGGGTTCAATTGATTACAGCATTCAGGTAACCAGGGAGGAGCTTTAATTTTGAATTCAGATTGGTGTCATGCTCTCCCATCAGGAATTGAACATCGAGTAAAAAAGTTCTAAAGCGTTTCATGTGGAACTAGTTGGCAGATGCATAGTGTTTACTAGCATACGTGTGTGTTTGTAGACAATTGAAGACGTTGACAAAGCACTGATTGGACAAGGTCTTGCATCTACCTGTTCAGACAAAGAGAAGCTTTGCCACATATGGAACTTTTATCAGCAGGCACAGGTAGATCCATGCGCAAGGCAGTAAGTTGATGATACTACTATGGCTAATTTGACTACAGGATTTTGCTCAGTGTCAGCCAATTTATTCATCTGATGTAAAAACACTGCTCTTTTACAAATCCAATCTGGAGTAATTCTCGTTTCCTTGTACCTCCATCACTGAACATTTCAATTGCGAACAACATTCTGTCTTAGCCATAGATGACTGTCTGGCCCATTTGGATTTTGACCTGTAACTGATTTTGAGTCACCTGCCTTTCTAAAATTTGCTTGACTAAGCTTGTGTGAATGAACTTGTTCCCATGATGCCGCTTTTCTGTGGAAGTCTCAGAGTTACAAAGTTCTGCTAGTTGCATTATCGCATTCACGAGTGTGTAATGTAAGACTCGATGATTTGTTGCTTCATTTAAGCATCCTGATTCAGATGCATTAATATGTTGTTGTTAAAAACAAAGATGCTTTTTTTCATTTCAGAGTAGCATGATTGCAGCTCTTGGTAACATCGACATCCTCAAGAAGCAGTTCAATGAGGATCGAACGGAATACGAAGGTTACGTCGATCATATAAAGCTCTTGTCGCAGGGTCGTGAGGAGCTGATTCTGGAGTACGAAGCGGAAAATAAAGAACTTCGACAAGACATTGAGGATCTTGCTCAGCAGTTAGCAAGTAAGAAGTGATGACATGCTAATTAGATATGAGCACTGCTTTAATGTGTAGATGTGTACGCATATAATTTTTAGAAACTTTGTTTTGACGAAAGATACAAGAACAAATCAAAGTCTTATTTGTAGAAACTTAGAATAGTAGTACCGTATTTTCGCGAATATAACACGCGGGTTATACAAAGTTTTACAAACCACGCACCCTGCCTGCGTGGTATACTCGGGGGCGTGTTATACAAATTATTTTTTACACAGCCAAATTTTGAGCCAGATTATTTTCAGATCATGGTCAGAAACTGCTGTAAAAATGTTTCTTACTTACAATACGGAGGCATGGAAGTCGACAAAACGATCGGACATAAAGTCCGACGTCAGTTGTAGTATTCGTTTATCATCATTGTCATAAAATGCAAGATCCGCAGAAAGTCACAATTGAAAATGAAAAAATTATTATTTGACCTTACATATCAGTCAAATATTACTGTTTATAAATTCTATTTGTCGTTTTCAATTTTGAATAAACGAATGAACACACGATATTCTGTATTATCGCTCGCACTGCGCTAGGTATAGAGTTCAGGAAATTATAACTTTTAATTGTTATAGCTCATAATTTTGCGATTTTCAAACAGTCTAGTTATTCCTCGTTTTCAGTGTCATCCGCTGTCTCTTCCACATTAAAAATATAAATTTTGTCCACTGCATCAAAAATGAAGTACAATTTTACCAGAATGACTTGCCAGTTAGCAAATAATTTCATCCCAATTTCTCTGCAGTAACGGCGAATGCGGTGAATGCCATCTGTGAACCCGTGTAAAAATTAGAATTTCCTGGCTAAACCCACTTTATTTTCGTAAATTGATATATCAAACAATTATTAGTCGCTGGATTTATCGAAACTGGCGTCACTTGAAGCTAATTCTTCAAGGAAATGGCGAGTTTACACGGGAATCTGTTCCTCCGCAAGGGCCGCCATTTTGGATTATTCGAATTTGCGCACGTCAAAGTAACGCGCGGACGTTCCCATTTTAAATATATCTTCCACTTATAAATACCCTTAATTACATAGCTTTGGCCTAAAGACATAAAGTTTCAAAACTATATTACATTCCTTGGCCAAGAACCGTCGTTATAAGAGAACGCCAATACTAGCATACGATCGTCATTACCCCTTGGCACAATAGTAGCAAAGATATTAGAGTCTACGACTCTAATATCTTTGATAGTAGGTTACACGCTCGTTATTTAAGGCTATATGGAAGTGAAGTTGCTCAAATAAATTCTGGCTTCAATATAACTTGGATTGTCGAAAAAATGCTACAATGGGTGCATACTTAAATTCGCTAAAAATACTTTTAACAAGATCGCTTTGCTTGATGAAACCGGCTCATATCGAAGCCTTCCTATCAAATTATTCACTCCGTCAATGCTATAATCTTTAAACGACGAATACCTTACCTTGTGAAGACCTTATTAGTGCCAGCAAAGAATCGGAAACAAGATAATTCATGCTTACAGTAAATCGTTATATTTATATAGTAGACTTTATTGAAACGTTCATTTTAGCAGGAACCTTCCATTTTCTTTAAAAAAGATTTTCATCAAACGGATTATTTTAATTTACGTTTAATTGAACCAGTTACGACATACACACGGGTCACATTAACGTTAGCGTACTCGTTTTATTACTAACGTCTAGTTTGACCCACGGAAATGGGTGCGTCTTATAGTCGGGTGCGTGTTATATAATTCAATTTTTACTGAAATCGCAAAAAGTAGCGTGTTATATTCGGGTGCGTGTTATACCCGTGTGCGTGTTATATTCGCGAAAATACGGTAATTTGTCAGCTGCGGTTCCATGAATTTGGATGTTATAGGAATTCTTGTTATGATTTTTATATTAGACATTGTTGCAGCATAAATCTGTAGTTACTAATAATGCATTTCATGAATTGACAGATATTAATCTGTGAATTCAGGTTTTCGGAATCCTGAGACAGAGCAATCGCTGGTGGATGCAGGATTCAGTGACATTGTCAATAACAAGCCGCGGGAGCAGATAGCGTGTCTGCTCATCGAAATAGCGCGACTGACCGATGATTTGGAAGCGGCAAAGGAGCAATGCTTCATACAAACACCTGATGGGAAATACACAGCTGAGCAATTGTATAACATGCTACAGGAGGATCGACAGGATCTGCCATTTGGTAGCAAGGTACAGGGTTCAAGTCTTTCCTGTGGGTTTGTATGTGTGAGCATTGCCAAGGTTGTAAATAAAACCTTTGTTGCGTAAACACTAATTATGTAACATGTGGGTTTGGGCCCTGCTGTGATGGCAACTCTGTAGACATCTTAGGCACGGCTTTCACTCACAATTGCTCTGCACAATCAATTATGCTTGGTCATTAGCATGTAGTGCTTAATAAATGTATGATAATAATGATGGTTATAGTGATAATGTATGCTTTTATGTATATATAAACGTCTATTAATGAAATTAATTTACAGGTGATTTTCTTGTTAACTTTTAGGGCGGTAGACAGTTGTCTCCTTCTAGTGATTTCAATTCTATGCAGGTAAATTACTAAATCTTGCATTTTTGATTGAATTCCTTCATTTCAGGTTGAACATGATTAGACAATGGTGGTACCTAAAATATAAGAAATAATAATACTTTTCAAAGAAATAAGCAATGTTCCCTCTAAGCTGTGTGACTGTTCGCTGGCTTTTGTGGCTGTCTGAACCACAAGAAATTTACTAAGAGGTTAGAAATGCATCAGTTTTTCTTTCCAGAAAAACCTGCACAATCTTTTTTTTAAAATTTAATGGGAATGCATAATATATACAGCAGATTATATTTTCATCTGTCTCAACACTGGCTTCTTATACAGAACAGTTGTCAGAAAGTATGTATGTTAACTGTAGTTATGGACAAAGATCAAGTTTTTCTCAAGCTCTTCTTTGATAGGAACACTGGCATGTACAATCTGTGCCCAGACCTCATCAATTTTAACTTACGAGTAAGAACAATAAGAACTTCATAACACAAATTGCTGTTCAGAAATGTTGAATTACCCTATAACCACTAATCTCTTGGCATTTGTTAACTTTCACTTTATGATGACTAGTTATTTTCTCACTGCAACGAATACATATATTTTTGCTTGTCTTTTGATTCTGGTCTGTTGAAAGGCGCTCAGTATTTGTAGAGCACAGAGTATTTTGATGTAGTTTTAAATGTGGACATAAGTTTGAGTTGCCACACTTCATGGTAATATGGTAAATTTTTTATCTTTTTGTAACAAATGTACATCAACGACAGTGGGTGGTTATGATTTGATGAAACTTCTTAAAATTTTATTAAACGCTGTAGTTGATTAAAAATGAGTGATATCTTTTACTGCAGTACAAGATTACTTTCTTTAACTGCTAGACTTCTGTTTCTTTTCAATATGCCATGATTGCTGTCATCATGGCATGTTGAGATATATGTATTTCCAGTGATAATAATGGTTGAAAAAATTTTTTCTTTTTCTTTGAATTCAGTCTTATTCAGATCTGAAGGATCTGTTGAGAAATGTCGATGACTTGGAAATAACGAATGAATTGCTGAAACAACGACTTGTAAGTTTTTGTCAATATTTTTCTAAGTATAATTAGATTCAAATTGTCTTTAATTTTATGCATTACTTGCTGTAGACCAGTGATAGTGACTTAATTTAATTCTTCATAGAATAATCTAGTTATTATCATTATTTCGAAAGTTTATATAGTGCCTCTCCAATGTAGGCTACTCAGAAGCGCTCCTGGCCCAGCATTGGCTAAATAGGACAGTTGTGAGATTCTTCAGGAACAGAGTGAAGTGGCCCCTGGGCACTTACCAAAGTGTAACAAGGAGACTGTTCCAGGTTTTGGACCAGCAATCGAGAATGAACGATACTGTCAGATAGTAGTTGTTTGCCTAATGGTGCATGTGTCTCACCAAGCTCTAGTATTTGGTATTGATGCAATGTAATTAGGACCTTGCCGAATATAGAATGCTCTTCTTTACTTAATTAGGACTCAAGAGAATTTTCTTCTTAAGCTCTTCTTCACTTATTAGGACTTGAAAGAATTTTTCTTCATAACTCGCTGATTAAATTATAATTATCAGGTGAGAAATCAGGTGATTGATTGATTGATAAATTGATTGAATAAATGGATTGATTGATTGTCTGTAGAAAGCGGTTTCTCCTAAAGACTACGAGGAAGTGATGGCAAGTCGTGCTCATGACAGTCAACCACCGAGTCGCGTGTCGATTCAGAAACGACTTCAGGAAGCGGCCGAGAAAGTGGTTGGTTGAAATCGAAAACGTCATTCAGTATTTATTTACTTTCTGTGACCAGTTCATTCATTCATTTTGAGAAATTATCTAGCGCCTTCTCAAGAAATCTACCCAGAGACGCTCCAAGCCCAGCCACAGCTAAGGACAGCCACCCCTAGTGTATTTATTCTAGAATTTTCATGATGTCATTAATAGGTGGCAAACATTATGATGGTAACAGTGATTTGAGTAGATAATGTTACACAAGACTAAAAAATTCTTCATGTGCTGTATATGTATGCTATTTGACTTACATTGCTAGCTACACCTGATGTATTGTGAATTGCTTGCTAGATATGGGTTCCACCAAAAGACATGGAGGAGGCAACAAAGCGATTACGTGAGGCAGAGATCCGAGCAGCGGAAGCAAAAGTTCTTGAGGAGGAACTGGAGGAACGGATGGGAGAGCTGGAACGACTCCGACGACATCTCCATTACGGAAGCAGTTCCGGGTCAGAGACAATGAATTGTAATTGTTATTTTAGATCAAATTGTTAGTTTAGATATTTATGTTGTGCCTCTTGCAGCACATAATCAATCAATACTTGTTTTAGTTTAATGTGTGCTTTTTGCTTGTGTATAAGTATTTAAAAGTCTGTGGAAATTATATAAATGATTTTTTTGCACTACAGGTCGCATAATTTTAAGCTCCCAACCAAAGACGATAGAAACTATGTAGCAGGAGTTTTATATAGAAAACAAATAGCTAATAAACGTTTTTCTTATGAGAACAATGTTAGTAGCAAACAGTCTTATTTTTCATGTAACCTGTACCTTGATGCGTTGTGTTTTCTAGAATTGTCAATAAACGAAGATAGATTCTACGAGCCTGTCTCTTGCAGACTAAGTTGCTGTATCACTGGCGAATAGGCTGGTCTTCTTTGACGCTGCTTTTAAGTGATGACAGGATGTTTAAGGAAATTGCTTTATGTGACATTAGGTTATATTTGTGAAAGAGGTGCTGCACCTTATTCGGATAATTTTTTATCTGCTTATTGATTTTGTTTTGACTGAGCATCGTTGAAAAATTGGGGTGCTACAACTTAGTGCTGTAGAATCTCACGATTGCTTTGACTTCATTATCGTTTTCTCATTATCATCATCATCATCATGATCATGATCATCATCTTCATTATCATCTTCATCACCATGTTCTTTCTTCTCTAGGATTGCTGATGGCGATGGATTGAGTTCAACGAGGAGGATGGACGATAGAAGTGACGTGAACAAGACGAATGAATTCCTTCAACAGATGTTGGGATCTGTTGAGGCCAGACTGCAGCAGATGAAGGCCAGCACAGATGAGGCCAGTAGTTTGTCCTCTTCATTTTAGATTTTTTATCGTATATCTGCCTATGTGTCATGTATTGCACACTGATATTCTGCAATAATCAGGAGCTCTGAAGGCTGTTACTTATTGGCTCTATTGATTAGCCTCAAAACTCATTGGATGCTGTGTTGGGGAGCCACATCAGTAGCTATCTGATAGCATGATCATGAGATTGTGAGTTTATTTTCAGTGAGTAAGTTAATGTTGGCTACAATATATCTGAATTCATAGCTCATGTAACGTAAGTCCTTGAAATTGCTCAGCGCCACACAAAGGCCGTGTTATGGAGG
Organism: Lumbricus rubellus; assembly: GCA_945859605.1. Taxonomy (NCBI): domain Eukaryota; kingdom Metazoa; phylum Annelida; class Clitellata; order Crassiclitellata; family Lumbricidae; genus Lumbricus; species Lumbricus rubellus. Next base: position 9,098,145 of record OX243811.1, on the reverse strand, counting down.
CTAGCATATTTACTAGTGCCTCAAAACGTGCCGTGAAATTCTGAGATTTTATTGGATGTTTTTGAACAGAAAGACACGGTGGATGACAGGAAATCTCTTTCCGATCAACTGCAAAACGTCCAGCGAGAATTCAACCAGATCAAAGTGGAGCTGGTGCGAATGATGGAGAAGTACAACGTGCAGTGCCGCAAATACAATGAACACAGAATGCACAGCAAAAACAAGATTTTCAAAGCAAAGTAATTTTTTTGCTATCAGCCGTAATCGTAATCATAAGCTGCAGACATTTATGTAGCACTTGTTGAAAAAATTTCTATGGGAGTGTTCCCAGTTTAACAGGATTCATTGATGATGTTCCTGGGATGTTTTGAGAATACTTGGGGGGGGGGGGGGGTGACAAGTGTTTACAGTTGATCAGTGATTGCTTTTTATTGTATTTGAACATTTATGAAGCGCCTCTCACAGTGCAAACCAATCAGAAGTGCTCCCAGTGTGATGGACCATAAAAAAGCAAGATTTAAAACAGGGGATAGATGCAGCAAGGCTTCCAATCAGAATCATATAGTGAACTTGTCGTGACCGATAGTAGTGCTGCCTCTGCTTTTAGCTCTCTCACAGTCTCCAATCAGGTGCTGAAACTAGCAGAGGTGACTCATCAAAGCACAGGTGAGTAAATAGGTCACCCTCATGCAGCATTAGTATGATGTTGAGAAAGCTAGGAGTTTCATACAAGTTTATGTTTACCTTTTACTTGCTTTTGTTTACTATGTTGACAACAATACATGTATGATGATCACCATTTCTGTATTTTTTCTCGATTTCCAGAGAGGCGTTTAAAGGTGAGCGCCAGCAGCTGAACGAAAAGGTTGAGCATCTCGAGAATGAACTGGCATTGATCAGAGTCACCATGACAAAGGAACTGGAATACAAAGACAATATGGAGAAAAGTCACCACAACCTTCTCATGGAACAGAGGGATCTACTGTCCAGGTGTGTGTAACAGTTAGTCCCAGAGATGGACACTAACTAGTTAGTAGCTGTTAAACTAAGTACTGCCAAGTAGTTAGTGACTAGCTGCTAGTCAGGAGCTTAGTTATAAGTAGTTTTAACTATGTCAGTGAATTCTTCTTTCCCTTCAGGTTAGAATTATTCCCTCTGGCGAGGGGTCAGCCACTCGGATCGTTCTCCTCCACTTGTCTCAGTTTCCATTGTCTTCTTCATTTTGAGCAGCTTCACGGCCTGTTGTATCATGTCATTGTCCTCCCATCTTTTCTTCTGTGAATAGATAGTTGCAACAGATTATTTAAAGTAAATGTAAGGTAATTGTCGTAATTACATTACATTTACTTTCTTAGTTACTTGAGGTTATGTAAATTTCATGTAATTAATGTAACTTGATATGGCGTGTAAGTTTGTTTATCTGTAAAAGGTTATGGTTTTTTGTTTGTGTATCAGACTTGGCTTCTAAGTCAGTAGATAAATAGTTGCAACTTCTTCCTTAACTACTGTCTTAGCCACACTACTTGAGGTTATGCAGACAAGGACCAGGACAATACACTGTTTTGTCACACAATTAGATACGATTCTTAAACAGTGTGCCCTGACATATCAACCAGAAACTGAAAATTGCTTACGAAAAATCTGTTGGTATGTTGACAGGTTGTCTGAGCAGGAGGAGGTGAGTCAGGAGCAGATGAGGCTTGCGTCATCGTTGAAGGTTCGAGCTCAATGCCTCGAAGATGACAACAATACATTGAACCAGCGTTTGGAAGCACTTTCAAAGCAGAAGTATCATCTGGAGAAGGTGATGAAGGAACTACAGCTGGAAAAGGAGAAAGAGGTAACGTTTTTGTTTTAATGTAACATCTTTTTCTTTGAATGTTGGGTGATGTAGCTGATCAGTTTATAGATCCCACTCTTCAAAGTGCTCCTTGCTGTCCTGTGCACAGCTAGATGTTATTGAGAACAACAGGTTCATCATGTGTAAGTAAAGTATGCTTAGCTAACTTAGAACGTCATTACTAGTTTAGCATGCTCTGTCTAATGGAGTCTCAAACGTTTGCATTGAACTTTTGGTATGGTGCTGACTGCCACTGCTGAGCCACAGTAAACACTGAACATGAGATGTTGATGCAGATTAAGCTACACTCCTATTTATCTGAACTGTATGGTCATTTTAAGCACCCTTGTGAGATTCACAAAGGCTTTTGACAAGTAGCCAGACACGTACATACAAATCTCAAATTCTGCCTTATCTCTCTTGGTTGATCGCACTGTAAGTGCCTCTGAAAGGCGTGTGCTGGGAGAGGCGCTTTATAAATGGTCATAAACAGAACTGCGACGATGCAGAACAGAGCCTTTTCTGTGATCAGCCCAATTGTCTGGAATTCTTGAATGCACTCCCACAGGAGCTACGTCTACTTCCTGGGTTTTTACTGAAACATTTTTTTCATTAAACTCAAAACTGTCCATTTTGCTGTGCAAGAGTTGGGAGCGCTTCTGAGTAGTTCCCTTGAATAATCGCTATATAAATTCTTGAATGAATGAATACAATACATAGTACATACATCTAACTGTAATTGACAGTTGACAACATATTAAGTTCCTTCTCAGTGTTGCATTGAAAAACAGATATAGCAACGGCTCGAATGCTGCATTTGAAAATTACACTGAGACAATTTGACGTGCTTTGCAGGACATTTACCGACTCATTTCGACGTCTGCACCGGATGCGAAGATAACAATCAACAGCATGAATACAACAGGAAGTGATGAACAGGAGATCCTCGAGACACTGCTGAGAAGTCGTAGTGGTCAAACCACCACTGACGGAGGAGGAGGAGGGAGGTCGGCCTCCAAAGACCTCAGCGATTGAGAAGTTCTTGAAAATGCTGCCAGTCTTTCCGAGATTCTGCTGAATTTCTGTGTGTGTGTGCTAGTTTCAATATATGGCAACTGATATTAGGTTGTACTCTGACAGGCACTTTATAAGTCCATAAATAGAATATAATAGACTAGTTCTAGAGCAATGAGAATATGAAGTACATTTGTTATAGATAATTTTTATTGAAGTTAATTTCGTTCAATGTGAGCAAAATATGCAAAAATCCGCTTGATTATAAATGAAGTAAGTTATGTGTGGAATTTAAACTTGAGTTTTACAATTGTCTGATTGAAGTTTTAGAGTGTAAGCCATAAAACCCAATTCTGTTGTTTAAAAAAATTGAATACTCTGCCATAATCGATCGAAATCTTTGTCAATTGTGATTATTAAGTTTACGAGTGTCTATTATTCGTGTTGTTGCATTGATGATGTTAAGATAGTTTGCTTCGTTGGCCATTTTAGACGTAGTAGGCTGTTCGCAAGTGACTTTTTCTTGATGTGGCCATTTTGCATTCCAATTATTTTGGCTGTGACAATTGCCTTTTCTGTGTTATTTATAATAATTTATTGCCGCTATTTGCAATGTTTAATAATTTATTATTAGTTGTCATGACACTGTATAAAATTTAGTTGAGGCTTGTGGAAAATGTGACTGTGGCAGTTGTTGAGCCCAATGGAAGCAGGGTTTCCAGTCAGCTAGCTTGATTCGCTCATTAGAACATTATACAATGTAAGTTGTTTGCTAATTTATAATACAATCTGTTAGCAATAATTGTATATTTAAACTGTATTTAAGTAGAAATGGTTAGAGTGCTTGCTGTAATGAGTTTAGTTCTGAGTTTCTGTCAGTGATGTCGTTGCTTATTTTGTTAATTTTTGCTTTAAATTTAGTTTCCTTTATGTAACGTCTTTAATTCTGTTTGTGATTGTGTCAGAGTGAAATATGCTGACCAAGTGTTCTTTAATTGATGGCAAGTAATGCAGAATGCTTAGAAATAAACACTATTTTGAGATAATTTAATTTTTTAAAGAAATAAACACTATTTTGAGAAAATTTAAATTTTTTAGAAATAAACACTATTTTGAGATAATTTAATTTTTTTATAAATAAACACTATTTTGAGATAATTTAATTTTGGCTTACGTTTTCAGAAATCTGGCTTGTTACGCTGGTAACTTTTATGGGTATAATTTCAGCTGGTAATTTTGTTTAAGGGTATAGTTTAAAGCGGTAACTTATTCATTGGTAGAAATTTGAAGTAGTTCATGTATCTAGGTTTAACTCTTTAATGATGAGAGTGTAGTTGCACGAGTGTCAATGCATTTTCCTCGTTGGATATTTGAGATGTAGGCCGTTTGCAAGGGACTTTTCCTGATGTACGCATTTTCCATTTAACTAGAATTGGCTGGAAAATTGATCACTTTCAACATTAATGGATTGAAGGTATGATTAGAAATTGGGGACTGGCTTAAGGGTATCACATGATTAGCAATATATTATACATTAGCTGGCAAATTTTGATGAACATTGTTGCGAATGAGATCCCTTTGTTGTTTTTCTCAATTCCAGTATCTCAGGTAGGAGCATAATTGACGAGGAGTTGTTGAATTTCAGGTAGACACTGAGAAAGTCTATGTATTGATACTTTATGCTTTTTTAACCGTCTAAAATTTATTTAGCAAAATTGAAACATTTTGAACTGATAACACATAGTTGTATGATGACATGCCTGTGATTACCATTTTAAAGGCATGTAATTGGTTAGCATTTTTCAAAGCTGTAACCTCCTGGGCTAAGACAGAACATTTAAAAGCTCGATTCACTTTTTGATTGCAATGCATATCCTCCCATATAAATGAACATATTCATCCCGTTACTGCTGGACAAATAAACTTATGTAAATTTGGTGCAGAATGCACTGTAGTTTAATTGCATGCCACTGTAATGGTTGCTATTTTTTGGTAACTTGTACTCAAATGGCTTTCAAATTATTGAGTTTTATCGGTTCATATTTAATATATCATTAAGTTATGCTTTCCATGTAAACAATTAATTATTCATAATCTGTAATAATATGATTCTTTAAAATTGTTATGACATGGAAATTAAGTATAAATTAATACTATTTGCTGTGAAAACTTGATAAAGTGAACTTGTTGTTATGGTATTAAATAGGTGTGTACTGTGTAATATATTTAAGTCGATTTGACTGAAATTGTTAAAAGTAAAGTACGCCAAGTCTTAGCGTACCAACCGCCTCAACATCATAAAATTTTGAATTGTAAAACTTGAATTTGTTGCTTATTTGTTCATGGAATTATGAGGCAGGATCTGATAACGTGAGATTTCTTGAAGTGTTTAGTCATCAGCTGCATAGACTGGACAGCTGATGAGGAAAGGACAGTTGAATTGAGATTGATACATAAGCATTAAGCAAAGTTCTGCTTGATCATAGAGCTATTTGATCATGAAGTGACTTGATTCACCTGTAACAATTAGAGCTTAGATATCCAGAATGAAATAATTTTTCAAGAAATTTTCTTGTTCATGCCTTTGATTTTCTTGTTAATGATGACAAGCTTTTGTGTTGATTATAATTGCATTAAAGAGAATCGAGCCTTTTCATTGGTGGACCAAGTGGTCTGATAATGGCTCCCACAAGAGCTACGTCTGTTTCTTGGGGATCTTACCGAAGCATTTTTTATTCAATTCAAAACTGTACTTTTGCGAGTCGGGAGCACTTCTGAGTAGTTACCCCTTGAAGAGGTGCTGTTCATATATAGAAATTCTTGAATGAATGAATTTTAAATACTTGTGCATAAACTACCAAGCTGCCTGATATGCTGTTTATGTGCTCTTGAAGTGTGGAAATGTGAAAGGAATTCTATACTTGAAACTTCTATTGTTTGCTTTTCACAAATCTATACTTCATTTTTGATCTTAATATTTAGGATATGAACTTTAATCAAACATAGTGTATACTTATGTTGTCTCTTTACAAATTTCATATGCCTTACTACCAATAGTAATTACTACTTTGAAGGTACCTATGAAACAGGCAAACAATTAAAAGCAGCTCTTTGTTTGGAAGAGCTCTTTAAAAGATGCTGCAGTGTAGAAATATGTTAAACTTTGACAAAGATCCAAATGGTAGCGTGCTACCTTCAACATAACTAACTCAATTAATTTTTGTTGATTTTATACCAATGATCTCATTCTTTCTTTAATAATATTTTGTATATAGAGTAGACAATACGTAGTCAGTTTATTGTTATAGTTACAGATAGTAATGAAATTTAAGTGTATGTATATTGTATAAACACTAATAAAATTACAATGGCTTAGTGTCTTTTCTCTGCTATTTTAAATATAATTTTCTGGTTTCCAAAATTGGTCGTTTACTGAAGAATGTACCTTGGAAACAATCTGCATCATTTCTCGGTTGAATCAGGGCTGAAAGTGAGTCAGGTCTGTTCGGGTCTGAGACCCGGCATTAATTTTCATGACGTGCCGTTGCGGGTCTTGGCCGGGGCGCATGTTTAACATTTAGGTCTACATTCATCGGTTACTTGATACCAATCGACAATTTTTTACATCATGTGTACAACGAATACTTAAAGAAGGTCATCGAATTTTAAAGATCTATTGATGAAATTTTTGGACAAAGGGTCTTGCCGCTGTCCGCTTCAGACACGGCAGCTCCTTTGTCAAACCACTTTCAGCCCTGGGTTGAATCAAGAACAGAAAGTTTTTAATTGGTGTCTTTTGTTGCATATAATGCTGTTTACAACAACTGAGATTGTGTTTTTTATTAACCAAGAATGCTTATGCTGTGTGTGCTTGTCATGACAAATTATTTTGTTGAAATATCTAACTATTAACCATTAAATTGCCAATTTGTAAATGTGTAGTTTGTTGTAAAAAAGGGTTAAAACACTACTTCAATTCAAACTTTACAGATGGCCCATTGTTCTCTACTTATCACCTAAATAAAAATTGTGAAACCAAAATATCTACTAAGTAACGGAGCAACTAGATGTGCAGCAAAATGGCTGTTTGAATTTAAATCTGAAGGATTAAAGACTGATTGTTTGATTAGTCAGCTAATTAATTAATGGTAGTGAGTCATAATGGAATTAGTATGCCTACTTCATAGAATTGATTCTAAAGCAACCGCTTGTACCATGGTAGCTGCAGTTTTGGGGATATGAAAACATTTAAATCAGATCAGAAAACCTTTTGCAATAAACACTTGCAAAATTTAAGTTTAAAAATGGCTGTTTTCTACACTGTAATTATGGTATCTCAGGCCTTAAGAATTTCATGCGTTTCTTTTGTAAATGGCATTCAAACTATCACTGCTCAAATGCTTATGGTTTTATTAAACTATTTTGATTCAAACGTTGTTGGTAGTTTTAGAATTTGTAGGTGACAGCTTGATATGTAAACTAGGTCATCACCAAAGTGTAAAAACTTTATTAACAAAGCATCAACATATTTCACGCTGGAACTTTATATATTAACGAAAATCAAGTACGTCAAAAAACCACGTAAAATTATCAGAAAATACTTTTAATTGTTTAATGAAAAAATACCCAAAATGTCATGACTATCTTTCTCGCGAGCAATTCTGATGGAGATTAAGAAGCACTCGTTGTGAGAGGAGGTAGCGTGTTGTTGCTGGGGTTGGGAGATGATCCTGGCGCATTTAGAATCGCCTTCTTCAACTCGCAGACTTCATTTCGAAGTTTCAGGATCTCCTGTTTCTGAAGGTCGACAACTTTTTTCATCTCGATGAGCTCGCGCGACAGCTGAGCGCTCTTTGTGCCGTCTGACAGTCGCTGAATCACCTCGGCAGTGCTCAGCTTGTTGCTCTTACGGTGCAGTCCAAGTGCGCTCTCCAGTCCGAGTGCGTTAAGGCGGATTCCCTTGAGCTCACGCCTCAACTCTGTGATCTCTCGTATAAGCATCACGTTCTCCTACAAGGCAAAGCAGCTCCGTTATAATGAGTAAATGTACTATGTACACGAATAGAGGTATGTACAGTTTGTACAGCACACACATTTGTAGTACATGGTACAGTGTTAGAATTACATTCGGTGTCTGTATGTATGTATGTATTTATATATGTATGACATTGTATGTATATATGTATGTATGTAAGAATTGTTTGCATCACAACCACAAATGGCACAGTATCACAATGCTGTCTCCTTAGCTTGACCTCCTGAACTCTGACCTGGCACCAAAAGAGACAAAACAGCCTGGATATTGCAGACTTGAATTAATCTGGTCTCTCTGACATGGCTTTCGTAGGACACTGAGAAATTTCAAAGATATACATTACATATCTGATTCATTCATTATGCAGGTTTATATAGCGTCCCTTCAAGGTTACTACTCAGGAGCGCTGCCGATCCAACTTCGGTTTAAATGGATGTTTTAAAGGCTGCAATCAAATGCATCTGAGCCATCCCTAGGCTGTGTTTGTTTGTATGTGTGCTCTTCAAGCTTTAGCTACTCGGAGGCGCTCCCGACTACAGCGCTGACACTGCATCGGAGTTTCATGCCAAAGCACTGAGCAATTGTGAGTGAAGGACATGCCAAAGGTCCCTACCCGTCAGCTTGAGCTGGATTCGAACCTGCAACCATCCGGCTGCATGGCAACGAACATACCCACTACACCACCGCGCCGCACAAACAAGGTTTACGTATAAGCGTTGGCTGACAGTGTCTACCTGCATGACACGTAGATGATCGTGTTTCTGCGTCTCCGAGTCTTTACCGAGTTGCTTGCGTAGAGTCAAAACCGTTGACTCGAGATGCTCCCTCTGGCGGCCGAGCTCACAGACGACGTCGGCATCGAGTTCCGCTGCCTGGATCTACAAGAAGAAAACCGATAACCGTTTTTACATGATATCCACGCAACGATGGAAATGCATCCCCAGTTGAAACCCTTTTTTATGCTGTCGGCACAATATGATTGTAATTAGAAATCTACCGATTAAGGATAAACATTTAAAAGCAAATTCTTCTTTAACATGTATGTTCAATGTGATTATTCAGCTTTTGAAAGCAACCGCCTCAATCTTCATACTGCAATTTTATTATTTATAAGGAAGTGTCTATGATGACAGATAAACAATAAACATACATGTGCTTTCTCCTTCTGTTCGATCTACAATTCTGTTTGGCATTCTCTCTATAGTACTTCCTTCTCTATTCTCAAAACCTGCTTCTGTAGGTGCTTCTCAACGGTTTGCCCTACTAAAGGCACCTTATAAACACTTAAATAGGCCTACAATACAATACAATACAATACAAAGAAAGCATCGTATCAAAAGACTCAGTGTATAATTGTATATTCACACTAGCGGTTGACATAAGTAGATGATAATTAGCGGTGCTACTTACAACGTCTTGTTCAGTGACGTGTGTTCTGTGCAAGGCTATGATGCAGTCCTTCAGCTCTTCTGGTTCCTGGATCAGTCCGGAACAGTAGTGAATGTCGTTCTTTATACGCTGTATCACGACCTCTCGATCCCGAACCTAAAAAGTGGCACATCGTAACGACGTAAAATACGGTAAAATATGGTAAAATACGGTAAAATATGGTAGCCATTTTTCTATCTGCCTTCAGCAGCAAAGTCATTATTATTATTATTGTTATTGGGGTTTTTTTACCCGAGGTACCTAGGATTCCTCGGGATTTTGAAAAATTATGCTTGGAGCTGTTTTTGAGTGTTTAGAAAGTGAGATATTATTATTATTATTATTATTATTAATAAATAAATTTGTAACGCGCGCAAGGTCACACTGAAATGTGAATCTGAGGCACGGATAGTTAGCCGCCAGTGGAAGATGCAGTTAGAGATCCATACATGCTTGAAAGCCAAGGACAAGTACTAAGTTTTGAGCTGCATTTTGAATGAAGTGAAATTGAGTCAAAATGAAGGAAGTGAAATTGAGTTTTTAATTTCTAGATACATGCATATGTTTAGTAACGCTGCAATGCCAGTAAATGTGAGTGCTGCAATCCAATAATAAGAAGGAACAGAGAGCAGAAGAAAAAGCGCAATGCATCATTACCTGACCTCAAAAGGTCATTCCCACAGTCCTCTTCCTACCACTGGGATCTTCAAACTGACAGTGTATGCACCTATGTGTGTGTGTGTGTGTGTAAAAGTGGCTGTCTAATGATGCTGTCTCATTAGCGGCGCCCTCCTCCTGGCACTACCACGTTATGGGTCAAGGCAGAGTTATAAATGTATGTACATGTATCTATCACAATACTTAATTAGAGCATAATTTGCATTGTAAGTAGGCTACCACACAAAAGTGTTGTATAAACTTGTGCTAACTGATGTTTGTAGTAATGGCAGTTAGCTAAAGTATGCTGCACACAGTCAAAGGCAACAGTGTGCAAGAGCAGCAGTGGGAGATACTGTTCAGGTGATATGTTTACAGTTCATATTCTTGTTATATCTATAGGGTGCTGCTAGTTTATGGAAACCTTGAACATACTCTCCTTGGCAGTGCTTTCTACCTCTGAAGTATATAGTCATTTGAGCATTGTTAATGCTAACCATAAGGCTGCCAAACATGGCAAAAACAATAAGACTCCTCATTAAATAGTATGACTCCTGGAGTCCTGGTACTGCTGTTGATAGACACATTATATTTCAGATAATCAGAGCAATGACTGGATAACTGGAACAGAAACAGACAAGAAGGAAAATTGAAAAAACAATGGCAGGTCGTAACCATGCTCTACTTGAAAACAATGGAAGGTCGTAACCATGCTCTACTTGAAAACAATGGAAGGTCATAACCATACTCTACTCGAAAACAATGGCAGTAATCATGCTCTACTCTTGTTTCCGGAAGACATTTCCTCTGAGTGGGCTTCTTGAAGGGGTGCTACATAAATTCGTGAAATGAATGAATTAATTTCTAAAGACGCCGAATGGCAACGTCATTCAAAATTTGTGTCTCTAACCTTTCGTCGCTGTCGATATAACTCGTTTTCGGCTGCTCGTAGCTTCTCGCACTCCTGCTCAATTCGCTGCTCAAGGATCACGTTCTGCGTGTGAAGTCGACCGAGCTCACCTTCCATCTGCAAAGTAAAACTATTTATGCTCATCTGTGCAACAATAACAACAGCAGACAACAGCAACAACACACAACAGTAATGCAGAAGCAACAACATGTAAAAGCAGCAACAGACAACACCAACAACAGCAGCAACAAGGAACAGCAACAATAGGCAGCAGCAGCAATAGGCAGCAGCAGCAGACAACAGTAATAACAGACAACGGGCAACAGCAATAGGCAGCCAACATCAGCACATATGTACGGTACATCAGCACAAAACAAACCTATTTGCATCTGCACAAGAAGAATAATGGTAGTTTTAATACTATCACTAATACTATTTCCTGGAATTCAACTATCAATATCATAGTCTTAGTAATGTTATTTGAGGAGCAAATAAAAAAAACTCACTCAAGCCATCCAGCCTTATCCGGAGGAAAATGATTTTCTAGACATTTTCCAACTGCCAATTAATTTTTTTGGTATCAAGTTAGTTCCAACATTGTTTGATAAGGTAATGAACGCAACAATAAAATTGACTCAGTCTAAATGTGAACTGAGCTTGAGGTATCTGCTCTTCATTTCAGTCCAACTAGCTCACATCAATGGTGATTACTTGATAACTAATAATTATAATTCTGTATGAAGGATTTGCTGTTCTTTCCTAGATAATAGCCATCTGAGATGAGGTTCAAGCCAGACATTCTTCCGCATTGAAAGACACATGCTCACATGATGAGCTACCATGTCACATGACTAAAGGCAAAGGTCACACACAGCAGAGAAAAACAAAACAACATAAAAAATTGCAACAAGCAACATGATTTTACAAAGCAACATGATTTTACAATGCAACATGATTTTACAATGCAACATGATTTTACAATGCAACACAGCCTGTGTCATGATCCGAACCTCTAGAATCTGTTGTTTCACGCGTCTCAGTTCTTGCTCTCGTGGTTCGATCTGCTTCTTTAGCTCCTTTATCTTGTAGTCCAACACAAACTTGAACTTCTCTAATTCCTGATTCTTCTTCTTCAGCTCGTAGATTCTCTTTTCCTGTGGTAAAAGAAAAAACAATGTAATGTAATAGCAGGCCTTACACAGAAATTCTTAGCAGCTACTATCTGTAATTGGACAGAAACTGCTACTGCATTGGAGTCCAGCAACAGGCATCAACTGATAGTCACTAGCCATTGGAGTTCCTGCCACACTCGTATCATTGACTGGTGTAAAACTTCAATCTGTAAATAGCAGTAGTAATTATGGAACAACAGTAACGGGACTTGCAAATAAGGCTAAGAGTAATAATAATAATAATTATTATTATTATTGTTGTAATAATAATAATAAAATAATAATAATAGAAAAAATAATTTAGTAATAATAATATTTAGTACAACATTATAAAGAACCTATAACACAGGTATCTATTCCATTGCTTCCCTAGTTTTGGCTTACCTTAAGTTCTGGTCATAAAAAAAATTATTATCATCAGCAAAAATTATCACAGCCATTCCATCATCATCCTCAATATTAATCATCATCATCAACTCTGGTGTGTGCTGCTTAGTACAGACTTGAATCTTTGCTATAACCTCTAAACCTAAACCTAGATGGAAATAATGCAGAAAAGTACATAGAAGCTCCTAAGTGTGTGTATGGAACTATGGATGTATATACATTATACACGTGCAGTCGTGCATGCGTGCGTAACAGTGTACAAATATGAATGAATCTAGGCTGATCCTAATTTGTTATTAGTTCTTCCTAATCTCAGAACACTGTATTAATAGTTATAAGATGAATGAGAATCACTTTGTCCTGAATGGTGTCGTCTCTTTCTTGAATCTCTTTCTTCAGCAGATGTATGTCCTTGTCAAGGTTCTTTATGACATTATTCAGTTTTCCAGCCTCGACCTGTTGCTTTCGAATATCCTCTTTCCGATCTTCCATATCCTTCTGGAGTATGGAGAACTTCTTCTTGAAGAGCGTCAACTCTGCCTTCACTTTCTGCGTCGTTTCCCTTTCGTCACGCAGTTGATTCTCGTATTTGATCTTCAGGTTCATCACCTCCCTGTCCACGTCCTCCTCGGTCTGGCGCTGCGTCTCCTCACACTCGCGCTGGGCCTGCCTGAACTCCTTATTTGCCTACACACCAAAACCAAAACCGATGTTAACTTGGGCTTACAAAACTGTGTACCTGCAGTCAAAACCAAATTTTAACACCTAAGTGCATTGTGCTTGCATTGCTGAAGCCAAAATTCATTTGACCATTTGCATAGTTGTAGCTTGCACAGCAATGCACACATTGCACAGTCAAAACTAGTACCCTGGATCCATTCATTTATATAGCACATATCCAAGACCAGGTACTCAGTAATGTAAATCTAGTCAATTTCTTAGCACAGCATCATGGAGAACAGCTTATTAACAGGCGCTATGAAGTGCTTAGTTAATTCATTTTCCTAAACTAAGCATATAACAATGCGAGGCCAGTCCTCTCCCTTGTCGTCTGATCCTCCCATCGAGAGAGTACTGTCAGTGTACTAGCTATCGTCAAGTGCACTGAGTTGGCAAGGGCAGTGAAACTCTCTGAAACAAATTTCTGCTCTGGCATGGACTTTCAGCAATAAATAACCAGTGGACTGAGCCAAAGCCAGTTCTGCTGGAAAAGCTCAATGTACCTTTTCGAGCCTTTCAACCATTTCCTGAAGTTTGTTTTCGTAGAAGTCGGTGAGTTCTTCGAGCGCAACTTCCTTGCGTTCTTCGGCTTCTACCAGTTTGCATTCGTAGTCTTCCTGCATCCGCTGGCTCTTCGTCTGCAGTTCCTGATACTTCTCGTACTCCGTCATCATCTTCTGACTATTAACAGTTTCTACGATATTCAACGAATAAACAAAACTGCTAAACACGCAAACACATTGGTGAACATCTTTCACTGCAGTAATTGTATTATTCCTTATTACTGTCAATGCTTAGTAAGTCAGAATATCAGAACTCATGGAGTGAGATAAGCATACTTAGTCTTTCATCCCTTGACCTTCTTGGAAGTCTGTTTTTTACAACAAAAAACTCATCAAGTGAGATAAGATAAGAATATTCTTCAATAGGCCAATAATTGGTCTATTATTGCATTTTGGTTTACAGACACGGTATAATAAACGTACATCATCTATAGAGCCAAACAAAAATCAAATGCTTTAAAATGGCAAATAAAATCCTAAAATCATTTAAAATATAAATATGTTCTTATAATGACCAACTATTTATACTGCACTTTGGTTTTTGTACGACATAACTTTCTAGCATCATTGAAGGTTCAACGGAAAGAATTCTTCATTTTTACATGTAACATCATCATCAACTTCTCTGTTTCTCTTTTATTCTCATATCAGCAATTCTCCCTGCACACTTAATCACTGCATAAATCAAACAGGCACTGTCTCATGCTTTCATGTATGTAAGTAATGCATGTATGACATTGTATGCTTTGTGATATTTTTAGTGCAGTGCCTTTAACCCATTAGAGCCCAAGCCTTCCCCCGATGACCAATCTTTATGATACTTGGAAATGTGATTAATGATGCTAATGTAAGGTCCAGGGAACATTAATTTATATAATTCAGCTATTGGCCGCTAGATGGCGAGCTGTTCCCATTTGGGAACAATGGGCACATATGGTACTGTGTTCCCATTTGGGAACACCATGCAAATTCATCACATATGACGTGTTCGATTTGCTGTTTTCAGTTACTTCACAGTTATTTTTTTATCAACAGCACACAATATGATTTGATTGTGGAAAATAGAGACACCATTCTTGATGTTACTAGCTATTATACCTCATAACACAGTGAAAATGTTAGAATTGCCATGCTATATGTTATATTCTGCAACTGAACAACATAATTATTCAAACAATCCAACCCATTTTACAGTGCCTACCCATATTATTAGACTCAAAGCGACATGCAATATGTATGTAATATGTACCTACATGTACATGCATGTTTGCATACATGTATATATTTATATGTATGCATGTATGTATCTATATATGTCTTCATAAATATGAAGACATATATAGATACATACATGCATATATGCATGCATGTATATAAGTATGTATGCATATATGTATGCATGCATGCATGTATGTATTATGTATGTATGTACATGTATGTATGTCTTATGTATGTATGTACATGTATGTATGTCTTATGTATGTATGTACATGTATGTATGTTTATATGTATGTATGTGCGTATGCATGCAATATGCATGTATGACATTGTATGTGTGTTTTATGTATTTATAATTCGTGTGTATGTATGCATGTATGCCTACATACACACTATGTATGTATGTATGTATGTATGTATGTATGTATGTATGTATGCATATGAGGATAT
The DNA here is from genome assembly GCA_945859605.1 of Lumbricus rubellus. Classification (NCBI taxonomy): domain Eukaryota; kingdom Metazoa; phylum Annelida; class Clitellata; order Crassiclitellata; family Lumbricidae; genus Lumbricus; species Lumbricus rubellus. Next base: position 9,082,751 of record OX243811.1, on the reverse strand, counting down.
ATGTTGGCATATATGTATTATGTAATACGTATGTATGTGTGTGTGTTTTATGTAATACGTATGTATGTGTGTATGTATGTATGTATGTATGTATGTATGTATGTATGTATGTATGTATGTATTTATGCATGCATCTATGTATGTATGCATATATGATTGCTTCGTTTGTTTTTTGTTTGTATGTATATGTGCATTTAGCTTGAGTCTAATAATAGGGGTAGGCACTGTAAATATTTAGAATATTGACTTGTCTCTATGCCTATCATATTGGATACACTGCATTGGAAGCCTCTACTAAGTGACCAAACTGCTCAGTATCATCACACATGCTATCTGTATCAGAGTGTATCATGGTAATCACCACTGACAAGGATAACTTACCCTGTTGCACCTGGAAAAGGCAATTTACACTGAGACAAAGAAGGCGATTACCTAATAATCGCATTTTTCTTCAGGAAAAATTTGAAGGGCGCTATATAAATTGTTGTAATGATTCAGTGAACGAATGAATAACTGAATGAATGAATACTGATGGCAGTAACGGACTCGATGTGGAGTTTTCAATGACTAAGTTTTGTATTTTTCTACCATGTTCCCAAATGGGAACACAGTACCTGATGTGCCCATTGTTCCCATTTGGGAACATCACATGTTTTCCAAACATTTCTACTGCAAAACATTTGACTTCTAAATTCCCATTTGGCACAGTAGTTGCTATATTATGTAACACTTAAATCCCATATGCACTTTTAAAATATTAAATTTCTTTCCTTTTGTGTAAACTAAAAAACCAAAACAGCCGAATTTTGACAAAAACTCGCAAAGTTCTTCAAAGATGGCTGCCACATGCAAAACATTTCTAAAAACTCATTATTAGGTTAAAATATTGTACATAGACTATTTAACAGCCAATAGGTGCAAACAGGATCAAAATTGAACAAAACACTAATTTTATATTTAAATCCGCCCGAGTGTTCCCAAATGGGATCAATGGGCGCTAATGGGTTAAAGAAACTACAAGAGCACCACATGTTGTTCTACCTTAGCATTCTTTTAATATAATTAGATTGATCTAATCTTGACATTTTTTCTAGTGCCACTACCGTAGCATACAAGGCATAAATCCATGGTTGCTTTGAGGTGGATATAGGTTCGTATATACTGGAGAGTTCGAGAACTCGGAAGACCAATTAAAAGGCAGGATATGCTAGATGACCTTTGAATTCACTAGGAAACAAATTAACAAGCTGAAGCTTGTATACGATACCATTAAAATACAAATAATAAAGATCGAAACAACATGGTAGACGCAGTTTTTGAACATACCGATCTCCTCTAGGGTGTGGCTGTGTTGTTCAAGTATTTTGCTCACTTCATCCTCATGCCGCATATTTTCCCGATCCTTCTCAGCTTTCATTGACTACAATATTGAATTCAGTCTTAATTAATCTAGTGACATGCACGCATGTACAATGTATGCACGCATGTACAATGTATGTATGCATGTACAATGTATGCATGCTTCTGAACACTAATATAGCAAATTCAAAGTTGCTGAAACAAAACAAAAAAAGATCCAATGCTAGCAAGAGCAGCTATGAATAAGCTTGATAACATGGCAAGGCTTTCTATGTGCCTTAGAAATCTTGATGAACAATGAGCATGCTAGATGATTAGCAAAGTGTTGAGCACGCTAATTGATTAGCAAAGTGATTAGAAGAGCAATACTTTGAGCTACTACAACTTCTATTTAAAAAAGAATCAGTTCTCATCAAACCAGCTTCAATTTAAGCAAGAATTCTTTCAACGATCCGACTTCTATTTTAGTTAAAATCATTTTCATCAATCCAACTTCTACTTAGCAAGAATTCCTCTTGCCAATTGATAACACTTTGTTTGTGACAAACGCCAAAACCCCATGCAACAGCGAATAACTTGAAACACTAAAGCAATATATTGCCAAAAAAGGTTCTTGCATTTTAACCTTTTAATGGCCAAAGTGTAGTAAATGGTATAAGATAACCTAGATCCTCAGTCACTAAAGGGTTAATGAACTCGTCAGTGCTGTCAATGTTACCTGATTCCTGGCCTTGAATACTTCAATCTCCTGGACGAACTTCTCCGTCACTTCCTTGATCTTCTCGTTGTAGTTCAAGTCTCTCAGTCGCAGCTGGTACTGGTTCTCGTTCTTCAGCTCATCCACTCGCAGCCTCAGCTCAGTTGCCGTCGCGTTCTATACACATCAACATCATCATCACTATCTGCATGGCCATCATCATCATCATCATCATCATCATCATCATCATCATCATCATCATCATCATCATCATCATCATCATCATCATCATCATCATCATCATCATCATCATCATCATCATCATCATCATCATCATCATCATCATCATCATCATCATCATCGTCATCATCGTCGTCATCATCGTCGTCGTCACCATCATTATCATCATCATCATCATCGTCGTCGTCATCATCATCATCATCATCGTCGTCGTCGTCATCATCATCATCATCATCATCGGAAAAAATTGTAGTTAAATGATTCTTTCAACGTCCCAGTTTTGGGCCCATCCCCCAGGCTGGGTGGCCCAAAGTTCAAGGTTCAAACTCTGCCATCTGGATTCATGTGCAGTCTCTTCTAGCTCTTCACATGCAAGAAATCTGTCACAGTCCCACATGTCATTGAACCACTCAACATGCTCAAAGATCTGGAGTCTTTTTGTTGCAATCTGTGCTCCATAGTTCTGCATTGGTGGCGTGTGTGGTGGAATATGGAAGTTGTAAGATGTTCCTCAGGTCCCCAAAGTTCAGCTTCTTCCACTGTGAATGTCCACAGTATCTTCTTAACACAACTTTTAACATCATCAAAGTATAACCACAATGTCAGCATATCAGTATATATTCATTCATTCATTCATTCATAAAATTTATATAGCGCCCCTTCAAGAAGCCTACTCAGAGGTGCTCTGAGTATATCAGCATACCACAATTCCACATAATCATGAAAAACAGTTTTCCTACATCTTCTATAAAAAAATCAAATTCAAATTGATCGTATTTACAATATCATAATATTCTATCAACAAACCAATAATTTATTCGTCCCCACCATGCCATCCTCAGGAAACAATAGTAATTTACATTAACAGAAACAATATTAATTAATAACAACCACAGGTAAATCTTTTGTTTACTAAACAATGCTAAAAACAGGTGAATAGTTCATGTATTCAGTGACCTTTTCTTCGAGTTCACTTTTCGTGATGAGTATTTCTTCGGCAAACGTGAAGTCCTTGTCTCGCTTCACGCCGTGTCCTTCCTTGTCCTGAACCTTCCAGATAATAACGCACGCGTCCTCAGAGACACTGACCAGGTACTGGTCATCATAGGTCATCTTTATCTGAATTTAAACCACAGCACAACACCATGTAATGTTGAGGAATCATGTTTACCTTGGGACAAAAATAATCATGTTAATGGTAATAATAATGCTAATAAAAATAATAATAACTACAATAAAAAATAAAAATTGATGAAACATATCCATTCCACATGTTGCTACCGGTAACTGCCTCTGAACAACAGTTGGCTTCCTGAGGAATTAGAACCATCCTTGGGTAAAAAACAACAATACTTGTAATATTCTTTTTTTAATTCAGACTGACAAGTACGCAGTAAGATTACACGATATAGTAGTAACAGATGATAACAAGTTTAACAGGTGTTCAAGATGCCCTGCTGTCCTACCACTCATCTTTTTACATGAGAGTCAATGTTATGAGACTAGAAGGTTTCTTACACCCACATGCAGTGCTCATGCTACCATTCATTTTCAACCATTCTCTTACTCTAAACATGGAATCATCATCATTATTTATTACCAACATTCAATGCTACAGGTTATGTTACATAGAGCTACATTCAACCTATCAGCATTTGAACCATCATAGTTTTTCAGGCCATTCAAAAACCTTTATGTATCACCGTGGCTAGACTGGGAGTGCCTCTGAGTGGGCTTCTCGAAAGGGCACCATATAAATTCTTTAAACAACAGAATGTATGAATGAATGAGTGAATTCAGAAGGAGTCCAGATAATACAAACTTCTGCACACAATGTGGGCGCTGAGAAATTCTCGGAGATTTACATTACATCACACTTACATTACATTACAATGCACAAAACATGAGAACACATGATCGACCACTGACCTTTGTGACTGGACATTCGTGACCTTGAAACTCGACCCATTCTCCAGGAACCGTCAGCGGAAACTTCATGGAACGAATTGTTCCACCGACGGTTCCAACGAACATCACCCTACCAGAATGAGACAATGCGATCGCAGACAACACCATTTCATGCGCGTCAACCACTCGCATCACCTAAACATTCACATAAACAATAATGTAACCCTCGTTAACTTTTCCCAGGAACTGAAATACAGAAAATCATTAAACAACTGTGAAAGAGCAATAAGAACAAAGAACATTATAAAGCTCAGTCAGCCATATATAAAAACATGAAGTTGCAAAAATATCATTTATATCATATATATATATATACATGTATATATAATATATATAATTATTACAGTATATATTACAACATCATACATTACAATACAATACATTACATTAAAAACATCAAATTACAGTATAAATAGGCTACAATATATATATAATTTTAAATATATGATTAAATATTATTAAATATACTAAATTATGTTATAATCCATTGCATTGTATTACATTAATTACAATACATCATAATAGATTACAATATAGTATGTAACAATATAATATATTATACTATAAATGGTTAACCTCTGACAAAAGACAAATTACGTGGTTCTGAACACTTGATTAGATTTTATTTTAAAAGGATATTTAAGATAATAATTATAGTTTATTTTTTTATAGAATAATACTAAAAACCCATTAAGAATGTAAGAATGATAATAACTTTCCTCATGTAAAGTTTGATCTTCCCGGGGACTTTTTCTTTTGCAAGGTGAAAAATATGTAATAATATCATCATCATTATTAATATGTTACTTAAATGTTTAATAATATGTTATTTAAAATGTCTTTTAACATGTGGTAGAATGAACCCTAGTCATTACCAGACCCATCACTGTGAGCAACGGAGCATAACCATTTAATTTTTGTTAAATCCAAGCGACTATCTCCCAAGGATCAGTGACCAACAAATAATAATAATATTAATGAATAAAATGGTAAAATTAATGAAAATTAATCACATTAATTTCGAAACCATAACATCTGATTCAATTCACCCACAACGTACTGCGTAGGTATAGGATTAAACAATTTCCTGCCTGAGAATCGATGATTTCTTTGATCGCCATGTCTGACCCCACCGCATAGATCGTCTTCCCGTCGGGGCTGAGCGCGACGCTGCTGTACTGACACGTCTTCAGCACATTCTCGCTGATACGGCGCATCGTCAGCACTTCCCATTCGTACACGGCGCCGTCCATTCCGCACGATATTATCTTGCTGTCGTCGGTGCTCCACACAATGCAGCGCACTTTGCTGTTGTGGCCTTTCATGTTTGAGACGTTTTCGAACGTTGATGTCGAGTAGATCTGAATGATGTTGCCAAGGACTGCGGCGAACAGATGGCCGCCGCGGCTGAAGCAACACTGTGCGAAAAGAAATAGAATGCCATCGGGCTGGTAATGATGTCCCTGGTAATCGATAATCCAACAATGAAACCTCCATGAGCAAGGACATTTGAAATAACCAAGGTCGTTTAGTTGTTATGTGAGGCGACCTTGTAATGCAGGGATGTCAAACCTTTTTTAGTGGCGGGCCAGTATGAACATCTTCCAACAATTGGCGGGCCAGTGTGAACATCTTTGAACAAGTGGCGGGCCAGGGTGTCGAAGCTCCTGAGCAAAATTTTTTGTGATCTGAGAGGGAGCCCCGGGCTTGGTCAGCCAATAATTCCCAAAACATTTTGAATAATATAAGTGTTTCGTAACTTTCATCATTTTGTTAACAGACAACCAGACGGAAACCTTAGATATACAGTCTACGCAGAGCTGTGTGTCTGAGTAAAAGTGGCGTCAGTAAGAAAAAAATCTCCATGTATTTGGCGCTGACTGTAAAATATAAAACATTTGAACTTTTATCCTCTAATTTTGTAATCTTTATGAAAGGCTCCGCGGGCCAGAAAAAATTCGTCGGCGGGCCAGAAATGGCCCGCGGGCCAGCTCTTTGACACCCCTGTTGTAATGGCAAGGCTGTGTTACGGTGCCATAGAAATTTGTCACGGTTATTTTTTTTCTGCCTCAAGGTATACAGGCCCTACTCATCTTCGGTTACTATAGATTATTAGTTCTGATCAAAAGGAGTTAAGAAATTACTTTGCTACATTACAATACAATAATAATCAGTAATTAAATTTCAGATAAAATCAATGCCTGTGACATCCTGCCACCACAAGTCCACAACAATTAAAGTCATAAACTGGTCATTATCTCCTCATCAGACTGGTCAGTAGTTACACCACAAAAACGATCTTAGTAGTACAGGATAACAATGAAACCAAATTTTTTCAGCTAGAAAGAGCAAATTGAAAATTAGAAGCGTACCTGGTGACCTTCTAAATAACAAATGAAGGTTTCTGAGTGTATTGCATGCATTATAAATTAAGCATTCTACGGGTATGTAACGACCAACAAAATGGTCATTTTCCAAAATTCTTAGTTTTGTTTCTTCTTCTAATTCTCCATAAAATGAAAAGGAATTTTGGATTCCTCTGGGCCTAATATTCCTTTGTCCCTTTCAAAGGAAAACAACAAAATATTGTTCATCCAGAGTCCCTATAAACTGGTAATTAACTGTGATATGGAAGGGCATGGCATAAACTCTCCTCAACAGACACAAAGATTCGCGCTTCCCCAATGACCATGAAACGAAACCTGAAAAACACTGGTTTTTGGCATGGCAGTCCACCCCCACTCTGATCATCTGCTGCATACCCTCCTTTCCCAGTGGTCATCATTAAACATCACCCAAGTGGCGAACAGCAGACATCTGCTGTTGTCAACAGAGGAGACTACCCAGTTCCAGCAACACAGTCTAAGTCAATGTCATATCAAAGCCAAATCACATTGTTTGTTTCAATTCCCATTCCCCAGCCATAATAACTTTAACCTTTATTCATTTAGCTTCAAACATGTTTATTGAGAGAGATAAAAAAAGCAGTTCAATGCAGCAAAATGACAAAATAACCGTGTGCGTTGAACATCAGAAGCTAAATAACATCAAATATCAGGTAAAAAAATTCCTGAGAAAGGATAACCCAGTAAGGTAGTGGTACCACTAAACCTGGGCAATCACAAACAGGGATTTATATCAAGATGGTGGAGAGTGTAGTTACTTCATAAGAGGTATGTGTTTAAATTTATATAAGAACAAATATCTATCCTGCAGCAAGAACTTAAACAAGTTCATTATATATATAATATATAGATATGCAATTATATGTATGTAACAGCAAACACATGTATAAATTATATGCATATTGCTGCATAATATAATTATGAGTGACACCTTTGAAGATCATGTTTAAAGTGTGTTCTGACAGGTTTCCACATTTGCCATCAAAACAAACTTATCAACAATACTTTAACCGCCATGTCACATTAATATCATCATCACCGCTTTCATGTTCTACAGCAGCATCAACATCATTGCTGCTGCTGTCTTAACCAACATCCTCCTTCTCCTCCTCCTCCTCCTCATCCTCCTCCTCATCATCATCTCTAGATATTAAAAATCAAAAAAAGTATCATCAGCAGCAGCATCAGCATCATCTCTATTGCAATAAGATCAAAACCACCACCACCACCGCCGCCGCCGCCGCCACCGCCACCACCACCAAATGGTTACCACCATTACCACCACCACCACCACCACCACCACCACCACCACCACCACCACCACCACCACCACCACCACCACCACCACCACCACCCCCACCACCACCGTTCCGTTACCTCTCGACACGATTTGATGTCAAATTCCTGGAATGTTTTGATGTCATCGATCAACAGATTCATTAGATTCAACTTATCCTCGAACCCAACGAGGACGTAGAGTCCGCTCGGATGCAGGGCAACGCTGTACGCCTCCTCCGAAAACTCTTTGTAGATGTCCAGCTCACTGGAACACAATGCAAAACAAACGGACAATGCCGGTCACACAGCATTCTGCCAGCACCATCATAAATAATAATAATGCATCCATTACTAGCACCACCACATCTCTCTATCTCTCTCCCCCTCCTCCCTCTGTCAGTCTGTCTGTTTGTCTGTCTTAACAAAGTCTGACTAGAGTAAACTCTGTGTAAGGCATGCCTTCAAAGGCTGGTATAAAATGAAGGCAGATACAGCAGAAAAGCAGGTCAATTTTTGCCTCTATTACTGCCTGTCTGCATGTCCTTGATTTCAAAGTGCCAGACAGACAGACATACAGACATACAGACAGACGGAATGATTGACTGACTGACCTGCAAACAAACAGACTCATTAATAATTATAAGCAAACAGGTTTAGAATAAATATATAAACTACTGTATACATGCAAATTAAAATAAATCTGCTACTTCTGAGTGAAATCTCATATAGCTAATGAAGACAATGACGTGCAAATTCTCTTGCCAAATATTATATCAGATGCCATTAATTGTCACTAATTTTTCCTTCAAACATGCATAACAGTTGTCATCGTTGCCTGCTATTATTAATATGTTGTCATAAATTCTGTACTTTCATCCAAAGCATTATCAGTCGTTCCAAATGTTTCGTTACGTTGTACAACGTACATTAAAACGCATTTTCATCAGTGTGATGGAAACATAAAAATTACAGACGTATTTGTTTTGTTTACGTAATCAATTAATCACAGAAATGATTGATACACTATGTCGACAAAACACGATGAAAAGACTATCGAATCACAAAAACTGCAACAGATATGACTTCAAAATATGCAAAAACTCATGAAACGTATCTCCAAAATGACAAAAACTTGAAAGCTATAAAGTCTATCAAATATCTAAATGACATGTCTGAAATTAGACCAGTATTTCAAAATGATGCATAAAAAATCAATTGCATGCCAGTTAGAATACCAGCCTATCACATACAAAGTCTTCCCTTTGTGTTCTGCCCTACTGTATGCCTATTAACCTATCCTAGCTCTTACGAATAGCCTACCTTGAAGAGGTGAGCACTATATAATCACAATTTCCAAATAATAATAATAATTATAACGTTCATTTACCAACCTATCCCATGCAATGCTCTCCTATACTTTTTCTCTCATTGTCATTCAAATATACTTTTAGGTCTTTACCGGTCTCTTAATATTTCTAAAATTCTGCTGTTTACTTAATTTTTTAAACAAAAACTGATGGTACCAGCTCTCATAGTTCCAGATACGAACAGATTTGTCCACAGAACACGTTGCAATCAGCGACTTTCTTATGCAAAGGTCGAGTCCTGTGATGACGCTCGAGTGAAAGGCTTGAGAGATCAATTCAAACTCAACCGTTTCATTCTGAAAAAAAGCAACATAATTGAAGTTGACACTGTAGCTGAAAGGGTTCAGGTTTTGATTTCCTAAATGTATGTTAGTTAGTACTTGGTTTTACTGTACACATTGGCAAGTGTAGTCCATTCTTAAGCCAGCAGTCAATTGGTGTTTTGCAAATAAAGTTGAAAATTTTACACATATTGTGGCCAGTTGACTATTATTGTAATCCAGTTACTAGTATTGAACTCAGACTGATGAATTGATAAATGTTATTGCCAGGATTAATAATTTTTAGTAATTGCCAGGATAATACAATTTATATCATTATTAACCTGCATCTTTATAATACACTATTTGCAAAGGATTTGAAAGGAAAAATCCCACCACAACAGTCACATGGAAATCGATGTGCATCAAGAAGAACAAAATGTCGAAAAATAATAATTACCAACATATCACAATCACTAAAAAAATCTTTATTGCAATTACTACCAAAACCTGGACCATGAGAAAAGAGGACTGGAGGTATTTGAAATAGGGACCTGGAGAAGAACAGCTGGACAGAACATAAAACAAAGAAGTGCTGGATAGAATTTGAAAAGAAAGAACTCTGATAAGAACGATAAGAAGAAGAAGACAAGAAAATATCAGGACGCAAAGGGTTCTGTGGCCCAAAACGTGTAAGCTCTTCTAGGTTCATATTGGACAAGTTTTGCCGATTCATGACTGTAACCGTAATACTTGTTTAGTGCAATAAAATAAGCACTCATCAATACAAAATGATTTGGTACCTTTGCAACTTCGGCCGAAGTGAGAGGGTAAAAGTAGAGCTGATTGGATGCTGTACAGCCAATCACAGTCTCCTCTGATGGACTGACAACGAGGCTAAGGAAGATCTGCTCTTGACATCGCGTCGAATCAATACTGTATGGATCAGGAGGAATCTACACAAGAACCAAAGTAAGTTTTACAAGAATCGATACTATACGAATCAACACAAATAATGTATGGATCAGGAGGAATCTACACAAGAACCAAAGTACGCTTTACATCTACACGGCTTTGAGTGTCACTATAGAAATTACTAATTAAATTACATTAATTATATTAATTCTAACAGAGTAGTAAACTGTCTTCCTTAGATCACACTCAAATAAGAAATAACACAATGAAATCTTAGTACTAAACATTATGTCTGCATTGCAATAATTTACAGACTTGTAAGGTTGGCAATAATAATTAAGTGACCTGTATTTCTCGCATCTTCTTGTAGTAGTCCTCGTCACTCTTCTCGTACAGGTGAACAATGCCCGCACCTGCGGCACATATAAATCCTTTGGCAAACGCTACGATGGCTGTAACCGCAAACTCATGACCCGACTCACTCAAACCACCCATGCCACTCACACGATCCTTCACAGCGATTTCTGTCACTGATCTGAAAAGAATATTGAACAATGAACATTGTAATCCAACCGCATCATGCCAGCCACAGGAAATTGTTGCTGCTATACAATAAGAAGACAATCAGGGTGAACTTCTCATTCCCTGAGCATGAACTGCTCTTAGAGAGCACCGAGCTTTCTCTGTTATTGGCTCCATGATATGGAATGGGCCCCCTCCACTGTCTATACACTTCATGCCTAGAATTTGCTCCGATGCGTTTTATTGCAGCCTTAAAACAGTTCCAAGCGCATGTCGGCCCACCAAAAGTACCATAACTGTTCTAGTTCTCCATGCACTGCTTTCATTATTGATGATGTTTCTGTGTTCCTGTTGACACTGAACATCATTTTGGCTAGCACAGTAAGTGCTTCTGATTATATTTATTGGAGTGGCAATACATAAATTACCCTAACACATAAAGTTTTCTCCCCCCTCCCTCTCTAACAGAACTTGACTGGTATGACCGTGGCCCTAACTTGTCTCACTTTAAGCTCGTAATTCCAGATAAGTTCAAAAACATTTTGTTTTTCTAATCCCAGTGCTCTGAGGTTATCTCTTATCCAACTGACTGCCATCTAACCATCCACTGACACTACTTGACCCTGTGGATGATGTATTGATGTCCGCAGTCACAAAGTCAACAATAACAACAACAACAACAACAATAAAACACCATGGATCATCATGATTCCCACCATCACAATCGTCCTGATCCCCACAAAATTACCACCGTGATCATCATCCCTTCGGATGATACCCCGTGCAAACATATCCTGACAGAAATAGTTTATGTCCATCCGGCAGCGGAGTCCGTCTGAATTATCCATGTCGAGTGGTCATCGCAAACGAAGGCAGCCTCACATTTTTTCATTTTTTCATACAACCTGGGAACGTCTACATTTTCGAGCTAATACGGAATAATGGCGCCATAACAATCAAGCCGTCAGACACGGAAACCGAGATACATCTGAACTAAAAGGGGAAGTTATGTATTATGCATGAACGCACTCGCAATTTGCGCTTTCGCTGATCAACTGCTTACATTTCTATGGCCCGAACCCGCATAATACATTAATAAGTCATTAGCGGTCCGTGTGCCGCAGTGATGCTACTAATGTCTTTGCTACAACATGAGCATTGAGCAATGTATCACTCGAATCGATGTAGACTATGTACATTGTACACTGTACAGCTCTTCCCTTTCGAATTCATGCACTTTAATGTTGCGAGATTTATGACCCCATATTGTGCACGGTAGAGTTTTCCCAATTCTCAGTTGCGCTCATTCGCTCAAAATGTTTGGTTGTTACATACTGATTACATACATATCACATACAGTACGTTGAATACAACAATTAATGGGTTCTGCAGCATTTGTGGTTCAATGCTGTACAGCTCTATACAAACTCTACACTGATGGGGACAATACACACTGCTGCAGAGTGAAGGCTTCTCAATTTACACGCAGTAATAATATTGTTATTCTGCGAGCGAGCTGGCGATTTCCAGCTTGCATTTTCCCAACCTCTGGTTTATTCCGGAAAGCAAGGTTCCCTGTTTATTCCATCCATTACGAGATTCGTGTATTGCAGCAGACTCCATTTAATGGAACCTATTATCTTTGTGTCCACAGTCTATAAACTGTCCACATTTACTGCAAGCATAATCTCGAGATTCCTACGGTGCCCATCAAGCGGAATTGTGGGAATTTAAACAGACTTCACCATTGATTTATTCTGAATGTTAAAAACTTAAGGTAAGTTAGATGTTCATCTCTTGGTATACATATATATATATATAATATATATATGTGTGTGACACTGTGTGTGCATATATATATATATATACTAGCTGAACCCGGCCACGCGTTGCTGTGGCTGAAAAGAGGCTCCCCCTCCCCCTCCCCCTCCCCCTCCCCACCGTCTTCGTCCCGCTCCCTCCGCTCCTTTCCTCCGTCACGCCGTGAAGGCCGCTTTGGGGAAAGGCCTCCCCTGCCCTTCCTCTCGACCTCCACCTCCCCTCCCCCTCCGCTCCCTCCCCACCGTCTTCGTCCCGCTCCCTCCGCTCCTTTCCGCCGTCACGCCGTCAGGGCCGCTTTGGGGAAGGCCGCGAATCGCTTATGACGTCAGAGGACGCGACATCATTCATGTTCATTCATATTTCGTCTGCTGTGTTTAGAGACAGCGTTTAGCCGTGAGGGACGTGTTCAACTTGCAAATGGCGGACGAACGGATTGCAAAGTTTCCTTTTTGTGGAAAAGGTTGCGTTTTTTCGGGAAAAAAGCATAAGTTATCACTGTTCTATCGGAATGGAAGGTGTTGTAAAAGTTTCATAACAATCGGTGTGTCACTTTCGGCGTGATCATGTTCCGAACTATTGGAAAGTTTCATTTTTATTTATATAGATATATAGGTAATCTATATATATAAAAATGTAACCGCGTTTGGCTCCTTGCAAGTTATCTCCGAACTGTCTGCGCCGATTGCTTTCAGAACTTCACCAAAACGTTTAGTTCCAACACGGCCGGGTTTGCAGAATGATTTTTCGCAAAAAGCGCAATCTTTTCAACAAAAAAACAACTTTGAAAATTCCACCGTTTTCAACACATAGCCTATGCCCGTCAATAAGCCTTGCATACCAATTCGGGCATGTTTGTTCCGTAAATTTCTTTAGCGCATTTCATTACGGCCTTCGCATTTCATTACGGCCTTCTTGCTCAAGCGTTTTATGGCGTGATCCGCGTCGCCATCGCAAAGGGAGGGGGAGGGGAGGGGGAGGGGAGGGGGAGGGGGAGGGGAGGGGAAGGGGAGGGGGAGGCTCTTTTCAGCCACAGCAACGCGTGGCCGGGTTCAGCTAGTTAGGTATATAATATTCATCAACTATAAACTTTATGATATATCACATCCTGGCATCCCGGTACATGGAAAAGACTCTGTAAAGGCAACATTAGAAGAAGCTGTGTTGTAACGTAACTCATTCAACAATTGTTTTCGTAAGACCTTATTCTACTTAACATACCACAAGCCACACAATTTTGAAAATATTTATCTTAGGGGATCTGAACCGATAAATCCAGTCTAAATACTAAATACACCCATGTCTCGGATGCCAAGATGAATTCAAATAGAAACTTCTAAACCAGGTCAACCTTCAAATCTGGGCTTAAGTCACCTTAGTGCCGTTTTCACACTTCAGGCCAAATTCCTTAGAAATTTCATTTAAACATTCAGGAGCCTAAAGTACTCAACAATGCAGCCGAGCATGCCTTGAGCAATTCAAAAGAAGCGTGCAGCACCCATAATTCACAAGAAAGTTGTTGCAATGCATTATGGTAGAGCTGACAGTCCAGGTCACCATCAAGACATCCCGATGGAATCGTCGGCTTCGTTAGCCAGCCAGCGCTTTTATGTTCTTGCACGAAATATATCGGATTATATTGATAAATGATTCAGTATCTTGCCATCGTGGCTTAACCGAAACGTCCGTGTGTTCAACAGAAATGCTGGCATTTCGACGACAATGCCGCTGGGATCTCGGCATCACCTGAGCAAACGCGAAACATCGCAGCTACGTCCGCAAACTTATTTTGTCGAAAGCCAACAGGGACGTCCGAGTTTAGCATCGGCCATCAAGATCTGGATGGTCAGACAAAAGCGAGTTTTTCGTCGGACAGTTCGGGTTGCAGTTTTTTTTGTCGGTCGACACCTACAGCTGTGTAAATTATATCAACAACGGTCGACATCCTCATCAGAGAATCATCATCACACTCACCGTCGTCGCAGCTTATAGAATCAGGCGTAATTCCTAATGCTCTTTTCTTTATTGCACTTTGCTCTCCTTTTCTCCTCTTCTTCAGAATTATTACTATATTGTGTTATCCATGATACACAGAATGCTATTATCACAGCTTCTATCACCCCACCTTCATGGTTACCATAGACTATTTCCAGCACAGTAATTGATATTTTAGCCTTGATTGCCGCTTTGCTCGTAGTTCAAATTCACGTTCTTGAAAGAACGGGTCAAAACTCACAATTTCTCCTCAGCTTTCAAGCACCTAGATATCTAACTGCATTTTCTCCTGTTGGCTGACTATTCACAGTGTGACCATTTATAGCACAATCATGTACTAATAAATTTACTAATGGTAGTAACACTCAAAATAGTAACAATACTATTATTATTATACCTGGTAATTTCTTCTAAATGATCAACCAATAAAATATAATTATCATGAAATGAGAAGGTGCCTCTCTACAAGTCTTTATATTTTTGCATTTTTGACAAATATTGAGTCTCTGAATTGTTACATGTGTTGAACTTAGAATTCATTCCATACAAAACGTCACATGCTCGTAGCCAAGCAATGGTAAACATCCAATTCCTCCTCTTTCTGAAACAGGTAAAGGATGATCCTGGAATACTGTACATGTATACTGTATAGGCATTGGAGTCTAGCTTCCACATCACTGCAGATAAATCTGGTACCATACTTCGATGATGGCAGATAAGAGAGGCAGTGCTCAGACACACAGTAATGCAGAGACTGCTGTATAAACCTGCAAATGCCTGATCACCAATTTTATCCCGTCTCATCTGCATTACTGTAATATTATGTATTGATTTGGACCCATGACCAATCCAGCATATAACAACATTTGCACTATATTATATAGAAGAGCAGAGCGGTCCCTAAAGCTAATCCCATGGCAACCATGGGTACAAATTGCTATCGACTATAATTTGTCTTAGCCTCGACAGTGTACGGTCAGTGCGCTCATTGTAAGCAAGTATGCTACGGAGCACACTTAGAGCAGCAATATCAAACCAATTTCCTGTGCTGGTGGGGTTTAAACCTCTGACTTCTGGAGTGATGGTTCAGCATGTTACCCACTACAGTGACTACACTATAAAAAATCCCATAGGAACACTAAAAGTAATACCTGTAAATTGGAGTCTTGCTTCTACATTATTTGAACAAAAGCCATAGATCTGTCTTATAATTAAGCTTTATAAATGTTATTTATGTAACAAAATCACTTACCCAGATCTTTCCTCTGGTTGGCTGCTTGGTCTCATAGGAGAGGTGAGAGTTGAAATAGTAAATTCATGTTTCAATTCTCCAAGTTCCATGACCTGGACTTTTCCATTTTCTGACCCAACCAGAAGCAGCTCTGGACTGGCCCACGCATGACATAAATAGTTCAATGGATCCGACTTCTGAACGGAAAACTGCTTGAACACGCCTTCGGTGTAGCGAAACTGCTTGCATATCCCAGTCCCAACGACACACATGTGGTTATTGTCTTCCCAATTGAAACTCACCTACAGAAGACAGAACCACAAATTCATTCATTCATTCATTCATTAAATGCATTTATATAGCACCTCTTCAAGGGGCGCTCCCAACCTCAGCCCGGCCAAAAACCTGAGAAGGACTGTTAGAAAAGGAGTGGAGTGTCAGAGGAAGACCATTCTAGGTTGAGTGTCCTACCACCAAGAAAGCACGGTTCTGCATAGTGGAAGTACGAGCAAAAGGGACTGAGAGCAGACTTTGTTCAGTTGAATGAAGGGAATATACAGAACCATTATGCAGATGCTGTTGTCAAAAAGACACTTCCAGCGCTGGATCAAGAGTACAGCCGGGGAAGGACGAAATCAACTCTAGGAGCTCCTAATGACCAGACATTTTTAAAACCATTTTATCAAGATATTTTTAAATGCTCTTTTTGCAGACTTTTCATGTTTTCAATCTGAACGTCAGTGACTAAACTTCTAGTTTCCATGATTTTTCTTGAACTTTGTTTTGCTGATGCTGTACTCCATGCCTCAGATTCAGATATTTTTGTTTCGATGCACAAGAACAACTTTAAATTTATCTTCTTATCAGCTTAACAGATTTTACTCTTTCCCTCAGATATTCAGATAATTTACTGGTTTCGAGTGCGCAATAAATGTATTCAATAAACACACGAATTTTTCCCCCCTACTCACTTGATGCACGGCCGAGTTTGTCTGTGGATTCGACGTTTTTATCGTCGACAAGAGCTTTGATTTCTCCCAAATCCAGCCAGCAAGAACCCAGTCTGGTTGGCCACCTTGAGCAGCAAGGTAACGAGAGTCTGGAGAGAAAGCAAGGCTAACAAATTCTTCCACCCGAATGTCCACGAGACTAAGAATCTTGCGCTTACGCATAAGACTGAGGTCGTAAATGATGATCATTCCCTTCTCGCCCTTCTCCAAATTTCCCCTTTCGGCCACTGCAAGAAATCGCCTGTTCGGACTGACGGCCATTGCCGTCATTCCATGGCTCTTTTCGGAGCCCTGAATGAATTTCTGGGTCTTCTGATCGATATTGTAGACCACGATGTAACTGCCAGAGGGATATAGGATCGTGTGCTCTTCATAAAATAGCACATTGGCGGCGACACCGCTTCGTACACCAAATATGTAACGAGGCTGAGCCAGAACAATCGACATTTTGTAACTAAAGACAAAATCAGAAATTAAAACAAGGGTATTGAATAGGCAGTTAAGACGTCAGATTAAAATCAGAGGGTTGCTGTCATTGGGTCTACTCTAATCCAAATATGCAAAGATCTCCAGTTCAAGTAAATGATTTCGACACAGACATAGGAATATATATCAGAAAATTGCAGCAAGCACTCCAATAAAAAAAGACCATTTCAACATATTTAGACTCCTTAAAGTTTACTGTTGCAATCGTAAACTCCAAATTTCTAAGGCGCTAGTCTAAAGCTAAGCGGACAGCAGTGGCTTCTTGACGAGCGCTGAGGAATTCGTGAGGAATGCAAGGAATTCTTGTGCATAACTAACGGATTTAAGTATATTAAAAATCATTACATACACGATTAAAGTCGTCAAAATTGCCATTTTGCCAACACTAGGCCTACATATACGGATCATAATAACCCAGGTCCTAGGCTAGTAGGTGGTCACATATTGTTATTTACATCCGAACGTGCCATTTATGCATAATTATGTATCCGTAACAATATAAAAGAAGGAAAGGAACGATTATCATTAATGTTTGACCTACTTCCAGAATAATTTTGCAGTGAAAGAGGGAAATCTTTTGAAATCTTCAAAGCAATCTACACTGACATCACTGGCTACGATGACGACAATCCCAAGATTCAACGCGCCCTGCACGCTAATCCCCTACTCCACAAGTCCCATATGCTGGTTCACTTTGTGGTTATTATCATTATTATATAGCGCTTCTCTTGGCCTACTCAAAGCAGCTCTAAGCCCAATACAACGCCACGGTGAGAGAAAGGACTTGGACAATTGATACGGCGAGGCGACTTCTTTCGGGGCAGTAAGCGCAGCGCAAGCGGTTGCCCATTTACAAGTGCAGTTGCCAAACCAAGATAATCGACGCCCTCTGATCGAGTTAACTAGCCTATAGAACAATATTAATTTCATCAGTGTTGAAGTAATTTCACATCTTTGCAAAGACATAGGCAACAATATGACTGACATTGTTCTCGCTGTGATAGGCCTATACCAGAAAAGCTCAGTTCGTAATAAACTCGTCGTGTATGGCTACATCTTGAAGTACAGCCCCGCAGATGAGAAATGGCGTCAACTCTGCAGTTCAATTATTATTTCTGGCGGAATCCCTGTCAAAGTCTTGACGTGTAATCGACTCAACTGTAATTGGGTGCGACGCTGACCGATTCTTTCTCTATCAGGTAGACGGTCTGGTGGGGCATAATAACGAGCCATCGGATTCAATTATAAGAGATCCGATTAGAATGGATTCTCCGCTTCGTCTAAGGCTGCCCGCTTCTTTACGCGCTGCTACAGTCAGTCATGACATTTGCAATTAGCACCTCCATTACCTCTGGTGCCGTCTGCCTCATAATTCGCTATGCCGAAAGTAGTCCAGAGCACATGACATTGTACGTATATATAAGTTCACTGGCTCCCTCTAGCAGTGCCGCTGGAAAATGGGAGAAGAGACTGTCCATTCGCTGCGCAGTTTCCAACGGGTCGAAAATGCTGCTTGGAAACCACAGGAAAGGCTACTTCGTTCCCGCTTCCAAAATTAATGGCTTTGCGTGGGCTTCTGACTCAGTCGACAATGTTTAATCTAGGCATCTTCAGGGCGGGGCGGGAAGCCCCCCATCCCACGAAATGACATTTAGGCTACCCAGTCCCATAAATATTTGACAGCCCCTGTTATTTTGTTTTGAATAAGTTGGTTCTCGTGACTTCGCTTTTAGGCCTAGGCCTAGGCTATGTGACTCATCACTCACCCTTTAAAAGGTGCATGTAGCCTAGATAGGCCTACTGGGAGATCGGTGAAATTAAGTTAAGAGTTTTTTTAACTTAGGCCTACTGAATATTATTTATTAGGGAATTTTGCCTATGCATGCAATGATGATTTTTGAGCGTCCTGAACTTTTGAAGCTGCCATATGAAGTTTCATAAGCATGACATTTGTGGCGCAGGTCTAATAATTATTTTGCTTTCCATTGCTTTACTTTCCTATATAGACATAACCTATTTGGAAGCAAATCATTTCATATAATAGAATCTCTGTTGAGCTGGATCTAAGGTTCTAATAAAACTTTATAGGTCCATAATCAGTGGCATTTATTCCAGTTTTTCAACGGTTATCACAGTATAACAGTTAACGATAAAACAGATAATGAGACCCGATCCCTTGATGGTTGTTTATGTCCTGCGCTATATAAATAAGGCAGTCTCAGATGCACTCCAGAGCGTCCACGGTTATCGAAGCATAAGATTCAATATAATAGATAGACGTTTCGTTTATTTTCGACAATCATAGGTCCCTTCCATTGAATTAGCTCAGTGCTGAGTCTGCTGACATTAAAATGGCGACTCTTACAGGCTGTATGAAAGTGTATGGAAGACTTAGTATATCAGAGCTTTTTTAACGTGCAGTTCTAGGCCTACACAAAATGTGCAGTTCTAAGTGGATTTGTGCAGTTGTAGAAGCACTCCGGTACAGTTAAAACTAGCAAAAATGGTCATTGTCCTCCGATTGGAAGTAATTTACCATGGAGGATGGGAAGGAAAAGAAGGAGTTGCGCAGTTCTAAAAATTTCTTTAAAACAGCCCTGCTAGCTACTCTTTTTAATGTTCTTCCACAGCCATGTATATTCTCCTTTCCTCTTTATCTTCTGGTTTTGTTCTACTTATTTTTAGTTATTGTCTTGGTCTCATTAGTTTTTCTTCATTTTCTTCTCCTTCATATTCATCCTCCTCCTCTCCTCCTCCTCCTTCTCCTCCTTCTCCTTCTCCTCATCTTCTCCTCTTCTTTCCCTTGATTCGAGTTATATAATAAGAAAGGTTGAAAGGGTGCGTTACCGTCTAACAACATATTGGGGGAGGAGGAGCAAAAGGAGATCTAGTCGAAGCTTACAAGATTAAAACGGGAGGAAAAACTAAAGTGCAGGTAGTGTTGTTTAACATAATTGGCACCCAAAAAGGCATCTGGGGGGACACAAGCATAAATTATTCAAGAAGTCAAAGGGAACATTGCGGAGCATAAATTCTACAGTGCAAAAGCTATGCACTCGTGGAATGGCGTAGATGCTTGCAATAGCTTACTGTCTCAGTGGACACTGGACAGTGGACATTGCGCGGTTTTTAAGAGGAAGCTAGAGAAAAACAGCCTTTAAGTGTTCCATGCAGGTGAATTTGCAGTGGTTCATACACAGACTTTACATATTCTGAACCTCTTAAACCTCGTTATGTTACATTACATGTTATAACTTATGTTGTGACTTATATGTTGTGTTATGTTAGTTATATCATGTTATGTCATGTTGTTGTCCTTGTAAGCCTACCTATGCTCCTGTTTCTTCTGCTCCTCGTCTTCTTCAAAATGTCTTCTTCATTTCTTCTATACTCTCGTCCTTTTTCTTCACATTTTCTTCACATTTTCTTCACATTTTCTTCACATTTTTCTTCATATTTTCTTCACACAATTTCGCCGATGTTCGTCCCACCATTACGCACGAATTAGTTCATATATATATATAGTAATGCGTATATATACACGGTGTCCCAATTGAACTGATACCCTTTTTGTTTTGGCAATATACTTGTCAATTCGAAATGAAACTCTATAAAATTTTAAAGAATGTAAGAGGGATAAATTATCAATGTTTCCTGAAAATTCTATCCGATTCCGCTAACAGAGTCCGAAGTTATGCACATTCAAAGTTGTGCGACGGAAATTTTAAGTTTCCAACATGTAAAAGATAGGAAATTATTGTTTGCAACTGCACGCCTTACTTTCTAAATCAGTGGCGGCGCTAGGGGAGGTCGCGGCAGGTCATTTGACCTGCCTATTCTGCTCACGACCTGCCTAATGACCTGCCTACAAAATTTTGGAGTTTTAAATATATTTTACATTCTTTCATTCAAGAGTTTCAAAATGAAAAATCAACCTTAATTTTTTCCTCGCCCAAAAGTGTTGTGGTTCAATTATTATATCCAACTGACTTTTTCGTCTGATTTTATCTAGTAAGTAGCCTAACTAGGCCTAGAGTCTAAGCCTATGGGATATGAGGTTTATGTGAAGCCTATAATTATACGAATCAAACTGAAAGGATAAGAATTGGAGGGGAGTCCCAGAGGAAGGAATACCTGGTAGGAGGATGAGACCAGGGTGCCCGCTATCACCACTCCTTTTTAATTATCATAAATTAGAGGTGCCGCAAAGAGTAGGGAAAAAAGATAACTGCAGATGACAACTGACACGGGAGATTGGAGGGAAAAAGAAAGAGAAGAAGACCGAAACAGGTTATGCTGGAATGGATGATGACTGACGGATACAACGAACTGAAGAGAAAAGCACAGCGAAGAGAAGATTGGCGTCATTGGAAGTTGAAACCTGCCGAGGGCCAGAGAACTTAAAGAAAAGAAGGCCTTGTGTGCTTCAAATTCAATCATCAATTTTTTCGACCTGCCAAATAGTTTCCATGACCCCGATGCGACCTGCCGAAATTTTAGAGCTGGCGCCGCCACTGTTCTAAATTAATAAATATGACGTTATATTTTCGTCATTTCCATGTTAGGGGACAATAATAAAAATGATTTTCAGCAAATATGGTTTGAGTTTCATAATAAAAAATTTAATAGAAGAAAAACATTACGGTGCAAAAGGTTTTTAAAGGAATATCCTAACAGAAAATGGTCCATCGTAGCCTTATGAAACTTGCATACGTGACGTTGACCAGTGACCACTTCAAACAGCGAAATGTGGAAGAATTGAATCGCTTTGATCAAAGGGATTGTTGACAATGCATTCAATGAATGGCGAAAGCGCCTTAGATCATGCATTCGAGCTAATGGAGGACATTTTGAACATCAGCTTTGAAGAACAGCGCTAACACTAATTTCCTATCTTTTACATGTTGGAAACTTAAAATTTTGGTTGCCCAAATTTGAACGTGCATAATTTCGGACTCTGTTCGTAGAACTGGATAACATTTTCAGGAAACATTGATAATTTATCCCTCTTACATTAACTGAAATTTTATAGAGTTTCATTTAGAATTGACAAGTATATCGCCAAACCAAAAAGGGTATCAGTTCAATTGGGACACCGTGTATATGCTATAATATATATACATGCATATGTATAGGCTATATATATATATATATATATATATATATATATGTTTCTAGCTACCCTATCGCCACAATATTCATTCTAATTATTATTATGGATCGTATCGGACATAATTATAATATGTGGATAGTAGGTGCCGTATGAACAAAGTATATATAAGGCCTATTATATATAATAATATCTATATTATACATGTGTATATATACACGTATGTATGTATATATATATATATGTATATTTATATATACGGAACGAACGGTTAAGTTACGATCGTTGGCCACTTACCAATCTACTTGCTAAATCAGCCTATAAATATTCATTGCCTGATCTCTATATCGGCGGTCACCACTCCCTCTGTATATACATTCCTTTTTGTAACAGACAGACACAAAGAGACAGACACACAGACAGACACGCAGACAGACACTCAGACAGACACAGACACGCAGCCAGACATACAAACGCACGGACCGGCAGGCAGACAGACACACACAGAGATCATAAATGCACAAGTATAGGCTATAGTAGGCTATAATATATGCTCAAAAACACACAGAAATGCATACATACAGACGCATAGACACATACAGGGAAACAGAACAGATAGATGAACACAGATACAAGAATATGGCAGACAGACACACAGACAGACAGATAGAGAGACAGATAGAGAGACAGAGGCTGACACATTGTCTGATTTTCGTAGACATGAAACTCTAATAAACGCAGGGGATGATCTGTCATGAATTTCATGTAGCTTTGGCTTCTATACAAAATGCATTCTAAGAGTCCAATACATCAGTAGAATGTATGTACATGTATATATATATTAGATATGTATAATTGTATACTGTATAGTGTATATGTATATATAACTATAGACTACAACTTGTCCATTACCCAGATATATATATATATATATATATATATATCTGGGTAATGGACAAGTTGTAGTCTATAGTTACCAACATGGGAGTAGAATGACCTACATATACATGTATATGGACAGGAGCGAGAAATGTGCGAGAAAATATAGCTTCAATGGGAATTGGTCTCACAAGCGTAGGTTACTGTAACAGGACAAAGTTTACAAAGTTATTATAGACCTGCATACTAGGCCCTACACATGTAGGCCTATTTATGTACGTAGGGCCTCGTAGACCCTATGATTTTTTTATTATAAGCCCCAGGTAATTTAGCAGAAGAGGTCAAAACACAGAATGGTCACGGTCAAATTTATTTCTGCGAGAGCTTGAAAAATACAAAGCTGGAAAGTTAAGAACTTGCGTATCTTCATAGAGGTTTCTAAATGTAAATTAATTTTCTCAGTTTCACTTGGCGTATTATCATTACTGCTCTAGAGCGAAGAAATTTGCTAAACAAAAAAATAATCTTAGTAGTTAAAAAGTAGATGTCAATTTTCCAAGTGGCTAGTGCCCCCCCTCTTTCCCCTATACATGCTCGAGCATTAGGCCTATTGACTTTCTAAGCAGCGGTCTTGCGCACGTGATTTCTTCTGAGTTTCCAGCGTAAAACCAACTTGAACTTAGAAAATAAAGTTTATTTCAAAATTCTTCCGTATTCTTTAGACTTGCTATATACAATTCAAAGCAGGTTCTTGTTATAGTCCTAGTTGTTACTATCCTAAGATCGTTCTTCTTTTTTATATTGTTTTCAGAAAGTGACTGTCGCGTACTTTTGCAGTGCAAGCCTGGAGAAAGCAGAAGGGCGACACCAGTGGACCTACTGTTATCCTTGATATGACACAGTGTTTTCCAAGGGCAAAAGCTATAGCTGCAAGGTGGGGTCCTTTTTACCTTGTTTGGTAGCTGCAGTCGACTTGCAGAGCTACATGTACAATTTTTACATAGCCTACATGTATGATATTATTGGTCTCTTGTCTGGTCAGGTGTCTTCCTATTACGCAGCGTTGATGTGGCGCTGTAAAATCATGGAGAATTGCATTGCTGTGCGTTTAAATGGTAGTCATTAGATATGATCGTTAGCAATTATGGTCAGTTGCTGTTTTACGATACTGCGTCATGACCCAAAGAAAACTTAGTGAATGGCACGAGGCTGAAAAGATAAAGTTAGCCTATAAAGACTTAAGACAGATGAATGCCTCTTTTGGTTGGCTTTAGTGACTGTTCTTGTTGTTGTCATTGTTGTTGTTGTGGTTCTTTTTCTTCTTCATCATCATCTTCCTCACCTGCATGTTCTTCCTTGCTTTCTTCTTTCTCGCTGCTCTTCCTCCTCCTGGTCCTTCTTCCACTACTAGACCCTACTACTACTCCTCTTCCTCCTCCTGCTCCTACTCTCACTCCTACTCCTCGTCCTACTCCTCCTCTTTCTCCTTCTCCTCCTCTTCCACCACTGTACACCCAAATAATTATGGCAGATAATCATTAACACCAACACCACAGCCGCTACTGCTGCCACCTACACGTCGCATTCACCTATAACAAGAGCTTGCAATGCTGCTGCTGAAGACCATGGTTCCTATTCGGGAGATGAGCGTTAATACTCTTCAAAGCGGTGAAGAAAAAATCCGACGTGGCCGAGGAAGTTGTACTGCAGCAGAGGGCAGCAGCGGCAGAGAGGAGAAGGAGCTCGATAGAACGATAAGCAAATCCCTTATAGCTGGATTTAAATAAGGAAGCATGATGAATATCTCCCCGAAGGCCGGCGCAAATTGCCCGCAGGAATCCCGTCTAAGCTGCAGGCGTCTTCCAATCCCCCTAATTCGTTGCCTGCCTTGCATATTCTTCGCCGCCGCCGCCAACGCCGTCCATTCCCCTAACGTAGCAACGCCCGACCAACCGACCAACCGACCGCTTACCCGATCACGCGATGAGTGGTGGAGAGGAGCCTCGGCTGTTACAGTACATGTCATGTTGCCCGTCTGTACCTCTGGCGTGTTGGTTGGCGGTTTGTTTCCTCCACAGCCAATATGAAGGTCGCGAGTTCGAGCCAAGGTCAGGACTGCAGACAGATATTAGTTACAACGTATCCTTATCTGAGTTTCATCACTTCGTGTCTTATAATTATTATTGTAGTTGTAATAGGACATTTTGTGAATAATAATTGACGGTTTGATATTGATGATCAGACTCCAAGTAGTCCTATAGCAAACCGCACGTGGACAAATTGCACGCGAGCACTATATTTATTCCTACATGTCTCTGCTAATTAAAGAGAGGTAGACTACTTCATTTTTAAGGAGAGTGCTCGGACAATTCGGAGCGAACAATTCGGAGCGGACAATTCGAAGCGGACAATTCGGAGCGGAACGACGACATTTTGTTGTTCAAAAAGAAGTTGGATTGATGGAAACAATTCTTGCTTCTATGGAAGTTGAATTGACGATAATAATTCTTGGCTGTTCCAAATTGTCGGAATAATATAGGCTAGTCTAATGTCTGATGGACATTGATGATTTCTGGTTATAGCCCCATCCGCCGTTTTCGGGCGGTGCCAGTCCGAATCCTGGATAAAGAGGAGGGCAACTCTAATCTTCTTCGTTATGACATATTAACAGAAATTAGCTTCCGAGTCCATGAGGGTTACATAGGTCTGCACATTGTCCCATCATGGATAAATACATGTAATTTCTATGTCATTGTATTTCCCATGGAATTGCAAAGCATTGTTTTCGCCATTGTTTTTATCCATCGATTCGGTGTGTCTGTCTTTGTTCCTCTCGATTGTCATCCGTGTCATCTATCATCTTCCTTATTATTCCTTTTCCAACCTCTTCCCTCCCTCGGTCTTCCCTCCACCTCCTAACACTTTCAACGTATCTATTGCCCTCGTTCTCCATTTATGTCAATCGGCTGCGCCCTTGACCTGTCCTAACACCATCCTGCGAATTTCCAATGCTTCTGCTTTTCCTTTCCTTCACCCTCTCCTTCTCATTCTCTTTCTCCGTCTGTTTCTATTTTTGTTTCATTTTCTTTTCCATCTTTCCCCATTTTTTTTCTGTCTTTCCCTTTCCATTTTTTTTACAACAGCCTCCTCTTTGTAGCCATGGTCTTTATTCTTCTGTGTACCCTTTGTAAGCTTTTTCCATTTTTATTTTGTCCTCTTCTTTTCCTCCGTCTTGTAGCAGTTTCCTCATTGTCATCATGGTCTCTATTCTTCTATACCCCATCCCCGTACTCCTCTATTTCTGCCCATCGTTAGCCTCCTTTCCGTCAAGTCATTTATTTAAGTCATTTATTTATGTCATTTATTTAAGTCATCTATTTAAGTCGTTTATTTAAGTCATTTATTTAAGCCATTTATTTAAGTCATTTATTTAAGTCATTTATTTAAGTCATTTATTTAGCTCATTTCTGAGTTGTCGTTGATAACCTCCATAATATAAAAGCTCCGAATGAATTAAGCGAATGAATTGAATGTCTTCCTCTTCAGCATCATATCCATCTGTTCCTCCACGCTTGGTCTTTCCAAATTCTTTACATCCTATCCCCCGACCCAAGTTCATTTCCGTCCTTTCATATCTTCACTCTTCCGCTATCTTCATTCCTCAGCTATCTTCATTCCTCGGCTATATATCTTCATTCTTCCGATATCTTCATTCTTCCGATATCTTCATTCTTCCGATATCTTCATTCGTCCGATATCTTCATTCCTCCGCTTTGATCTTCATTCCTCCAATATCTTCGTTCTTCCGATATCTTCATTTTTAGATATCTTCATTTTTTTAGATATCTTCATTCCTTAGCCATAATATTATGCCTTCTTTCCCAACATTCGTGCCATTCAGCTTCATATATATCCCCCAATTCCTCCATTTCTGATCTTTCAAAAAATTCTTACTTTCAGCTCAATTCCCTCGTCGTCCTCTCCTTCCTCCCAAATCCTCCCTTCCTTCCCTTTCTCAAGTCAGCAGTTCTTCTCCTCGGGGGTGCGAACCTGGTTACTCTGCGTCGCCAGTCGTATCAGACGAAAACATTTGCACTTTGAGAGATGCCGCCGCCATAGTTATTATTATGTACAATGATATTGAATAATTTACATCCCATGCACGGACCGCGGCGTTCGACGCAATATTTCCATTTTCCCGACATCAGGGATGCAGGATGCGTTGTCCCTAGCGTCCCTATACGGTCAACTGGAAAGCCTACCCACCGCCACCGCCGCCAACACGAATGCCCTTCCCCTTCCCTCACACGTTCTCTGTATGCACCCATTCCGCTCTTCCCAATATGTATCCAAGCCCAAACATTCCGTCTATGTATTAGCCTATATCTTTCTATTCATCTATCTGTCTTTGCTTCTGTCTGTATCTATTTTCCTAGTTATTTCTTTGTGTCGACTTCTGTCTCTGTCTATATTTTCTCTTTATCTCTCTCTGTCTGCTTCTATCTCTGTCTGTCCTTTTCTCTATCTCTCTGTCTCTGCTTCTGTCTATCTTTCTATTTGTCTATCTGTCTCTGCGTCCGTCTTTTTCTATTTTTCTAGTTATCACTCTATGTCTGCATGCTTCTGTCTGTGTCTATCTCTCTAAATCTCTCTGTCTCTGCTTCTGTCTCTGTCTATCTATCTATCTCTTTAGATATCTCCATCTCTGCTTCTGTCTGTGTCCATCCTTCTCTCTATCTCTGCTTCTGTCTTTGTCTATCTTTCACTCTATCTCTATCTCTCTATGTCTCTCTGTCTCTGTCTATCTTTCTCTCTATCTCTCTGTCTGTCTCTGCTTCTGTTTCTGTCTGTCATTCTTTCGCTATATGGTGCTGTTTGATACACATTGCAAGCGCTCCTCGCTCCTCGCTGCGAGAGTGTTGGCGGTGGCGAACGAGATGCCTGCCTTGATAAATTTTATCATCAAATATGCGATGTATGCAATGCTATGCATACATAGAAATTTTATCGAACAGCTACAGAACCTTTCCGCCGACTGTACAAGGCGCCGTCCGCAGACACACACACACGCACACACGCACAAACACACACATACACACGCAGACACAGACACACACACGAGCACACACACACACACATGCACGCGCGCGCACACACACACACACAGCAGCCACGTATCGCCACTTATTTAGCCATGTCTTACACGTAGCCATTATGTCGCCACTCGTATAGCCACATGGTAATTATTATAGAACCATGTATCATGTATGTATCGCCACTTACATGTACTTAGTCATGTACGGAAGCGTCTCACGTCCACACATAAAAACCATATATCACCACTCATTAATTTCATCCATGTATTGATGATGTAGCCTATAACACCTCAAACATAGCCACACATATCTCCTTTATATTTGCACACATAGCCACATTTATCCCCACGCATTAGCCATGCATTGTCTTACGGTGAGCCACTGTAAAATAATGGCTAAGTGGTCCTGAGTGTGGCTATGCATGTGAGACTACTTGTGGCTAATATGCATGCAATGTATACATACACGCAATGTCTGTTATACACAATGTGGCGCGGTAACCGAATGAGGAACTTATTCTAAGCTTATTGGGAACTAAAACATTGCGCGGATGCTTTATCTTTGGAAGGAGAGAGAGTTGTATTGCATTGCATTGCATTGCATTGTATGGAATTGTATTGTCTTGTATTATACTGTACTGCATTGTCTTGCATTTCATTGTATTGTTCATATACATATGGATACAGGAGTAACGTCAGTATATTATAATGGCCAATTATCTTTCTGTGTGACTCTTGTGAAAAAAAATTAGAGACAGGTGCTGAACATTAAGAGGCAAAAGACGTCATGACGATAGAATGCAAGAGAATGCAGTTATAGACTACGTAGCATCAGGCGGTCTCTATATGTCACACACACATACACACACACACACACACCCCACACACACACACACACACTCACGCACACGCACACACACACACTCACGCACACGCACACACACACACACACACACACACACACACACACGCACACACAGACACACACACACACGCATACACGCATATTACAAGGTATGTGTGCATATAGGCCTAAGTTATACACTGCAGCATTATGCACATTGTCACACACTCAGAAACACAAACAAGAACACAAATGCACGCACACAAACACAAACAGAAACAGCACACAAACACAAACATAAACAACACACAACACGCACAAGTACAAGCACAAAAACACATAAAAAGCAGGCTATACGCACACACGCACGCACACGCACACAATGACATACTCAAATTCATACCATTATTTTTTGTTTTTGTTTGACTGGATGTTATCATTTCATTCGAAAAGTGGATTAGACAGATTCGATATTATCAGCAGCACTGATGTTGATTACTACGAATAGCCTACACGCAAAATGTCAAAAATAATATGGGAGTTGTTTACGTGTTTTGCTTTTTTAACACAGTTGCCTGATCATGTTACTGTAACGTTTCTAGTGATACCAGACTCGAGTAATAATTAAACAGCTTTAGAGGAGGAGGGGAGATGGAATGGAGGTAGGGAGGGATGGTTGGATGCTCTTTTTCAGCCACAGCAACGCGTGGCCGGGTACGCTAGTAATTCAATAAATATGTAGAGTGAAGCGATGTAGACCTAGTGCAACGTGAAAGAAGAATTTTTACACCTTTGTAGGCCTATGTTAGGTCTACAGTGTTTTCTATGCGCATAACACGATTCACAACAAATAGGCCTAAACGGTAGGCCTAACTCTTAATATGAGCACCTTACCATACCGTGCTGGACTGCACATCAGGGAAGGCAGCTTCTCCATTCTACTATTATCATATGAGCACATGCGAATTAAAATGCAAAACCTGGTGACCTTTTTTGGTTGAATCCTGGCTGGGGCAAGAGTTGTGTAATCCATCTGCCACGTTTAGATTCTCCAGGCGATACAATGTTGGTAAGAAAGCATCATAGGACTGATTAGGCAATAGTCGGCGGTAGAAAAACCTAAGCACTTTAAGCGAATTACATATCACTACCGTAATGCTAACTATCGTCTTTATTGATCTTCAAAAACTCGAGTTACCAATTCTTTTCCCGCTTTTTATCAGTGCGTTTCATCAGAAGCGCTTTAGTGCAAATAAATTTTTTAACCAAAAAGTAGTAAGCCTAGTAAAGAAAATAAGCGTCTATTTTCCAGGTGCAATTGCCCCTTCTTGCCCCTATGTGTGGGCACCCATTTATACATATAGGCTACATCTATATACAATTATACATATAAAAATTATATACACCGTGAGTCAAAAAAACTAAGCCAAATTGTTTTTCATATATCTCTAATTCCTGATAACATATGACGCTAAAATGTTCCAAATCTTTAGAGAATTGGACCAAGAATATGATTCCAAAATTTCATGAGATAAAGTTGAACGGATAAAAAGATAGGAATATTTAAACTTCATATGCCGAAATTTCAGTTTACAAGCAATTTTCTGTATGATTCAATAAAATGTTTCCTTATATCTCTAATGCCTGATGATTAATCTTTCTAAAATTTTCCAGATAATTATGTAAAGAATTGAACTAGCAATATGACCCAAACAGTATGGTTTGATTATTTAATTAAATAACATGCTCAAAATGTCCTCCTGCTGCTTGCACGCAAACCTGGGGCGCTGGCGTTATTAGGCAACAGCATGCATCGTCGATTATCCTCTGCATGGTCGAGGACATCCCACACTTCCAAGAAAACAGCCTTCTGAGTCTATAAATTTCTGATAGCAGGTGGAAGATGTTGTGACAGCGGAACATCGCGATAATATACTCCGTTAATTTTTACTCCATGATCCCTAAAGACCAAAATTGGGAACTATCAAGCATCGAAACCGCAATGAACACCATAGCAGACTTGATGAAAACTGAAATTTCTGGAGATAAAGTTGAAATATTCATATCTTCCTATCCGTTCAAATTTTTTATATATTTTGTATTCCTATTCTTGGTTCAATTCCCTAAATATCTGGAAATTTTAGCCTGATATGTTATCAAGCGTTAGAGATATATGAAAAACAATTTGGCTTAGTGTTTTTGACTCACGGCGTAGCCTATATATAAATTATATACATATACGACAGCTGTTTTTTGCAGAATTTTTATTTTTATTTACTAGCTTACTTATTTAGCAGAGTTTTGATTGTTAAATGGTCACGTGGGCCATTACTGTGGTTGCTAGGCAACCGCCGGAAGCCGTCTACCCAGCGGCTGTTGTAAATAATGGATAAAAACGAGAAACGTGCTGTTATTAAATATTTGCATTTAAAAGGATTTACTCAAAATGAGATTGCAACGGACATGAAGAAGGTTTTAAGGGACAATGCCCCTTCACAGGCTACAGTCTATCGGTGGGTAGCTGAATTTAATCGCGGTAGGCAATCAACTGAAGACGAGCACTGTTCTGGCCGCCCGATTGAGACCTGTACCAACAAAAACGTCCAATTCGTCCAAGATCTGATACAGAAAGATCGGCGGGTTAATATTAGAAATGTAGCAGATTGTTTGAAGTGGTTGTACGGCACAACCCATCATATTAATACAGACATTTTGTGGTACAACAAGGTCTGTGTTCGATGGGTTCCACGAATGTTAACGCATGAAAACAAGCAAGTCCGACTAACAACTTCTCGTGAAAATCTCGACCTTTTTAGAGAAGACCAGGCAAAGTTTCTACGCAGATATGTCACTATGGATGAGACTTGTGCTCACCACTTTGATCCCGAGACAAAACTGCAGATTATGGAGTGGAAGCACGTCGATTCCCCGACACCGGTCAAATTCCGCAAAATTGCATCATTGGGTAAAGTTATGGCATCCGTATTTTGGGACAGTGAAGGTATTTTGATGATTGACTACTTGGAGCGTGGAAAGACTATCACGGGTGTCTACTATGCCCAGTTAATCCGAAAACTTCGCGTGGCTATTAAGGAAAAATGTCGAGGGAAGTTGCGTCAAGGTATCGTGTTTCATCAGGACAATGCTCCAGCTCACACCTCGTCTGTTGCAATGACTGCAATTCGCGAGTGCGGTTTCGAACTGCTACAACACCCACCCTATTCTTCAGACGTGTCACCGTCTGACTTCCGTCTGTTTCGTTATCTGAAAGATTCGCTTCGCGGACAGAAATTTGACGCTGATGAAAGTGTTATCCATGCAATAAATGACTGGTTTCAGGGGCTGGATGAAACTTTCTTCCTGGAGGGTGTAAAAAACCTTGAACATCGCTGGGAAAAATGTGTTGAACTTCAAAGAGATTATGTTGAAAAACTAAAAAAAAAATTTGGTCCAGATTTGCTGTCTAATATATTTTTCTCATTACTTATTGATCAACCCTCGTATATTAGGAACTTTGCTGTGTTGTCATTGGCAACGTGTTTCCATTTAATTGGATTTTTAGAATTTGAAGCACGGATGTCTGGATAATTGTCTGCAGAGTTTTGTGGTTGTTAACCCTTTCCCCCGCCCCCACCAAGAACGATTGGAGCATTGGTTGATAACAATTAGTGAACCAGAAGTCTGGGTCTCACGCTTATTCAGTGCCGGTAAATTATCTTGTTCTTTGCTGCATGTTGGTTTTGTTCTCACGTTCTGCAGCGAAGACCTGCAGTGGATGGAGACAGACAGACAGACAGACAGACAGACAGACAGACAGACAGACAGACAGACAGACAGACAGACAGACAGACAGACAGACAGACAGACAGACAGACAGACAGACCGACGGATGGACGGACGGACGGACGGACGGACAGACATACACAGACACACACAGACACACAGACACACACACACAGACACAGAGAGTAGTATTTGCGCCTTACTAAAATGTACGTTTAATCCACGCATGGATTGTAATATAGACAAAGGCATCTTTATTATACAGGCTACACTATTATACAGCCTCCGTTTCTCCATGTACATTATTGTACATTCCTGGCGTTTGCCGCTATAAGACTCTCGTTGTCCGCTTTTCCATTTATTCCGTCCATCCATCTTCTTCCTCACACCATGGCAGCGCTCCTTCCCTGCACATTCAATCCAGCTCTATCTTTGCATATAGCCTATAATATAGGCTATATGCAAAGACATATTATGTGCAAAATTATATTATAGAGTCTATGTATGTAGCCTACATTTATATGTATATAAATTTTTATATATACAATTTATACATGGTTGTGGTATTGAGGATATAATAATTATGTGCCTGTGTGCCTGTGTGTATGTGTGTGTGTGTGTGTGTGTGTGTGTGTGTGTGTGTGTGTGTGTGTGTGTGTGTGTGTGTGTGTGTGTGTGTGTGTGTGTGTGTGTGTGTGTTTTCTTGTGTCTTTGCAGTCTCTGTGATATGAGTGAGTGTGCCATGGAACATCTGTTGGGAGGTCGGCTGATTTCACAGTTAAAACTCGGAAGATCATTGTGGCTACGACCGACCAACCGACCAACCGACCGGCATCAGGTTCTAAGTGGTCTTAATTGAATTGAGAGCTTGCTGGCTAAACAGTAAACATCTCCGCCTCTAAACAGCGCTGTTTTTAAGGAATTTTTAGAGCTGCACAACTCCTTCGTTTCCTTCCCATCCTCCATGGTAAATTACTTCCAATCGGAAGACAATGACCGTTTTTGCTGGTTTTAACTGTACAGACGTGCTTTTGCAATTGCACAAATCCATTTAGAACTGCACATTTTTGTGTACAACTGCACGCCAAAAAAGTCTTGGCTTGCCATTTTGAAGCGA
Source organism: Lumbricus rubellus (assembly GCA_945859605.1). Classification (NCBI taxonomy): domain Eukaryota; kingdom Metazoa; phylum Annelida; class Clitellata; order Crassiclitellata; family Lumbricidae; genus Lumbricus; species Lumbricus rubellus. Next base: position 9,048,372 of record OX243811.1, on the reverse strand, counting down.
GTGCGAGATGTGTTCATCCTGATGGGCAGACGTAGGATTCAGCTGTTTATAGGCGGACAGCTTCTGTCTTATATATAAATTATATTATATTTTGTAGAATAGGCTATATATTTATACTATATTTAGGCTACGACTGATCGAATTGGAGCTTCTGGAGCTTTTAGGTAGGCTATAACGTATTCAGTCTTGTAAGCAGAATCCGCCTGTTGATAGGATGCATGCCAATATCGACCTTAAAATAATGGCAAACCGCATTACATCGGGCGACGTGTCGCACAGCCTAAGAGACGGGGAATGCCGTCGTCCATCGCTAAGCTCCATCCATTGATCTCTGTGGTTAGAATGGCACGGACCGACCTCAATAAAGAACAAGGACGACAAAGGTCACCGCCAGATAGCGTCTAGGGTTGAGGAAAACTAATGGTTGCCTGCTATCGAAAATAGCCTATTCCTTTGGCTACTTTAAAAAGTTATTGTTGTATAAAACGTATCGCTATTGTGGTTCTTGACTGTTCCTTATTGTGGTATCATTACTGTTGTTATTGACGTTGTTCTTGTTACTACCACTACGATCACTACTTCTACTACTATTACCATCCCCACCACCACCACCACCACCACCACCACCACCACCACCACCACCACCGCCGCCGCCGCCACCACCACCACCACCACCGCCACCACCACCACCACCACCACCACCACCACCACCACCACCACCGCCGCCGCCACCACCACCACCACCACCACCACCACCACCACCACCACCACCACCACCGCCGCCGCCGCCGCCACCGCCGCCGCCGCCACCACCACCACCACCACCGCCGCCACCACCACCGCCGCCGCCGCCACCGCCGCCGCCGCCACCACCACCACCACCACCGCCACCACCACCACCACCACCACCACCACCACCACCACCACCACCACCACCACCACCACCACCACCGCCGCCGCCGCCGCCACCGCCGCCGCCGCCACCACCACCGCCACCGCCGCAGCCGCCGCCGTTACTGCTACTACTGCTGGTGCTGCTGCTACTACTGCTGCTGCTGCTACTACTACTGGTACTGCTGCTGCTGCTGCTGCTACTAGGGTTGAGTGAAACTAATTTCTGCCTGCTATCGAAAATAAGTTACCGGTAGCGAATGGGCATTTCAGAAATGTGCAATCTCGAGGGAGGCGCGATTTAGTCTGAAACAGATCCGCTGGGATTTTTTTAAATGGAGTCTCCGGGAAAAGACTTAAGGGGAGACTCTGTCACGCGACACGAGTTTTGTATATGTTTGTATGTGCACTTGTTATAGCGCTCCTTCAAAGCTCTCGCTACTCAGAGGCGCTCCCGAATGCAGAGCGGACACTGCATCGGAGTTTCACGCCGAAGCGCTGAGCAATTGTGAGTAAAGGACTTGCCCAAGGTCCTTACGCGGCGAGGTGAATTCGAACCTCGAACCTTCCGGCTCCAAGGCAATGACGCCACCACTACACCACCGCGCTCCACGTTCATGCTCTAGCTCAGCGTATCAATACCTTGCTATATACATATTAATTTTGCATCATGTGGACCTATTCCAGATCGTTTGGTCATTTTTTAAAGTGTGGCCAGTAGCAGAGCAATTACTCAAATGTCTGATCGGTCTTTCCATGTCGTCGTTGGCCGATGTTTACACAGCGGCCGTCCAACATCCCTACATGCGACCAACCGAAATTATTTTCTATTTTCAAAAACCCACTGCTATACGCTATCCATTACTTGAACTCGTAGGACTTAAGCCGACATTTACGATGCATTTAAGGCTCATCTTGATTAGGTCTTTATAGCGAACAGCTACTGCCTAAATTCTTAATTCTTGTCAGCATTTCTTTCACCTGCAAAATTTCAAACATAGGCCTAGATAGAGCACAAAACTCAACTAGGCTATTAGCCTATGTCCGAGCAAGGAAACCACAAAAAGGTGTCAACAGGCTTCGTAATAACGGTTATCGGTTATTTAACGCAACAATTGTTATAACCGTTACCGATTATTTAACACAACGATTACCGATTATTTAACACAAAAATTGTGTTAAATAGCCAGCAAACTTTGTTGCGCTGTTCTAATTACTAGAACAGTACAACGTGAGAGGATGCAGCGTAACGCAATAGGACATGACAACAAAAGTTTTACTGTTTCAGAAGACGAGAGCAATTTGTGTTAGATCTAATCCAAGTTATCCTTAGAATGTTTAATACACACAATAGCTGCATGGGATAGCGTCCACTGTTGCGTAGGCCTATAGTCGGTACTGTCATGCAAACCGAGGGCGGATACAGAAATCTAAGAAAAGGGATGGGGGCCCAAATATTTGGTCTTGTTTAGAAATTGTTTTGATCTTTCGCCGTTAAATTTTATGACTCTTTTTAATTTTATTTTTAAAAAGGCATATTAATTATGCTACTTTTTTCTCTCTCACATTTTCCCGCTGCATTGATTGAAGACTTGTTGAAACCTGATGGGGGCATGTCCTGTGCAAATCTCTGAATGGGGGGGGGGGCAGGGCCGGATTAAGCAATGTCGGGGCCCTGTTCGGGAATTTTTGTGGGGCCCTTTTCGGAAATATTTTGCGGAAAATTTTTCAAATTTTTCGGGAAAATCATACCATTTCATCCGCCAAAAAAGTTGACGACCTTTTTTTAGTCATCCGCCGAAATTTTTGGGAAAACATACCATTTCATCCGCCCAAAAAGTTTATGACTTTTTTTATTTTTTATTTTTTGTTTGTTTAGTCATTCAAAATTTTTGGGAAAATAGTCGTGTGGCCGAAATTTTCTTAATTTTTTTTACACATTTGTGGGGCCCCTGTTTAGCCGAACATGCCTTAATCCGGCCCTGGGGGGGCATGGCAGGATTGCTCCCTGGATCCGCCCCTTACGCAAGCCATCCAAATGTCGCCCAAATCTTGCACTGACGAACTTCAGATGTTCCTTTCGGTGTCTCAAATAATTTCTATCCGCCGCCGTCTCAAACCTATTAATTTCACACATAACGTTACATAGACACTTCTCCAATCGAGTGCATTTTTAAAACACATTTCGGCAAATTATGGCCAGCGATTTGTCCCATAAATCTCCGACCAATAAATGTCTGCAACCAACTCTCTGTAAATCGTCTCCATAACATTACGCCTGCGTAGCATCTACAAATCGTTATGACTGTTCGGTGTGTCATAATTTTCAGTCATGCGGGGACCATATACATAGTATTATGCACAGGCGTGCGCAAGTGTGCTGGATAGAATGTATAGATTTCTAGTTTATGAGTTGGTTCACGATGGTGTAATTCGAGTAGTCATAAGTAGACTTCGTCTTTGTGATGCTAGGTTAATAATAGGCTATGTCTGTAGAATATAATATCAAGCACCTTTACATCGAGGCAATCAATATATGGAGCATTCAGACGCTTCGTAAAGATTTTGACAATAATATCACACTTGGATTTTTTCATTGTTTCAATTTTCTCATAGAGATGTCGAAATGCGCGGTTCATAGAGTTTTTGCGTCACCTTGAAGGATAGATCACACTTTGCCTTCCTTGACATTTTACAGATTATTAGATAGACCTATAGGCTACTGCAATAATATTTTTTTATAGATCTAATCATAATTATAATAATGTGGGCCCCTATTCCAATTTAATACGTTATACCTAATCAGAACTGTTAAATTGTGAGACGTTACTATTATAGCCTGTGATTTGTAACAGAAAGACGAAGAAAGGTAAAACCAGAGGAAAGAGAGAAGACAAGAGTTTAAAAAATCCACTGATCAGCGCCACGTGCCTCAGCGGTTGGCCGTCCGAAATCTGGATTTTTCTTGACTTAAATTAAGTAGGCCTAGGTAGCCTAAGCAAGTAACCTGGGCGTAGTAAAGGGCTTCAAATAGCAGATAATTGTTAATTTTCGAGTGGGCCACATAATATGATAAATTCTGTGTATTTTTGTGTAAATTATTGTTGTTGAAGCTCCATATATAGGCTACATGTACGTCCCATATAGCATTCCCTCGCACTTCATCTGGCTTTCTGGTCTACTTCTCTATCGTCATGTGAAAACGCCATAGATCGGACAACAGTTGAACTGCGTGGCTGACCCCAACAGTCATCGCCTCCGCTGCCACGTCTGCTTCCTTAAATCAAGTAGCCTACGCGTGGTGGTGGTGTTTGGGGTATTGTTGTTGGTGGTGGTGGTGGTGTCGGTTGTAGTGGTGGTGGTTGGGGTGCTGGTGGTGGCGATGAAGGTGGTGCTGGTGTTGGTGTTGGTGGTATTGGTGTCGGTTGTGGTGGTGGTTGGGGTGTTGGTGGTGGGGGGCGGTGTGGTGGTGCTGGTGTTGCTGATGTTGGTGTTGTTGGTGGTGTTGGTGGTATTGGTGTTGGTGTTGTTGTTGTTGGTGGTGTTGGTGCTGGGGTGGTGGCGGTGGTGGTGGTATTGGTGGTGGTGTTATTGTTGGTGGTGTTGTCGCCGTTGTTGTTGTTGGTGGTGCTGGTAGTGCTGGTGGTTTTGGCAGTAGTGGTGGTGTGGTAGTGGTGGTGGTGTGGTGGTGGTGGTACAGCTGTAGCTACGATCTGTGTCACTTGTGCATCGATGTCTCTCTTGTATACGTGTGTCTTGTTCTGTGGCGATTGGCCTTCGTTCCGCTCTGCTTAGTCGGCTGCATCTGAGCATCGCGACCCTTGCAACACCCGGTGTCTGTTGGCCACGCAAATCATGCGACACTGACGACGACGCTCATCGTCGAACGGACTTAGCGTAGGATGAGCAGCGGCAGGAGGAGAATGACGAGGAGCAGGAGGGAGAAGAAGACAGGAATAGGAGGAGGAGGAGGAGATAAAGGAAGGGAACATGAGGAGAGGAGGAGAAACAGGATGCGAGGAAGGAGGAGAAGGAGGAGGAGGAGGGAGAAGAATTAAGACAGGAGGAGGAGGAGGAGAGCGAAGAGGATGAAGGAAAGGAAGAAAAGGAAGAGAAACAGGATGCGAGGAAGGAGGAGAAAGAGAAGGAAGAGAGAGGAGGAGGAGAGGAGAAGGGAAGGAAGAGGAGACGGAGGAGGAGGCTTGAGGTGGATTGAGAAAAAGACTGGAGTAGGAGGAGAGCGAAGAGGATAAAGGAAAGGAAGAGGAGAAAGAGAAACAGGATACGAGGAAACAACATGTCTCGCTTTAAATTTTGAAATAGTATACAGCCAGGAAATCCACTGGTCCCAACTCCCAACCAAGACCTACAGTGTATGCACAATACAAGACCTATGCACAATTATACTGCAGAATCAATGGATTCTTCCGCCAACGCAAATCTATTAAATTTTGTTCTATTGCTCCTTCCCTCAAGGCATTCTACCACCCAATTATAATATACTGCAGTATCATAAATAGTGAGTTCAGCCAATAATTGTGCCGTCAGATTTTATTACTTCTGACCTTTAATTTAAAAGACAGAAATAGCAAATGCAATATTGTGTTGCATTGTACTCTGTACAAAGATCATGAGAAGATGTAAAAGGGTAACAAGTGTCGTCACCTGCCAGCTGACATTTATATTTTGTGGGGCGCGATGGTGTAGTGGGTATGTTCGATTGCTCGTCGTCTTGCAGCCGGAGGGTTGCAAGTTCGAATCCACCTCAAGCCGCCACGTAGGGACCTTGGCCAAGTCCTTCACTCGCAATTGCTCAGCGCTTCGGCGTGAAACTCCGATTTAGTGTCCGCGCTGTAGCCGGGAGCGCCTCTGAGTGGTGAGATTGAAGGGACGCTATAACAAGTGCGCAAACAAACTTATAACCGTTTACGATACTGGTGCAGTTTTATCTTTAAGCGGCGCTATATAAATTTTTAATTACGATGCAGTTTCTGTTGCAGCTGAGAGCAAGGAGCTGGGAAGAAATGGCAGAGTATAGGGTTATATAAGAGGGGGAAGAGGAGAAGACGGAGAAGGCGGAAAATAAATGATTGGGAAGATGAAGACTGGAGAGAATGATAGTTGATAAATTGCAGGAGACTGTGGAAGAGGAGAGGAGAAGGGAGAGGGGCGGAGGAAGGATGAAGATGAGGAATTAAGAAGAACGGAGTGAAGGTGAAGGAAATAAAAGAGAATAAAATGGAATTAAGATGATAAATGGTGGAAAATATTAATAAATAGATAAGATGTCAAATGCGAATGTGGGTGATATCGTATCGTATGCTATCGACAGATTTATATATCGCTCCAGACGTTTCTACACATGCAGAGGGGCACGGAAACACACCGGGGAAAGGGCAATTCCTTTAGAGAATGATTGACTGATGAATAAAAACAGTCCTTATAGTTCGAGAATGCAAACGTCCGCCGTTGTCATGAAGTCTATCGATGTACGTAAGGAGAGAAGCATGTGGAGATGGAGTATAATAACTCATAAGAATCAGGTCACCACCGCGAGAGAGATGGACAGACACGGATGACGACGACGACGGTAGATGTACGACTGAAGCGTTGCGACGAGACGTTCAGCCGTGCATGCGACAGCAGATCGCCGCTCGACGGACGGACGGACGGGCGGGCGGGCGATGAGCTCGGCCGGCGCCGGTCACCCTGATCGCCGCTGCCTCCACCGCCGCCTGCGCCTCCGCCGCCGCCGCTAGACGGGCGGAGGCAGCGAATCGGATAGAGCTCTCTTTTATAGATAATCCTAGCAGCGACATTTGCTCGCTGGCAGATAAGATAGGATATCCGATGAGACGGGCGCAGAAGAAACCAGCGAGTCACGCACCGATCATCGTGTGTTGAGGGGAAGCCACCACGGGGGATGGACGAAGGGGGTCGATTGACCGCTCGTCCGTCCGTACATCTGCTGTCCCTTCTTCTCGGTCGGTTAAGCCGGGGTAGGAGCAGCCGACGCTGATGCGGAAATTATTGTACGCTCGGATTTCGAGGAGTTGGTGGAGGCTGACATCGGAATCGGACTGCGAGCCGGATGATTTCACCGAACGAGATATATCGATAGGCCACCGGTATTATTATACTCTCGAATCGGTTTGGAATAGACTCATGCAGCCGGGTTCTGGCCTAGTTTATTGCGTAGGGAGGGCTTCTGTCTTGCGAGGTTTTGAGCGTGATTGACAGAAATGATGATGGCCGTGAGTGGCTTACTTTGCCTTACAGAGCTTCAAGCGATACGATGCAGATGTTTAATTAGAATAATACGAGACACTACTGTTCGCTCGTCTTTACGATTTGCGATTACGTAAGACCAACATTCAAGCAAGACGACTGAAATGCCAAAACAGCGCATACTAATAATTATTACTGATGTTACTAAGCTAGCTACTTTTCCTGCTGTCAGAAAATTAGTTTAAAAACGACAATGGAAAGACCTGCACGAAAAAAGTAACAACAGCATCATTTCCCCGCTGACACCTGCCAGGCTGATTCCCAGACGACAGCTCATTATTCCTGTCGCTATTCCACCTCCTCCTCCTCCTCCTTCTTCTCCTCCTCTTCATCGTCGTCGATTTCATCATAATCTCTTCATCATCTGATGTCTGATGGCTGATGTCTGATGGCAGGCAACGACGCCATTTCTCTTCTGCTCATCGTCGCCGCCTTCTGTACGAACCTCTCGATGTACACATCCATCGTCACCGAAGACGAGGATGTAGTACTACCAGTGCGAGACAGAACAGGTAAAGTAATGTACAACATTGTACACGTACACTGTACATAATGTTCCGAATATAAAGGAATTTCGTGATGAACTAAACTAATGACAGAACAGGTAAAATAATGTACACGTAGGCCCTACACTGTACACAATGTTCCGAATAATTATAAAGAAACCTTGTGATGAATTAAACTAATGATTGATTTATAGACTTATGCACTGCGAACGGGAACAAACGAGCCATGGATTCATTCAAACAATTAATGAAAATCAATGCTAATGTTCCATTTGAATTATTGAGAATTTTTTAAGCCTGTGATCAGAGATTAATTGAGTTTCTTATATTTTTTCTGAACTTTCATTTGGTTTATACGTTCTTCTTTGGCCTCAACATAGGCTGTTGCATGAATCGCACAATGTAAGAGTGTGCAACCGCTTTCAGCTCGTGCATAGTTTCTGCATGCGTCACGCGTGTAAATACATTGTACAATGTATCTACTTACACACGACATGCACACACGCATCACTGTAGGCTATGTGTGTTTGAATGTTTGCAGGTCTATATATTTATGTTTTCATGCATGTAAGAATGCATTTATGCATGTAGGCTATACAACAAGTATTCACGCACTCGTGTTTTTATTTATGTATGTAGGCCTATGTTATGTGTGTATAATCGCATGCATGTTTGTTTGCATGCAAGCATGCATGTGCACCTGTCTGAATTTATGCAAGCATGTAAGTATGTACAGCATTGTATGCATGTATAATAATTTTATATACAATAATTATGTAAGGACGTGACATAATTATTGTTATGAAAACAAACATTCCTTCTTTTTGAATATATTATTAGATTTTATATAATTATGTATAAACTTTTACTTATGCGATATCTGATTACATTTTAAACTTTTTTATACGTAGCCTACATTCTGCTGAAATGTATTGTAGGGCATACAATTTTTTCTTTAGTAAAAGTTGACACCTGCCCTAGCTTCTAACTGCCATTGAAAGGATCCATTGAAATCCTTCACCTTTTGAATGGCTCCAACAACATTTAGCTTCTATTTAGCCTTTTGATTACTGACCGCATAGGCGTACGGGAGATTTCGGCAGTGGGGGGGGGGGGGGGGGGGCAAAGATTGAACTTCTGCCCGAAAAATATATCCGTCAAACCGTAAAAAAGTTGACGACCTTTTTTTAGTCATTCGGTCTGTGTTTCCCCGAAAAACCGGACTTACCCGAAAGCTGATGACCTTTTTTTAGTCATTCGGTCTGTGTTTGCCCGAAAAACCGGACTTACCCGAAAGCTGATGACCTTTTTTTTAGTCATTTGGTCTGTGTTTGCCCGAAAAACCAACCGGACTTGCCCGAAAGTGGGGGGGGGTGGTAATTGCCCCCCCTGCACCTCCGCCTCGTACGCCTATGACTGACCGTGTTAAACAAAATACTTAGGCTAAACTTCTCCAATTTATTCAAGTAGGCTATAGGCTACGCATCCTAATTACATGTATCCGTGTATGTATGCATACTTATAGTCATACATAATAATCCATAAATCCCAAATGAATGGCATGAACTATTGCTTCGTTAGATTCGCACTCGTCGTCGAAGGTCAGCAAAAGATTTATGTCCTCTCCTATTGAACGATGCTTTTCTGATGTGTTCGGCTGATCTAAAACGAAATTTTATGTTTTGCAATTTGTAATAAGCCAATGTTGATCGGTGTTGGATAAATGCAAAGATAAGCGAATTTACGACAAGTGTGGGTGTATGCCTGACTGCATTTGTGTGTGTGTGGATATGTGTGGGTTTATGAGTGAGTATGCATTTGTGTGGGCGATTGTGCCTGTGATTTTATAGGCCTATTATGGCCATGGTCTGCACAAAGCTCTTTCAAATTTGGTGATATTGTGCATTGAAGTGGACTTGATAAATATTTTAAATGAAAACGCATGTTTCTGTTAATAGTCAAACATTAAATTTACATCATGGATAGATCTACTCTTCGCTGTTACTTAATTTTTTGTAAACAAATTACCACGACTAAGTCGCTGTGCCTGGTATTAAATGCTGTGTTTTCAGCGATTCAACGCCGTTGCTTACAGCAGTTCTGTTGACTTGTCAGAAATAGCCGTTCCAGATGACACTAACTATTATCTAAAATAATAATAATATATTAGTCTATGCTACTACTACTACTGCTGCTGCTGTTGTTGCTGCTGCTACTACTACTACTACTACTACTACTAATGATAATAATAATAATAATAATAATAATCATAATCATAATTTATTCTATCCGATTACATCATTGTGAAGTTAATGTAGCTGTAAATTCACTTTGACTTTGCGCGCCACACTATGCAACGCTCATGTAGCCTACATGTAGAGCACCTTGCTATCGGCGCTACATCAATTCAAAATGAAACACAGTACAATTCTATATCTGTTACTCCATTCCTTTATCTCTCGTTTCGTTCGTGTGACATTTATGTCGCGCGGTTGATAAGACGTCACTTCCACGCGTGCACTTGGTTACCCCGCGTTCCCCCAACACCCCGAGCTCCCCCACCTCCTAAAGCCTGGTCTTACTCGGCCGATGGTCGTCTCCTGGGTAACCGATCTCGCGATTTCGAGCTGCCATCTGACTTTGATGAATCTTCGAACGCTGTTCGTTGAATTGTCTTCGATGAAGGATTGAGACCGCATTCGCCATTTTCTTTTGCCACCGATGCTCCCTGTCTTATTAGCACTGCAGCTGCACGTCTGGTGAATAATAATCGCAATGGCGTCACTTATGTGATGCATTTTTTAACGACATGGGAGTCAAGAGATACTAGACTTGTTAAAATTTTTGAAGGTCGCCGCAACAAGATCAAGATTGGATAATTTGGATTGATAGAAGAAGTCTCGGAATTTGATTTGATCAGAGACTGTGAAAGTCGCAATATTGGATAGGATTTGAAAATAGTGAAGTCTCTTGAATAGATTGCAGAAGTCGCAGTACTGTCATGGATAGGATGGACAGTAGAAGTTTCCAGAATGTGATTTGATAAGATATAGGAAATCTTGTGCTGTAGGCCTAGAGTTGACGAGAAAGCGGAAACATTCAGATTATATATCTATAGAGTCGATTAGTGATGAAATGGATCTTAAATCTGGAAACTTTGAGATTAAGGTGATTGGATAGTGGAAACATCTAGAATTAGCTGATCGGATAGTGGATACTGGTTGGATAGTGTAAACATAGAGATTGAATGGATTGGATAGTGGATACTAGTTGCAGTTGGATAGTGGTAACATCGAGAATTAGGTGATCGGATAGGGGATACTGGTTGGATAGCGGGAACATCGAGATTATTGTCGACTGGATGCTGGTCAATGGTTAAATACCGTAGTGGAAGTATTAGAAGAAATTTAAGTGATTGGATAGTGGAAACCTAGATTGGAGTTGATGAGATAATGGAAGTTCCGAGATCAGACTTTATTGGAGAACGGAGTTGGGCCAAATGTTTGCAGACTAAGAGTCGATTACATTGAGATTAAACGCCTTGCATTTGGCCATAGACTGATATGCTAAGAAAGATTTATTGTTGTTGATCATTTTCGTGATTAGACGATGACGATGACGGTGACGTTGACGTTGACGTTGACGTGGTCGATCCAACATCCATGACTTCCCAAAGCAGACTATCATGCATGCAAGCTAGTTTTATGATGGTTCGTTAATTAGTATGGAATGGGTTTGGTCAATACATTTGGAAGGGATTGTGATAAAAGCAATAGGCTATAATAATTATCGAACGGATTTAGTTGATTGTTGGAGAAGAGGTTGGTTAATAATTACGGAATGGGTTTGGATAATAATGATGGAGTGACTTTGACTAATAATAATATAATTATGGAACGAATTATTTGGTTAATAATCATTAATGGACTTGGTTGATGAAAATGGAATGGGTTTGGTTGTTAATTATTATAGAATGGGTTTGGTTGTTAATTATTATAGAATGGGTTTGGTTGTTAATGAATGGGTTTGGTTTTTCTATCATTCTCTCAGCCTGTCAGTTGATTCGTGCAATCAACTTACAAAAACGTCTATTATATTGGCAATATTGCATATTTGAAGATGCAAACTCATTATGACTATTGATTAATTTGCGTATTTCATTCTACAAAGACCAAGTTAAACTGAATCTCGGTGTCGTCTTTAGACTGCCTAGAACGTTGAAGATGCCCTCCTCCTTTCTTCAGGCTGGAGACTGGCATTACTTGGTACTAGCGGCAATGACGGAATCCTGTCATTTTATGAATCCCATATGTAGCATTTCATTCTGCATCTTGCATGATGCAATCCTTGTGAACAACAATGAAATGATGAAAGCACGAATACATCAGAAGTGAAAGAAATAATGAATGAGCGAACGAACGAACGAACGAATGAATGAATGAATGAGCAAATGAATGAATGAATGGAGTAAGATCCTAATAGTATTCCAGATCGTCGGGTCCGACCTTTACGACGACTCCCTGACCCCCATTCGTACTCTTCTCACTCCAAACAATTCCTCCCCGACCTTTCCGCATCTCCCCTCTTCTCCTATAGGTCCTCCACCTTTCCCTTTCTCTTCCTCCTCCTGCTTCCCCAACCGCAGCTGCCTTCGCGCACTTCCGCCTCTTCCCCCATACCCCATTCCCAATTCTCCACTCTTGCCATTCACGTGTCGAACGTCGACACCGGCATTTGCCCCTACCTCCACCCCACTCCCCCTGAAAGAATCCACTGACTAATAGATGAGCTCCTAATGACAACCCCATCGTCGGTGAATTTCCTCGGTTGTCAGTGAGACTTGAAGTAACCGTGACCTCTGGATGACCTCTCCTGGGGGACGGAGGAGGAGGAGACGGTGGCGGCGCGAAGATCTGAGGCAGGCGTTGTGGCCGACGAAGCATGGGGGGCAACGACGACGACGACGACGAAGAGGGTTGAGGGGTGAATTACATCGGTCGTTTAAGTGCTACTGCTCTGCTGCCGTTCGACTCCGATAAGTCCGTAATATATAGACGCAAACGACGAATATCTCTTCGCATATTCATCAGACGACGTCGAGTTATTATGCGCCTTTTATTACGACGACGACGACTGATGAAGTGATCTTGCTGTGTAATTATGCATCTGTGGCGCGTGTGAAATGGGTGTTGGACTTATAATTTTATATATGCGATGATATTAGGCCTATATGAAAATGTGCACACCGTAATGATACACAATCAAAGTGAGTGGCCCGGGGAAGTCTGTAAGCCTTCTAAGGGTTGAATTAGTCAAATTCGCTGAAGTTTATCTACGGAACTAATGTGGTAAAATTATACGTTATGTATAAAATTTCGGATCTGATTTGACGTTACCTCCTTGTTTTGGCTTCTGCATATACCTCATCAAGTGTTTCCACTCCACACAGGATATCCAGGTCCGCTTTTATGCACAGGTCGAACTTCTTGTCCTCTATGCGAGTACATTTTCCTATACCTGGCCTGGCAGCGACGTGCTTTCTGTTGCTCCATGACGCTGTGGTCTGGAATGGGTTGCATCCATATCAGCGCCTGCTCTGACACGCTGTATCGTAATCTTAAAACTGTCCTCTGTGGCCGAGTTTGGATTGGAGTGCTCCTGAGTAGCAACCTGAAGGAGCGAAATATAAATCTATAAATCCTGGTAATGAATTAATCCGACACAAAGACACACATTGGCTCAGGAAGTGTTTAAAAGTTGAAGGAATCAACTTCACCTACATTTTATAAGTACAAGTCTAAGCTGCATGGACAAATGATAATTTATAATCCGATTAATCGAATTGCACAAAGGGCAAGCGTGGAAAGGAAAGAGATCACGTGACTAATTACAAATGTGTTGCTTTGTGAAAATAATAAGAGACAGATTTCAAACTGGATTGGCAAACAGCCAATGCTACGGATGCAATAGAAACGGAGAAGACGGTCATAGCGTAGAGGAAACCTCAGCACATATGTCCGTAACTTCTATTGTGACGGTGGTGTCAAGTCACCACCACTTGTATCAGTGGTGATGATGGTACGCACCACTTGTTTAGTCGTGCAAGGAATTATATTTTTTAGCAGGAAAGCATTTGACTGTCTAGCCGCTAGCGTATAGTACTATAGGCTATTCATGCATACCTAAAATCGCGATGGCGAAAGAGCTAGTAGAAGCATTTATACAGTGTGTACAGCGTGCTCACTGTCCACACTATATGTACCTTATTCAGGGCCGTAAATCTTTAGGAGAGAAAGAGAGAAAATCTCCTCCCCACTCTGAGCTGCTTGAGGAGGGAACGTGAAGGAATTCCGCTCCACAAATCGTTATGGCGCGAAGGAAGCAAAGGCACAGTTCTTTTAGATTAATTATTTCACTATCAAAGTATATATCATCCAGACGGAACCTCCGTACCACGTATTCACTTGCTCAACAGCTCAGTTATAGCGAGTATAACGAGCATATTGTGAGTCTAAAGATGAGACGGCGAGTGTATACACTGGATCGGTCCTAACTATGAACATAATATGCAATACGAGTGCAATATTATTGCACCCGTATTGCATTCATCGCATTTGCTGCATTGAATCCAGACGATAAGAACTGAAAGATGCTTTGACGAATGTATACGAATATCTGAGAAGTTGATTAAAATCATTTACAATGCATGGGTCTGCATGCACAGAGAGGTAGGCACTGCAGTGACAATAACTTAATGTTGTTTGAATAAAGGGTACATGTTTGAATGTGAGTCGGGAAAATTTAGGCAACGAGAAACCTAAGAGTGACGCATAGTTGAGAAAGAGGGTATCTAGATTCTAGACAGACAAATACAGACCAATTTAAGCAAATTTAAAGACACACGTATACATTGAGAGGGTCAGTGGAGAGAGAAACAGGAAAACACACAGTGAGAGGAGCAGAAACCGAGCATCTAAAGGAAGTGAGTGTGTGTGAGTGTGTGTGTGTGTGTGAGACAGAGAGAGAGAGAAACAGACAGAGACAGAAACAGAAACAGAAACAGAGACAGAGACAGAAACACAGACAAAATGGGCAGACAGATGGTCAGGCAGACATTCGGTGAGTATAAAAACAGAAGACTCGAAGCGAGAACGTATACTCTGAATAATTAACAGAGAAAGACCTTTTAGCGAAACAGACCTAGCAGAAGAGGAGAGAGAAAGGCAGATAGAGTCACAAGAGACATTGGAAAGAAGAGGAGAGAGAAACAGACAAACAGACAGACAGAGGCAGAGACAGAGATAGACAGAGACAGACAGACACGCCGAGAGAGAGAGAGAGGGAGAAAGAGTTGGACACAGAGACGGATATTGTTGGATCCTAATGAGATACAAATTTACAGACAAGCAGACAAACAGACAGACAGACAGACACAACATACATACATACGTGTATATATATACATACATACAAACATACATACATACATGCCTACATACATACATGCATACATACATGTACATACATACATACATACATACATACATACATATATACATACATACATGCATGCATGCATGCATACATACATACATACATACATACATACATACATACATACATACATACATACATACATACATACATACATACATACATACATACATACATACATACATACATACATACATACATACATACATACATACATACATAGGTATATATATAGACTGACAGAGACAGAAGGGCAGACAGACAGAAGTGTATACTTCCAACGATACCACAAGAAGAGTTGTGTTTGGTCGGTAGGTTGACCATTAGATGGCTATTACACAGCAGAGCCATCGGGGAAGAGATGACTTGAAATTGAGTCTCACCGTCGAAGCATTCGAAGGTCGGAAAAGCACTTCAGCACAAATTATACACATTGGTCAGCATCAGCAGCATCAGCATCAGCAGCAGCAGCAGCAGCAGCATTAGCAGCAGCAGCAGCAAAGCCACCGCCGCTACAAGAGCACGACAACACATACATGTGCACAGGTCAACGCAAACCTACACAACCTGACACACATGTATCAAGTCTATCTGAGCAGATGGAAGGATGGACAGATAAATGGACAGATGGATGGATGGTTGGGTGGATGGTCATATTTATATTTTCACAATTAAATATTTACGTTTACATCCTTAAATTTGCAGCTCCATATATACATTTACATCTTTGCAGTTACATTTACAGTTGCATATACAATACACATTTGCATTTTTTGCATTTATCTTTACATTTGAATTTACATCTTTGCATTTACATTTGCATATACACATTCACATCTTTACATTTACGTCTCTACGTTTACACATGTACAGTTGCATCTTTACATTTGCATATTTTACATTTACATCTTTACATTTACATAATAACACATTTTTATCTTTGCATTTACAGTTACAGTTGCATCTACTCGTACATTCACATCTTTACAATCACATTTGCATATACACGTTTACATCTGCACATTTACATATGCAGTTGCATATACATTTACACCATTTTACATATTTACATCATAACATTTACATCTTTACATTTACAATGTAATGCCATCTCTTTCAGAGCCGCACGAGTTCTGTTCTCACGAGGTCTTCAACGCCTCCTGTCGTCCCAACGAGGTACTAATGATCCAGTCGGCCAGCTACGGTCGCCTCCGTCTCGGTCGATGCGTTAAGATAGGTCTTGGCTTCCTCGGCTGTAAGGCTAACGTCCGCCATATTGTCGAGATGAGGTGCACCGGAAGAAGGCACTGCTCACTTCCGGTAGCCGACCTCGAACTGCGCATGACGACGCCATGTCCGACGGATGTCACGTGGCATCTGGAAGTTTCGTACGTCTGCCAGAAAGGTGAGTGCGCCGCGTGACGTAATGATGGACGTCACACGTTGCGTTTATATAATGATTTAATAGACTGAAAGTTTACTATAGTCGCCTAATAGACTAATAATCTAATGGTCTAATAATAATTATTATGATGTGCAATAGTCAAGTAGTCGAATATGGTATAATGGTCTAATGGTAAAATTGTATAATATTCTAATAGTCTAATATATAGTCTAATAGACAAATAGTCTAATGGTCTAATAGTGCAATGGTCAAACAGTCAAATGGTATGCTTATAGTCTGACGAATAGGTCTATTAGTGTAATAGTGTGGCAATGTGATGGCTAATGGTCTGATGGCCTAATTGCCCAACAGTCTAAATAAAATTATATAGTAGCTTAATAATAGCTGTGCAAGTGTGCAATGTTCGTACATGTAGATGACTGCATTATGTAAAAACGTCATCAATGTCACGGAGAAAGTCAATAGAACCTACAACAGAAGGCCATCTTTTCTATCGCGTTTTACATAGGAAAAATCCAACGGTCGTCATAAGAACTATTCATCTCTATATATGTATATCTGCATAAATTCACTATACAATGCAACGAACCATTCACACAATAGCGCCCACAGGGTACCTACAAAAAGCGTATCTTGCCAGGCTGTAATCTCAGTGTAGTGTCTAGCCATGCTCTCAAACAGAAACGTATAGTAATTGATGTGAATCAATAACAGAGTATAATTATAGCGACCTGGCTTTGTTTATGCATATGCGCATGCGCGTATGTATTGTTATTACGTCACGCATAGAAACTGATATATTATTTTATTATACGCGTATGATACTACAAAGGGGGGGGTCTATAAAAATTTAATATACGGTCTCCATGCGTTTCGTTTATTACGTCACGCATAGAAGCCGTACTCATAATGTTTCTAATCTTATGTGGGGCTTGTTTATATGCATTCTGTATGACTGACTTACGATAGATGTCACATGTTTCTTTCTTACAAAATAAGTGTAAAAGTCTGTTGTAGTCAATATCAGGAATACAGTACATATAACAATGTACACTCGTACAGCAAAGATAGTATATGTATGCACATACGTTGATGTATTGTATGTATAACCATGACCGATTGTTCTGCTTATATGAAAGAGCGTATGAGATGGTTGTACCGGATTGCACTGTTAAGCGGCTTTCAATCTTCTTATATGGTGAAGATAGGTCACGTTCTTCTTATCGACGTATATACTATATACCGCTGCCTAGAAACAATGCAGGCATGTATACAGAGCGATAGAGACAGAGCCAGAGGCAGGGACAGAGACAGAGACAACGCCAGAGACAGAGACAAAGACAGACATAGACATAAACAGAGAGGCAGAGATCGAGGGCTGGTTATTGGTAAAGGCCTACATAAAGCCGCAGCGCTGGAGGGATGGATGCTCATGCAGACGACCACGTATTATACATCAGCCTCATCAACCAGAAATGAAAGCTTTAATGAAGCCATCTCTCGAGTAGGCTCTAAGTCGTTTTCAAGCACACGCGATCCATACGCATACAAAGCATACGTCCTCTGTTGCTACACGTGTCTCTGGCCGTTGAGACTATAAATTATTATAGTCTATATTATAGTCTATATTATAGTCACCCTTTTTCAACAGTCTCATCATTAAGCGTTGTAGATTAGGTCTGTTTTTAATTCGATATAATTGCATGGCTGCATGCGGTCAATATGTCGCCTGTTTGTCTAGAACAAACATTGGGTATACATGTAGCTGTGTGTCTCTAATAATTTGTGCAAATGCAGATATATTAGCAATATATCATGGAGCTAATGCAATTGTTTTCATTGCGGCATCGGCCGTCTTTGTTGCATCAAATTTCCTGGTCATTAGGACTAATTGTCAATTTAGTGTTTTCACTAATTGACCCATGCAACTGAGGACAATATTTGGGTTAGACTCGTGCTTAGAACGTTCACATTATTACTGCGTCTCCCCTGAGTAGTTATCTTGAAGGGGCGCTATATAAATTTTATAGTTAAGAGATAGAAGACGAAGAGCAGTTAACAGAATTTTATAAGTTAATTAAATGCGCTATATAAAGTTGTCGATTGGACACAATTCTCATAGATACAATGATACAATAGCCCCATCAAGAAGCCGGTTCCATGACACTTAATCCCGCGACACTTAATACCGCGACAGTTAGTGCCAGACACTTAATCCCGCGACACTTAATCCCGCGACCATTTAATCCCGCGACAGTTAATCCCGGCGACATTTAATCCCGGCGACACTTAATCCCGCGACCAATTAATCCCGCGACAGTTAATCCCGGCGACATTTAATCCCGCGACACTTAATACTGGTAAAGTAAAAGAACATTTTTAAACAGTTAAATTCAAAAAGGCAATTCACTATTGTTAAAAAAGTTAAGCCTTAGCAGTTAAATATGATAAAACCAGTAAAATTTGATACAAGCAATATTTGCAGCAATATTCACTGCATGTTTATCATAAAAAGAGCTCCGTTGGCATTGTCGCAATGTTAAATTTAATGTATTCGTAATTTCCATGTAACCTATCACAGTTTGTTTGCCTTTGCTGCAATACTGCAGCCGAAATTCGCTTCCATGTCACTGCCTTATAGTAGTCTGAACTTCGCAAATCCTGTTTAAAATCCTTTATAGTGATCGTTTTATGTAAAGATGTACTTCAGAAAACCTGAACAGAGATGTAGGCCTACCTAATTGGCTATGCGGACACCAATAGTCGCACAAATATCCGTACTCATGTGTGTACAGGTACTAAGTGTCGCGGTATGAAATGTCGCGGGATTAACTGTCGTCGGGATTAAATGTCGCCGGGATTAACTGTCGCGGGATTAACTGACGCGGGATTAAATGTCGCCGGGACTAAGTGTCCGGGATTAACTGTCGCGGTATTAAGTGTCGTGGGATTAAATGTCGTGCTACCAAGAAGCCATTCACGTGAAGTGTAGTCACTTCCCCTCCCCAGTCAGCCGGGGAAGGGGTGTGACTATTCCTCTTCCTCGCCTTCTGTTATTCTCACCGACAGTGTTCTCACCAGCGTACTCATTATAGTTGAGCCTGAAGCTGGACACAAGTGAAAATTTTGATGAAAATCTCATAAAATAATTCTTGTAAAATGTAAACCTTCTATCATTTGACTTGTATGATTGTATACCAGGCTTTACCAGCATTGCAGCTTGACGTGTATAGAAAATAGAAATAAGTTTGGATGTTTGGAAGAGGTCAATATAATAATGTCTGATCCTTTGTCAATATGGCTGTCCAAAATCGCTGTGCATCGAAACCGCTGGATCATCATGTTTTGAAATGAATAGAGCAGCAGCCGTCATGTGACGGTCATACCTATATTATAGTATATACTCTATTACCCATGGTCATATATGTGATGATGGTGACGATTATACCTATATACCCCTGGTCACATATATGATGATGGTGACGCTTGCCAGATGTTCATATCCGCCTCTGATCAATGGTCATCATACCTAAATGAATAAAGAATACTTGTTATTCGTGGGCGAAGAGCTTTTTCGCTTGCTGAAGCTTCTCAGTCACTTCTGTCATTTCGTTCCCAACTTATTTGCTGACCTCTTTCAAAAGTACATGTAGAGAGTGACACATAGAGAAATGGATGAATGAATGGATGGGTGGGTGGAAGGATGGATGGATGAGTGGATTAATGGGTGGGTTCTTGGATAGATGGGTGGGTGGATGGATGGATAGATGGGTGGATGAATGGGTGGGTTTGTGGATAGATGCATGGGTGGGTGGATGGATGGGTGGATGGATGAACGGACAGATGGATGGATGGATGGATGGATAGATGAATGGATGGGTGGATGGATGGATGGATGGATAGATGAATGGATGGGTGGATGGATGGGTGGATGGATAGATGAATGGATGGTGGATGGATAATAATAATAATTGCGTAGTGATCACTATTATAATTGATCAATGGTTATTTCATGCAAAATGCAAACACAGGCGATTATTATAATTAACAATCTCACCATTCCCCCTTACCTAATTTTAATTCTGTTCAGACACAATAACTCATTCTAAAATACTGTGCTATAACTGGCATAATATAAGTACACTCACTTAGTCTTCATGCGGTGCTGGCACAATACTTTAGTCTAAATGCTGACCCATTTACCTAGTCCTCATGCTAATGCAATCACATAGTCTTAACGCTGCAGTGTCAACAAAATAATTCACTTAGTTCTAACGCTGTCACAATCATTTACTGTTAGCACAATCTATCGTCAATGTTGCATCCAAATACCGTTATTTTCGTAATTAATTTAGCGGCTCTGACCATAGCATATAGGCTACCATTGAAAATTTGTATGCGGCGGAAATTCCATTCGCCGAATGTAGTGTGGCAGTAGTCTAGGCGATGGGAAGCCAGTGCATTAGCCAATGAAACACAGGAGAGACGCCGGGCGAGGAACGTGCCGTGAATACGGAGAGCATCATTTCCATATCGTATACGTATACGCGAGGCCGTTCAGTTGTAATCTTATGCGAGATCGCGCGAGTATGATGGACGCGCAGAAATACCGCCGCCGCAGCCGTATATTATCCAAGCGGAGCCGGACCAGAATCGCCGTCGTTAAGTCAGTAATCATCGGCATGGACATCTAATTACTGGAACATGGGATTCCGATGAACGCCCTATCGACTATACAATGCCGTGGTTCAGGGACTTCTCTAAAATGTCGACGGTTCGCTTTCTGGTGGTCTTTAAACGAAGGCAGTGCTTTGAAATAGAGGATAGTCAGACTGCGTTTGTATAACAGGGTGCCTGGGCGCTGTGGACAGTAAACGGGTGGCTGGTGTTGGTGTATTGTCACCGTTTCAACGAGTCACTTTTAGTGGAGGTTAAGAGAAGAGAAGTAAATGAATGAAGAGAAGAGAAAGAAAGAGAAGAGAAAGAAAGAGAAAAAGAAAAAAGAGAAGTGAAGAGAAGAGATAATATAAAGGTATGACAGGAGAGAAGACGATAATTATTAGAGGAGATGGAATGGGAACAGAACAGAGGAAAGGCGATGTGAAGAGAGGATAAAAGAGAAGGGAGAAGAGAAGAGCAAGGCAGATAATGAAAGAGGAGAAAGATAGAGGAATAGATGAGAAGTATAGAGAGAAAAGGAAAGTAGACAGGGGAGTAGAGAATATGATGGGATATAGGAGAGGAGAAGACAGGAGACAGGAGAGGATCTGCAGCACGTACAATGTAAGCATAAATAAATAAAATACGTGTCTCGCAATCACAGTCGGATCGGCGCCAAGGTAGATGCGATGCATAAAAGAAGATGCAGGATGCTGATGCTGTCTGACTGTTTGGACGAGACGATGGGTGACGGCACCCCCCACTCGGAGGAGGGAGGGAGACTGGGAGAGAGAGGGAAGGCAGCGGAATGGACCAGCGGGGAGCGAGATTGCTGAATAGATGGATGGACGGCATTCGTCGGTGCACATGGAATTAGAGCACAGCGTGTAAGAACGACAGCATTCCTAGTCAGTGCGACAAGACAGCAGCAGCAGCAGCAACCGAGGGATGCTGGTCGGTGATGCTCTGATGAATGCATCACCGTTAACAATGGGATTGTCGGCCGGTTGCTGCGGCAGGAACAAAAAGGCGCCGGTGAGGTAGAGAGCGAGAGCGGCATTAATTACTGACGCGATGTGTAAGTGTAGCGCGGAACGAAGATGGAGGGTGGAGAGAACAAAAGGTGATGGAGGAGAAGGAGGAGAAAGAAGGGAAGGGGAGGAAGAGTGGATTGAGTGGGTGGCGGAGGATGCGGTGAAGAGAGAAAGGGAGGAAGAGGAATAGGGATGGAGAGGCAGAGAAGGGGAGGAATTTAAAAGAGCAGAATCATTAGTAGAAAATCATTAGTAGAAAATCATTAGTAGAAAAAAGAATGGAGTTGAGGTGAGAGGTGAAGAGATGCTTCAAGGACGAGATCTGATCAATGATTGGAAAGAAAGAAGCGATTAGAAGGAGATAAGAGGAAGATGAACGCTGGTAGGTAAGCAGGAAGGAAAGAAGGAAAGAAATGAAAAGGCAGGAAGGAATTGCGGAAGGAGGAAAAGACATGAATGTAGGAGGGTAGGAGGGACGGAAAAGGCAGGGAGAAAGGAAGGAAGGCATAGGAATGAAGAAAAGAACCAATAAAGAAAAGAAGGACGGAGGGAGGAATGAACGAATGAAGAGGGAAGGGAAGGAAGGAAGCATGCATGTAGTGAAGTTTAAAACTAAAGTAGCTTTATGACATAAATGTCGTCCTCTGCAGTACGCCATTATGGATTTCTAAGCTAATAAAAAAACCGGGAGACGGTGGCAGGAGAGACAGAGACAGAGACAGAAAAAAACATGCTGAAGGAACAAAAGTATTCAGATCGATGATTACGACCGTTGAACGGTCACAAACCGGCGACAACAGTTATCTGGTCGTGACACAGACATAGAAAGGATGACAGTGCATGAGAGATACCTAGACATACATGTAATAGGTGACACAGAAACAGCAAGACTGACAGAAAGGCAGGAACATAAACATGGCGCAGAGTTGCAGAGAAGGGGCAGAACGGAAGGAAGGCAGGAAGGAAGGAAGGGAGGGAAAAAGGAAGTGTGCACGAAATAAGGAAGGGCAGAGGGGGAAAGAGGCAAACAGAGACGGAAGGACGATCGTCTATAAATAGCCAAAAGTGGGTGGCATTGTCAATGGGAAAAAACGACCAGAAGCTTGTCTACTTGTCTGGTCATGGTTTAGCTGACTCCGTATTTTTCAGCCACCAGTTGGAAATGGAGTAAGGGTAGAGTCATTACACTTTATCTAGAAGCCTAACCCCTGTCGTTGTTAAACAGGCGAATGACGCTCCAATGATCGGATAAGTTTCCGCCAGTTGGCCCTCGCACGCATGATCCGTAAAGTGAGCAACAGTGAGATTTGTACAAAGTTAAAACCTGAAGTTTTCCGTACAAATTTTTCGCGAATTTACTCAGATGTGATCATCTATTATAGCGGGCAACGTTCCAGATCGCATAGGAAAGGTCAGAGGCTTACATCTCCGCCAGGGTATAAATTTTTTCTCAAGATTCGGATTAGCCTAATGTGCGTCCCTATAGACAATATTAGACAACTAAGTTATAATGTGTGCACTGACTGTACACTGACGGTGGGATGATCAGATTTGCACTCATACATACCGACTTACCGAGGTTAAGAAAATGAAGTCGCCAGCATTTAAAACTCTCCGGGTTTCATTATTAATTCGCTGCTTGGCTTTTCAAATGCAGCTTAACGTTGTTTGTTGTTAGTTTGGATGGAAACTCAATTCAGAGATGGTGACGTGTGTTTAGGAGACCATCAGCGCTCGTGAATAAGCCGGTGCCCCGCGCTTGGCTTTCTAGAGGCGCTTTAGAAATCAGAAGTTTACGATTACGATTACGATTACGATTACGAACTGGATAAGAGGAGTGTATACGATTCTTTTAAGACAATCCATTAAGTGGTATAAGCTTAGGCTACCTAGCTTCATGTTTAGCGTAAGCTTATAATTATAATGACCAACATTCTTCTTGTAGTGGTATACGGCAGGCATATGTATGTATGTGCACTTGTTATAGCGCCCCTTCAAGCTCTCCCTACTCAGAGGCGCTCCCGATGCAGAGCGGACACTGCATCGGAGTTTCACGCCGAAGCGCTGAGCAATTGTAAGTGAAGGACTTGCCCAAGGTCCTTACGCGGGGAGGTGGATTCGAACCTCGGACCTTCCGGCTCCAAGGCAACGACGCCACCACTAGACCACCGCGCCCCAACGTTCCAGATTGCTATGTGTGTGTAGTTGCAGTTTAACATCGCTGTGTGACAACAAAGACCATTAGCGACGCCCTCCTCTTTTATCTAGGCTTGGGACTGGCACTGGCATATGCGCCGCATTCATTTGGTATTGAAAGTGTTAAGTGCCTGCGTGCCTATGCCTAACTTTTGGCATGTAAAGCTTTTCGTATAAGCTGTATGCACGTAAACAGATAAACATAGACCTATAGGGCCTAGAATTATATTTTAATCCTAATCGTAATTGATTTTAGCAAGAGACTACTTATAAGAGGCGCGTTCGGTCTAAGAACACGAAGCCATTATCACGCGGAATGGTGTTCAATAGCATGCGAAATTATAATAGATTAGAGGAAAAAGGCTTATGCCACGGAAATAATAATGTAAAATATTATGTATGACATTGTGTCTATAGATCTATTAATCTATATATATAGGCCTATATATATTATACATTTTACATATACATTATTATATATGGCAACATTGGCAATGTCCTTTGCTGGGCCTATAATTATATAGCCTAAGAGCCGCGCGCAGATGAATGAACATGATTTCGACTAATTGCGGTTGTGTCCTTTCGCGGGTCTTCTGCAGCCTCGCGGTTGAATGGAGAAATATTCCTAAGATGACTTTGACAGATTAATCTGGGAAATTAGAAATTAATTCCCACACGCGTCTGGGTACTTCCGTCAGTTCTCTCTCCAATCCGTTGCACATGCATTATTTTGTATGCTTATGTTAAAATGTCTTCCCATGTATACTATGTAGCCTATCTTTGTGCTTCTGCGTGTATACGCGTCTGTCTCTTTTTGCCTTCTAGTTCTTTGCTTTTGTGTTCTCCTCACAGTCCTCATTAGACTCATTTGGTTGCTTCCGTTCTTTAAGTTTGTTTAGTTAGCCTATACCGCAGGCAGTGGCGGCGCCAGGGGGGGGGCTAGGGGGGGCTAAGCCCCCCCTAAACGTGGCTCAGCCCCCCCAAACGAAAAAGCCGAAAATGTCTATAACGCTTTCTTCGCAATAAGGAAGCTAGACAACGACCAACGGCACCGAAATCAACTGTGATTGTGGCGAAATTCAAAATTGTCCTGGTGGATTCAGCCCTTTTCCTCCAGCCCGGATTAAGAACAATCCGGACCACAGCCCCCTTACTCCCGCTAGTTCGGACTTTCAGCCCCCTCCATCCTCCAGACTGCTCCGGACCACAGCCCCTTTCCTCCCGCTAGTTCGGACTTTCAGCCCCTCCATCCTCCAGACTGCTCCGGACCACAGCCTCCTTCCTCCCGCTAGTTCGGACTTTCAGCCCCCTCCATCCTCCAGACTGCTCCGGACCACAGCCTCCTTCCTCCCGCTAGTTCGGACTTTCAGCCCCCTCCATCCTCCAGACTGCTCCGGACCACAGCCTCCTTCCTCCCGCTAGTTCGGACTTTCAGCCTGTCATATATCCTCGTCCTAGTCCCTTCGGAAGCTTCTTCGTATAAGTTCGTGGTAGCATAGGCCTATCCCTAGATAACTGTTCATTAGCTAATGGCTAGGTAAAGAATCTACAGTCTTTCACTGTTTTATAACCAACAACGACGACGTGTTTAAATCTTCTTATTATACTCCAAAATCCGATATAAAGTAAAACGATCAGCAACAACACAACAATGACTACACTTGCGTTATCATAACAACTACACGACTACTATCTTCATCAGTCTACTCTATCGCAACTCAACAACAACTACTACAGCCTATCTCAACGGCTCTCAACACACAACTACTACAATTATCACAGCCTAAACTCGTGACTCATTCCTCAGACGCTCATTCCTTCTCTCAATCCGCCGTCTTCCAGACAGTCGTTCAGACAATCGGCCAGACAGTCGTCTTAAAACCCGCGCCTAAACGCACCTGTGCACTTTGGCCCGTTTCGTCGCTGGCGTACACGCGACCGACCGGTCGCTGTACTAGGCCTACATAAAATACGCTTACATTACCTCTTTCCTTTCTTTTGAAGAGAGCTAATTAATCTTAAAAATTAGCGAACGTACAATGTTTAAACTAAATACAAACAATTCCTATACTAAATGCAATCACAAAATATCTTATACTACAATCTCGATAAACAGTCCGCTACTACATTCAGCTTTCCCTTCTTATAGTTCAACAGAATGTCAAAATTTTGCAATGATAAAGACCATCGGACTAACTTAGCAGACTTCGACATTGACTCAGTTAAATAAACTAAAGGATTATGGTCAGTGAACACATTAATCTTGGAACCAATAATAATTTCTTTCAATTTGTTTAAAGCCCATATGATTGCATAGGCTTCCTTCTCAATCGTCGCCCATCTCCTCTGGGTATCAGTCAGCTTCTGACTGATAAATGAAACGGGACGTTCTATCCCTTCGTTGTCCACCTGTGACAACACAGCTCCCACAGCAAAGTCACTGCTATCACAATACAAATTAAATGGTTTACCAACCTCGAACATGGATAAAATCACATTTGATAAAACAATTTCTTTAAGAGAATCAAAAAATTTCTGGTGTTCCTCAGTCCAAACAATGTTCTCAGGTGTCTGCTTGTTAGTTAAATCTGTCAATGGTTTAGCAATTTCAGCAAAATTACAAATAAATTGTCTGTAGAAACCAAAAAATATCAATCAATTAGTGAGCAAGTGTTAGGATTTTTTTTTTGGGTTCAGCACCACTTCGTGTTCTACCAATGTACATAATCCAGGTTTGTCCGAAAATCTGTCTGCATAACGGTTCAGTACATCCAGTAGCTGTTTCTGTTGCTCGCTCGTAAGATGTCCGATCTGTTCATAGTCCAATTGCAGCGACTTCTGTGTCGTCTCTGCATTGTCTTCTTTCAATGGTAGCTCTACCACTGATCCGAATTCGTCGTCCTCTTCCACGATGAGACCACACGATAATGTTCTTGCGATGAACTTCCTCATTTTGTTGGCATGGACGATTCGTCGGCCGTTTTCATTCATGTCCACCAGATACGAATACTTGGATCTTCTTTGTAGCACTGTACATGGACCATGCCATCGTGAGATCAATTTATTGGTTGACGTTGGATACAAGACGATGACGTTTTCTCCTGGTTCGAATTCTTTATCCTTGGCCCTCTTGTTGTATTGACTGGCGTATTGTTTTTGCTTTTCCTCTGCACAATTCTCAGCAAATATCAAAGCTTTCTCCATGTCCGCTCTTAAGTTCTTCAGGTACTTTGCTGGTTGTACTCCAATGTTTGGCGGTAGATTTATTTCTTTTGTCCAGCTTTCCTTTAGGATAGTTAATGGTCCTCTTGGCATTTTTCCATACACCAGCAGATATGGTGCCACTCCTGTCGTTGCGTTTGGAACTTCTCTCAATGCCCATACGGTAAACGGAATGATTTTATGCCACTGTCTCGGATTTTCCACAATGACATGATGAACCATCTTCTTGAATGTCTGATTCCATCTCTCCACTAATCCTGCAGCCTCAGGATGCCCTGGCGAATCAAATCTAGGACAGCATCCCATCAATTTCAAAAATTCCCTCGTTAGACTGGCTGTAAAATTTGTGCCTCTGTCGCTTGTGATTACTGACGGCACGCCCACGTCCATGAATAGCTTCATCAAAGCTTCGCATACAGCCTTGGCAGTCAATGACTTCAGCAAAAATATTGTCGGCCATCTTGTACATGAATCCACTATGCACAAGCAATACTTATGTCCTGCTGCTGACTTCGGTTCTATTGGGCCTACCACGTCCATAGTCATCCGTCGGAATGGAACATCTTCCCTTGGAATTGGTGTAATCGGCACTCGATCCATCACCAAACTTCGTGCCTTCAGCTGACACTTCTCACAGGACTTACAAAATTTCACCACGTCTCGACGCATCTTTGGCCAGACAAAGGACAACTTGATTCTCTCTCGTGTTTTCTCTTCTCCCAAGTGTCCGCCAAATACTGACTCGTGAGCTAATTCCATTACTTGAATTCTTCTCTCTTTCGGTAACACCAACTGGTACACTAGCTGATCCAGCATTTGATGTTTCTTATACATCAATCCATTCACCACGCTAAACTCTGATCCTTTGTCTTCAGCGATCCTCCACCACGACTTCAGTGACTCGTCATTTCTCTGCTGCTCCTCGAATTTCTTCGCATCTTCCAGCTGTCTTTCATCATTCGCTTTCTCTGTGAACAAGTCTCTCATACTCGTCTCCAGTTCAGCGTCGCTTCCGGAATCTTCACTATCATTTCGTTCACATGCAGCCATCTCTTCTTCATTTTCATTGTTCTCGGATGTTATTCCTTCGTCATCTTGAATGCTGAGTTCATCTTCGCTGTCCGTGTCATCTTCTTGCGAACTTTCGTTTATCGTTTCATCTTCTCCGCCTTCGACTTCTGCTCTCCGACTTTGTGCTCTTGTAGTCACATTCGCTTGTAGTTCTCCTTGCAATACACTCACTGGTGGAATCTCTTTCAGTTCTGCAATTATCTCCGGATGTAGCAAGAACTTTTCCTTGTTTTCTTTACACAGTTCTGCTGGAATGCTGGCACACACCAATGTCAAATATGGCGCGATATTTATTGTCCTGTCCTCTGTAGCTGTTCCTTCGTTACGACCGCTCATCCGCACTTCGATTTTCACCAACTTAGCTGGAATCGGCTCTCCAGCTACACATTGCAAATGAACTTTGCCGATTTCTTCTACTGTCGTTCCTTTCAGTAGTTCCTCGTTGATTACTGGTATCTCGGTCCCCGAGTCAATCAACGCCTCGACTTGCACAGGCTGACCATCGGTCCCACGTATCTCCACGTTTACATGCTGCAACGATATCTTCTTTATGCGTCGACACTCCTCTTTACTTTTTGCTTCTCGACAAATTTCTGCACTGGGAGTAGTCTTTATCGCTTCTTTCTGTATGGCAAACTGAAGTGCACACTTCATCACAGACTTTACTTCCGTTTCTCGGTCATCATGTTCTTCTAGATCGTAAGGTGCATTTATAACTTGGATCTGGTTAACTCTCAGATTCTCTGCACTTCTACTAAAGCTCTTTCTCAGGTTTGCCGCTCCTGGTGCTTGACAATTTTTTACTAAATGTTTATCTGACTGACAGTTGTGGCAACGTTTCTTCACAAAACCTTTTTGTTCATTGTTCTCCCACTTGTTGTACGGTGTGTATGATGCATTACTTTCTGTTGGGCGTCCCAGCGGCGGAGTTCGATTGAAGGCTTGTCTGTCCCACGTTGACTGCTTTTTATCTTGCCACCACTGCTTTCCAGAGAAATTATCTTTCTTGACATCACCACCTTTGGCTTGGCTTCCAGTTTCTTTGGCAGTGCTGCTCCACTTGGTCTGCTTTGGATTATTGACCCATGCATCATATTTCGGTTTTTCTTGAAACATTACACCGATTCGATTGTTCACATGTATGTCTGCAAGGTCTGCCACGTTACTAGCTTCTAAACATTCTGTACCCTCTTTCGCTAAGACAAACTGTAGTGGACCTGGTGGTAAACATTCTTTCAGCTTATCCGCCACTAACAAATCAAACAGCTTCTCGTAGTCTTTGCCCACTCGTCTACTTCTGACATAATAATTCAACAAATTCTTCAACCTTGCCGTAAACATCGTATACGTTTCTTCGACTGTCTTTTTGGCCTCTGCAAATCTGGATCTGTACTCTCGAGCAGTTAGCTTGAATTCTTTCAATAAATGCTCTTTGACGACATCGTACTTGTCTAAGTCATCAAAAGATACACGGTTCAATACAGTTCGCGCTTTCGAAGTCATAAGTGGCAATAACAATTTCACCCAATATTGTTTTTCCACAGCGAAACTATTGAATGCATTTTCCACTGTCTCAAAATATAATGGCACTTCCATCATATCATACGGCATCTTCGGTAACACGTGCTTCATTGCGTCACCTATCTTCTTAATCTTGGACACCATTGTCTCACTTTCTCTGAGCCTATTCTGTTCTGACACTTCTCGACTCTTACGATCATCTTCGTCTCTTTTCTTCAGTCGATCTTGATCTTCGATTCTCCGCAGTTCTTCCTGTTCTATCTTCTTCTGTAACAGTTCTAACTGTTTTCTGCGTTCTTCCTTTTCAATAGCCATTTCTTTAAGTTGAGCCTCCTTGATAGCAAGTTTCTTTTGTTCTAACTGCATCTGCTCTTCTCTTTCTTTTTCTATTTTTTCTAAATTGTCTTTTTCGGCTTGAAATTCTTCCTGACGAATTTCTTCTGCTCTCTCCAGTTCCTGTAAACGCATCTTTTCTTTTTCTTCTTCGCGAGCCTTTTTTTCCTCTATCTGCTGTTTTCGTATTTCTTCGTCGCTTTTTCTTGCTTTTTCATACTCTATCATTAACTCCGTCCTTCTCCGTTCTGATTCGTCACGATCTAGTCTCATTTGTTCTAGTTGTATCTGGAACTGCTGCTTCTGCATGTCTATCTCTTGTTGTCGCAGCCTGTCTGCTTTTTCTGCTCTTTCCTTTTCCTCTTGTCGGCGCTGTTCCTCTTTTTCTTTCTCCTCTTGTTTACGTTCTTTCTTTTCTTGACGACGCTGCTCCTCTTTCTCTTTCTCCTCTTGTTTACGTTCTTTCTCCTCTTGGCGACGCTGTTCCTCTTTCATTATCATGAATTGCAGCAACGCCTCCATGGACATCGGTGCCTCAGGCTTCTCCACTGGCTTCTCCGCAGCGCCTCCGACAGCACCTTCTTCTTCTTCTTCTTTCTTAGCCCAAACCTCGGCTAAAGTTCTCATCAACTCTTCCCTCGACATCTGTTCGACTTCTTCTGCGTCTAGATCTGCTTCAATTAGCAGTTTTATCAGTCTATCAGTAGACATCTTTTTAATATTTGCTTGCTTTTTCTCCGTAAGTTTCTCCATCTTACTTCTTTACTTTACTGATGCTAGTCGATAAATAGTAGGCTACTCTTCAAATGTTAGCAATTGACTGACTTCAATTCTTTAAGCAAACTTCAATAGACAAGCAAGTTTTTTCTACCTTGTAGTCGTTGTGTTGTCGTTTCTCACTGTCGTACGGATGCTCGATGTATCGTTGCTTCTCCCGTGTGCTCGGCTCCTCGATAAATTCACAGCGTCCGTTCCTCCGCAACGTCTGTTGATTGGATAAAATCCCTCCGTTCGAAACTTGGCACGTAGACCCGCCGTTCGTAACTAGGATCGTTCTCCTGCAACTTGGATCGTTATCCTGCAACTTGGATCGTTATCCCACCGCTGTCACCAAATGTCATATATCCTCGTCCTAGTCCCTTCGGAAGCTTCTTCGTATAAGTTCGTGGTAGCATAGGCCTATCCCTAGATAACTGTTCATTAGCTAATGGCTAGGTAAAGAATCTACAGTCTTTCACTGTTTTATAACTAACAACGACGACGTGTTTAAATCTTCTTATTATACTCCAAAATCCGATATAAAGTAAAACGATCAGCAACAACACAACAATGACTACACTTGCGT
The DNA here is from genome assembly GCA_945859605.1 of Lumbricus rubellus. Classification (NCBI taxonomy): domain Eukaryota; kingdom Metazoa; phylum Annelida; class Clitellata; order Crassiclitellata; family Lumbricidae; genus Lumbricus; species Lumbricus rubellus. The sequence continues at coordinate 9,016,407 of OX243811.1, read as the reverse complement.
TATCATAACAACTACACGACTACTATCTTCATCAGTCTACTCTATCGCAACTCAACAACAACTACTACAGCCTATCTCAACGGCTCTCAACACACAACTACTACAATTATCACAGCCTAAACTCGTGACTCATTCCTCAGACGCTCATTCCTTCTCTCAATCCGCCGTCTTCCAGACAGTCGTTCAGACAATCGGCCAGACAGTCGTCTTAAAACCCGCGCCTAAACGCACCTGTGCACTTTGGCCCGTTTCGTCGCTGGCGTACACGCGACCGACCGGTCGCTGTACTAGGCCTACATAAAATACGCTTACACAGCCCTTTCACTCCTCCAGACCGGTCCGGACCGTCCGGACCTCAGCCCACTTCATTTCGCCAGTTCGGACTTTCAGCCCCTTCCATCCTGCAGACCGGTCCGGACCTCAGCCCCTTCATCTCGCCAGTTCGGATTTTCAGCCCCTTCCATCCTCGAGACCGGTCCTGACCTCAGCCCTTCCATCTCGCCAGTTCTGACTTTCAGCCCCTTCCATTCTCCAGACCGGTCCGGACCTCAGCCCTTCATCTCGCCAGTTCGGATTTTCAGCCCCTCCCATCCTCGAGACCGGTCCTGACCTCAGCCCTTCCATCTCGCCAGTTCTGACTTTCAGCCCCTTCCATTCTCCAGACCGGTCCGGACCTCAGCCCTTCATCTCGCCAGTTCGGATTTTCAGCCCCTCCCATCCTCGAGACCGGTCCTGACCTCAGCCCTTCCATCTCGCCAGTTCTGACTTTCAGCCCCTTCCATTCTCCAGACCGGTCCGGACCTCAGCCCTTCATCTCGCCAGTTCAGATTTTCAGCCCCTTCCATCCTCCATACAGGTCCTGACCGCAGCTCCCCATTTCGCCAGTTCTGACTTTCAGCCCCTTCCATCCTCCAGACCGGTCCGGACCTCAGCCCCATTTCTCCCGCCAGTTTGAAATTCCAGCCTCTTTACTCCTACAGACCGGTCCGGACCTAAGCCTCATTCATCCCGCCAGTTCGGAATTCCAGCCCCCAGCTAGTGCTATACAATCACATACGAAATGGGGTTTCAATTAGCAGCAGCACTCATGGGGAGACTTGGGGGAAATGCCATGGAGACGTTCCACAAGTATGTAGTCAAGCCCGGCCCTAGGGTGTGTGGGGCCCAATGCAGCAAGCGATTCTCCGAAAAGGGTTCTCAAACATAACATTTGCCAAGGTGATTTCCTGCCAATAAGGCACTGTAAGCTTATACCTTAGGCTTTAATATTCCAGAAAACTCGAATTCTACCGGTAGGCATAGCTCAGGGCTGAAAGTGGTCTGGGAAAGTTGCCGGGTCTGACTGTGGCGGACGAACCGAAGCCTTTGAGCCGAAAATTTCTGACGATCTTTTTGGTCATTCGCCCAAAATTGTACACATTTCACCCATTTTTGGTACCTGACGACCTTTTTTAGTCATTTGCTTAGAAAATTTCAAAATCATACCATTTTTACCTATTTATTGTAGCCTATCTGAAGACCTGAGTATTTTTAGTTGTTTTCCCAAAAATTTTTAAACTTGCTTCCCGACTGATACCCGGCACCAGCAGGTCACGAAAATCAATGCGGGGTCGCAGACCCTGACAGACCCGTTTCACGTTCAGTCCAGGCCTAGCATGCATGATGTAGCCTACACTAGTATAGAGTTGTGACTCGCTTTATTTGCAGACTCGCTCTATCGGAATCTTTTCCAACACACCCAATCACTTTCATTTGGCAAAATGACCTTAGTATTTAATTAATGCTGCCAAGCGAATAAAGCTGCCAATATCATCACAGTAAAAATTAAGGTGAGTAGCGCGAGGACCTGTATGCGCAGGTCCCACGGCGGCTGCAGACTCGTTATAATAGCCTTTCCTTAATGCCGGGCCTGTTTGTGGTTGGGGGACGGAGCCTCGGAGATGCTTAACTGTAGGCCAACTCAAATATGTCATAAATATTTCAGATATATCATTATAAATTTCTACATGTACAGTGTTATCCATTGATTATCAATGATGAGCAATTTTGTTAAGACGACATTTTAAAATGCTACCCTTGCAGTGAGGAAATTCAAAAATTTAAGCATGATGGAGACATATTTTATTGAACTCTAAACCAGGTCTTTCAGCAATGAAATTATGAGGAATTTATTGAGATAAGAGCTTAAAATGTTACCTTTACAGTGTAGAAATTTAAAAATTTAAACAACAGGAGGGGCACTTTCTGAAGTCACAAACCACGACTAGGCCTATCAGCACTAAGATTGTGAGGTAGGCCTATTTAGATGAAAAGGGGATGGGGTATTTATTGAACTCCTAAACCATGTCTTTCAGCAATGAAAATTATGAGAGATTCCGCTGCGAAGACAGCTTAAAACAACACCATAACAGTACTGTTAGGAAACTTGACAGATTTAGGCAATGCGTTGGTGGATGGGGCTACGCCCCAGACCCTTATTGCATGAAGTTTTCATAATTTTATCGTTCATAAATAGCTGGCAAAAGGGTTTTAAAAGGGCTCCAGTTGAGGTCAACAGACCCAAAAATGCGTTGGTGGCTGGGTTCAGCCCCAGACCCTTATTGAAGTTTTCATGATTTTATCGTTCTTAAATACCTTGTAAAAAGAGTCTAAAATGGTCTCCAGTTGATGTCAACAGACCTAAAAATGCGTTGGTGGCTGGGGCTCCGCCCCAGACTCTTATTGAAGATTTCATGATTTTATCGTTCATAAAATAGCAGCAGCGGCCAAAAAGAGTCTAAAAGGGCTCCAGTTGAGGTCAACAGACCAAAAAAATGCGTTGGTGGCTGGGGCTCCGCCCCAGGCCCTTATTGAAGTTTTCATGATTTTATCGTTCTTAAATACTTGGCAAAAAAGAGTCTAAAAGGTCTTCAGTTTAGGTCAACAGACCTAAAAATGCGTTGGTGGCTGGGGCTCCGCCCCTCTGTTATTGAAGATTTCATGATTTTATAGTTCATAAATAGCTGGCAAAAAAGGGTTTATAAAAGGCTCCAGTTGAGGTCAACAGAGCTAAAAATGCGTTGGTGGCTGGGGCTCCGCCCCAGACCCCGCTGGGGGAGCTTACGACGCTCCCCCAGACCCCCTAGTCGGTATGGGCTTCGTGCCTTCGGCACTCGCAACTTGGCGCCTTCGGCGCTTCGTAAATTTTTTTGGGCGGGGGCCTAGGGCTGCAGCCCCCCCAAACCTGAAATCCTGGCGCCGCCACTGACCGTAGGCCTACCTCCAACGTTAGGCCTATAGCCTAACTTGTTGTTAGATCTATCTTTGAAGTAGCCTAACGCACGGTTCATGTGGATTTCTAATTTAGAATATACAAGCCTAGTCAATGTAGGCCTATGTAGCCTATGTATAGATAAATAATTCCTCACTCTTAAAAGAGTTCAGGTACAGATATCCTGAACGGTTCAGGTAATATTTTTTCACCTGAAGTTGTTGTGCAGTGCCTGAACCATCAGGCGTGCACCGTGACATGATCTGTAGACTTCAGGTAGGTCTGCTTAGTTCTGGACAGTGCCTGAACTTATTCTGTTCAATCTACACGAAGATCATCGGTTGGTCCTATATCACGTTCAAAATTTGTTTCCCAGCATGACAATACTATACTACTAGAATAATAATAATTATTTAATGTTCGACTTAATAAAAATAATCTTGAACAAACCTTTAGGCGTACATCCTGATATAAACTGAAGAAGTTCAGGTAGGCCTGCTTAGTTCTGGACTGTGTATAAACCCTCAGTGTTACATTTACACGTTATTTTTTAATTTGACAATATTATATTACTGGGATAATAGCAATAACAATTTATTATTGAACTCAATAACACAATCTTGCCTGAACCCTTCAGTGTGTGACCTGGATGACCTGAAGAGTTCAGGTAGGCCTGCTTAGTTCTAGACTGTGCGTAAGACTGTTGTATGTGCATTGCCTGAACCCTTCAGTGTGCGACCTGGATGACCTGAAGAGTTCAGGTAGGCCTGCTTAGTTCTGGACTGTGCGTAAGACAGTTGTATGTGCATTACCTGAACCCTTCAGTGTGCGAATTGGATGACCTGAAGAGTTCAGGTAGGCCTGCTTAGTTCTAGACTGTGCGTAAGACTGTTGTATGTGCATTGCCTGAACCCTTCAGTGTGCGACCTGGATGACCTGAAGAGTTCAGGTAGGCCTGCTTAGTTCTAGACTGTGCGTAAGACTGTTGTATGTGCATTGCCTGAACCCTTCAGTGTGCGACCTGGATGACCTGAAGAGTTCAGGTAGGCCTGCTTAGTTCTAGACTGTGCGTAAGACTGTTGTATGTGCATTGCCTGAACCCTTCAGTGTGCGAATTGGATGACCTGAAGAGTTCAGGTAGGCCTGCTTAGTTCTAGACTGTGCGTAAGACTGTTGTATGTGCATTGCCTGAACCCTTCAGTGTGCGACCTGGATGACCTGAAGAGTTCAGGTAGGCCTGCTTAGTTCTAGACTGTGCGTAAGACTGTTGTATGTGCATTACCTGAACCCTTCAGTGTGCGAATTGGATGACCTGAAGAGTTCAGGTAGGCCTGCTTAGTTCTGGACTGTGCGTAAGACTGTTGTATGTGCATTGCCTGAACCCTTCAATGTGTGACCTGGATGACCTGAAGAGTTCAGATAGGCCTGCTTAGTTCTAGACTGTGCGTAAGACTGTTGTATGTGCATTGCCTGAACCCTTCAGTGTGCGAACTGGATGACCTGAAGCGTTCATGTCGGCATGCTTAGTTCTTAACCGTGGGAGACCTGAACCTTCATGCGTGTTATCTGACAAAATATGACGATACTATATTACTAAAATAATAATTTATTACAAGACCTGATAAAAATAGTCTTGCCACAGCTTTCAGGTGTAGCCTAAATGTATGTCCTGACATGATCCAAAGTGTTCACAGTCGCGGCTGCTTAGTTCTGGGCCGTGCGAAAGTCTGATGTTCCATATTGACTATATATATTATTGTCACATTCTATGTGTTTCAAAATATCACAATACTATAATTACTCGAATAGTAGGCCTAATACTAATAATTTTTCTTGCACTTAATAAAAGCAATCTTTCCTGAACCTTCATGTGTGTGAACTAACATGACCTTTAAAGTTCAGGTAGGCCTGCTTAGTTCTGGACCGTGAGAGACCATTGTGCTGTGGTGCTGCCTGACCTTCAGGTGTGTTTCCTCACATGACCTCTAGAGTTCAGGTTGACCTGCATTCTGGACCGTAAGAGACCATTGTTTGTTGCGCCGCCTGAACCTTAAGGTGTGCAATCTGATATTACCTGCAGTGTTCGGGTTGACCTACTTAGTTCTGGTCTGTACGTAAGCCTAAAATGGGGGCGGTAAACAGACATTTCATCCTGAACCAGAGGTTTTTTAGGCAGAGAAGAGGTGGCCCGTGTAAAACTCTGTGTAGTTGCAACGTTTCAGGGGAATAAGTGTGAAACTATGCATGGAAACAGCTAAAAAAGTATGGAAAATGAAAGTTTTTGCACTCCCACCCTGACCTCCATGGCGGCAGAGATTTTCCGACACCACATTGACCTGCTCCGGGTCTAACCCAACCCGCCCCCTGCGAAGGATTGGGGTAGATTGTTTCAAAACTGTGGCCGTGCATAGCTAACAAAGCCACAAACAAAACGACAGACAAAGCCACAGACTTACGAAAATACATATTAGATAATTTATCGCACTACTCGTTCAAAGGTCATGAGAGCTGTCGATGATCGTAGCTATAATTTTTGATGCTAAAGATATTTCCAAGTCTTTAACTTGCAAGTCACAAACAACATTAAAAAGTCTTAATCGTGGACCTAACTGACACTAACAACAGTACTCCTTGCATTAGAACTGATTAACTAAATGACACTTACAAGTCTTTAGTTTGCATCTGAATGGCAGTAGCAAGTCTTGTCGGTGACGGCACTAACAAGTTGACACAGTGCGCAAAACCAGGAAAATAAAGCTTTATAGATTAGCCTACATGAAGAATTAGACTAATTGCAAAGAGGGAGGGATTTTGTCTTACGGGGATAGTGCTCTGCGCAAAAAACGGGGAGATTGTGTACGGAGATTTTGCCCTGGGAAATAATATCCGCGGGTGATAATATCTACGGGAGAATAATGTCCTACAACCAGTGAGGCGCGGTAATGTAATGGTGGGTTGTGTGCCTTGGGGTCAGATGATTCGATCCAGTTTGGAACACACACCAAGCCGCCCGTAGGATCCCTGAGCAAATCCTTCACTCGCAATTGCTCCTGCGCTTCGGCGTGAAACTCCCATGCAATTTTCGCGCTGTAGTCGGGAGCGCCTGTGAGTTACTGTAGGGACTAGTGAGATCAAAGGGGCACTGGGCAAATGCGCTAAATAAATAAATTTACACGTTTCCCATAGGCGCGAGGCCTATATCACGTTCGAATTTTATTTCAAACTATGACAATATTAGGCAATAAAATATTATCATTAGAATAGAAATTGATTATTAGATTTAATAAAATAATCTTGCCCTAACCTTCAGATGTACATGTATAGGCCTAACCTCACATGATACGAAGTGCTCAGGTAGGCTATAGGACCTGCGCTTGCTTAGTTCTGGGCCGTGCGAAAGTCTATAGACCTATAGGCTAAGTGTTCCGAATAGGCTATAATATTATCACGTTCGAACAGTCATGACAAACATAATTAGGGTCGCTCTCATCCTTTATCCAGATGTAATTGGGACTGGCACTGCCAAAGGGCGAGCAGGCTACTGGCGGAGTTGCTCAGCACAGCTTCAAGGTGACAGATAATATAGACAATTATTAGGCCTATACCGATGGCGTTATCAATTTTTGTAAACAAGGCTAAACTGGCGATCTTTAATCCTATACGAAGCTTAGATCTAAAGGTAGTTTGATTTCTGACTCTCTTGGCTGCATCGTAAGGTCGATGGCCGCGCGTCTGCACGCTGCTCTGTGAAAGAGAGCATGCGAGCCGCGGTTCGACTCCCGAAGGTGGCTATTTCAGAGATTCAAATCTCGGGCTAGCACGGTCCGTCCACGGGGATCTAAATGGCGTGGCGACACTAATCATCTTCGATATGGCGGTGTCGTTAAACATGTAACAATGGGAGTTTGATGAATAGCTTACTGCCTTTGTTTGCTTGACACAAATAAAGTGCATTCCTACCACCCTAGGCCTATATCCAGCGCCTCTGAGTAGTTTCTTGAAGCAGCGCTATATAAATGCTCTGATGAATGAATGCAAGGACTCTTTATACTCAGGAATGCTTTCTTTTTCTTTAACCACCTAGTAAAAATCTTTGACTGATAATCGGAGTTCCGAAATTTTACATGTTGTTTGTAACATAAAAACATCCAACGAGTTACATGTGTGAAGGCAGATTGGCAAATAATTATGTTTGCAAAATAAACAAAATGTCTTTGGAGATTCAAAGCATAAACTTTAGCTCTAGAAACGGAGTTTTGAGTGGGGCGACATCTATGACTGAGAGTGAAATGTACGATTACAAAATGTTCACAAGTATTACAATAATCTTTCCTGAACCGTCATGTGTGTGACCTAACATGACCTTTAAAGTTCAGGTAGGCCTGCTTAGTTCTGGACCGTGAGAGACCATTGTGTTGTGATGCTGCTGTTGTTTACCTTCAGGTGTGTTTCCTCACATGACCTCTAGAGTTCAGGTTGACCTGCATTCTGGACCGTAAGAGACTATTGTTTGTTGTGCCGCCTGAACCTTAAGGTGTGCAATCTGATATTAATATAGGGTCCTTGTATTGGCCTGTATCCTGAAGAGTTCAGGTAGTAGCCTATAGGCCTTAGTTCTTGATCCTTTGTCCAGCCTAAAATTTTGACCACATATAAATTTTAAATTTATTATTCCGATCTCGCAATAATATTTTAATACTTTAAAAATAACAACTTATTATGTAACTGAATAAAACTTAATATTTAGCAGCTCAATAAGGGATCGCTTTAAGCGAATTTATTAGTCACGTGACCCACGCCTGACGGCTTACGCATCCAATGTTGATGTTTAGTCTTTGTTCTATGCGGCCATGCTTTCAAAGTATAATCATGTGCGAATTACATTCATATAAAATCGAATATTATTTATTTCAAACTAGTATGAACTGCAAAACACGGCCAATCTCTTTGTCAGGCATAGTTCGAAGTGCGCTGTCGAAAAGTTGAAAGGTATGTACTATAATTTTTATTTTATTTTTGGAATATCGGTACAAGGTAACAGTAACAATGGTTGCGATCTACACTGTTCTCGAGAATCAGGCTTTTGTTTTCCCCAGCGATTTCGGGGATTCGGGTTGACCCCCTAAGTAGAAGAAGCTTTCAAATGCGTGAGTTTCATTTTTCAAATGTGCCTTTTTAGTTTTGCCTGTGAATCTTAAGCGATGGTGTAAACAATGTTTTTCACTTTTCACTGCGATGCGTGATATGCAAGAAATGTTCTGTTTTATGTGTTCTATTATGACACATTTTTTGTTTTCTTTCGCATCATATAATTTGATGTCTGATAGGGATGTTAAACGAAAACCGGAAATCCGGTTACCGGTTCTGAATCCGGTAACCGGTTTTCATAATTGACCAAACGATAATCGTATTAATTTTTCTTATCATCATTGCAGCGATAATTATACCAGAAATGCCAAAAAATTACGCATAGTGCTTAGATTACATTCGAACTTTCATCCCATATTTTGGTATTTGACCGGAATAACTCACTTGCTCCGAGCGTAAAACTTTGAATACGTGCGTATAATCGTATATAGCACATATTAAGTATTCAAACGCACCTATTCTCAATGTTCTAGAACGATCCTGTGATTTTATATAAATTTTTGAAAATCTGCATAATACCATTGAAATTTCGTATTTAACTCTCGCTTCCGCCGTGTGTACACGCATTCCAATGACGTCACGCGTCCTTGCAATATTTTAGCAACTTTTATAGAGCAATTATATATTTGGTAAGTTACTTAATAGAAGTCTCAAAATTAATAATTGGTCTACAAAAGTTGCATATTTTCATCAGTCTGTCGGTTGAGTGCATCGATATCTATATTTAGAACTATAGATGAGCTTATAATATCGTCGTTGTATAATATACGTCAGCCCGAAATTCATTGGTCTGATCTCCAATCGGCTGAGTTATCAACGACCTCATATATAATAATTATTATCAAACAGAGTTGAAACCGGCCCTTGCTGTCCGAATATTGCTATTGGACGAATATTATATACCTACGTTTTTTACTCTATGGAATTTTTGCTAATCTATTCCTAGATCTATGATCTGTTTATATATAGGCAGCATGGTCGGAAACCGTTAATTTTCGATTTGTTTTGTAGAGTTCCTTTTTGTTTTGTAAAGACTAAAGACGTGTTTATTATGAATATCTTTTATTTATGTTGTATTATGAAGATTTAATAGAAACATACAATGTAATTATGTCCATTTTGAATCTTTAATTAGAACTAAAGAATTCGTTTTGAATACTTAATTTCGCGTGTACACACTTTGCGTTACATAATTGTCTACATAGATTACTTTGAATTATATCATATCTAACATTTCCGAGAGACAATAAAAACCGATAACCGGTTTTAAACCGGTTTTTACAAACCGATAATCGGTTTTAAGAAAAAACCGATATTAACATCCCTAGTCTGGCACTTGTGTTGTGAAACAAGCCTTTCGGTAATCCCTAAGACTGCATGCATGTACATGTACATGTAAATAGCAAGGTCACCCAAGAAATCACTAAAATAGAGCGCTTGCGCATAAGCTTCGAATTTTATATTGACTGGTATTTACTGCAAATTTCCCCTCATTTATAATTTTATTAACCTGATCGTTCTGCGTAGATGTCGCGTTGATTACTTACTGAGTGTGTATTGTGGGGTGCGGCTGATAAGTCGCAGCGCTCTATTTTACCAATGTCGTTGGCATCTATGTTGTTTTGTATAATGGCACGCAGTCTTCGGGATTACCAACCTTCTTTAATGATCATTAACTTTACGCAATGTTGCGACATGAAATTATGAGATTTCTTCTCAATCATGTCAGTTATGATGTGCGAAAGAAAAAAGTCACATATACGGAGACCATTGCTTTCTATATGACTTGCACGATTTGACTGAATTTTTTAAAATTTGTTTAAACATAAATTTGGGTAAACGTGTAGTTTAGCGTAATTAATTATTTTCACGCTTATAATGGCACAAAAAAGTCTTAAAATAGTTCTGTCAACGTGCTATTGCCAAAGTGATGTATGATTATACTTCGAATATCTTAAAAATAAGGATTTCGATCGAAAAATTATAATATTTTGTCGTAACAAACCGCCGATCCAAGTTGTTGTTCAATTGTGACCCTTTCCGGAAGTGGCGTGCGGGAAGCAAAAATTAATGAGTAAGTAAGTAAAAGTCCAGCTTTTCCATTGCATCAGTTGTTTTATGAATCCTACTTCTGTTTCAATAATAACTATTTTTCATCAATCCAGCTCCAATTTCATCTTATTTTTATTACCCCAGCTTCTATTTCTCGCCCGTTATTTTCGTCAACCCAGCTTCTCTTTCAGATCTATATAAAAAATACCCTCATCCAGCTTCCATTACTTACGCGTTTTTTATCAATCCGGCTTTTATTTCACATCTAGAAATACCTTCATCCAGCTTCCATTAACTCATGTTGAACTTAGGACCGAAGTCTTGACGTACACGTTATTACTAGTCACATATACGTCGATGGTTTGGGCGCGTACCCCAACTTCCGGTCATATGTTGTGGTTCAATGGCGATTCGAACGGCGATTTCGCATGGGAAATGTGACATTTTAAAAACATATTTTCTGTCAATATTCGTATTCTTACGAAAGTTTAAGTGTGCTGTTAGATGAGTTAGACCATTGCAATTCCTTAGGAATAATTTACAGCGCTTTTTGTGTCGTTAAAAGTGTGAAAATAATAATTACGCTAAACTACACGTTTACCTAAATTTGTTCTATTGTAACAGGCTGCTGAATGTCATTAAGACCTAAGTTAAACGAATATCATCATCATCATCATCATCATCATCAACATCAAGATTCGGAACTAGAGCGACAGAAATAAATATAACTTTACAACACAATTTTTTGCATTGGAAGGATGTTTAATTTATTCACTCTGTCATACACTCTTAATTGTGTATTTTACAGAATGGGAAGTTTTTCGGAAACTTATTCAGAAGGAGAGTGGTTTCAGAAGATGAATCTTTCGGATGGTCATCAAGCAGAAAATTATGTGATTCACCTTTTGGTGACTGAACTCATCTTAAGTGTGGAATTATGTAAGCCCTCTTCATTATTTTCAATTAGTGTGTGTTTAATGAGTAATAATATCGTATATGTAGTGCTTTAATGACACAGTTATTTCACCTGCTATTGACTAAATCATTTGCTTTTTTCAATGCAAAGCAGTGGGATAAAAAAATTGTTGAAAAATAACTGTGGGGGTGAGACTTTGATTCACAAGTAGAGGGATTGTGCAAAGACTGTACTGTGGCTGACTAAGAAAGACTGTGTAGCTGAACCCTTCCAACACCCAGCAATTCTCACCATATTGCAGAGTATTTTTGTTCTATTCTTCTTTGAGTAAGCATATGTGTTTTGCATTAACAATGAGGCCTTTACATGATGAAGTCCTCGGCATTTCTGTCTCTGGTGTTGTCCATGGCCTTCCTTATATCCACGTTCTTTTCACTCGGTCTTCCATTATGTTGTCCATCCAGGTCTTTGGCTGTCTTTCCCGAATCTCGTTCTCTTCACATGGTCATCCAGAGTCATGGTTGGTAGACTTAAATTGTCGTCATTTCTTTTCACGTGGTCAAACCACGTTTCCGCTCTTAGATCCTTTCGTGTCTTCTCGTTCCTGATCCTATCTCTCCTGCTCTTTCCCAGTAGTGGCTTTGTTACATGACATAATTTCAGGTGTTTTTTCTATGGAATATGCAATTGCAATGTTACTGTTTGTTTGCGGCAACGAGCTGAAGATGGTGGACGTGAATCATTGGTTTGATGACACGAAAAAGAATAACATTATGTAAACGGTGAAAAATTATGCATGTGGGTTGATTGATTGCAGATTACTATTGTTACATTTCATTTTGGATCAGTTTGAGATGTGGACTAATTTCATCTTTATTGCTTTCAGTTCAGTTCATCAAACATTCATCAAACGTTCGTCTTTAAATATGTGAACCTGATAATAATTTGATGTAGTATTTCATGCTTTCAACAGATATTCTGTTATATTTTATTAAAATAGTTTAATCCATCATCTAAAGCTAAAGCAATTCTCGTTATGGCAATGAGGTCGGACTTCCCAGGACTCCGTGGAATGGATTCCTTGGCTAAGTAAGTTCTATACGTTTTGAATTACTTAATAAGAATGTAACATAATAATAATGCTTCCACGACAACTGGTCCACCGACAACTCGTCCAACGACAACTCGTCCACGGACGACTGGTCCACCGACAACTCGTCCACCGAAATAAAAGCCGGATTAATGAGAAAACACTTGAGAAATGGAAGCTGGATGAAGGTTTTTACAGGTGAAATAGAAGCTGGATTGATGAAAAACCGCTTAAGAAATGGAAGATGGATCAAGTTTTTTTCTATCTGAAATAGAAGTTGGATGCATGTTGAGACACATGATGAAAATCGTCAATTCAGCTTATATTTAAGCAAGAAAACCATTAGACTTTTTTTCATAAACCCAGCTCCTATTTCGTAAATAAAGAACTTTCATCCAGCTTCCATTTCTCAAGCGCTTTCTCGTTAATCCGGCTTCTATTTCAGTGGACCAGTTGTCCGTGGACCAGTTGTCCGTGGACGAGTTGTCGTTGGACGAGTTGTCGTTGGACGAGTTGTCGTGACACCAATAATAATACTGTGCTGTGCACACAATGCACAGACTTATCAATAGGCCCACAATAGATAATGCTGATTTTATAAAATATTGGTTCCAGTAGTTTTTCTAAGGAAAGATATGAAGGTATATTACTATTTTTTTCATTTTAAAACAGTAGTATAGTCCTACCTGACAATTATTCTTTGTGCTAAGAATTTAAAAAAAATTACTCTTGACGGCTACATTGGAGAGATATAATGTTATGCAACATTGACTTTTGAAGAATACATTGATTTGAAGCATCTGATTTTTAATTGTAAATAATGCATAGTATCACACTGAGAGGCTACAGCATACAACATTTCTGTTAAAGAAATTTTAGGGTCTGGATTGCAATTGAACTTCTGTTGTTCATTATGGAAGATAAATATAATACAAATTCTGTTTGCACAAATATTGCCATAGGGCATGCTACACGTTCACACTGTTCTTAGAATCGTAGCAAACCAATTTTGACACTTTTATCCTCTTTGAGTTTATATGCATGTTTTAGACTTGTAGCAATATACTTACTCGATAGGCCGAAAAAGAAATTAGGTTTTTTGCCAATATTTTGGCCAAAGGTACGAATTTCGAAATGAAATTGTACAGACTTATAGACAATTCATATTTACACATTATGGCCAGATTTCATCACAATATTTCAAACAGAACAAAAGTTATGCCACTTTTAGGGAGGTCACCCACGGTTTTTTGACGATTCGAAAACGAAACGCAAGAAAATTAGGTTTTTTGCCAATTTCTTGGCCAAAGGTACATATTTCGAAATGAATTTTTACAGACTTATAGACAATTCATATTTACACATTAAGGCCGGATTTCAAAAAAATTATTAAACACAACACAAGTTATACCACTTTTAGCGAGACCACCCACCGTTTTTGACGATTCAAAAACGAAACGCAACAAAAAGTAGCAAGAACACGATTTTATTAAGCCTCGTCTCAAATAACTGCTGTGAAATGAACTTGGTAGTGCTCCACATCTTGTGTTGGTGGCCGGACAAAATGGTAGCGGACAAAATGGTACGGACAAAATGGTACGGACAAAATGGTATGGATGAAATGAAAGCTGGATTAGTGAATTTTTAAATAAGAAATAGAAGCTGGATTAATGAAAAGACGCATGTGAAATGGAAGCTGGATGAAGGCTCTGCATTGATGCTTTTATATATGAAATGGAAGCTGGATTGATGAAAATAACGCTTTAGATATAAAAGCTGTATCAGGGTATTTTCATAGCTGAAATAGAAGCTGGATCAATTAAAGATGCATTACACATGAAGGTTGGTTTAAGGAATCTTTTGGCTGAAATTGAAGCTGGATACATCATGAAACACAAGAATGAAAGACATCAATCCAGCTTCCATTTCTCAAGCATTTTTTCCTGGCAATCCGGCTTCTTTTTCGCAAGTTTTTTTCTTCACTAGAGATGTATTTCAGCCACAAAAAAGGCATCCAACTTCTAATTCAGCAATAAAATACTCTCATCCTGCTTCAATTTATCCATACCGTTTTGTCCGTACCATTTTGTCCGTACCATTTTGTCCGTACCATTTTGTCCGCTACCATTTTGTCCTAGAACCCTTGTGTTCAATGTGCCCACCACCAGTGCCAAAACTTCTTTTGAGTCTTTTTGCAAAGTTCTTGATGGGCCTGTTGATCAGTCTATCAGATTCCTTATTTACCAATTTGATGTCATCTTGCTAAGTGACTTCTCAGTGACGTGCAGATATGTTTCTTTTTTAAATAGTAATAATAATGATCACCTGGCAATATTAAGGCTATTTGATAACAAATATTTGAGGTGAGACTGAATAAAATTGTGCTTTTTGCCACTTTTTGCTGCGTTACATCTTTGAATCGTCAAAAAATGGAGGGTGGCCTCACTAAAAGTGACATAAGTTTTATTCTGTTTGAAATATTTTGATGATGTCTGGCCATCATGTATGGATATGAATTGTCTTCAAGCATGTAACATTTCATTTTGATATTCTTACTTCTGGAAAAAAGTTATTGGCCAGAATAATTGAGTTGATTTTTTGATACTTTTTGTTGCGTCGCGTTTTTGAATCGTCAAAAAACGGTGGGTGGCCTCACTAAAAGTGTTATAACTTTTGTATTGAAATATTTTTATGAAATCTGGTCATCATGTGTAAATATGAATTGTCTTTAAGACTGTAAAATTTCATTTCGAAATTCTTACTTTTGGTCAAGATATTGGCAAAAATCTTAGGAAGGGTCTTTTTTGGGGCCACCCTGTATATGAATTTTTCTTTATTTTTGTTTATGACTTTACTTGCTGACTTTCAGGTTATGGTGTCCATGGAAACCATCTTAGAACAAAAGCATCCCATGTTGATGGCCTTGTGGAATCGAGGCTCCGTGGAGTACGTCTTGGTCACCATGGAAGGTCAAACCATTGTGCTCCAACAAACTTTGGTTTCTTCAGCATGCTGCATTGGAGTTCAAAATGGAGTCTACATGACACGCTGCTCATCTTTTTACTTCATAGAATATTTCAGGACTGGGAGAATGTGACATTAAACTCCTTTTAAAGGCTAAACCTCAATGAATACATGTGCCCAATTATTTGTGAAAATTATTAGTGACTTTAAAGGAATGTCTTACTAGTCTGGTTTTTAAATTCTGCATTTTATTCAAATTCTATTTACCATACAATGACACTGGTACAATATTTATAATGGATTAAAAAATCATGTTCTTTTAGAAATTGTGGCATTTATTTGATATAATCATGGATTGTGGAATGATTAGTAGTCAGCAAAACAAGTGTCTGTCACAGTGGAAGGTCACACCATTGATATTAGTGATGGCATAGAAACTGCCTTTTTGTTTTAAATAATCTGATGAAATTTTTGTCACCATGCAACTGGGCTATATATCTTAATGCTTCCTCATGCTCCAGTTTAATCAGCATGCTGTCAATTAGAGTTAAAGATGGAATGAACATGACATGCCCATTTCAAGGCTAGAAACTATCAGGCATGGATGTGCATACTTATTTGTAAAAGGAAATTTAAGCAAATGTTTTGCTATTTGTGTTTTTCTAAGATTCTGCGAGGAAATTAATTTTTTCTGACAATGACAGTCTAACACTTTATAAGTAATTTTAATCAGCATGGTCTAATAATCTGACATGTTTCCAATGATTTTCATGGACTCTGCTGTGATAACCAATATCGATTATAGAAAGATTGTTGGCTAGCATTAGCTTGAAATACAATTTTCTGCCAATATCTTGCTAGAAATTATAACATGAGGTAAAATGAATTGTGAAATATTTGGCAGTTAGTCTTAATGCTTTTTATTAAGTGTTTTAATGTTTGTAATAATATGACTGATTAATTTCTGCTCTTGGTTCCTTGTCCTATTTGCAGTTGACAATAATTATGTGAATTCTGTGACCAATTTTATGATATGTAAGATTATCTGAGTCACTTTGGTAGATATTTACAGTTGTGAGTCAAGTAATCTCTGCTTATGACTTTTAAGGTGAAACTTATCAGGATTTCCACCTGAACTAGTTCAGGCCATCTGAACAAGTTCAGGTCCATTTGAAACGGTCTAATGTTCAGGCACCATGTCTGAAGTTCGGGAAAATCTCATATCTGCTCTGGTAAGAAACAATGCCTGAACAGATGGTGGATTTTTCCTGAGATTCAGGCGTGGAACTCAACATATGACTGTTTTATTTAGACCTGAACTAGTTCATGGAGATTCCTGAACTTCAGGCATGGTGCCTGAATATTCAACCGTCCCATTTGGACCTGAACTGGTTCAGGGAGATTCCTGAACTTCAGATGTGGCGCCTGAACATTTGAACGTCCCATTTGGATCTGAACTGGTTCAGGGAAATTCCTGAACTTCAGGCATACTGCCTGAATATTCTACCGTCCAATTTGGACCTGAACTGGTTCAGGGAAATTCCTGAACTTCAGGCATGGTGCCTGAATATTCGACCGTCCCATTTGGACCTGAACTGGTTCAGGGAAAGTCCTGAACTTCAGGCATGGTGCCTGAATATTCGACCGTCCCATTTGGACCTGAACTGGTTCAGGAAAATTCCTGAACTTCAGGCATGGTGCCTGAATATTCGACCGTCCCATTTGGACCTGAA